>JAVIAB010000099.1:7228898-7483950 GCA_032433765.1 Megaustenia siamemsis | reverse complement strand
ATCTCCTCACTATGCCCTCCCTCAAACATCTATCTCATTCTATCCGTCACTCCATCATCGCCTCCTTCTCCACTCTACCCCCCGAACTCTCTAACATCTCTAAGGACTTTGCCTTCACTACTTTCAAGAAAACTAGATTTACCTGTCACCTCAATTTCTGAACAACTGCCTCCATCGTAAAATTCTCCCGTGTGGGTTCGATCTCACTTCTCACCTCAAGTCGGTCAACCCTACCTCTCTAACTATCTTCGCCGCCAACTGCAGAACCTTGAACTCCAGCATGGCCTGAAACGTGTTCGTCTTGTCGCTTCTAGCCACTCTCGTCTTATATCCCACCTCAACACCCGCCAACAACACCTCCTATCCCAACTCCATCTACTCACCTCTAACTTTCCTGGGACTCTTCGCTTCATCCGCCATACCATCCACCACCACAACCGATCTATGTATGACTTTTTATCCTCTCAGCACAAACGTAAACTCTTGAACCTCCGTCCTCCTCCTCCTCCTCCCCCACCTCCTCCTCTCCCCAATGCCTCTGACTCTAGCTCCCTTGTCACTTGTATTCCCCCTGATTTGCCCCTTTCCGACCATGAGCGTTCTCTTCTCAGCAAGGGTCTTAAGTTTGTCCCCCTTCGCCCTTTGAGTGACTCATTCTCTCTCTTACGGGACATTCAGGAGTATCACAGACGACTACGACTCAAACTCTATTACTTTAATCATCCGAACTCTTCCTCTCAACCTCCTCCTACAGACGAATTTGCCCGCTTTTCCTCCCGTAAATCTGACTGGACTCCCCGCTCGGGCGAATCACAGGCTTTGGACCAGTTCATTAACAGTACCTACCGGGATATTAAGGCACTTCGTCCCCATAGACTTCGACGCTCTAATCTTAGTAGTGAAGAGTACCAAGCCCTCCAGGATCTTCGCCGACGTGATGATATTGTCATCAAGCCGGCCGACAAGGGCGGCTCTGTGGTGGTATGGAGGAAAGACCTTTATATCCGGGAAGGGGATAAACAATTATCCGACTCGACTTTCTACCTCCCCACCCCGACGACACTACTGTCTCTAATAACGCCGTGGTGCGTCGTACGATCCTCCGTTTCATTCAGGATGGATTACTTCCCTCTAGCTCCTCCCGCATGATCCTTCCTGACCACTGCTTGGGCAGACCCTCTTTCTATATGCTGCCTAAAATACATAAACCTGACTCTCCTGGACGTCCTATTGTCTCTTCCATCTCATGTCCTACTGTTCTCATTTCTGACTTCCTCGACAGTGTCTTTCAACCCATAGTTATGGGCCTCCCTTCGTATGTCAAAGACACTAACGACGCCCTTAACATCTTTTCCTCTATCACCCTCCTTCCTGATCGTCACTACCGCCTCTTCGTTATGGATGTCTGCTCCCTGTATACTTCTATTCCCCACTCCGACGGCCTTCAAGCTCTTCAGTTTTTCCTGGACCGTAGGATCCAACCCTCCATCGCCACTGGCGTCCTCCTCCGTCTAGCAGAATTAGTCTTGAACCTCAACTCTTTCGAGTTCAATGGCAATTTCTTCACCCAGATCAGCGGTGTGGCGATGGGCACTAAAATGGGCCCTAGCTATGCTTGTCTCTTCATGGGTTACCTTGAGCACCAAATCATCCATACCTACCAGGGCCCTCTTCCCCTCATGTATCGTAGGTACATTGATGACTGCATTGGTCTGTCTGACCTTCCAGAAGATGAGATCTCCCGTTTCATCGAATATGTCGGACATTTCCACCCCTCTATCCACATCACCTTCCACATCTCCACCTCCTCCGTATCTTTCCTGGACATCCTAGTCTCCTTGGGCACCTCTCATCTTCTCACCTCGGTCTTCTACAAGGCCACTGACTCCATAGTTTCCTCCGCTACGACTCCTCTCATCCTACATCCTGCAAGAACTCTCTTCCCTATTCCCAGCTTCTCAGACTTCGTCGCCTTTGCCAAGACGACGAAGATTTCCTTCACAATGCCCACCTTATGCTTGATTTCTTCCGCCGACGTCTCTATCCTGAATCAGCTCTCCTCCCTGCCCTGCGTCGAGTTCTCCACACTTCACGTCAGTCTGCTCTTACCCCCTCTACTCATCCCCCCTCTGATAGAGTAGTGCTCGCTCTCACCCATCACCCTCACCACTACGCCGCTATTAGGACCATCCACCGCTACCTCCCTATTCTTCGATCTGACCCTACTACTCGTCTGCTCTTCCCTGACCCACCACTAGTGGCCTTTAGACGTGACCGGAACCTCCGAGACTTTCTTGTCAGGGGCCGTCTTCCTGCTGACCACTTCAGCCATCGAGGCACTATCCGCTGCAACCGGAGAGTATGTAAAACTTGTGACCACGTTCTCCAGACCGACACTGTCCTCTTCCTAATGGTCCTTTCGAGATCAGAGAGGGATTCACTTGCACATCGCGGAATATCATTTATGCCATCATCTGTAAGCGATGCAAGTTGACCTACATCGGTCAGTCTGGTCGCAGAATCGGCGATAGGTGCCGTGAACACTTGAATGACATCACCCAAGAAGCGGACACTCCTGTAGCAGCCCACTTTAACTCGAGGGGCCATCGAGGTAAGACTGATGTCTTGGTAACTGGCCTAGTATCATGCTCCTCTGATCACCACAGTCGGCTCACTCTTGAGCACCGTCTGATCGCTCGTTGGGGCTGCCTCACCCCTCGTGGCATCAATGTATCCCTGTCCCTCTGAGGACCCTCCTGCCTCCGACTCCATCCTCCTACCTATGGACCTCTCTTCCTATTTCTCTTCTTGGGTCCTCTACTCCTCGTCCATCCCTGCTTTTCATATCCTCTTTGAGTAACCCCCATCTTGCCTTCTTCCTCCTAAACCCCCCCCTCTCCCTACACCTTTTTCTCTTCTGACTATCTTCATGTCCTTTACCTCTTTATCACTATATCACCTCTCCACCTGGACTGTACGTACGATCTCTCTGCCCACCTCTATTGTCCCTCGTCCTTCCTACCACCCCTCTGCTGATCTACTCCTAGCTCACCCCTCTCCTCTCTATTAACTTGTAGTCACTACTCATCTATACCTACTATTCAGTATCCCCCTTATCCTGATGCCCACTTTCATTCCCCCTTTGTTCTATCATTTCCCTACTTCTTTACCTCCTATGGTTCATACCTCTTGCACACCATCCCCTATTGCTCCACTTCTTCCAGACTTTCTCTTTTTCCATTCACTTCTGACCTACCGCCTCTCCCCCTATCCAGTTTTCACATACCTGCTTCTTATCCCTCCTCTCCATACCTCCTCCTCCAATACTTCCCTACCTCCCGATAGACTAACTTCCTCCGGACCACCCCTCTATCGCCCTTCTCATTATACCGGCTTTATTATTCTTCCTCTTCCTCCAGTATCCAATCCTTCCTTTCGTGACCTACCTCTCAACTCGTTCAGTTCGAGGCCATCCATTCTGTAGAGTCCATCTCTCTCACCCACTGCCTAGTTTACTACTTTGTCGTGTCATTCTATTTCTTTCTCTTAACCTCTCGCGTGATCTCTCACTTCCATTGTTGAGTGATTTATATGTATTGCTTGTTGTGTCCCAGGAGTATCCTCGTCTATGCCCCCTTTCCCCCCCCCTTTTGGTTTTCCCGAAATTTGATCCTTTTTGCCCTCTTTACTGACCTGTCTTTGTCACGTGTTGCTTTCTATACACGTTCTCTGCGCTTTTAGTCATTTAGTCATTCCGACTGGTTTCAGCACGGATTACAGTTTTCCTGCTCCCTGCTCTGAGCTCAGCTAAGTACAATTTATTATACATTTTTCTCTCTCTTTTTCTATTTTATATATTTTGACGCCCATCATACCTCTCATCATGTAAAATTCATTTCTCTCTTTTCTTATTTTTGCATCCTACTTTCCTCGCCCTCCACTTTATCATCTAACATGTAGTAATTGTGCTTCACCGCTTGTTGTCGTTGTCCATGTATTCTGAAGAAGGCCACAGGCCGAAACGTCAGTATTGTGTTGTGTTCTTTATTTGTAAAGCTGTCACCATACCTTGGAGTGTTTAGCACACCCCACCATTGGCTCCTTGCTACCAGCTTTACCGCAGCATTGCAATTATTTGCCTGTTCCCTATGTGGAAAGAATATGACAGGTTATGGGGAGAGAATGCAACAGGTTATGGGGAGAGAATACGACAGGTTATGTGGAGAGAATATAACAGGTTATGGGGAGAGAATACGACAGGTTATGTGGAGAGAATATGACAGGTTATGTGGAGAGAATCTGACAGGTTATGTGGAGAGAATATAACAGTTTATGAGAAGAGAATGTGACAGGTTGTGGGAGAGAATATAACAGGTTATGAGGAGAGAATATGACAGGTTATGTGGAGAGAATATGACAGGTTATGTGGGAAGAATATGACAGGTTATGTGGAGAGAATACGACAGGTTATGTGGAGAGAATACGACAGGTTATGTGGAAAGAATATGACAGGTTATGGGGAGAGAATGCAACAGGTTATGGGGAGAGAATACGGCAGGTTATGTGGAGAGAATATAACAGGTTATGTGGAGAGAATGTGACAGGTTATGTGGAGAGAATATAACAGGTTATGCGAAGAGAATGTGACAGGTTGTGGGAGAGAATATAACAGGTTATGAGGAGAGAATATGACAGGTTACGTGGAGAGAATATGACAGGTTATTTGAGAAGAATATGACAGGTTATGTGGAGAGAATACGACAGGTTATGTGGAGAGAATACGACAGGTTATGTGGAAAGAATATGACAGGTTATGGGGAGAGAATACGACAGGTTATGGGGAGAGAATATGACAGGTTATGGGGAGAGAATGTGACAGGTTATGTGGAGAGAATGTGACAGGTTATGTGGAGAGAATATAACAGGTTATGAGAAGAGAATGTGACAGGTTGTGGGAGAGAATATAACAGGTTATGAGGAGAGAATATAACAGGTTATGTGGAGAGAATGTGACAGGTTATGTGGAGAGAATATAACAGGTTATGGGAAGAGAATGTGACAGGTTGTGAGGAGAGAATATAACAGGTTATGTGGAGAGAATGTGACAGGTTATGTGGAGAGAATATAACAGGTTATGGGAAGAGAATGTGACAGGTTGTGAGGAGAGAATATAACAGGTTATGTGGAGAGAATGTGACAGGTTATGTGGAGAGAATATAACAGGTTATGGGAAGAGAATGTGACAGGTTGTGAGGAGAGAATGTGACAGGTTATGGCAAGAGAATGCGACTCATGGGAAGAGAATGCGACACATTGGGAGAGAATGCGACACATTATGGGGAAAGAAGTACCGATGGGAATAGTGAATTTGGTAAAAGTCTCCCTGCTTTTTTCAGAATCTCGTTCCATCCCCCCACCCCTTTTCTTTCTTCCTATCCTCCCTCCACCCCTTCTTTCTCTCTCTCTCTTTCTCTATCTCTTTCTTTCTTTCTTTCTTTCTTTCTTTCTTTCTTTTTCTTTCTTTCTTTCTTTCTTTCTTTCTTCCCTTCTTCCTTCCTTCCCTTCTTTCCTTCTTTTTTCCTTTCTTCCCACCACCCTTCTTCCTATCCTCCCTCAGTTCCTCTTTTCTTTCTTTCCACACCCCCCCCTCTTCCTTCGCCTTACCATCATTGACGAAGAGATGCAGTTTGAGGTCTCATGTTGACTGGCAATGTTCAGTATCGTATTTAAGTATTTGTTATTTTTGAAAGAAATAAAATAGTTAAAAAAAAATTGTAGGGTTTAATACAGTAGGAGCAGTATAAACGGAAGTACACACAGTATTTTTCACTAAATAAAAGAAGTTCACATGGATTCTGTCATTCCATCACACAAACGGAGAAAATTTTAACGGATCAAGACTCGGAAGTTCTGTTGTTACTCTTGTGTTATCCTGGTTATGAAACATAACAGGAGAGTGTCAACTAGCAGCAAAGTGTCATTTGTATGACATGACTTGACATTTGAAAAGTTTATTGGTATGTGTGTGTTCCAGTAGAAAAAAGTCCATTATATGAGTGTGTATCCGTGCGTGCCTATGTGTGTGCGTCCGTGCGTGTGTCTGTCTGTGTATAGATTATAAATAGCAAAACAGTAGTTGACATTATTTGGAAGTCATAGAACTAGCAACAAAAGTTAACGCTATTTAGAACCAGAGAAGTAGCAACAATAGTTAACATTATTTAGAAGTTACAGAAGTAGGAAAAAAGTTAACATTATTTAGAAGTCACAGAAGTAGCAACAATAGTTAACATTATTTAGAAGTCACAGAAGTAGCAACAATAGTTAACATTATTTAGAAGTCACAGAAGTAGCAACAATAGTCAACATTATTTAGAAGTCACAGAAGTAGCAACAATAGTCAACATTATTTAGAAGTTACAGAAGTAGCAACAATAGTTAACATTATTCAGAAGTAGCAACAAAAGTTAACATTGTTTAAAAGTCACAGAAGTAGCAACAATAATTAACATTATTTAGAAATAAGAAAAGCAGCAATAAAAGTTAACATTATTTAGAAGTCACAGAAGTAGCAACAATAATTAACATTATTTAGAAATAAGAAAAGCAGCAATAAAAGTTAACATTATTTAGAAGTCACAGAAGTAGCAACAATAATTAACATTATTTAGAAATAAGAAAAGCAGCAATAAAAGTTAACATTATTTAGAAGTCACAGAAGTAGCAACAATAAGCTTAGTCACACTTACTTCATTGGGGCAACACACATATTCCACTCCACTGAATTTGCCAAGCTTGCAATTCAGGAGCATTCCAAAGCTCTCATTCAAGTGCATTCTTGCATGCTTCATCGGCCACAATATTCCAGTGTGAGAACCCCTCGCACAGAGCCTGGTCGTGGCGGTGGTCAAACTCACAATGTTGAGGTACCAGAAGAGCATCAGATTGAAATCCTCCAACTAGGAGTAGAGAAAACAAAAATAGAAAACACCCAGCTAGGAGTAGAGAAAACAAAAATAGAAAACATCCAGCTAGGAGTAGAGAAAACAAAAATAGAAAACATCCAACTAGGAGTAGAGAAAACAAAAATAGAAAATATCCAACTAGGAGTAGAGAAAACAAAAATAGAAAACTCCAACTAGGAGTAGAGAAAACAAAATAGAAAACATCCAGTTAGGAGTAGAGAAAACAAAAATAGTAAACATCCAGCTAGGAGTAGAGAAAACAAAAATAGAAAACACCCAGCTAGGAGTAGAGAAAACAAAAATAGAAAACATCCAACTAGGAGTAGAGAAAACAAAAATAGAAAACCTCCAATTAGGAGTAGAGAAAACAAAAATAGAAAACATCCAGCTAGGAGTAGAGAAAACAAACAAAAATAGAAAACATCCAGCTAGGAGTAGAGAAAACAAAAATAGAAAATATCCAACTAGGAGTAGAGAAGACAAAAATAGAAAACACCCAACTAGGAGCAGAGGAAACAAACAAAAATAGAAAACATCCAGCTAGGAGTAGAGAAAACAAACAAAAATAGAAAACATCCAGCTAGGAGTAGAGAAAACAAAAATAGAAAACATCCAACTAGGAGTAGAGAAAACAAAAATAGAAAACATCCAGCTAGGAGTAGAGGAAACAAAAATAGAAAACCTCCAGCTAGGAGCAGAGAAAACAAAAATAGAAAACCTCCAGCTAGGAGTAGAGAAAACAAAAATAGAAAACCTCCAACTAGGAGTAGAGAAAACAAAAATAGAAAACCTCCAACTAGGAGTAGAGAAAACAAAAATAGAAAACATCCAACTAGGAGTAGAGAAAACAAAAATAGAAAACTCCAGCTAGGAGTAGAGAAAACAAAAATAGAAAACCTCCAGCTAGGAGTAGAGAAAACAAAAATAGAAAACATCCAGCTAGGAGTAGAGAAAACAAAAATAGAAAACCTCCAGCTAGGAGTAGAGAAAACAAAAATAGAAAACCTCCAGCTAGGAGTAGAGAAAACAAAAATAGAAAACCTCCAGCTAGGAGTAGAGAAAACAAAAATAGAAAACATCCAGCTAGGAGTAGAGAAAAACAAACAAAAATAGAAAACATCCAGCTAGGAGTAGAGGAAACAAAAATAGAAAACAATTTTCCAACAACGTTACACAATAAAAATGTGCTTGCTTGTGTTCGCCTGATGACTAAAGGAGTACACCTCTTCTTCATCCGCCCTTAAAAAGACGTTAAGTAGGCGTGTCTGCATTGTGTTTTAGTTTGCAATGTGATATTTGCGACCTTTGGCCCAATACATCCGACTTCAGCATGATATTTTGAGTACCTGGTTGCCTTCCAACTTCGATTCCTACTCGCTTGGCCAGACTAGACAGGAAGTCTGTTCACACAATAACATATAATTTAGTTATTCTTCATTTTATTGTCCATTTCTGTGTTTATTTTTTCTGAAGAGGGCTGCATGTAGGCCAGTAAGTCATGATTTTGGTTTGTTCCTCTTTGTAAAGCTGTCATCATGCTTTGTAGAAGTGTATATTACACCCTACCATTTGTTTCTAAATATATTTTAGATCTGTGCTGGGGGACTGGTTGGTCTTGAGGCAAGACGCCGGCCTCAAGACAGGTAGGTTGTGGGTTCAAATCCCGGTTGGTTGGGATTTTTATTTATGATTTCTCTCTGTGGCAACCACCCCTGGTCTCAGCAGCGAGGCTCGGCTTGAAACGTCAATTACTCATCGACGGAAAAAAATATGAGTACCTCCGAAGTCGGAGTTATCTGCCTGTGCGGTGAGGGACCCCTGTGCACACGGCTGCCAGGGAAAAATGGATTAACACACAAAATTCAGTCCTTGTCTGTAGGGACTTTGTCACGTCAGAGGTAAAAGCTGGTGAACAGAGGGAAAAAAAAGATAAAGATCTGTGCTTATTTCTGAAAGAAATGATAGACAGAAAAAGATGGATACATGAACCATATAAGGAGCTCTTAATTATGAAGATTGTAAGGAAACTGTAGTTGTTAGTTGTTTGTTTGTTGTAGTTAGTTTTGTTATTTCCTGTTAGTTCTTGTAGTTGGTTGGTTGCGTTCGCCCGATGACTAAAGTATTCTAGAGTATCGTACTAGACTAGAATATTCCTCTTCATCATCCGCCCTTACAAGGACGTAGTGGACGTGTCTGTGCTGTGTTGTGGTTTGCAGTATAAAGTTCTTGTAGTGAGTTGTAGTTAGTTGTTTGTTGTAGTTAGTTGTTATTTTTTGTTAGTCGAAGGCCCCAGCTGAACTACAAACGAACTACAGTTTACGAATTTAAAATAAAAAGTGTAAAGTACTCCCGTCATGCCAAGTGGCGTATAGGGAATATGGTGTTAGGACCATAAATTTTACAGACCTTCAGCACATGATTTTGGGGTAATGTGGTCGGTATTACGCCCGTGCCGCTTTACTTTCCCAGAAAAAATCTGGTACCCATTAAAGGCTGGGTGAACCTGGAAGCCGTCGTTTGGGATCGAACCCTACCTCTTGTCCTTTGTAGTCCAGTTCACTAACCACTGAGCTATCGCGGCTCCACAGTTTAATAATTACAGTTTATAATTGTTCAACCACCCGTGCCGGTGAATTCAACTGAATTAACATCTCATCTCATTGAAGGATCCATATAAAAAAAGGCAACTGCAGTCCCCATCATAGCAGCTGCAGCACATGCCAAAAGACATAAGGCGTAGCCGCACAGAAAGTGAACTCAACTATATGTCCTTCATCATATGAATATCATCATCATTCATTGTTAGCAATCGGAATATCGAAACACAATCTGGATGAAAAACACAGCTCACAGTGTGCACAGAGCACTAAACTCAGTATCTCCAACAGTAAGCCTGATTTGGAATATGAGGAAACTGCAACAATGAACACTTTTCAGACAGAGCCTCAATGATTCCTGCCGCCTATCAGCCATATTGACTGGAAGACCAAGGGAAACTGAGATGACGTCATCAAGAGTGCCCCAACGAGTGCCAGGGATATGGGGCTCATGATGATTCTGACCAACCTTTTAAGGTGTTTTGTTTTAAATGATGAAACTTTCCCTTCAGCTGCTTGGGTAGCATCCAGGCTCCAGTTAAGAAGATCCCTCCCTCCTTTCCTCTCTCTCTCTCTGCGATCAAGACTCAATCAGAGTAGGACTCCAGATTCTCTCATGAAGTCAGCTACCTGTGTGTGTTAAGTGATTCGATTGCCCCGTATAGTTTCTCTTCCTTAAGTTAACAACACAAAGTTAAGAAGATAAAAGTCATGTAACATAAGCAGCCAACTAAAAGTAATATTGGATGGGAAAATACAGGGTAACAGAGGCAGACCAAGACTAATGTGGACAAGTAACATCTAAAGATGGACAAGACAGCCTATGACAACCTGCACCATCAAAGCAAGAGACAGAGCGGAATGGCGCTCTATGGTAGCCAACCTTCGATGCGGAGACGGCACACGATGATGATGATGATGAATATAAACCTAAATAGTATGAAGCAGTAACTATAACATTTCGGGGGAAAAAACCTTCGTCAGGTATAACAAAACAAACTATACAAATCCAAGCCAGTAAACACAACATAGATTGTTGATGATATTTGCCACGAGTTGATGCGAACAGGGTGCCCTTTGACTCATTGATGTTGCGGTTGTAATGGCTTTCTTGACATTCCCAGATCTTACTGAAGAAGTTGGAGTTCGTCTATCCCAGGCTATGCTGGGAAATTACTAGTCCAGCCCATAGGTACTGCAATACTGGGCCTCCTATATCAGCAACAGCTGCCACTACAGGGAACACGGCGATACTAGCTTCGGTTAGCCAGCCTGTTTTGACACAGATTTTACTGGAGGAGACTACGAGGAGGTAAAACTGCTAAGTCTTGGTCAGTTGATGATGTGCCGACCTTGCTATCGTGACCGCAGGTTGCAGGCGCTTATGCTCCCCACACAACACAGATCAATTTTTCATTTTGAACACAAATGTTTTTTGGCTTGGATTTATTTATTTAGTTTGTATAGCTTTGTTTGATGTGCCTGATGAAGGCTTTTACCAAAATTTTGAAGCTTATCGTGTATTTCTATTTGATTGGCTGCTTCATAACAAATTATTTTACATTTTATTTATCTACATGCTGCTCAAACAATGTAGGTAACGCTGGCTTGGCCACGTACATCATATGAAAGATGGCCACATACCAAAGGTTATACTCAATGGAAAACTAGCAGGCAAAGGTACTAGGGAGTACTCAAAACTTCGATTTATAGACGTGAGTAAGCGTGACATGAAGACTCTGAACATAAACCCTGCAGCCTGGAAGACATAGCTGCAGACCGCAATCTTTGGAAACACACTCTAAAGCTCCAACTCAAGCAAGAAGCAGACAGATTCATAGAAAAATAGAATACTCTGTGAAATAAAAGAAAAGAAAAGAAAAAATAACATTTCTAGGGGCGCTAAAAATCCATAGTCAACTATGACTGAGGGAGGCTACTATTTGCAGCTCTATTTGCAGCTGAACTCGAGGTCCTGCAAGGGATTTAATATTTTATAGTAGTGCTTATCTGAAAGATAAAAGTCAGCTTAATAAGAGGATTTTTACAGTAAAATATTTCATTATAGTACATGGTAGTTTACTAATACAAGACATACCCCAGCTTACGTTTATGATTTTTTTTGAGTGATGATACAAGAGCATGCGATGGAAATCATGTACTGAGAGGAAATTCTTTGATGTACGATCTTCTATATTTAGTCATATTTGTTTCATTAAACCTATTAAGAAAATAATCTCTCTATATGCTATTGTGGGCTGTTTCCTAATTTGTGATGGCTGATCATAATCTTGTATATAGCCTAGTATATTATATGCTAGTGGAGAGATGCGCACAATGGCTCATGCAAAAGCAGCTTTCCACACATACACACAATTTTTTAATATACAAAAATGAGGAAGATACTGTGCAATCCATTTTTGACAGTAGAAACAAGAAAAAGAGTTCTTAAATGTTATGTAGAGACAGTCTTAACATATGGATGTGAATCCTGGACAGACAACAGACAAGAAAATCACTGGTGGTTGTAGAAATGTGGTTTTACAGAAGAATGTTGAGAGTACCATGGACAACTAAGGAGAGTAATGAAAACATTCTGAAAGAGGTCAAAGCAAAAAAGAGAGCTAATTTCCAATATTAGGAAGAAACAATCATCATTTTTTGGCCATGTAATGAGAAGAGAACAACTGGAATATATTGTAACAACTGGGAAAATTGAGGGACAAAGAGATAGAGGGAAGCAAAGAGAAAAGATATCAGGCAGCTTAAGAGAGTGGCTTGGCAGAAGGTCAACAACAGAAATGATAAATAACTGTCGAGATCAAAAGTTGTGGAAAGATATGATTACCTACGCCAGCAGGCATGGCACTTGATGATGATGATCATATGCTGCTTTCAGCTTAAAGTATTTCTGATTTACTATAAGATTTTCAGAACGTAACCCTATCATAAGTCGAGGTAAGTCTGTATTATGTGAGCAACTCTGGCCACATTAGTGCAGACAAAGAAAAATTTGAACACACTCATCAGGGCAGGAGTCACGATAGCTCAGTGGTTAGTGAACTGGGCTACTAAGGAAAAGAGGTCGCATTCGATCCTGATCGATGGCTTCTGCATTCTATCTATCTATCTATTGACCTTTTGAGCGATAGCTGGTCCATAGGGCGTAGATCAAGATACTCCTTATCTTATCTGAATTTTTATTCTAGCAGTTTTCAATCCTTATAAAGATGTTTATCAAATCTCGCCATTTGTCTCTGTTCTGTGCAAGCAGCTCTATCTCATTGAGGGAGTCGATTCCTGCTGCTCTTGCCTCTCTCATCAATGTTCTTCTCAGTGTCTCTCTGGGTCTTCCTCTTTTCTTCTTACCTGTTGTCTCCCATATGAGGGCTTGCTTTGCTATTCGGTTATTATCTCTTCTCATCATATGTCCAACATATGACCATCGTTGTTTCTTTATTACTGAAGGTATTAGTGGTTGATTGGCGATTTCTCTAATTTCCTCGTTTGTTTTGAATTCGTTTGGCTATACTAAGTATTTTCCTTAGACATTTATTTTCGAATGTGTTCAACTTTCCACATTCACCCAGCCTCAAATGGGTACCGGATTTTTTTCTGAGAAAGTAATGCAGCATGGGTGTAATACCAACCACATTACTGCAAAAAATCATGTGCCGAAGGTTTATATAAATTATGGTCACTAACACCATATTCCCTATACATCACTTGGTGTGACGGGGGCTCTTTACTTTACTTTTACTCACCAAGACATCTAAATGGACGAACCGATGTGAGTGTTGGCGGTCAGCTTTGCCCATTGGCCAGTCAGGGATGGTAACCAAGTAGGAAGCCTCTACAACATTTGTGATGTTGTGGTCAGGATACATCTGTAGAATTAGATAATGTTGACATCTCATAAATTGACTTATTCTTCTAGTACCTTACAAGATTAAAATGTTATGTGGAGCCAGTCTTAACATATGGATGTGAATCATGGACAATAGGACAACAGACAAGAAAATCAATGAAGGTTGTAGAAATGTGGTTTTACAGAAAAATGTTGAGAATACCATGGACAGCTAAGAAGAGTAATGAAAACATTCTGAAAGAGGCAAAAGTAAAGAGAGAGTTAATTTCCAATATTAGGAAGAAACAAGTATAATTTTTTTGGCCACGTAATGAGAAGGGAACAGCTGGAATATATTGTAACAACTAGGAAAATTGAGGGATGAAGAGATAGATGGAAGCAAAGAGAAAAGATACCAAACAGCTTAAGAGAATGGCTTGGCAAAAGATCAACGACAGAAACTGATAAATAACTGTCAAGATCAAAAGTTGTGAAGAGACATGATCACTTACGCCAGCAGGCATGGTGCTTGATGATGATGAATAGAAGGAACTATATTACATAACACAAATTGCAGCAATGTTTATGTCGCAAATTATCAGGTTAAAGATCAACTTAAAAGTTCGGTCTCATGTCCTGGCCTGCTCAAGTTTCAAACTCACCGTCCACAGATGCTGATCTGATGTTTCCCATTAGAGAGACCACTTAATATTTCTCAGGTCACTTCTAAATATATGCCCAACATATGTCCATCTTTCTTAACAGTCTCTTCTTCTACCTTTCAGCTCCCTGTGGAGCACAGATGTTCAACAAACACATTCCAAGCTGTTCTTTTTCTTGCCATTCTTTTAAGTTCATTTCATGTCTTCCCCATCATCTTCATCTTTCCTTCATCTGTCT
Source organism: Megaustenia siamemsis (assembly GCA_032433765.1). NCBI lineage: Eukaryota > Metazoa > Mollusca > Gastropoda > Stylommatophora > Ariophantidae > Megaustenia > Megaustenia siamemsis. The sequence continues at coordinate 7,469,641 of JAVIAB010000099.1, read as the reverse complement.
TCTCTGAGAATATTTTGGTCTTCCTCATTGTCTTTTTCTTTGACTTATCCATGTTTGTGAAGTTTTTGCAGCTTATTTTTTAATAGTACACGACAGCCAGTCCCTTGCCCAACCCTCCTTAGTCACCTCTTACGAACATGCCTGGTAGGGAACTGCGCCTCAATTTTTTACTCCCCTTTCGGGCCCAGCAGCGCCGGAATAATGAGGAACATGAAAGTATACATCTTTGCCATACAACAAATGATATATGTTCATAGCTCTTGCTGGTGTAACTGTATAGCAAAAATTGATTGCTGAGGAAAAGGGGAAAAAACTAATGAAATTGTTTTATGAGGACTGAAACAGTTGACATATGCACTGTCTTTGAAAAATAATCAGCAAGATTAAATAACCAACTCAGATGTACTGCATGCTCCAGACTTCTAACCATTATGTCAACACTTACAAGAGGAAGATTAAGGCGGCACATAAGAATGAACAAACTTCCCTAAGAATGAACAAAATTACCTAAGAATGAACAAAATTCCCTATGAATGAACAAAATTCCCTACGAATGAACAAAATTCCCTACGAATGAACAAAATCACTAACAATGAACAAAATTACCTAAGAATGAACTAAATTCCCTCAGAATTAACAAAATTCCTCAGAATGAACAAAATTCACTAACAATGAACAAAATTCCCTACGAATGAACAAAATTCTCTCAAAATGAACTAAATTCTCTTAGAATTAACAAAATTTCCTAAGAATGAACAAAAGTCCCTAAGAATGAACAAAATTTCCCAAGAATGAACAAAATTTCCTAAGAATGAACAAAAGTCCCTCAGAATGAACAAAATTCCCTAAGAATTAACAAAAGTCCCTAAGAATGAACAAAATTCCCAAGAATGAACAAAATTTCCAAGAATGAACAAAATTCCTAAGGACTGAACAAAATTCCCTCAGAATGAACAAAATTCCCTCAGAATGAACAAATTCCCTAAGAATGAACAAAAGTCCCTAAGAATGAACAAAATTTACCAAGAATGAACAAAATTCCCTAAGAATGAACAAAATTCCCTAAGAATGAACAAAATTCCCTAAGAATGAACAAAATTCCCAAAGAATGAACAAAATTCCCAAATTCCCTTAGAATGAACAAAATTCCCTAAGAATTAACAAAATTCTCTAAGAATTAACCAAATTCTCTAAGAATTAACAAAATTCCCAAATTCCCTAAGAATGAACAAAATTCCCTAAGATTCCTCAGAATGAACAAATTCTTTAAGAATGACCAAAACTCCCTAAAAATTAACAAAATTCCCTAAAAATTAAAATTCCCTCAGAATGAACAAAATCCGTCAGAATGAACAAAATTCCGTCAGAATGAACAAAATTCTCTAAAAATGAAACAAAATCCCCCCATCACCTAATAATGTATGTGGGGGAGCTCATGAGAACAGGTTGTGAAACTAAAGAAGTCTATCTTTAGCATCAACCTTTTGAGCAGTAATCGGCCCATAGGACATAGACACAGATACTCTTTCCTGTTTGAAAATGTTCTTTCTAGCAGTCTCAATCCTTGTAAAGATCTTTTATAAAATCTCGCCATTTGTCTCTGTTCTGTGCAAGCATCTTGATCCCAATAAGGGAGCTGATTACTGCTGCCTTTGCCTCTCTGATCAATGTTCTTCTCAGTGTTTCCCTGGGTCTGCCTCTTTTCCTTCAAGTGTTGTTTCCCACTTGAGGCTTGCTTTGCTATTCGGTTATCATCTCTTCTCATCACATGTCCAACATATGACCATCGTCTTTTCTTTATTACTGAAGATATTAGCGATTTCTCTAATTTCCTCGTTTGTTTTTAATTCGTTCCACGCTATACCAAGTATTTTCTTTAGACATTTATTTTCAAATGCGTTCAACTTTGTTTCTATTTCTCTTGTTGTTTTCCAACAAGCTAAAGAAATGGATACCCAAAAATTTGAAAGTGAAATAAGTCAAATCAGAGGATAAAAGACAGAAAAGAAACGTGGTAAAAAAAAAGAGGTCAAACTAAAGAAACACTAAATAGAACACAGAAGCACCAACACCAGGCATCAGCTACCTTGTCGAGATTGAGAGGCTCATCTAGAACAGGGATGTGTGGCAAGATACAATACAGGTCCTGTGCAAGGTCTGACACTTAATAACTAAGATTGTTGGACATGGAAGAGTCTAGAATTTCTGACCTGCTGTTTTTAGCTCAAAAGGAGATGGGTGGATGGATGGATTAGACGGAGAGACAGACAGATGACTGGATGGATATATGGATAGATAGTATGACAATGCTTAGTTTTCTGGCATTCCAATCACTAATAATTGAACTAAATTTTAAATATGAAGAAATGAACATGAAATTGTGCAAGAAAGTAGATTCAATTGCAATTAAAAAATAAATGCAAAGAAATCAAAGGAGAAACTTTGCAAAAACAGCAAAGAGAGACTAATTTAATAAAAATTAAAAACATGTCACATTTGTTGGAAATAAGATAGGAAAACTTAATGTAAGTGAAAGAAGATGCCAAGAAAGACAAAGAAGAAAAATGGAGTCATAAAGTGGCTAGAAAATAACCAAGAAATATTTCAAAAATGAAATATGAAAGTTAACAAAAGGCATGACTGTTGAGGAAATGGGCATCTCTTTCTGTACAGAAGCTTTTTATCGGTGCAATGGAAGAGATTTCAGAGACATAATTTTTCATGCTTTTAAGAATCAATCTACATATTTATCTAACACATAAAATATTAGATATTAATTTTTAGATAATTGAACAGAGAATTAGATTTCACAATACCAAAAGGATCATCATCATGTGCCATACTGGTTGGTGTAGGTGATCATGTCCCTCCACAATCTTCTATCTACAGTGCATTGTATCAGTTCTGTTGTTGACTGTTTTCCATGCCATGATACCAAGCTATCCAGTATTTTCTCTCTTTGTCATCTACGATCTCTCTTTCCTTTATTGTGCCAGTTGTAACCAAGTATTCCAACTTTCCTCTTCTCATGATGTGCCTGAAAAATGTTGATTGCTTCTTTCTGATGTTTTTTTAAGAGCTCCCTTTTTGTGTTGGCCTCTTTGAGAACTTCCTCATTGGTCTTTTTAGCTGTCCAGGGAACTTTCAACATTCTTCTGATAACAAAAGGATCTATCTATTGACCTTTCGAGCCGTAACGGCCCATAGGGCGTAGACCAAGATACACCTTCTCCTATATGGATTTTTTGTTCTAGCAGTTTTCTTTTAAAGATATTTTATCAAATCTCGCCATCTGTCTCTGTTCTGTGCAAGCAGTTCTATCTCATTGAGGGAGCTGACTCCTGCTGCTCTTGCCTCTCTCATCAATGTTCTTCTCAGTGTCTCCCTGGGTCTTCCTCTTTTTCTTTTACCTGTTGTTTCCCATATGAGGGCTTGCTTTGCTATTCGGTTATTATCTCTTCTCATCACATGTCCAACGTATGACCATCGTCGTTTCTTTATTACTGAAGATATTAGTGGTTGATTGGCGATTTCTCTAATTTCCTCATTTGTTTTGAATTCGTTCTACGCTATACCAAGTATTTTCCTTAGACATTTATTTTCGAATGCGTTCAACTTTGTTTCTATATCTCTTGTTGTTTTCCAGCTTTCACACGCATACGTAAGGGTTGATAGTACATTTGATTTGAATAGCCTAAGTTTTGTGTTTGTGCTGATAAGTTTTGATTTCCACAACTTTTCAAGGCTTCTGAAAGACATTGCTGCTTTAGCTATTCTGATTTTAATTTCTTTGCTCGTATCCCCTTCTCGATCAATGTGACTTCCAAGATAGATAAAGTGATCGATCTCTTCTACTGGTTTGTTTTCCATGTATATTTTGTCACCTGTTGGAATTAAACTAGTCATGACTTTAGTCTTTTCATGGTTGATCTCAAGCCCAATTTTGCTGGCTATTGATGATAGTTCATTTGTGTTTTCCTGCATCGTTTTTATCTGACTGCTGATGAGAACTATGTCATCAGCAAAGTCGAGGTCCTCCAAATGGTCTCCTTGTATCCATTCGATGCCTTTATTACCAGTGCAGCATTTCTTCATTATGAAGTCCATAACAATTCCAAATAACAAGGGCGATAAAATACATCCTTGTTTAACCCCAGTTTCTATTGGGAAACATTCGCTCAGTCCTTCCTCTGTTCGAACTGCACATGTGTAACCATCATACATGTCTTGATAATATTTATGATTTTTGATGGTAAACCATATTGCTTCAGAATTTTCCACAAAGAATCTCTATGAATACTATCAAATGCTTTTTTGAAGTCGATGAAGTTAAGTACAAACGGTTTTGCTTTTCAATGTGTTCCTCCAATATAAGTCGTAGAGTGAAAATGTGGCCAATACAGCTTCTCCCTTTTCTAAACCCAGCCTGTTCTTCACACATTACTGTATCTATTGAATCCTGTATTCTATTTAGGATGATTTTGCAGAATAACTTTGAGGCAACTGACAAAAGTGTCACGCCTCTCCAGTTGTTACAATCTCTAAGATTGCCCTTTTTGGGATCTTAACAATGATTCCTTTTTTCCATTTATGAGGCGTCTTCTCTGTTTTCCAAATGATTATTATTCACGCTAACCAAATTGGGAGTGACGCACTATGCGGCGAAACGTACGGAAAGAGTTAAAGGCATAAAAATAATGATGAGAACACAGAAACCAATGACTCACTGTCTTGCAATAGGCCAAGATGTCCTCCATGCTGTTCAGACAGTCTGTTGATTTATCTGGAATCCATCCACTGATCCCTCGGTGCATTGCTGGTCGCTCACAGATAAAAGCCACCAATGGTTCATATTTATTTTCAATGCTGGCACCACTCAGAACCTGAAAGATTAAAAATTTGGAAAAAAATTAATTGAAATTGTATCTAAGCAATGAACAGCTAATGTTTGCATCCAAACTCATTGCTTTGTTTTTATACGATGTCTGTGAAATTGCTGAATCACATGGATTTTTTTTTTCAAAAACACAGACAAAATGTATTTGATAAATGTTTCTTCATTACTTTATTTGTTCATGTAGCTATTGATGATAACAAAAAAAAGAGTTCTTAAATGTTATGTAGAGCCAGTCTTAACATATGGATGTGAATCATGGACAATAGAACAACAGACATGAAAATCACTGGAGTCTGTAGAAATGTGGTTTTACAGAAGAATGTTGAGAATACCAAGGACAGCTAAGAAGAGTAATGAAAACATTCTGAAAGAGGTCAAAGCAAAAAGAGAACTAATTTCCAATATTAGGAAGAAACAATCATAATTTTTTGGCCATGTCTTCCCAAGAAGGGAACAGCTGGAATATATTGTAACAACTGGGAAAATTGAGCGAAGGGATAGAGGGAAGCAAAGAGAAAAGATATCAAACAGGTTATAAGAATGGCTTGGCAGAAGGTCAACAACAGAAATGATAAAAACTGTCATGATCAAAAGTTGTGGAGAGACATGATCACCTACGCCAGCAGGCCCGGTACTTGATGATGATGAAATGATGATGAGTTATTGATGATAGCAACACTTAGGAGTTTGAGGTTAAGGAGGCTGGATCATGTAAGAAGAACGGAACTCAAACATATTCCCAAAGAAATATTTTATGGTGAACTTAAGGATGGAAAGAGACCAAACGACAGATCAGTGCTGAGATATAAGGATGTTAGCAGGGCTTCCTTGATGGAATTCTCTATCAGTGAAAGAAACTGGCTAGGTCTGGCTGCAGATCGTAGGGCATGGAGAACAAATATTTAAAAATGGCACAGCAACATTTGAGGCAGCGTTGATATCAAACTCAAAAGACAAAAGGCACCACAAATACATTTGTTCATTCTGCTGTCTATCTAATATCGGCAGATTCAGCCATAAGAGAAGCTATTCAGCAAAATGGCATCCAGTATAAGACACTAATTTATCAAACTACTGACTTATGGTGATGGCTTGCTACCAATGCCAAAGCCATATATATATATATATATATATATATATATATATATATATATATATATATATATATATATATATATATATATATATATATATATATAATCTTCTTCTTCTACCTTTCAGCTCCCTGTGGAGCATAGGTCCTCAACAAAAACTTTCCAAGTCGTTCTGTTTTTTGCCATTCATTTAACATCATTCCATGTCTTCCCCATCATCTTCATCTCTGCTTCTATCTGTCTTCTCCAAGAATTCCTTGGTCTTCCTCTTTGTCTTTTCCCCTGGGGATTCCAAAAAAGGGGCTGTTGTCTAATACTCTCAGTTGGCTTCTGCAGTGTGTGTCCTATCCAGCACCATTGTCTTCGCTGTATCTCTTTATCCACTGGTATTTGACTGGTATATTTCCATAATTCTATATTAGTGATTTTGTTCTGCCATTTCCATCCTTATATTCTGCATAAGCATTCATTAATGAAAGTCTGTATCTTCATGATTGTCAATTTTGTTGTTTTCCATGTTTCACAGCCATATGATAGGACCGAATTAACATTTGAGTTAAAATTTTTATTTTTGCATTATATATACATTGATGATGTGTTATGTTTTACACTTAGCAACCCAGTGTATGTTATCATATGATTTTAGGCATTTCAAACTTAGACCATTTCACAGATGGACAGAGTTCACAAAAGGATACAATAAAAATCAGAGTACATGATGACTTTTTATCACTGTGAAGAAACACAAAATGAAATGGTTTGGTCACATATCTCAATCGTCTGGCTTGGAAAAGCATATTCCGCAAGGAACTATGAAAGGAGAGATGGGTTGAGAAAGAGGTGGGAAGACAGCAACAAGGAATGGACAGGCCTTGACTTTGCAGTCCCAAAGAATGACTGAAGTTAAAGAATGGAGGAGGTTGATAAGTCTGCCATTGGTGAGACCACAGACCTTTAGGGCTTAAGGGATGAAGAACAAGTACAACGTCTGAGAATTAAGCACTGAGACTAATTCCATAAAAAATAAAATAAAATAATCTCAAACATTTGGCGACTGCTCACAAAGTCAGAACATTGTACTCTAACACAGTATATATATACTGAACGTATATATATATATATATATATATCATCACAATCATCATTTTTTGGCCATGTAATGAGAAGAGAACAACTGGAATATATTGTAACAACTGGGGAAATTGAGGGACGAAGAGATAGAGGGAAGCAAAGAGAAAAAATAACAGACAGCTTAAGAGAATGGCTTGGCAGAAGGTCAACAACAGAAATGATAAATAGCTGCCGAGATCGAAAGTTGTGGAGAGACATGATCACCTACGCCACTAGGCCCTGTACTTGATGATGATGATGGTATATATCATCATCGTGTGCCATGCCGGTTGGCATAGGCAATCATGTCCTTCCACAATCTTCTATCTACAGTGCATAGTATAAATTCTGTTGTCGACTGTTTTCCATGCCATGACATCAAGCTAACCAGTATTTTCTCTCTTTGTCGTCCAAAATCTCTCTCTCCTTTTATTTTGCCAGTTGTAACCAAGTGTTCCAACTTTCCTATATGTTTTATATATATGGTTAATGACTTTGGAACGGTAGAGGAAGGGGGCTGCTTGGTCTCGAGGCTAGACGCTGGTCTCAGGACAGAGAGGTTGTGAGTTAAAATCCCAGCTGAACCAGTTGGGATTTTTATTTATGATTTCTAACTGCTTCAACTACCCCTGGTCTCAGCAGCGAGGCCCAGCATGAAAGGTCAATTACTCATCAACTGAAAAAATATGAGTACCTCCGAAGATGGAGTTATCTGCCCGTATGATGAGGAACCCCTGTGCACATGGCTACCAGGGAAAAACGGATTAACACGCAAAATTCAGTTCCTAGTTTCTGGGGACTTCTCCAGAGGTGAAAGCTGGTGAACGTAAAAAAAAGCATCTCACTCGACACCATATGGGTATAAAAGTTAGTAAAGAGAGAAATAGCTACAGACAGACAACAAAAATAGCTGATAGACAACAGTGGTGTCAAGTGCATACTTCACACCAAGGGTTTCAGTTAATCAACCCTCAAACACTTTCTGGGTTTTGCCTTGACAGTGCACTCCAACAAATGACTTCCTGTACTACAGCAGTTCTCAAAAAGTGGATTAAACAACTCCCTCACCCACTTACTGGAGGTTGAGGTTAGAATTACCAAATGACAAGAGTGGAAGAAGGAGACTAAGTGTACTTAAAGAGTCTATGCATGACAAATTGAGTTACCTCTCTTGTGAGTGACAAGACAAGAGAATTAGTGTCTAGGAAAAGAGATAGGCTTACACATGCATAAATCCCTGTTGTTATCGGAATGTGTATCTTAGAATTTAAAGACTTAATTTAAAAATTGAATATTGCATCCCCTGAGACTCTCAGATTTACCAAACATTGATCTTTTTTTATACAAGCATTCACCATCATCATGTGCTATACCTATTGGCAATCCTTCAACAATTTTCCATCCACAGTGCAACGTATCAATTCTGCCATTGACCGTTTTCCATTTCACAACTCCAAGCTATCTAGCTTCTTCTCTCTTTGTCATCTATGGTTTCTCTTCAAGTATGTATTTTGCCTGTTGTAACCAAGTATTCCAACTTTCCTCTTCTCATGATGTGCCTGAAAAATGTTCATTGTTTCTTTCTGATGTTTTCAGGAGCTCCCTTTTTGTGTTAGCTTTTTTGAAAATGTCCTCATTGGTCTTTTTAGCTGTCCAGAGAACTTTGAACATTCTTGTGAGAAATCTCTGTGGCCTCTAATTATCTTTTCATTTGTTTGTCTGCTGTCCATGATTCGCTTCCATAGGTCACAACTGGTTCCAAATACGAGCATTGGCTTCTAAAATATTATTCAGACATAAATATTTACTGAACTAGAAATCTTACTTTTTATACATGGTGTCACAAATTCAAACCACTTCCATAAAATATCAGTTTTAAGTACGAGTACAATGTACTTATGGGAGCCGCAATAGCTCAGTGGTAGTGAACTGGACTACAAAGGACAAGGGGTAGGGTTCGATCCCAACCGATGGTTTCCGGGTTCACCCAGCCTTAAATGGGTACCGGATTTTTTTCTGGGAAAGTAAAGCGGCACGGGCGTAATACCGACTACATTACCCCAAAAATCATGTGAAGGTCTGTAAAATATAGGGTCACTAACACCATATTCCCTATACGCCACTTGGCGTGACGGGGGTACTTGTTTTTTTTTTTCATCCAAATGTACGATGTCGTAGCGTTCCATCTCAGACCTGCTTCAAGTGTTTACTCCGATAAGAAATCAGGCGTGGCTCTTCACAAACAATGTCCCAGACGCAAAAAAAAAAAATTTCAACTCAAATGTTAAGTCGGCCCTATTATATGGCCGTGAAACATGGAGAACAACAAAATTGACAAAAAAGAAGATACAGACTTTCATTAATGGATGCTTACGCAGAATAAAAGGATGGAAATGGCAGGACAAAATCACTAACATAGAATTATGGAAATGTACCAGTCAAACACCAGTGGATAAAGAGATACAGCGAAGATGATGGCGCTGGATAGGACACACACTGTGGAAGCCAACTGAGAGTATTACACAACAGGCCCTTTTTTAGAATCCCCAGGGGAAAAGACAAAGAGGAAGACCAAGGAATTCTTGGAGAAGACAGATAGAAGCAGAGATGAAGATGATGGGGAAGACTTGGAATGATCTTAAAAGAATGGCAAAAAGCAAAATGACTTGGAAAATGTTTGTTGAGGACCTATGCTCCACTGGGAGCTAAAAACGTAGAAGAACACGTTCCCTATACGCCACTTGACGTGACGGGGGTACTTTACTTTTTTTTTTTTTTTTTTTTTTACAATGTACTTGGTTCAAAATATTCCAACTAGAAAAGTTGTACAATTTTCAGGGTTATAACTAAATTGCCACTTTGAGATGTAAATAAACAGCTGTGACATCTTAAGAATTGGTCTGTTTCTGAATTTCTAGTCATTTTGTTGATGATAACTTTATGTTGTATTCCACATATATTTTAGGCAAGCACAGCTGTTTCTCAATTATATTTTAGTTGTCGTATAAAGTAAATGTACCCTCCCCAGCCTTGTTAAAAAAAAAAAAGTAAACAGCCCCGTCACGCCAAGTGGCGTATAGGGAATATGGTGATAGTGACTATAAATTTTACAGACCTTCGGCACATGATTTTTGGGGTAATGTGGTCGGTATTACGCCCGTGCTGCTTTACTTTCCCAGAAAAATATCCTGTACCTGTAAAGAGAGTGCTTCTTCTACATTTGCTGGCAAATACTCCTCTTCAAAAAATAAAATGACAATCACGAAGATACAGACTTTCATTAATGGATGCTTACACAGAATAAAAGGATCGAAATGGCAGGACAAAATCACTAACATAGAATTATGGAAATGTACCAGTCAAATACCAGTGGATGAAGAGATACAGTGAAGACGATGGTGTTGGTAGGACACACACTGCGAAAGCCAACCAAGAGTATTACACAACAGGCCCTTTTTTGGAATTCTCAGGGAAAAAGACAAAGAGGAAGACCAAGGAATTCTTGGAGAAGACAGATAGAAGAAGAGATGAAGATGATGGGGAAGACTTGGAATGATCTTAAAAGAATTGCAAAAAACAGAACGGCTTGGAGTGTGTTTGTTAAAAAAACCTATGCTCCACAGGGAGCTGAAAGTGTTTGTTGAAGACCTATGCTCCACAGTGAGCAGAAAGTGTTTGTTAAAAAACCTATGCTCCACGGGGAGCTGAAAGTGTTTGTTGAAGACCTATACTCCACAGGGAGCTGAAAGTGTTTGTTAAAAAACCTATGCTCCACAGGGAGCTGAAAGTGTTTGTTGAAGGCTTATACTCCACAGGGAGCTGAAAGTGTTTGTTAAAAAACCTATGCTCCACAGGGAGCTGAAAGTGTTTGTTGAAGACCTATACTCCACAGGGAGCTGAAAGTGTTTGTTGAAGACCTATGCTCCACAGGGAGCTGAAAGTGTTTGTTGAAGACCTATGCTCCACAGGGAGCTGAAAGTGTTTGTTGAAGACCTATGCTCCACAGGAAGCTGAAAGTGTTTGTTGAAGACCTATGCTCCACAGGGAGCTGAAAGTGTTTGTTGAAGACCTATGCTCCACAGGAAGCTGAAAGTGTTTGTTGAAGACCTATGCTCCACAGGGAGCTGAAAGTGTTTGTTGAAGGCCTATGCTCCACAGGGAGCTGAAAGTGTTTGTTGAAGGCCTATGCTCCACAGGAAGCTGAAAGTGTTTGTTGAAGACCTATGCTCCACAGGGAGCTGAAAGTGTTTGTTGAAGACCTATGCTCCACAGGAAGCTGAAAGTGTTTGTTGAAGACCTATGCTCCACAGGGAGCTGAAAGTGTTTGTTGAAGATCTATGCTCCACAGGAAGCTGAAAGTGTTTGTTGAAGACCTATGCTCCACAGGGAGCTGAAAGTGTTTGTTGAAGACCTATGCTCCACAGGAAGCTGAAAGTGTTTGTTGAAGACCTATGCTCCACAGGGAGCTGAAAGTGTTTGTTGAAGACCTATGCTCCACAGGGAGCTGAAAGTGTTTGTTGAAGACCTATGCTCCACAGGAAGCTGAAAGTGTTTGTTGAAGACCTATGCTCCACAGGGAGCTGAAAGTGTTTGTTGAAGACCTATGCTCCACAGGAAGCTGAAAGTGTTTGTTAAAGACCTATGCTCCACAGGGAGCTGAAAGTGTTTGTTGAAGACCTATGCTCCACAGGGAGCTGAAAGGTAGAAGATGAAGACTCCTCTTCAAGTTCAATAGAATGGTAATAAGAAACAATGAATTGTGTTATTCACATAAAACTGCAGTATTTGTGCCTTTCAGTCCAACACAACTGTGGGAGATGCTAACAACATACAGAGTTAGCCAGCATCTAACCAACCTAATTAAATGTCTCTACATCAACAGCAGCTGCAGGGTCAGAACAGCAGCAGGCTACACAGACCACTTTGAAGTTAGATCAGGTGTAAGATAGGGGTGTGTACTATACCCACCTACTGTTTATTACATACATGGACTATATTTGCGAGTTAGTCAACCCATCAGAGACAGAGGAGATCAACGAGCTGCTATTTGCAGATGGACAGGCACTAATACATGGAAATATAGAAGACCTACAAAAACACTTAAATAGACTCAACAGCACAGGCACAAAATACAACATGAAAATCAACATCAACAAAACAGAAGTCATGAATATCACAAAAGAGAAACAGAACATCAACATAACTATAAAAGACAGGAAACTAAAACAAGTAGAGGAATTTAATATACCTAGTAAGTCTAGTGACAAATGACAATTCACAAACAGCAGAGATAGACTCAAGATGCAACAAAGCTTATCAAATCACAGGACAGCTATCACCACTATTGTCCAACAAGGGAATAACCCTAGAGGCAAAATGGGCACTCTACAATACAATCTTCATCCCAACGTTGTGCTACCAATACCAGTCCTGGACCCTAGATGCAAGATCAATAAGAAAAATAACCTCTACTGAGGTGAAATGTGTTAGACGAATGACAGGAAACAGTCTGAGAGATAAGATCAGAAATGAAGAACTGAGAAGAAAGCTAGGAATAGCCCGCACCACAGAATATATTAAAAAATCAACAGATAAAATGGTTTGGCTACGTGACAAGGCAGAAAGATCAAAATACAACACAACGAGTCTTCAATAAACATTGCGAGAACACCACACGCAAGGGGCAACCACGAAAAAGATGGATCGACACGAATATTAGAAGCACTAGGAAACATAACAGCAGCAGAGGCGAACAGAAGAGCAAAAGACCACAAATTATATCTCCCCTCGACGCTGAAAGGCAGATGAGGAAGAAAAGAAGAAGAAGAAGAGGCTAACCCATTTGATTTCAGTACAACGAGAGAGTGTTTACAGCTGCCTGTGTCCATCTCAAAGTGACATTTTAGTTCTAGTCTTAGAAATTTTGCAGCAATCATGGAAGATGTCGGAATCCCCATAAAGTTTATTAACCTGATAAAAACAATGTATGAAGGCATGAAATGTAGTGTGGCGCATGAAGGGCAGCTTACAGAAGCATTTGAAATATGAACAGGAGTAAGGCAAGGATGTCTTCTGTCTCCATTTCTCTTTCTATTGGCCATAGATTGGATTATGAAAATAAAACAACAGAAATGGGATCCAGTGGTCACTGACCAAACAACTTGATGATTTAGACTTTGCTGATGACATAGCTCTCTTATCACACAGCCATCAACAGATGCAGGATAAAATGAGCGTACTTGATGAAAGATCACAACAGCTAGGACTGAAAATTAATAGAGATAAGACCAACATTATGAGAATTAATGCACTTGGCAATAACCAAATAAAATTAGGAGAAATACCGCTACTAGACGTACAATCTTACATATATCTGGGTGGTAATATAGATAAAGAGGGAGGAACAGAAAATGATACCAAAATAAGAATATCAAAAGCAAGAGGAGCTTTTGTTGCACTGGGAAACATATGGAAATCCAACGAAAGTAGGTTAAATACAAAAATAAAAATTTTCAACTCAAATGTTATGGCTGTGAAACATAGAGAACAACAAAATTGACAATCATGAAGATACAGACTTTCATTAATAGATGCTTATGCAGAATAAAAGGATGGAAATGGCAGGACAAAATCACTAACATAGAATTATGGAAATATACCAGTCACATACCAGTGGATAAAGAGATACAGTGAAGATGATGGCGCTGGCTAGGACACACACTGTGGAAGCCAAATGAGAGTATAACACAACTCTTTTCCCTTTTTTGGAATCCCCAGGGGAAAAGACAAAGAGGAAGACCAAAGAGTTCCTGGAGAAGACAAATAGAAGCAGAGATGAAGATGATGAGGAAGATATGGAATGTTCTTAAAAGAATGGCAAGAAACATAACTTGGAAAGTGTTTGTTGAAGACCTATGCTCCACAAATTAACATAAACAAATAGAGAACATGAAGCAAATAGAGAACATGAAGCAAATAGAGAACATGGAACAAACAGAGAATATGGAACAAATAGAAAATATGAAACAAATAGAGAACATGAAACAAATAGAGAACATGGAACAAATAGAGAATATGGAACAAAAAATGAGTTAGCAACTGGAACAAGAATTATAAACAAGAGAAAGTTATAAACACGAAACAAAAACAGAAAAAAAGAATCCAAACACAAGAGAATGAAACAAAGCTAGGGAGTTAGAAACAAAAATGAGTTATAAAAAAACAAGATAAAATTTGAAATATAATAGCAATAGAAATATATATAAGAATGAAGGAAACAAAATTAGTTTTCCCAGTAGAAGCTTGATGATGAAATGTAGAAATCAACATGAAAATTCATAAACTCTTGAGATATTGATTAAAGATAATGCCAGTACAGAGCAATGAGGGAAAAAAAATGCAATTGTAAAATCAATACAGCAAAATACACAGCCATGATATTCCACTAATGAGAAAAAATAAAATAAACACTTAGACATGGCACAAGTTACTTCCTCTCACTCAACGACTTAGTGGCCACTTGACATCAGCCTGGTATGTCAGGAAATAGCCGATAAGTTACTGATATGATTAGAATGACGGATTTGGTTTGAATGCAGAAATAATTTGACAACACGCAGTAAGAGCAACGTTTTGGTTTTATCAAGGGGAAAATGGTTTAAAGAAGAAAAATATAGTGCATAATGAGGTAAGGTTATGTGGCAAATCGCTTCCTAACCAGAAGGGTCCGGGTTTGATCCCCAGCAGTGGTGGATTTTTTCAGACTGACAAGGCTCCGGGGTTAACCCAGCCTCTAAAAATGGGTACCAGAGATTTTTCTGGGAAGAAAAGGTGGCCTCGCATGATACCGACCACATCACCCAAAATTGTGCCATAGTTAAAAAAAAGTAAAGTACCCCCGTCACGCCAAGTGGCGTATAGGGAAATATGGTGTTAGTGGCCTTATATTTTACAGACATTCAGCACATGATTTTTGGGGTAATGTGGTCGGTATTACGCCCGTGCTGCTTTACTTTCCCAGAAAAAAATCTGGTATCCATTTAAGGCTGGGTGAACCCGGAAGCCGTCGGTTGGGATCGAACCCTACCCCTTGTCCTTTGTAGTCCAGTTCACTAACCACTGAGCTATCGCGGCTCCCTAAAATTGGGCCATGGTTATAGAAAAATATTGTTACTATCACTGTATTCCGCATACGCCTAGCAAGACGTGAAGGAAGCCTTGACTTTACTTACATATGTGGCAAAGAAGTTATCATCATGTGCCATACTGGTTGGCATAGGCGATCATGTCCTTCCACAATCTTCTGTCTCATCATCATCATCTTTGAGTGCCGTCTCCACAACGAAGGTTGGCTACCATGGAGCCCCATTCCACTCTTGTCTCTTGCTTTAATGGTGTAGATTGTCATAGGTTGACATGTCCATCTTTTGATGTTACTCGTCCGTGTTAGTCTTGGTCTGCCTCTGCCTCTTTTACCTTGTATTTTCCCTTCCAATATTACTTTTATTAGGCTGTTGTGTCTTTTAACATGCCCCAAAAATTTCATTTGTCTTGTTCTAATTGTGTTTAGTAGTTCTCTTTTCATTTTAGTTGTTTTAAGACTTCATCATTTGTTTTCCTTTCTTTCCATCCAATTCTACCTATTCTTCTATAAATCCACATTTCAAAGGCTTCAATTGTCTGTTCTGTTTTCTTGTCTAATGTCCATGTTTCTGCACGATACAGGAATATTGAGAAGATGTAACATTTTGATATTCTTAGTTTTAGCCCTGGTGTTATTTGTTTTGATGTTAGTATATGGAAACAGAGCCATAAGTTTTGGAAGCAGTGATCTCTGCATATATGTGCCATTTTGGCACGCAAGGTTTCTGTTTTTTCAGATTGTGGTTCTGCCCTATGTGCCGTCTTCGGCTCGAAAGGACGATAGATAGATATTTTTCATGGCATTGAAATTACTTTTTGTCATACCTATTATTTTGTTTATTTCAGTTTTACATTTTTAGTCTTAAAGGCACAAACTAGTCAAAGACCGTTCATCAGCACTGTTTTAGTCTTAAAAGCACAAACTAGTCAAAGACCGTTCATCAGCACTGTTTTAGTCTTAAAGGTACAACCTAGTCATAGACCATTCATCTGCACTGTTTTAGTCTTAAAGGTACAAACTAGCCATAGACTGTTCATCAGCACTGTTTTAGTCTTAAAGGCACAAACTAATCATAGACCATTCATCAGCACTGTTTTAGTCTTAAAGGTACAAACTAGCCATAGACTGTTCATCAGCACTGTTTTAGTCTTAAAGGCACAAACTAATCATAGACCATTCATCAGCACTGTTTTAGTCTTAAAGGTACAAACTAGTCATAGACCACTCTCAAAAGAATTATTTCAAAATATGCACAACTAGTGAGCTACTGAGAGTACTACACAACAGGCACTTTTTTGGAACCCCCAAGGAAAAAGACAAAGAGGAAGACCAAGATATTCTTGAAGAAAACAGAAGCAGAGATGAAGGTGATGGGGAAGATATGGAATGATCTTAAAAGAATGACAAGAAACAGAACAGCTTGAAAAGTGTTTGTTGAAACCTATGCTCCGCAGGGAGCTGAAATGGTATAAGATGAAGAATGAGCTACTGAAATAACCAATAAGCACATTTCTTTATCTGCTGAAAGCAACTGAGCACCCACAAGCTTGCTATTGCTGTATGAACAACATACAATTAAAAAAAAACAGTTTTAAAATTAATCCACTCACATTGACTTTTTAAAGTCCCACTTTTTAATATAAAATGTTCAACCATTCTAGCAAATGAAAAACATGCAAATGTGTAGACAGAACAAAGAATAAAATGCCAATTGATAAAGTGCTGAATTTTGCAAACATATCAATTACTGAACAAATGTTTTTCATTCAATATATACTTCTTTTGATTAAAAAAAAAAACATTTCCAATCCGACATTGCACTGAATGCCTCTCAAATACTCTTGGTATTTGTTTCAGCAAAACGTATCATGCAGTGTTTTAGTCTTAATTATCATCAAATAAATAAATGAAAAAGAAACAAAAACTGTTTTGGTCTGTAAACCCCAGACAGAACTGGTATCTATTGATCTGCTGCCACTTTGATCTCTATTGCCAGGTTGACTACAGGACTGGCATAGCCAGAACTGCTCCAGCATTGTGAATTATTCATGTGAATTAATTATTGGGACAATGCACAAACGGAAATGCAAATTGCATGTTCAATATATATAGTTTATACTAGCTGGCCAGGAATAATATAAATCATTAGTGCCAGTGGGAGAGAAAGTTGCCAAATTGTCATGGAGAAGGAAAATAACAATATATGTTCTATTTCTTCTTTTTACATTTTTTCCCCAAATATTTGGTTATGGTTAATCGAAGGCCGTGGTATCACTGCAAACGAATTAAAATCTGTAATTGCTCAACTGCCCATGCCAGTGAAATCATCCGAATTAAAGCTCATTTCATTGAAGGATCCAAACAAGGAAAGGCAGCTGCAGTCCCCATCATAGCAGCTACAGCACATGCCCAAAGACATGAGGCCAAGCGGCAACGAAAGTGAATCTAGCTGAACTGTCCTTCATCACATGATATCATCATTCATCGTAAGCAATCAGAATATCGAAACACGATCTGGATGAAAAACTCAGCTCACAGTGTGCGCAGAGCACTAACTCGGTAGCTCCGGCAGCAAGCCGGACTTCGAGTATAAGGAAACTGCAACAAGGAACACTTCAGGAATATTATGTATGGCCATGATGGTCTCTGCCATGACACTATCAACAATGTAACTCAAATCATCATCATCATGTTCTGTGTCTGCTGGCATATGTAATCATGTCTTTCCACAATTTTCTGTCCAAACAGTTGTTTATAATTTTTGCTGGTGACTTTCTATCAAACTAGTCTCTTAAATTGTTCTATAACTTCTCTCTTTTCCCCTCTACTCTTGGGGGAAGCGCAAGCGCGGTTGCAATAGCAGGGTTGGCGCACCATTAGCTGACCAAGACCTAGCAGTTCTACCTCCTCGTGGTCTCCCCTGGTAAAAGTCTGCGTCAAACCAGACTGGCTAACAGAAG
This sequence comes from Megaustenia siamemsis, assembly GCA_032433765.1. Classification (NCBI taxonomy): domain Eukaryota; kingdom Metazoa; phylum Mollusca; class Gastropoda; order Stylommatophora; family Ariophantidae; genus Megaustenia; species Megaustenia siamemsis. The sequence goes on along the minus strand of JAVIAB010000099.1, from coordinate 7,451,437 downwards.
CTAGGATCGCCGTGTTCCCTGTAGAGTGGTGGCTGTTACTGATATAAAGGACCAAGTATTGCAGTACCTCTGGGCTGGACTAGTAGTTTCCCAGCATGGACTGGGATAGACGAACTCCATCTTCTCCAGTAAGAGCCGGGAATGTCAAGAAAGCCATTACGACCCATCACATCAATGAGTCAAAGGGCACCCTGCCCGCATCAACTCGTGGCATTACATCAACAATAACAGCCATCTACTCTTCTTCCCTCAAATTTTCCTATTGTTACAATATATTCCAGGTGTTCTTGTCTCATCAGTAGCCTCCGTCAGTCATAGTTGACTATAATAACCTCCGTCAGTCATAGTTGACTATGGATTATGCAGCACTCATGGGAAATATTATTTGTTTCTTTTCATTCGCCATGTATTCTCTTTTTCTATGAATCTGTCTGCTATCTTGTTTGAGTTGGAGATTTAGAGTGTGTTTCCAAAGATTGCGGTCTGTAGCTATCTCTTCTCAGACTGCAGTGTTTATGTTTAGAGTCTTCATGTCGCGTTTACAAATGTCTTATTATTGGTGTTTTGGGTGCCCCCTAGTTGTTTTGCTATCTGCTAGTTGTCCATAAAGTATATCTTTTGCTATGTGGCTGTCTTTCATATTGTGAATCCTTATCAATGAAACTGCACAAACATCATTAAACAACATCAAAGACACAAGTGAACAATCACGGGCATCATTTTGAGAGCTATGCTCTCTTCTCATTATGCAGCCAAAAATAATGATCACCTTCTGATGATGATAATAAGCTCCCTTTTTCCTTTTTGTCTCTATCATCATCATCATCATCAAGTATCATGCCTGCTGGCTTGGGTGATCATGTCTCTCCACAACTTGCGATCTCGACAGCTATTTATCATTTCTGTTGTTGACCTTCTGCCAAGCCATTCTCTTAAGCAGTCTGGTATCTTTTCTCGTTGCTTCCCTTTTATCTCTTCATCCCTCAATTTTCCCAGTTGTTACAATATATTCCAGCCGTTCTCTTCTCATAACATGGCCAAAAAAATGATGATTGTTTCTACCTGATATTGGATATTAGCTCTCTTTTTACTTTGGCCTCTTTCAGAACATTTTCATTACTCTTCTTAGCTGTCCATGGTGTTCTTAACATTCTTCTGTAAAACCACATTTCTACAGCCTCCAGTGATTTTCATGTCTGTTGTTCTATTCTCCATGATTCACATCAATATGTTAAGACTGGCTCTACACATAACATTTAAGAACTCTTTTTCTTGTTTCTATTGCCAAAAATGGATTCCACTGTATCTTCCTCATTTTTAGAAAGATGCTCATTTACCTGAGCCATTCTGCATCTCACCTCTGTTGTACATCTACCATCTGAGGTTAACAAAGTTCCCAATGATTTAAATTCATTCACCTGTTTTAATATTGTTCCACTTGTCTTTATTGTGCATCATGGTGATGTCTTTTACTTTGTTGCCGCCATTGGTCTCTATAGAAAACCCTTATTACTCTTTTCAACACGTTTCTGTAAAACCACATTTCTATGGTCTGCAACGATAGTCTGATTGTCCATGATTCACATCAATATGTCAAGACTGGCTTTATGCAACATTTAAGAACTCTTCTTCATATTCCTTTGACAAAATAGGGTTTCCTAACATCTTTCTGATATTATGTAATGCCACCTCTGTCTGAGCTATTTTCATCTCTGTTGTACACCTACCATCTCACCTCTGTTGTACATCTACCATCTCACCTCTGCTGTACATCTACCATCTCACCTCTGTTGTACACCTACCATCTCACCTCTGTTGTTCATCTACCATCTCACCTCTGTTGTACATCTACCATCTCACCTCTGTTGTACATCTACCATCTCACCTCTGTTGTACACCTACCATCTCACCACTGTTGTACACCTACCATCTCACCTCTGTTGTACATCTACCATCTCACCTCTGTTGTACATCTACCATCTCACCTCTGTTGTACACCTACCATCTCACCTCTGTTGTACATCTACCATCTCACCTCTGTTGTACACCTACCATCTCACCACTGTTGTACACCTACCATCTCACCACTGTTGTACATCTACCATCTCACTTCTGTTGTACATCCACCATCCAAAGTCATCATCATTCCCAGGTTTATCAAATCATTGACCCGTTTTAAACACTGTCCCATAGACTATAGTTGTACATTAAGGAGATATATTTTTTCCTTTGTTGCAACCACTAATATCTTCAGTAATCAAGAAAAGATGATGGTCATATGTTGGCCATGTGATGAGGAGAGATAATAACCAAATAACAAAGCAAGCAAGCATGTGGAAAACAACATGTAACAGGAAAAGAGGCCAACCCAGAGAGACACTGAGAAGAACATTGATCAGAAAGACAAGAGCAGCAGGAATCGGCTCCCTCAATAAGATAGAGTTGCTTGCACAGAACAGAGACACATGGCGAGATTTGATAAAAGATCTTTACAAGGATTGAAAACTGCTAGAATAAAAATTTTAATAAGAGAAAGAGTATCTGGGTCTATGCCCTATGAGTCGGCTATGGCTCGAAAGGTCAATAGATAGATAGATAGAACCATTAATAACTTCTGTCTCTTTGATGTTGAAGCGAAGCCCTTATTTTGAGTACTATCATCATTATAATATAAATCATTCTCTATAACTCGTTTATTCATTCATTTTCCTCTCAGGTCATAGATAGTACTTAAGGCGGAAGTCGTAGTTCTCCATGATTGACAATTTGCTGCTAGTTCTGGATGTTCTTAGTTGTTTCTTAGTCCCATAGTTGAGCCTTCCCTAGTAATTGTTCTGGGTGGTGATTCTCTTGGTCTACCTTGTTTTCTTTTACCAAATGGTTTCCACGTGAATGTCTGATGGGGAAGTCTTTCTTCATTCATTCTCAGCACATGACCGATGTATTTAAAATGCCCTTTTCTTATCAATCTCTATAATTATTCTTGATTAAATTCATCTCTTATCCGCTCATTTTAAATGTACTCTCTCCATCACATGTTTGAGATACATTTCTTTTTAAAAACATTTAAAACATATTAGGATTATCTGAGTCTACGCCCTATGGGCCGGCTACGGATCGAAAGGTCAATAGATAAATAGAAAACGTATTTATACTCAAATATTTTAATATAAAGTGAATTTTTATGCATAAACATTTTAAAAGTAACCTGTCTAAATAAATGTGTGTTTTAATAATTAATATGCAAGGAACTAGAAATGTATAGCACAGAACTGGATAGGAGGAGGTAACTGTCATGTTTTTGTGTAAATGAAATCCATCCCATAAGCACAGTAGCTCAGTATGATCTTATCTCCTTACAAATATGTTTATATGTTTAGGGTATACGGAAGTTAGGAGCAACCAGCAGAATAGTGGTGGTGGGAAATGAATGCAGTGGATTATGACCTGGCTACAGTATCTTCGGTTGGCTTACCACGGCAACAGCCGGGGTTCGTACCCTGGCGAGGACACCTGGGTTTTACTAATTCCCTGAAAATTAGTGGGAGCCGCGATAGCTCAGTGGTTAGTGAACTGGACTACTACGGACAAGGGGTAGGGTTCGATCTCAACCGACGGCTCCGGGTTCACCCAGCCTTAAATGGGTACCGGATTTTTTTCTGGGAAAGTAAAGCAGCACGGGCGTAATACCGACCACATTACCCCAAAAATCATGTGCTGAAGGTCTGTAAAATATAGGGTCACTAACACCATATTTCCCTATACGCCACTTGGCGTGACGGGGGGTACTTTACTTTTACTTTTACAGTATCTTGGAGGGAGCCATGACAGCTCAGTGGTTAGTGAACTGAACTACAAAGGACAAGAGGTCGGGTTTCATCCTGATCGACGGCTTCCAGGCTCACCCAGCCTTAAATGGGTACCGGATTTTTTTTCTGGGAAAGTAAAGCATAATACCAACCACATTACCCCAAAAATCATGATCACTAGCACCATATTCCCTAGACACAACTTGGCGTGACGGAGCTCTTTACTTTACTTTTACTACAGTATCTTGGAGCAGAGCACAGTCGCTAAATTACAACCTGGCTACAGTATCTTGGAGCAGAGCACAGTCGCTAAATTACAACCTGGCTACAGTATCTTGGAGCAGAGCACAGTCGCTAAATTACAACCTGGCTACAGTATCTTGGAGTAGAGCACAGTTGCTAAATTACAACCTGGCTACAGTATCTTGGAGCAGAGCAGTCACTAAATTACAATCTGGCCACAGTATCTTGGAGAAGAGCACAGTTGCTAAATTACAACCTGGCTACAGTATCTTGGAGCAGAGCAGTCACTAAATTACAACCTGGCTACAGTATCCTGGAGCAGAACACAGTTGCTAAATTACAGCCTGGCTACAGTATCTTGAGGCAGAGCACAGCCGCTAAATTACAACCTGGCTACAGTATCTTGGAGCACAGTTGCTAAATTACAACCTGGCTACAGTATCTTGGAGCAGAGCATAGTCGCTAAATTACAACCTGGCTACAGTATCTTGGAGCAGAGCACAGTCGCTAAATTACAACCTGGCTACAGTATCTTTTCGATCCCAACCGACGGCTTTCGGGTTCACCCAGCCTTTAACGGGTACCGAATTTTTTTCTGGGAAAGTAAAGCAGCATGGGCGTAATACCGACCACATTACCCCAAAAATCATGTGCCGAAGGTCTGTAAAATTTATGGCCACTAACACCATATTTCCTATACCCACTTGGCATGATGGGGGTACTTTACTTTTTTTTTTTATTCTGCATCTCACCTCTTTTGTACATCTTCCGTCTGAGGTTAACAAAGTTCCCAAATATTTAAATTCATTTACCCGTTTTAATATTGTTCCACTTGTCTTTATTTTGCACTGAGGTGATGTCTTTTTCTTTGTTGTTACCATTACCTCTTTAGTTAGTCCTTTATTTTTGCTTTCCTTCACTATAATTTCCAACATTTCTTGTAACTCATTTTCACTCTTAGTGATTAATACTGTCTCATCAGAAAACCTTAGATTATTTATATTATGACCTCCAATTGTTATTCCAGGCATGCCCCTTATGGATCTTAAAATAATCTCACTATAAATATTAAACAAATCTGGTGACAGCACACAACCTTGTCTAACACCCTGTTTTATTTGTTGAAACATTCCCAATTGGTTTCCAGTTCTTATGACCGCTGCTTGTTGCCAGTACCTGTTCTTTATTATTCTTAGATCTTTGCTGTCTACGTTTATGCTTTCTAAAATTTTGATTATTTCTTATAAAATATATAAGATATATAAAAAATTTAATAATAAATATAAATAAATAAAAATAAAATAAGAAATAATAACAAGAGAAGATAAGCTGAAAATGAAAAAGAGCTACTTAACACAATTAAAAAAAAGACAACTGAAATTTTGTGGACATGTGAAGACATAACACTCTTCTAAAAGTCATCTTGGAAAGTATAAAAAAAGGTAGATGAGACAGAGGCAGACCAAGACTAAAGTGAACTGATAACATCAAAAGATGAACTGATGAATATATGACAATGTGCACTATCAAGACAAGAGACAGTAAAATGGTGCTCAATGGTAGCCAACCTTCGATGTGGAAATGGCAACCAATGATTGAAGATAAGCTAAAACTTTCTCAAAGACAACAAAAAAACTCATCTTTCAGTTGAAAACATAGCAATCAATGAAGTGTAGGGTTACCAGATATCAGGATTTCATTGGGTAGGTTTTGTTTGTTAGATGTACACTGCATCCAGCTTGGCATTTAACTTGCATACAATTCTAAACATTTATAAATTATTATTTAGAATTTAAAAGCGCCACATTTTCATGTCCACATTTTTTGTAAAAAGTCTTGTTTTTTTTCAAATGTTTATTTTTCTAATATCTCCTGCCCTTACTCTCTTCCCCTCTGCCAGGATATTTGTTGAACTCTATATTATTATAGCTTGTTGGACTAGAGAGTCCGGATCTTTTATTGTATTGCGTGTGGTTTCTTTTAGGAGCTCTTAGTTTTGCCTGGATCATCACTGTTTGATGCAGACCTTGTTGAATAAGGCAAGGTTTGAGGTCTCATGATATCTGCAACCTCTTCATCGCCTTGCAGCTTTTCTCCCATGTCACACTGTGACTCCAATAGCAGATGCAGACATTTTTCAGATAGTGTCCCACTTTTTCAAATAAAATTTCCTTTTTCAAATAAACTGTCCCACTTTTTCAAATAAAATTTCCTTTTTCAAATAAACTGTCCCACTTTTTCAAATAAAATTTCCAGCTTTTTCAAATTTCCTGCTGTTTCAAATAAACTGTCCCACTTTTTCAAATAAAATTTCTTCCTTTTTCAAATAAACTGTCCCACTTTTTCAAATAAAATTTCCATTTTCAAATAAACTGTCCCACTTTTTCAAATAAAATTTCCAGCTTTTTCAAATTTCCTGCTGTTTCAAATAAACTGTCCCACTTTTTCAAATAAAATTTCCAGCTTTTTCAAATTTCCTGCAGTTTCAAATAAACTGTCCCACTTTTTCAAATAAACTGTCCCACTTTTTCAAATAAAATTTCCAGCTTCTTCAAATAAACTATCCCACTTTTCAAAAAATAAAATTTCCCTTTTCAAATAAACTGTCCTGCTTTTTTTATATAAAATTTTCTTTTTCAAATAATATGTCCCACTTTTTCAAATAAAATATCCTGCCTTTTTCAAATAAAATTTCCTTCATTTTTTTAAATAAAATTTCCCTTTTCAAATAAACTGTCCTGCTTTTTTAAAATAAACTGTCCTGCTTGTTTCAAATAGAATGTCCTGTATTTTCAAATAAATTGGCCTTCTTTGCTTTAATAGGAGCCTCGGTGGCTGAGTATTTAGTGTGCTCGCTCCCTGACCAGCAGTGGTAGATTTATTTTATGAACTGACAAAGCTCTGGGGTTAACCCAGCATCTAAAAATGGATACCAGAGATTTTTCTGGGAAGAAAAGGCGGCCTGGCGTGATACTGACCACATCACTCAAAAATGTGCCGTGATTATAGAAAAATATGGTCACTAACACCATATTCCCCATACGCAAAGCAAGGCATGATGGGAACCTTTACTTTTTTACTTTTGCTTTAATATCATCTGGTAATCCTAATGAAGTGGTAACTTTTAGAAAACAAACAATTTTCAGTGATCAAAGGCAAGCTGGATATATTACCTTTACCTCTTTTGGCCTCAGTTAGGTATCAAGAAGGAAAGCTTTCAGCAGTGTCTACAAAGTAGGTACAGAGCAAAAACAAAAAAAGCAAGACATAATAGAACTGGTAGCTATGGAAAGAAAGCTTATTTAAATGGTTGTCAAATGGTTGTTATGGAAGACTAGCCTATTAAAATGGGTGTCAAATGGTTGCTACGGAAAGCTAACTTATTAAAATGGGTGTCAAATGGTTGCTATGGAAGACAAACTTATTAAAATGGGTGTCAAATGGTTGCTATGGAAGACAAACTTATTAAAATGGGTGTCAAATGCTTGCTATGGAAGACAAACTTATTAAAGTGGGTGTCAAATGGTTGCAATGGAAGACAAACTTATTAAAATGGGTGTCAAATGGTTGCTATGGAAGACAAACTTATTAAAATGGTTGTCAAATGGTTGCTATGGAAGACAAACTTATTAAAATGGGTGTCAAATGGTTGCAATGGAAGACAAACTTATTAAAATGGGTGTCAAATGGTTGCTATGGAAATCAAAATTATTTTTTTAAATCAAATAGTTGCTATGGAAATCAAAATTATTTTTTAAAATCAAATAGTTGCTATGGAAATCAAAGTTATTTTTTTAAATCAAATAGTTGCTATGGAAATCAAAATTATTTTTAAAAACCAAATAGTTGCTATGGAAATCAAAATTATTTTTTAAAATCAAATAGTTGCTATGGAAATCAAAATTATTTTTTAAAATCAAATAGTTGCTAGTGAAAATAAATTTAATAAAAATGATCAGTTGTTACAAAAGTTGTTTAATTTTTTTATATTTTTTTTATGATTGTCACTTTGTTGTATGAGTAAGTAAATTTCATTTTCTAATAATGATTTTCATATGGTGGTTGCTAGGAAACAGAAAACAATTTTTAAAAACAAAACAGTTGCCAAAAACAATAGGGTCTCAGATATCCCACCCAAACTGTAAACTCAATGTAATAAAAGTTACTCTCAAACCAAAAACTAAAAAAGGACTCCTCATGCTCCCAGACAAATATTAACTCACTGCATTCACTAGCGCATCATAAAAGGCAACTTAAAAAATGTTGTGATGGGAGTTGCTTTCTCATCATGCCAAATAATCTACTGGTCGATATTAGATGTGCAAGATTGAATTGAGTGGATATTAGAGCTCTTCTATCAACTGTGGAAAAAGGTGGAAAAGTGTTAGTTTGATCTTTTTCTTTTAAAGTTAGACAAATTCTGCAAACAAGTTGAGCTGAACATAAACCTCAAATGAACAGAAAGTCATGATGCTAGCTAGATAAGACAAAAGATAAGATAAGAAAATCAACATTGGTAAATATATTGAGACAGTAGACAGCTATCCTCTATACTTAAAAACAAAGCAATACCTATTACCATCAAGAAACATTTTATACAGTGTATTCATGTCAAAGAGATAATACCAAATAACAAAGCAAGCCATCATGAGGGAAACAACAGGTAAGAGGAAAAGAAACCAACCCAGAGAAACACTGAGAAGAACATTGATCAGAGAGGCAAAGGCAGCAGGGAACAGCTCCCTCAATAAGATTGTGATGCTTAAACAGAACAGAGACAAATAGCAAGATTTGATAAAAGATCTTTGCAAGAGTTGAGATTGCTAGAAAGAAAATTTTGAAAAAGAGGAAGAGTATCTGGGTCTATGCCCTACAGGCTGGCCACGGCTCAAAAGGTCAATAGACAGATATTCATTTCATGGAAATGGCTAGGCCATGTTCTACGAATGGAATGAACCAGGCATCCTCAACAATTAACATGGGCATCATCTGATAAAAGAAGAAGAGGGAAACAATTGGGGACATGGTGGCAAACCATACATGATGAAATGAAAGAGGCTGGCAGGTCCTGGTGAGAGTTGTCCATGCTTTCTCCAGACTGGATTGGGTGAAGATCTCTTGAGAGTGCCCTATGCTTAGACTGGAGTCCAGAGGATTAAGAAGAATATTCATTTCCACATTGTGCTATCAAAGAAAAATATAGTCACTTATGATTAAGCATAAAAGAAAGTTTGTCACCAGAGACAAAATGTTTGACTAGTAACCAGAAAAGACAGAATCAAAAACGATATTATAAGAGAAAGAGTAAGCATTGAACCAATCTTAAACTATAAAATGGCTTACGCCAGGATTGGTGAACCAAAACCATCCAGACCCTGCTCCACCTCTCCGTGGTGCCTCCAGTAACAGACTAACCTGTCTAGTCTGGCCAAGCGTGCAGGGATCAAAGAGGGAAGACTACCTGGTACTCAAAAATGTTGTGCTGAAGTCGGATGTGTTGGGCCGAAAGGTGCAAATATAACAGTTATACTGCAAACCACAACACTACGCAGACACGTCCACTACGTCCTTGTAAGAGTGGATGATGAAGAGGAATATTCTAGTTTATCATGATACTCTAGAATACTTTAGTCATCAGGCGAACGCAACCAACCAACTAAACTATAAATCTATCTATCTATCTATTGTCCTTTTGAGCCGAAGACGGCACATAGGGCAGAACCACAATCCCAAAAAACAGAAACTTTGCTTGCCAAAATGGCACATATTGCAGAGATCACTGCTTCTAAAATCTATGGTTCTGTTTCAATAACAATACTTTTTACAATGACAGCTTGTCAAAGCCATTAATCAACCTCTTTTGTCGCCTCTTACGACATGCCTGGAAGGTCACAGTGTCACTATTCTTTACTTCAACTATAAATAGAAACAACATATAAACTAGTTTCAATCAATCAATCAATATCCAGTAACCATGTCGGTTGTTGGTGTACAATTCTTCTTCTACCTTTTAGCTCCCAGTGGAGCATAGGTTTTCAACAAACACTTTCCAAGTCGTTCTGTTCCTTGCCATTCTTTTAAGATCATTCCATGTCTTCCCCATCATCTTCATCTCTGCTTATATCTGTCTTCTCCAAGAATTCCTTGGTCTTCCTCTTTGTCTTTTCCCCTGGGGATTCCAAAAAAGGGCCTGTTGTGTAATACTCTCAGTTGGCTTCCGTAGTTGGTGTACAATAGTTGACATTTTCACAATTTGCTCCCAATCATTGTGATTTAGAACAGCTCTCTGCGAAAAAATGACAGACACTCCTCCCCATTTTCTGATCTTATCAGCTCTTAAACTGGTTTGCCCATCTAGAAAGAACGCCATGTGATTCCTTACCATACTAAGCATATATTAAGAGAGGACATGGGAGAAGGGCGAGTGGTAAACCCAGAGTAAGAAGGACAGACAAGATCAAAGAAATGCTACAACAAAAACATCAAATGAAAACATCTGAAGCCTACAGGACAAGAACAAGGACTTTATATCTCCATTAATACCAGAATGTCTACATTGAGGAAAAAAGAATGAAAAAGAAAAAAAAACATTGATTAAAAATGTTGATCTAAGGGCTAGCAAAAGAATGCTAGAAAATTATTTATTTAGAGTTTTGCAGCCCCTGACCATCAGAAGTTGTGTCTCCATCAAGCAAGCATTCCAGCCACGCTAGCTTCCTGATACTCTAATTGGGATCGGCCCCACCTGGGTTTTGATGCTTAGATTTTGGCCTACTGGAATGCAAATGGACAATACCTAGAATAATGATGATGGTCCTAACACAAGTTGCTGCATGATGAAGTCAGCAAAGACAAGTAATTTGTCAGTAGACAGAAAAATCACTACAAAGTTTTTATCAAGAAGTATCCAATATAATTAAGTATTTATGTCATTTTCTGTGAAACATTACACATGACATCCATTATGGCTCAGGAATATCCCTATGGATGCCAGCTTGACTCAGAAACAATAATGAATTAAATATGTTTGAAAGAAAACATATTGCTACAAAGGATTGAACAATTTTATGACTGTATTTTATCTGTTTTGTTTATTTGCTTCCATACGTCCGTCCGCCCGCCCACCCACCCTGATGAACCTCTTTTACTCCTCTTTAAGTTGCACTTTTATCTAGTTTGTATAGTTTACCTGTTCTGAAAGAGGACAAAGCAAAAAGAGAGCTAATTTCCAATATTAGGAAGAAAAAAAATCATCATTTTTTGGCCATGTAATGAGAAGAGAACAGCAGGAATATATTGTAACAACTGGAAAAATTGAGGGACGAAGAGATAGAGGGAAGCAAAGAGAGAAAATACCAGACAGCTTAAGAGAATGGCTTGGCAGAAGGTCAACAACAGAAATGATAAAGAACTGTCGAGATCGAAAGTTGTGGAGAGACATGATCACCTACGCCAGTAGGCCCGGTACTTGATGATGATGATGATAGTTTACCATTCTCCCAAGCAACCACTAACATCATTTCCAGAAATTTTGCACTGAGATGGAATCCCTTGAGTAATAGTTTTTCTGCATCTCTGACAGATTTTTAAGGGAGCTCTTAAAAAACATCAGAAAGAAACAATCAACATTTTTCGGGCATATCAGGAGAAGAGGAAAGTTGGAATACTTGGTTACAACTGGCAAAATAAAAGGAAAGAGAGATCGCGGACGACAAAGAGAGAAAATACTGGATAGCTTGGTGTCATGGCATGGAAGACAGTCAACAACAGAACTGATACGATGCACTGTAGATAGAAGATTGTGGAAGGACATGATCGCCTACGCCAACCGGTAAGGCACATGATGATGATGACAGATTTTTTGTTTCTCTTAAATTATTCGGGCCTACTTTGAGATTATAACAGAGCTGTCAACTGTCATGATTTTAACTAAAAAAAAACAAATTGTTTTTTAAACAAGCAACTGTGATAATTCTATCATTGTATGCCCAATGGGTATTTATATATTTTTGTAGCTCTTGTTTTATTAGTATGCCTACCCTCTCTTTGATGTTCTGTTGTGATACCTGAATATATCAATGTATATTTATTGTCTTGTATGTATCCACTTTCTTTCCATCTTGTTTCTGATATGCCTAAAATATCTATCTTTAATTGTTCTGCTTCTACCATAAGATTTTCTAATTTTCCTTGTTGGTATAAAGTTCTAACATTCCATGTCGTTATTTTTAGCTTGTTCTCATGACAATAGTTAGAATTTTTCTCCATGGCTTTCTTTGGAATGTTACGTCATGAGGCTCCAATCTCTTTCACTGTGGTCTGCCATATTTGTCTTTCGTGTCCTGAATATGTCTCATGTGTACCACACACTTTACTGTTTTCGCTTTCTGGGCAATTAATCATTTCTGATTATTCTGCCCCATCCACCGTCACAGACTTTTTACATTCGGGTTTCCAAGACTAACATGGACGAGTAACATCAAATGATGGACAGGTCAGCCTATGACAATCTGCACCATCAAAGAGACAGAGTGAAATGGCGCTCCATGGTAGCCAACCTTCGATGCGAAGACGGCACTCAATGAATGAAAACTGTGATAGCTATTAAACAAGTCTGAAGCTGCTGTCTTTATTGCTAGTGATGGACATCTTGTGTTCTTTGTCCTCTTTTGCCTCTTGGCATTGATGCTTGGAGGTTTTCCTACTTCTTGGTGAGGCACGATCCATTCCACCCCAGATTAAGTTTTCTAGATTATTCTTCTTCTACCTTTCAGCTCCCTGTGGAGCATAGGTCTTCAACAAACACTTTTAACTCCCTGTGGAGCATAGGTCTTCAACAAACACTTTCAGCTCCCTGTGGAGCATAGGTCTTCAACAAACACTTTTAACTTCCTGTGGAGCATAGGTCTTCAACAAACACTTTTAACTTCCTGTGGAGCATAGGTCTTCAACAAACACTTTTAACTTCCTGTGGAGCATAAGTCTTCAACAAACACTTTCAACTCCATGTGGAGCATAGGTCTTCAAAAAACACTTTTAACTTCCTGTGGAGCATAGGTCTTCAACAAACACTTTTAACTTCCTGTGGAGCATAGGTCTTCAACAAACACTTTTAACTTCCTGTGGAGCATAAGTCTTCAACAAACACTTTCAACTCCATGTGGAGCATAGGTCTTCAACAAACACTTTCAGCTCCCTGTGGAGCATACGTCCTCAACAAACACTTTCAACTCCCTGTGGAGCATAAGTCTTCAACAAATACTTTCAGCTCCCTGTGGAGCATACGTCCTCAACAAACACTTTAATCTCCCTGTGGAGCATAAGTCTTCAACAAACACTTTCAGCTCCCTGTGGAGCATACGTCCTCAACAAACACTTTAATCTCCCTGTGGAGCATAAGTCTTCAACAAAAACACTTTTAACTCCCTTTGGAGCATAAGTCTTCAGCAAACACTTTTAACTCCCTGTGAAGCATAAGTCTTCAACAAACACTTTCAACTCCCTGTGGAGCATAAGTCTTCAATAAACACTTTCCAAACATCCAACTTTCAGCATCATCTTCACCCCTGCTCCCACCGGTCTACTCCAAGAATATTTTGGTAATTCTAGATTATATTAGACCACAATTGCCATCCAAAAATGAAAGTGAAATCTACTTTGGTCTGAAGCCAAATTGCTGGCGACCAGAAGCCGCTAAGTGGGCAGCAAATGCATTAACAATTCAGCATTGGTGGAAAACGGAGTATTTTTTTCATAGTGTATACTTCATTTATAGCGCTTTGTGTGACGATAGATATTTTGTCTGTTTGGAGTGGAGGTGTTTATGTGTGTTCCCCTATCTCTTCTGTTGTCGTATCTGGTTGTTAATTCTTGTTGTGGAATGCAATTTTGATACATGTACAAACCATTTCATTTGTCTCTAGATGAAGCTAAGAAATACTGTTACTCCCACTCTTTACATTATTTCTTCATTGCTTTTTTTTTTTGTCCTTTATTATCACATTAAGTAGTCTTCAAAGACATTTAGTAGTTGTAGTCATTCATTTCTGCTTTACTGTTAACATCAATATCTGGCATTGACAGCACAAGCAACATTGGCAGAAATACTGAGTTGTACATTGCTCTTTTAGTTATGGTTAGTTGAAGGCCCCGGTATCACTGCAAACGAATTTAAATCCATAATTGCTCAGCGGCCCACACCAGAGGAGTCATATGAATTAAAAGTCATCTCACTGAAGGATCAAAACATAGCAAGGCAGCTGCTGTCCCCATCATAGCAGCTACAACACACACCAAAAGACATAAGTCCAAGTGGCACCGAAAGTGAACGCAGCTGAATTGTCCTTCGTCATAAATATCACCATTTATTGTAAGCAATCGGAATATCAAAACACGATCCGGATGAAAAATGCAGCTCACAGCGTGCACAGAGCACTAAACTCAGTAGCTCCGGCAGCAAGCCGGACTTTGAATATGAGGAAACTGCAACAAGGAACACTTTTCAGACTGAGCCTTAATGGTTCCTGCCACCTATCCGCCATATTGACTGGAAGTCCTGCTCTTTTTGTGTCCACCCTCACATGCATAGCAATGGACATCAAACAAAAATATACAGTGACTCATATTGGGGAAAGTGATGGCTAAAGCATGTCATATCAGGTACTGTTTCTGCATCGTAGGTTGGCTGAAATTGATCTTCACTGTCATCTGTCACTGCCTTGCACTGTTGTTATTTTTGACAAGCTGCCATTACTTCCCTTCTGAACTTACTCTCACATCTATAGAACCACAATTTGTCTGTCCTGTCTAACTTCTACCTTTCATTTAACTTTCTACTCCAGAATTATGTTCTTGATTTGATTTGGACAGTTGCGTCTGGCTTGAAATTTACAAAATGCACATCAGCAAATTGAAAGTCCTCTCTAGTGATAAATGACAATTCACAATCAGCAGAAATAGACACAAGATCTAACAAATCTTGTGTTATCACCACTATTGTCTGAAATGTGAGGAAGTGGTGAAGAAGGAGAAGGGGAAGAAGAATAGGAAGAAGAAGAAGAGAGAGAGAGAAAAAGGGGAGGAGGAGAAGGATAAGAAGAAGAGGAGGTGGAGAAGAAGAGGAGGAAAAGAAGAGGAGGAAAAGAAGAGGATAATAAGAAGAGAAGAACAGCAGGAGAGGAGGGGGAGGAGAATAAGAAGAGGGGAGGAGGAGAAGCAGGATGAGGAAAAGAAGAAGAGGAGGAGAATATGATGAGGAGAAGCAGGATGAGGAGAGGAAGAAGAGGAGGAGAATATGAAGGGGAGAAGGAGGAGATGAGGAGAAAAAGAGCATGATAAGATGGAGAGGAGGAGGAGGAGAGGCAGGATAAGTAGAGGAAGAGGAGAAGGACAAGCAGGGTGAGTAGAAGATGAGGAGGAGAAGAGGAGTATGAGGATAAGAAGAGGAGGAGATGAGGATGAGGAGAAGCAGGAGGAGGAGATGAGGAGAATAAGAGGAGGAGGAGGAGACAAAGAAGAGGAAGAGGAGAAGAAAAAGACAAATTATTCTAATATAAACAAAACATCTGATAAAGAAAGCAATAAATGGTTCAATAAATATTTTAAATAGATAGAAGCTCACAGCTGATGGTTTCCATCTCAAAGGGACATTTTAGTTCTAACCTTATCAATTGTGCAGCATTTATGGATGATGAAGTCCTGAGGTTAGTACATTCCACTCATTCATAACATTAATATTTCATGGAAGTGGTTTCAATTTGTTGACCCCAAACACAGAAAATATAAATTGCTTAGCTAGAGTCAATATTTTAATAAGATAAAGTAATATTTTTGCTTAGCTAAAGCCAATATTTATGATTAGCTAAACTTAATATTTATCTAAAGTCAATGTTATGATTAGCTAGAGTCAATATTTATGATTAGCTAAAGTCAATATTTATGAATAACTAAAGTAAATATTTATGATTAGCTAAAGTAAATGTTTATGATTAGCTAAAGTCAATATTTATGAATAGCTAAAGTCAATATTTATGAATAGCTAAAGTCAATATTTATGAATAGCTAAAGTAAATATTTATGATTAGCTAAAGTCATTATTTATGTTTAGCTAAAGTTAATATTTATGATTAGCTAAGTCATTATTTATGATTAGTTAAAGTCATTATTTATGATTAGCTAAAGTCATTATTTATGATTAGCTAAGTCATTATTTATGATTAGTTAAAGTCATTATTTATGATTAGCTAAAGTCATTATTTATGATTAGCTAAAGTCATTATTTATGTCTGAATGATGATGATGTTGCTTATACTCATAATATAGAGATCAAAGACGCAAATCTGAGAGTTTCTGTCGCTGTGATATTCAATTTTTAACCACAAAAGTTTTTTTAATTTTAAGGCACAGCTTTTTCTAACCACTTTGAATGTAAAATAGAAGAAGCATATGTATTTTATCTTTCTGGAAAGATGCACAGATGTGGAAATGAACTAAAGCATCAGTTACATGCAAAAAGAGAGCTAATTTCCAATATTAGGAAGAAACAATCATCATTTTGTGGCCATGTAATGAGAAGAGAACAGCTGGAATATATTGTGACAACTGGGAAAATTGAGGGACGAAGAGATAGAAGGAAGCAAGGAGAAAAGATACCAGACAGCTTAAGAGAATGGCTCAGCAGAAGGTGAACAACAGAAATGATAAATAACTGTTAGAGATCCAAGGTTGTGAAGAGAGATGATCACCTACGCCAGCAGGCATGGCATGGCACTTGATGATTGATGAGGCAAAGTATCAGGCTCAGAATACATTCATATCCATAAATTCTACACAATTTACAAGGTTAGAACTAAAACACCACTTAGATTAAAACTAACAACTGTGCTTTCAGCTGATTCATTCATCGGTTTATCAAATATGAGAGACCTTTTCCTGCCCTTTCATCATCATCATGTGCCTTACCGGTTGGCGTAGGTGATCATGTCCCTCCACAATCTTCTATCTACAGTGCATCGTATCAGTTCTATTGTTGACTGTTTTCCATGCCATGACACCAAGTTATCCAGTATTTTCTCTCTTTGTCGTCCGCGATCTCTCTTTCCTTTTATTTTGCCATTATTTTTTTATTTTTTCTTTCCTCTTCTCATGATGTGCCCGAAAAATGTTGATTGCTTCTTTCTGATGTTTTTTAAGAGCTCCCTTTTTGTGTTGGCCTCTTTGAGAACTTCCTCATTGGTCTTTTTAGCTGTTCAGGGAACTTTCAACATTCTTCTGAGAAATCCCATCTCTGTGGCCTCTAATCGTGGTCATCTCTGTGGCCCTTTAGTTACACAATTATCCTAGTATTATCTCTTCAGCTTAAACTAAGAATAGCAAAATGTTATATCTTCTCAAAATTCCTATATGGTGCAGAAACATGGACATTAGACAAGAAATCAGAACAGAGAATTTAAGCTTTTGAAATGTGGATTATATAGAAGAATAGGTAGAATCGAAAGAAAAGAAAATAAACTATGAAGTCTTAAAACAACTAAAAATGAAAAGAGAACTACTAAACAGAATTCAAACAAGACAAATGTGATTTTTGGGCCATGTTAAAAGACACAACAGCCTACTAAAAGTAATATTGGAGGGAAAATACAAGGTAAAAGAGGCAGAGACAGACCAAGGCTAAAGAACGAGTAACATCAAAAGATGGACAAATCTGCCTATGACAACCTGCACCGTCAAAGTCAAAGCAAGAGACAGAGCAGAATGGTGCTCCATGGTAGCCAACCTTCGTTGCAGTGAGGGCACTTGATGAAGAAGTTGAAGATTAGCTCTTCACTTGAGTGAGAGAAGATTTATCCAAGAAGGAGATAAAATGTTTTTATAGGCAGTCAATCTGCATATGGATTTTTTTTTCCCTCTGTGTCTTTATTTATGAATTTATGTACAATTTAATACATTTTAAAATTCATCACTTTTTTTCTAATTGTCTTCTTTTTCATCTTCTTTCCTTCCTCATTTTCCTTTCAGCATCGAGGGGATTTATAATCTGCGACATTTTGCTCTTCTGTTTGCCTCTGCTGCTGTTATGTTTCATAGTGTTTCTAATATTCCATCGATCCATCTTTGTCGTGGTCTGGTGTTCTCACAACTTTTAATGAGGGCTCATTGTGTTGTGTTTTTGATCACTCTGCCTTGTCACGTGGCCAAACCATTTTATCTGTTGTTTCTTTATATATTCTATGGCGGGGATTATTCCTAGCTTTCTTTCTAATTATCGTACAGATATAATTAAGGTATCATTGTTAATTTGCATCAAGGGCTATCTAGCTAGCTTGGTTTAAGCCACAAAAGTTTATATAGAAATTGTTATCAAAGTACCTATATAATATTGTATGAATGTACTGTATTGACTATGGTAATATCTCTGGAAGAACTTAACATAACGTACAATCTTACATATATCTGGGTAGTAATATAGATAAAGAGGGAGGAACAGAAAATGATACCACAATAAGGATATCAAAAGCAAGAGGAGCATTTGTTGTACTGGGAAACATGGAAATCCAAAGAAATTAGGTTAAATACAAAATAAAAATGTTCAACTCCAATGTAAAGTCAGTCCTATTATATGGCTGTGAAACATGGAGAACAACAAAATTGACAATCATGAAGATACAGACCTTCATTAATAGATGCTTACGCAGAATAAAAGGATGGAAATGGCAGGGCAAAATCACTAACATGGAATTATGGAAATGTACCAGTCAAATACCAGTGGATAAAGAGATACAGCGAAGATGATGGCGCTGGATAGGACACACACTACGGAAGCCAACTGAGAGTATTACACAACAGGCCTTTTTTGGAATCCCCAGGGAAAATGACAAAGAAGAAGACCAAGGAATTCTTGGAGAAGACAGATAGAAGCAGAGATGAAGATGATGAGGAAGACATGGAATGATCTTAAAAGAATGGCAAGAAACAGAACGGCTTGGAAAGTGTTTGATGAAGACTATGCTCCACAGGGAGCTGAAAGTGTTTGTTGAAGACCTGTGCTCTACAGGGAGCTGAAAGTGTTTGTTGAAGACCTATGCTCTATAGGAGCTGAAAGTGTTTGTTGAAGACCTATGCTCTACAGGGAGCTGAAAGTGTTTGTTGATGACCTATGCTCCACAAGGAGCTGAAAGTGTTTGTTGATGACCTATGCTCCACAAGGAGCTGAAAGTGTTTGTTGATGACCTATGCTCCACAAGGAGCTGAAAGTGTTTGTTGATGACCTATGCTCCACAAGGAGCTGAAAGTGTTTGTTGATGACCTATGCTCCACAAGGAGCTGAAAGGTAGAAGAAAG
This sequence comes from Megaustenia siamemsis, assembly GCA_032433765.1. Classification (NCBI taxonomy): domain Eukaryota; kingdom Metazoa; phylum Mollusca; class Gastropoda; order Stylommatophora; family Ariophantidae; genus Megaustenia; species Megaustenia siamemsis. The sequence goes on along the minus strand of JAVIAB010000099.1, from coordinate 7,432,046 downwards.
AAAGAAGAACTTAACATAAGATAAGGTTGACACGGAACAAAATGTTCTAGTTCAGAACAGAACAAAACGTATACAGCTGGAAAAAATAATTAAAATGCAGTCAAGCATCAATGGTAGAGAATGTAACATTCCTGGCATAAGCATAATAATAAATATGTTACAGTTACAGGATAAACAGTTACACAAAAAAGACATGGATTCATTACATATTTACAAAAAAAAGAATAATTATAAAACACACAAAAATAAAAAATATATATATATATATATACTGATTTCTTTGATATCATCATCATCGAGTGCTGTCTCCGCATCGAAGGTTGGCTACCATGTTAGTCTTGGTCTGCCTCTTTTACCTTGTATTTTTCTTTCCAATATTACTTTTAATATGCTGTTGTCTTTTAACATGCCCACAAATTTCATTTGTCTTGTTCTAATTGTGTTTAGTAGTTCTCTTTTAATTTTTAGTTGTTTTAAAACTTCATCATTTGTTTTCTTTTCTTTCCATCCAATTCTACATCTTCTTCTACCTTTTTAGCTCCCAGTGGAGCATAGGTCTTCAACAAACACTTTCCAAGTCGTTCTGTTTTTTGCCATTCTTTTAAGATCATTCAATGTCTTCCCCATCGTCTTCATCTCTGCTTCTATCTGTCTTCTCCAAGAATTCCTTGGTCTTCCTCTTTGTCTTTTCCCCTGGGGATTCCAAAAAAGGGCCTGTGTGTAATACTCTCAATTGGCTTCCGTAGTGTGTGTCCTATCCAGCGCCATCGTCTTCGCTGTATCTCTTTATCCACTGGTATTTGACAGGTACATTTCCATAATTCTATATTAGTGATTTTGTCCTGCCATTTCCATCCTTTTATTCTGCGTAAGCATCCATTAATGAAAGTCTGTATCTTCATGATTGTCAATTTTGTTGTTCTCCATGTTTCACAGCCATATAATAGGACTGACTTAACATTTGAGTTGAAAATTTTTATTTTAGTATTTAACCTAATTTCTTTGGATTTCCATATGTCCAGATATATGTAAGATCGTACATCTAATAGAGGTAATTCTCCTAGTTTCATTTGGTTATTGCCAACTGTATTAATTCTCATAATAAGAATACTACCTATTCTTCTATAAATCCACATTTCAAAGGTATCTATTGTCTATTCTGTTTTCTTGTCTAATCTCCATGTTTCTGCACCATACAGGAATATTGAGAAGATGTAACACTTCGCTATTCTTAGTTTCAGCCTTGCTGTTATTTGTTTTGATGTTAGTATGTTTGATATGGACAACGTCACAAATTGAAAGGCAAAATTAAAGTAAGTTAAGAACATAAGACGGTTAAATGATAACCATATAGAATAAATATTAATGATCATTACTAGACGTACAATCTTACATATATCTGGGCTGTAATAAAGATATGGCGCTGGATAGGACACACACTACGGAAGCCAACTGAGAGTATTACACAACTGGCCCTTTTTTGGAATCCCCAGGGGAAAAGACAAAGAGGAAGACAAAGGAATTCTTGGAGAAGACAGATCGAAGCAGAGATGAAGATGATGGGGAAGACATGGAATGATATTAAAAGATTGGCAAAAAAACAGAACGACTTGGAAAGTGTTTGTTGAAGACCTATGCTCCACTGGGAGCTAAAATGTAGAAGAGGATGAAATGTAAAATAAAAAATAATAATAATAATAATAAAAACAGCAGAAAACATACATTCAACAATGGTTCAATATTAATATTATTATGAATTTTTAATTTATTATAAAATACAAAATTCGCCCGTGCACTGCCAGGCCCGAAAGGGGAGTAAAGAATAGTGGCGCTGTACCTTACCAGGCATGTTCGTAAGAGGAGAGAAAGGAGGGTTGGGCATGGGACTGGCTATCCCATAAGCCAAAAAAACTTCACAAACATGGACAAGTCAATCAATCTTACATATATCTGGGTAGTAATATAGATAAAGAGGGAGGAACAGAAAATGATACCACAATAAGGATATCAAAAGCAAGAGGAGCTTTTGTTGCACTGGGAAACATATGGAAGTCCTAAGAAATTTGGTTAAATACAAAAATAAAAATTTTCAACTCCAATGTAAAGTCAGTCCTATTATATGGCTGTGAAACATGGAGAACAACAAAATTGACAATCATGAAGATACAGACCTTCATTAATGGATGCTTACGCAGAATAAAAGGATGGAAATGGCAGGACAAAATCACTAACATAGAATTATGGAAATGTACCAGTCAAATACCAGTGGATAAAGAGATACAGTGAAGACGATGACACTGGATAGGTCACGCACTGCAGAAGCCAACTGAGAGTATTACACAACAGGCCCTTTTTTGGAATCCCCAAGGGAAAAGACAAAGAGGAAGACCAAAGAATTCTTGGAGAAGACAGATAGAAGCAGAGATGAAGATGATGGGGAAGACATGGAATGATCTTAAAGAATGGCAAGAAACAGAACGACTTGGAAAGTGTTTGTTGAAGACCTATACTCCACAAACGACTTGGAAAGTGTTTGTTGAAGACCTATACTCCACAGGGAGCTGAAAGGTAGAAGAAGAAGACAATACAAAATTATGAACTTATCGCTGTTAAGTAATGGAAGTAGTCTCTAGTGTAACTCAAAAGTAACTTTAATTACTTAAGATGTAAGAAAAGAAGTAAAGTATGAGAGTGGGGGTGGGGTTAGAAGAGGAAAACATTTTAAATGACAGGGATAAGTTAGGGGTCAGAGAGAGAAATAATGGGAATAAACGGTCAGATGGTCATAGAGCAAGAAATTAAGGGAACAAATGGTCATAGAGCAAGAAATTAAGGGAACATATGGTCATAGAGCAAGAAATTAAGGGAACAAATGGTCATAGAGCATGAAATTAAGGGAACAAATGGTCATAGAGCAAGAAATTAAGGGAACATATGGTCATAGAGCAAGAAATAAAGGGAACATATGGTCATAGAGCAAGAAATTAAGGGAACATATGGTCATAGAGCAAGAAATAAAGGGAACATATGGTCATAGAGCAAGAAATTAAGGGAACATATGGTCATAGAGCAAGAAATTAAGGGAACAAATGGTCATAGAGCAAGAAATTAAGGGAACATATGGTCATAGAGCAAGAAATTAAAGGAACAGACGGTATAGACAAGAAATAAAGGGAACAAACGGTCAGATGGTCATAGAGCAAGAAATAAAGGGAACATATGGTTATAGAGCAAGAAATTAAGGGAACAAATGGTCATAGAGCAAGAAATTAAGGGAACATATGGTCATAGAGCAAGAAATTAAGGGAACAGATGGTATAGAGCAAGAAATAAGGGGAACAAACGGTCAGTTGGTCATAGAGCAAGAAATAAAGGGAACAAACGGTATAGACAAGAAATAAAGGGAACAAACGGTATAGACAAGAAATAAAGGGAACAAACGGTCAGATGGTCATAAAGCAAGAAATAAGGCAACAGATGGTCATAGAGATAGAGCAAGAAATAAAGGGAATAAACGGTATAGACAAGAAATAAAGGGAATAAACGGTATAGACAAGAAATAAAGGGAATAAACGGTATAGACAAGAAATAAACTTCATAAAGGGAACAAACGGTCAGATGTGTGAGATGATCCTAGAGCAAGAAATAAGGCAACAGATGGTCATAGAGATAGAGCAAGAAATAAAGGGAACAAACGGTATAGACAAGAAATAAAGGGAATAAACGGTATAGACAAGAAATAAAGGGAATAAACGGTATAGACAAGAAATAAACTTCATAAAGGGAACAAACGGTCAGATGTGTGAGATGATCCTAGAGCAAGAAATAAGGCAACAGATGGTCATAGAGCAAGAAATAAAGGGAACAAACGGTATAGACAAGAAATAAAGGGAATAAACGGTATAGAAAAGAAATAAAGGGAACAAACGGTCAGATGGTCATAGAGCAAGAAATAAGGCAACAGATGGTCATAGAGATAGAGCAAGAAATAAAGGGAATAAACGGTATAGACAAGAAATAAAGGGAACAAACGAAACGGTATAGACAAGAAATAAAGGGAATAAACAGTATAGACAAGAAATAAAGGGAATAAACGGTATAGACAAGAAATAAAGGGAACAAACAGTATAAACTAGAAATAAACTTAATAAAGTGAACAAACGGTCAGATGATCATAGAGCAAGAAATAAGGCAACAGATGATCATAGAGCAAGAAATAAAGGGAATAAACGGCCAGATGATCATAGAGCAAAAATAAAGGAATAAACGGCCAGATGGTCATAGAGCAAGAAATAAAGGGAATAAACGGCCAGATGGTCATAGAGCAAGAAATAAGGCAACAGATGCTCATAGAGCAAGAAATAAAGGGAATAAACGGCCAGATGGTCATAGAGGGAGATACATTCATTGTTCATGCGAGGTCAAATGCCAGGTACGACTACCGTTTGTTGAATATCTAATAATAAATTAATGCCAAAAATTTAAAAACCGCCGGTAATTTCATTTTTACATAAATTAATTGATCTTCATAAACTCACATATGATTCGTTTTTTTGCATGAATTACTTTTAATGTATGTATGTGTTATCTTTATCGATTAATTAAGATATGCCCAATCTAAAACGTACTTTGAATTTCTGGTTTGAGTTGTGAGAAACAAAGCCGACCGTTGCAACTTGTTTGATGTGACACTAGTGACACTTTTCACACCCGACTCTGGGTGACCGTTCAGTGAGTGCCGAACCTAACACGAAAATTATATAAATACGTACTTTTTGTAATATATGTAATATACGAAAAAAGCGCAATAATAACTTTACAAACCTGGCAAACAACAAAAATCACAGCAAGTATGCAGAATTGCCTCATTTCTGCTAAAGTAATCCTTAAATTCGTCTGGAATAAAAGAATATGAGAGATACCACCAACTACCTCGGTCTCCTGGTCTGAATCTAAACCCTCGCAGTGCGCTCGGAAAGATCTGCAAGAAACGCCTCTTCTGATTGGCTGTTCATAAAATATATTTCTTTATTATGATAATTCAAAGAAATGACTCGAGGTATAATGCCGTAAGAATGTAAAATAAAACATAAATTGAAAACAATACACGCAGGGAATTTAAAAACAAACATTAATTAACCGCTTTTTGTTTAGGAGGAAATAAATATAAACTGGATGACAAATTATTTTTAGAAATATAAAGGGCGACAGCAGTGGATCTCAAGCCAGTAAGGTGCCGGCATCTATATTTATAGTTATGTAATGGCTGCGGTAGAAGTAGCCATTTGAGAAGTGGATCTCAAGCCAGTAAGGTACCGGCATCTATATTTATAGTTATGTAATGGCTGCGGTAGAAGTAGCCATTTGAGAAGTGGATCTCAAGCCAGTAGGTACCGGCATCTATATTTATAGTTATGTAAGGGCTGCGGTAGAAGTAGCCATTTGAGAAGTGGATCTCAAGCCAGTAGGGTACCGGCATCTATATTTATAGTTATGTAATGGCTGCGGTAGAAGTAGCCATTTGAGAAGTGGATCTCAAGCCAGTAGGGTACCGGCATCTATATTTATAGTTATGTAATGGATGCGGTAGAAGTAGCCATTTCAGAAGTGGATCTGAAGCCAGTAAGCTACCGGCATCTATATTTATAGTTACGTAATGGCTGCGGTAAAAGTAGCCATTTCAGAAGTGGATCTGAAGCCAGTAAGCTACCGGCATCTATATTTATAGTTATGTAATGGCTGCGGTAAAAGTAGCCATTTGAGAAGTGGATCTCAAGCTAGTAGGGTACCGGCATCAATATTTATAGTTATGTAATGGCTGCGGTAGAAGTAGCCATTTGAGAAGTGGATCTCAAGCCAGTAGGGTACCGGCATCTATATTTATAGTTATGTAATGGATGCGGTAGAAGTAGCCATTTGAGAAGTGGATCTCAAGCCAGTAGGGTACCGGCATCTATATTTATAGTTATGTAATGGCTGCGGTAGAAGTAGCCATTTCAGAAGTGGATCTGAAGCCAGTAAGCTACCGGCATCTATATTTATAGTTACGTAATGGCTGCGGTAAAAGTAGCCATTTCAGAAGTGGATCTGAAGCCAGTAAGCTACCGGCATCTATATTTATAGTTATGTAATGGCTGCGGTAAAAGTAGCCATTTGAGAAGTGGATCTCAAGCTAGTAGGGTACCGGCATCAATATTTATAGTTATGTAATGGCTGCGGTAGAAGTAGCCATTTGAGAAGTGGATCTCAAGCCAGTAGGGTACCGGCATCTATATTTATAGTTATGTAATGGCTGCGGTAGAAGTAGCCATTTAAAATAAACAGTATAACAAATATATGAAAATATAGGTTGTATTTTTTTCTGCCGGTATGGTCTGGAGCGCATCGAGTAATGACCATTCTTCTTTTTCTTCCTCTTTTCTCTTTCTCACTGATACCTAAAAGGTGTCGTGGTTTATATCATTTGTCGTTCTTGAGCTGCTCGAACTGTCTGAATTAGTGATTTTCCTTTGTTGTTACATGTCTCTGTCACTGCATCTATCCATCTTCTTCTTTTTTCTTTCTCACTGGTACCGAAAAGGTGTCGTGGTTTATATCATTTGTCGTTCTTGAGCTGCTCGAACTGTCTGAATTAGTGATTTTCCTTTGTTGTTACATGTCTCTGTCACTGCATCTATCCATCTTCTTCTTTTCTCTTTCTCACTGATACCTAAAAGGTGTCGTGGTTTATATCATTTGTCGTTCTTGAGCTGCTCGAACTGTCTGAATTAGTGATTTTCCTTTGTTGTACATGTCTCTATCACTGCATCTATCCATCTTCTTCTTTTCTCTTTCTCACTGATACCTAAAAGGTGTCGTGGTTTATATCATTTGTCGTTCTTGAGCTGCTCGAACTGTCTGAATTAGTGATTTTCCTTTGTTGTTACATGTCTCTATCACTGCATCTATCCATCTTCTTCTTTTCTCTTTCTCACTGATACCTAAAAGGTGTCGTGGTTTATATCATTTGTCGTTCTTGAGCTGCTCGAACTGTCTGAATTAGTGATTTTCCTTTGTTGTTACATGTCTCTGTCACTGCATCTATCCATCTTCTTCTTTTCTCTTTCACTGGTACCTAAAAGGTGTCGTGGTTTATATCATTTGTCGTTCTTGAGCTGCTCGAACTGTCTGAATTAGTGATTTTCCTTTGTTGTTACATGTCTTTATCACTGCATCTATCCATCTTCTTCTTTTCTCTTTCTCACTGATACCTAAAAGGTGCCGTGGTTATATCATTTGTCGTTCTTGAGCTGCTCGAACTGTCTGAATTAGTGATTTTCCTTTGTTGTTACATGTCTCTGTCACTGCATCTATCCATCTTCTTCTTTTCTCTTTCTCACTGATACCTAAAAGGTGTCGTGGTTTATATCATTTGTCGTTCTTGAGCTGCTCGAACTGTCTGAATTAGTGATTTTCCTTTGTTGTTACATGTCTCTGTCACTGCATCTATCCATCTTCTTCTTTTCTCTTTCTCACTGATACCTAAAAGGTGTCGTGGTTTATATCATTTGTCGTTCTTGAGCTGCTCGAACTGTCTGAATTAGTGATTTTCCTTTGTTGTTACATGTCTCTGTCACTGCATCTATCCATCTTCTTCTTTTCTCTTTCTCACTGATACCTAAAAGGTGTCGTGGTTTATATCATTTGTCGTTCTTGAGCTGCTCGAACTGTCTGAATTAGTGATTTTCCTTTGTTGTTACATGTCTCTATCACTGCATCTATCCATCTTCTTCTAGGTCTTCCTCTTGGTCTTTTTCCATGCATTACCGGTGCGTGACCCTGCTGGCAACACGATGCAATTTGCGATGGGAGTCAAATTTAAATTTTAATAAGTTTCAATGCCCGTAGTAAAAATAAATGCAAGTGTTCTTGTGTGTGATTTCGAACGGATTTATTTGTGATTAAATTCGAACGGCCATTAACGGTCACTTATAATCACAACTCACAGTCCGTTTGATGAATACAACTAAACTAGCACACACCGTTTATATGCTTGCGTTCGCCCGATGATTAAAGGAATATACCTCTTCGTCATCCGCCCTTAAAAGGACGTTAAGTGGGCTTGTTTGCGTTGTGTTGTGGTTTGCAGTATAACTGTGATATTTGCGCCTTTCGGACCAACACATCCGACTTCAGCATGACGTTTTTGAGTACCGGGTTGTCTTCCCTCTCCGATCCCTAGTCGCTTGGCCAGACTGGACATGTTAGTCTGTTACTAGAGGCACCACGGAGAGATGGAACAGGGATGGTTCTCTCTCTGCGATCAAGACTCAATCAGAGTAGGATTCCAGACTCTTTCATGAAGTCAGCTGTCAGTTTAGGCGATTCGATTGCCCCATATAGTTTCTCTTCCAGGGAGGTGGGTGTGGACCACATTGCTCTTCTCAGGTCTGTGTACTGGGGGCAATCCTGTAGAACATGTTTTGTAGTCATATTGTCCAGTGTACAGTGGCATAGGCTGGTTGTACCTATTTTGAATTTGGTGAATATGTGATTTTTCATTCTATTGTGGCCAGTGCGTAGGCGAAGTATGATGACTTGATCCCTCCTTGATAGTTGGTGGTATCCGTCCCTCTCGTTATGCTTTTGGTGTTCTCGTTTCCATTTTTCGTGGAACTGACCTTTGAGGATGGATTTGGCTTCATCATAACTGACCGGATGGTTCTGGTTCACCGATCATGGCGCAAGCCATCAGCTGTGGGTCGCTGACAACTTTCAGCTGTGGTGTTGTGAGATGCGCCTTCGCCTCCACACCGTTTATATATATATATATATATATATATATATATATATATATATATATATATATATATATATATATATATATGACCTTTGACGTCTTGACAGACATGGTAACAAGCAATCATGATAGGTCAGTAGTTTGGTCAAATATTCGTGTTTTATTCTGGATGCTGTTTTTGTTGAATAGCTTCTCTCATGGCCGAATCTGCCAATATTGGACAGACGCATCCGACCCTAGAATGAACTAGATGTAATTGTGGTGCCTGGTCTCGTCTTCTTTCTCCTGTGGAATTTTGTCTTCTGAATTTGATATTAACGTTGCCTCAAATAATCCAGATCCTCTCAGTTTCTTTCACTGATAGATAATTCCCTCAAAGAAGCCCTGAAAACATCCTTATATCTCAGCACTGGTCTGCCATTTGGTCTCTTTCGGACATTAAATTCGCCATACAATATTTCTTCAGGAATGCGAATCGGCCACCTTCGTCTACGACTCCTAAATGTTGCCATGATGGATGGGAGTTTGGCTCGTTGTAAGACATTAGAGTTGGTTACTTTGTCCTGCCATGATGGATGGGAGTTTGGCTCGTTGTAAGACATTAGAGTTGGTTATTTTGTCCTGCCATGGTGGATGGGAGTTTGGCTTGTTGTAAGACATTAGAGTTGGTTACTTTGTCCTGCCATGGTGGATGGGAGTTTGGCTTGTTGTAAGACATTAGAGTTGGTTACTTTGTCCTGCCATGATGGAAGGGAGTTTGGCTCGTTGTAAGACATTAGAGTTGGTTACTTTGTCCTGCCATGATGGAAGGGAGTTTGGCTCGTTGTAAGACATTAGAGTTGGTTACTTTGTCCTGCCATGATGGATGGGAGTTTGGCTTGTTGTAAGACATTAGAGTTGGTTATTTTGTCCTGCCATGGTGGATGGGAGTTTGGCTTGTTGTAAGACATTAGAGTTGGTTACTTTGTCCTGCCATGGTGGATGGGAGTTTGGCTCGTTGTAAGACATTAGAGTTGGTTACTTTGTCCTGCCATGATGGAAGGGAGTTTGGCTCGTTGTAAGACATTAGAGTTGGTTACTTTGTCCTGCCATGATAGATGGGAGTTTGGCTTGTTGTAAGACGTTAGAGTTGGTTACTTTGTCCTGCCATGGTGGATGGGAGTTTGGCGAACACAGGTTGTCCTAATGACGGCAACTAGTGTGGGAGGTTTCCCAACTAGGCTACCCAGACCTTCTCAAAGCGTCATCAATTATCTCGGAAACCCTTGGATGGATCATCATGAATTTTTGCATGTGGTCTTAAATTTGTCACGACGTTATGACTTCATAAACTAAATTAATGCAATGTAACTTGTGTGTTAAGCCCTTAACTTACGACTGACTCAGCAGGTCGGTAAGGGATACATGTTTTATGCTCAGAGAAATACACAGAAGATGGAGATAGATAAATATAACTCTAGAGGCAAAACGGGCACTCGACAATACAATCTTCATCCCAGCGTTGTGCTACCAATGCCAGACCTGGACCCTAGATGCAAGAACAATAAGAAAAATAACCTCTGCTGAGATGAAATGTGTTAGACGAATGACAGGAAACAGTCTGAGAGATAACATCAGAAATGAAGAACTGAGAAAAAAGCTTGGAATAGCCCCCGCCATAGAATATATAAAGAAACAACAGCTAAAATGGTTTGGCCACATAACAAGACAGAAAGATCAAAACACAACACAACGAGCCTTCGACAAACGTTGTGAGAACACCAGACCCAAGGGTCGACCATGAAAAAGATGGATCGATGGAATATTAGAAGCACTAGGAAACATAGCAGCAGAGACGAATAGAAGGGCACAAGTGACCGCAAATTATATCTCCCCTCGACGCTGAAAGGCAAATGAGGAAGGAAAGAAGAGGAAAAACTAGTGTGTCCCCAAAAAATAGATGTTTACAATAATTGAACAGTTTGTAGACTTTTGATAAGCCATAATAACGGACCACTAAGTTGAAAGCGCTTTGTTTAACAGAAGTGTTAATTTAGCTCCTGTAGGCTGATAGCAGTATAGTAACAAATATACAGTTATGTATGGGTGGGTACTTTTAGCTTTAAGAAAAGTACAGAGTACCCATCACGCCAAGTGCCGTATAGGGAATATGGTGTTAGTGACCAGTCACGCCAAGTGGCGTATAGGGATTATGGTGTTAGTGACCAGTCACGCCAAGTGGCGTATAGGGAATATGGTGTTAGTGACCATACATTTTACAGACCTTCAGCACATGATTTTTGGGGTAATGTGGTCGGTATTACGCCCGTACCGCTTTACTTTCCCAGGAAAAAATCCGGTACCCATTTAAGGCTGGGTGAACCTGGAAGCCGTCGGTTGGGATGGAACCCTACCTCTTGTCCTTTGTAGTCCAGTTCACTAACCACTGAGCTATCGCGGCTCCCATTTTTAGTTTTGATTTGTAAAAACTTAGATATGTTCTTTCTCTTCATAACCATTTTGTTGTTGTTGTTCTTGTTGTTGTTGTTGTTGTTGTTGTTGTTGTTGTTGTTGTTGTTGTTCTTCTTCTTCTTCTTCTTCTTCTTCTTCTTCTTCTGCTTCTTCCTTCTTCTTCTTCTTCTTCTGCTTCTTCCTTCTTCTTCCTTCTTCTTCTTCTGCTTCTTCCTTCTTCTTCCTTCTTCTTCTTCTGCTTCTTCCTTCTTCTTCCTTCTTCTTCTTCTGCTTCTTCCTTCTTCTTCCTTCTTCTTCCTTCTTCTTCTTCTGCTTCTTCCTTCTTCTTCTTCTTCTTCCTTCTTCGTCTTCTTCTTCTTCCTTCTTCTTCTTCTTCTTCTTCTTCTTCTTCTTCTTCTTCTTCCTTCTTCGTCTTCTTCTTCTTCCTTCTTCTTCCTTCTTCTTCTACTTCTTCTTCCTTCTTCTTCTTCTTCTACTTCTTCTTCCTTCTTCGTCTTCTTCTTCTTCCTTCTTCTTCCTTCTTCTTCTTCTTCTACTTCTTCTTCCTTCTTCTTCTTCTTCTACTTCTTCTTCCTTCTTCTTCCTTCTTCTTCTTCTTCTTCCTTCTTCTTCCTTCTTCTTCTACTTCTTCTTCCTTCTTCTTCTTCTACTTCTTCTTCCTTCTTCTTCTTCTTCTTCTACTTCTTCTTCTTCTTCCTCCTCCTGTATCTTCTTCATCATCATTAATCATTATAATTTTTTCTTCATCTTAATCATAATCATCACCATTATCATTTTTCTTCACCTTCATTAACCTTTCTACTTCTGCTTCTACTTCTTCTTTTTCTCAATTTCGCCAACCTCTCTTCATCATCATCATTATTTTCTTCATGATCATCGTCTTCTTCATCTCAATCTGTATCTTATCTTAATCTTCTTCTTTATTTAACATTTGCTGATGATGATGATTACTCCTCTTCATCGTTCACCCTTAAAAGGATCGACGCTATATGGGCTTGTATACGCCCTGTATTTAAGCTTTAAGTTACAGCAGGCCCGGCCTCAAGATGGGATTTTTGGATACAGCGTTGTCTCCCTCGCGGTCCCATTTGGCCAGACTGCTTGCTTTGTTAGGCAACCTTGAAGATGTTCAACACGGTCTGGATTTTACTGGTCACCGATCCTGGATTGTACTGGTCACCGATCCTGGATTGTACTGGTCACCGATCCCGGAATGTTCTGGTCACCGATCCCGGAATGTTCTGGTCACCGAACCCGGAATGTTCTGGTCACCGAACCCAGATTGTTCTGGTCAGCGATCCTGGATTGTTCTGGTCATCGATCCTGGAATGTTCTGGTCATCGACACTGGATTGTTCTGACCACCGATCCTGGATTGTTCTGGTCACCGATCCCGGAATGTTCTGGTCACCGAACCCAGAATGTTCTGGTCACCGATCCCGGATTGTTCTGGTCACCGATCCTGGATTGTTCTGGTCATCGATCCTGGAATGTTCTGGTCATCGACACTGGATTGTTCTGACCACCGATCCTGGATTGTTCTGGTCACCGATCCTGGATTGTTCTGGTCACCGATCTTGGAATGTTCTGGTCATCGATCCTAGATTGTTCTGGTCACCGATCATGGAATGTTCTGGTCACCGATCATGGAATGTTCTGGTCACCGATCCTGGAATGTTCTGGTCATCGATCCCGGAATGTTCTGGTCATCGATCCTGGATTGTTCTGGTCATCGATCCTAGATTGTTCTGGTCACCGATCCTGCATTGTTCTGGTCACCGACACTGGATTGTTTTTAGTCACCAATCCTGGATTGTTCTGGTCACCGATCCTGGAATGTTCTGGCCACCGATCCTGGAATGTTCTGGCCACCGATCCTGGAATGTTCTGGTCATCGGTCCTAGATTCTTCTAGTCACCGATTCCGGAACAAAAATTTGATATACGAGTTGCTAATTACTTTCAGTGGCGTTTCTTTCGATGCTTAGTCGTCGACCTACCCCACCACCTCACCGAACTTAGAAAATCCTACCCCGACGGAACATTTTAAAAAATCTCATTATTAAATTTATATAACTCGTTGTAAAACAATAATAAATATTATAGCAATAATGAACATGGGAAAACAATTATGTTATTGAAAGTTTTTAGTCACAAAAGTAACTTAATTGAGATTTTCAAATCAGGGCTACATTGTATCAAAACTTTAAATAGTCTTTCCTTTAAATGCCCCATCCAACCTTTACCCTTTTACGACTAGAACAATCCCCTTCCCCCGCAATTTTTTTTTTTCTCAGTAAACGTAAAAGTCAAGCACGAGACTTAAATCGGCGTCTTAACACGAAGTTTTTACTCGTATGTGCTCGGCCGCCTATCCAGAAGTGTTCGGAGATTATTGTCTAGTGTCGCCCCAAGCATCGTAACTCATGATCGAGGTGCCATTTCTCACTTTCCCAGAGTATGAGCCCTGGTGTTATATAGAGCCAATTCTGACTTATGGAATCGAATCATGGAGAGTAAACAAACAAATGAAAAGACGATTAGAGGCCACAGAGATGGGATTTCTCAAAAGAATGTTGAAAATTCCCTGGACAGCTAAAAAGACCAGCGAGGAAATTCTCAAAGAGCCAAACATAAAAAGGGAACTCATAAGAAACATCAGAAAGAAACAATCAACATTTTTCGGGCACATCAAGAGAAGAGGAAAGTTGGAATACTTGGTTACAACTGGCAACATACAGGGAAAGAGAGATCGCGGACGATAAAGAGAGAAAATACTAGATAGTTTGGTGTCATGGCATGGAAAACAGTCAACAACAGAACTGATACGATGCACTGTAGATAGAAGATTGTGGAGGGACATGATCGAGTGCGCCAACCAGTATGGTACAGAAAGATGATGAAAGTAATGTCTGTCTTATCTTTCGTACGTTTGAAGTATTTTGTCTATATCTGCAGTGTCGTTTCTTGCATTAATGTTATTGTCGTTTGTAATTCTTGCAGATCACCATCAGCATGTGCTATACCCGTTGGCGTAGGCGATCATGTCCTTGCACAATCTTCCATCCACCGTGCATGGTATCATTTCTGTTGTTGACTGTTTTCCATGCCATGACACCAAGCTATCTAGTATCTTCTCTCTTTGTCGTCCACGATTTCTCTTTCCTTTTATTTGCCAGTTGTAATCAAGCATTTCAACTTTCCTCTTCTTATGATGTGCCCGAAAATGTTGATTGTTTCTTTCTGATGTTTTTTTGGATCTTTCTTTTTGTGTTGGCCTCTTTGAGAATTTCCTCATTGGTCTTTTTAGCTGTCCAGGGAACTTTCAACATTCTTCTGAGAAATCCCATCTCTGTGGCCTCTTATTGTCTTTTTATTTGTTTGTCTACTGTCCATGATTCGCTTCCATAGGTCAGAATTGGTTCTATATAGCACTGATGAACTCTCTTTCTCACTTCTATTGACATAGATTTGTTGTATAGGACATTTTCAATTTTCTTAAATGCTACATTTGCTTAACCTATTCTGCTTTAAATTTATGTGCTCCATCTTCTATCTGATGTTATTATTGTGCCCAAGTATTTGACGCTCGGCACTTGTTTCAGATTTGTCCTGTTTATTGTTATGCTGTATGATATTGTTTCTTCGATATGACCATTACTTTTGTTTTCTTACTATTTTAGACTGAGGCCTTCTTGTTACTTTTTACTATTATGTCTATCATTTCTTGTAGTTCATTCTCTGCCTCTGCTACAAATTACGACGTTTCGGGAATCTCCTTCATGATTTTTGTCTTGTCTTTCTATAAGTTCAGTTTCTCAATGTCATTTTATGTTTTATTTAACATGTTTTCCGCAGCTATACTCGCGGCCCAGCATTGGATTTAATATTTTGCATATTTTAAATTAGAAACAAGAAAAAGAGTTCTTAAATGTTATGTAGATCTAGTCTTAACATATGGATGTGAATCACGGACAATTGGACAATAAACGTGAACATCAATGGAGTCTGTAGAAATGTGGTTTCCCAGAAGAATGTTGAGAATACCATGGACAACTAATAAGAGTAATGAAAATGTTCTGAAAGAGGCTAAAAAGAGAGCTAATTTCCAATATTAGGAAGAAACAATGATAATTTTTTGGCCATGTAATAAGAAGAAAACAGTTGGAATATATTGTAACAACTGGGAAAATTGAGGGATGAAGAGATAGAGGGAAGCAAAGAGAAAAGATACCAGACAGCTTAAGAGAATGGCTTGGCAGAAGGTCAACATCAGAAATGATAAATAACTGTCGAGATCGAAAGTTGTGGAGAGACATGATCACCTACGCCAGCAGGCCCGGTACTTGATGATGATGATGGTGGTCATGATATTTTTAATGTGTGCTTATCTCCTCTATATCTTTGACTTTATTGGATTGTTATGTCGCCATACAACCTCTTCCCATTATCATCATTATCATTAAGTACCATGTCTGCTGGTGTACCAACCAAGTAACCAACCAACCAAGTAACCAACCAATCAAGTAACCAACCAACCAATCAAGAAACCAACAAACCAACCAACCAAGTAACCAACCAACCAAGTAACCAACCAACCAAGTAACCAACCAACCAACCAACAAACCAACCAAGTAACCAACCAACCAATCAAGAAACTAACCAACCAAGTAACCAACCAACCAAGAAACAAACCAACCAAGTAACCAACCAACCAATCAAGAAACCAACCAACCAAGTAACCAACCAACCAATCAAGAAACTAACCAACCAAGTAACCAACCAACCAAGTAACCAACCAACCAATCAAGAAACTAACCAACCAAGTAACCAACCAACCAAGAAACTAACCAACCAAGTAACCAACCAACCAATCAAGAAACTATCAACCAAGTAACCAACCAAGTAACCAACCAACCAATCAAGAAACCAACCAACCAATCAAGAAACCAACCAAGTAACCAACCAACCAATCAAGAAACTAACCAACCAAGTAACCAACCAACCAATCAAGAAACTAACCAACCAAGAAACCAACCAATCAAGAAACCAACCAAGTAACCAACCAATCAAGAAACTAACCAACCAAGAAACCAACCAACCAATCAAGAAACCAACCAAGTAACCAACCAACCAAGAAACTAACCAACCAAGTAACCAACCAACCAATCAAGAAACTATCAACCAAGTAACCAACCAACCAATCAAGAAACTAACCAACCAAGTAACCAACCAACCAATCAAGAAACTATCAACCAAGTAACCAACCAACCAATCAGGAAACTAACCAACCAAGTAACCAACCAACCAATCAAGAAACTATCAACCAAGTAACCAACCAACCAATCAAGAAACTAACCAACCAAGTAACCAACCAACCAATCAAGAAACTAACCAACCAAGTAACCAACCAACCAAGAAACTAACCAACCAAGTAACCAACCAACCAATCAAGAAACTATCAACCAAGTAACCAACCAACCAATCAAGAAACTATCAACCAAGTAACCAACCAACCACTCAAGAAACTAACCAACCAAGTAACCAACCAACCAATCAATAAACTATCAACCAAGTAACCAACCAATCAAGAAAACAACCAAGTAACCAACCAACCAAGAAACTAACCAACCAAGTAACCAACCAATCAATCAAGAAACCTACCGACCAAGTAACCAACCAACCAATTAAGAAACCAACCAACCAAGTAACCAACCAACCAATCAAAAAACCAACCAACCAATCAAGAAACCAGCCAACCAAGTAACCAATCAAGCAACCAACTAACAACCAGGTGACAAAACCAAGATACCAACCAACCAAGTAACCATCCAACCAACCAAGTAACCAACTAACCAAGCAACCAACCCACCACGTAACCAACTAACCAACCCACCAAGTAACAACCAACCAACCAAGCAAGTAACCCACCAAGTAACCAACCAACTAACCAACCAACCAAGTAACCATCCAACCAACCGCCCGACTATGGTTTAAAAACTCGTGCCGCTCTTTAAAATGCTATAAGTTAAAAAACCTCTTTGTTTCGGTTGTTGACATTTTGTATGCAAACTGTTTATTGTAATAACGTTATATAAATATAAACACATTTCATTGAAAACATATGGTTTTTATTTTGTCTTATGTGTGGCACACACACGCACACACGCACACACGCGCGCACACACACACACACACACATATATCATCATCATCAAGTACCGGGCCTGATGGCGTAGGTGATAATGTATCTCCCCAATTTTTTTTATCTCGACAGCTATTTATCATTTCTGTTGTTGACCTTCTGCAAAGCCATTCTATTAAGCTGTCTGGTATTTGTTTCTCTTTGCTTTCCTCTATCTCTTCGTCCCTCAATTTTCCCAGTTGTTACAATATATTCTAATTGTTCTCTTCTCATTACATGGCCAAAAAATGATGATTGTTTCTTCCTAATATTGGAAATTAGTTCTCTTTTTGCTTTGACCTCTTTCAGAATGTTTTCATTACTCTTCTTAGCTGTCCATGGTATTCTCAACATTCTTCTGTAAAACCACATTTCTACAGACTCCAGTGATTTTCTTGTTAGTTGTCCTATTGTCCATGATTCACATCCATATGTTAAGACTGACTACATAAATTTAAGAACTCTACTCTTTTTCTTGTTCCGATTGTCAAAAATGGATTGCATAGTGTCTTCCTCATTTTTTTGGAAAGCTGCTTTTGACTGAGCCATTCTGCATCTCACCTCTTTTGTACATCTTCCGTTTGAGGTTAACAAAGTTCCCAAATATTTAAATTCATTTACCTGTTTTAATATTGTTCCACTTGTCTTTCAATCGCCACAATAGTATATACCATATAATTTTACTGGTGTAATGAAAATAATATAATCTTTACAGCTTATGAATGCATTAAGAGCATTCACAATATCAAAGCGGTCCATTACCCTTTCACAATAACATCAGCCATCTTTACCTGACTGGGCTACTGACGCTTGGACAACCCGCCTTCCATTCCCGCTGGGAGCAGTGTGAATTGTATTCGTGGTTGGGAAAAAAAATACCCCCACTGTTGACCCAGCCGCTGGCAGAAATGGGTACCAGGGTATTACTCTGGAAAGGTGAGGAATGCCGCCTCGCATCGTGAGTTTCGATGCTTGAAGCGACTCTATCCAGAAGTCTACGAATAATTTTTCTTTTTAGCGGTCCATGGAACTTTCAACATTCTTTTGAGAAATCCTATCTCTGTGGCCTCTAATCGTATTTTCATTTAATTGTTTCCTGTCCATGATTCGCTTCCATAAGTCAAAATTCGCGCTATATAACACCAGGGTTCATACTCTGGGAAGGTGAGGAATGACACCTCACTCATGAGTTACGATGATTGGGGCGACTCTAGACAGGCGTCTCCGAACACTTCTGGATAAGCGGCTGAACATATATGAGTAAAACCGTGCTAAGACGTTGATTCAAAGCTCGTACTTTACTAACAGCCAAACTGACAAGATTGTCGACATGTTTATTACCTCTTACATCCGCGTGCCCTGACAGAAAATGAAGCTGCCTTTTACAACAAATTAGTTCCCCGGAGCAAATCTTTACAAACGTCACAGAGATGCCAGGCCTAAACATTAATGGAGAGATAATCAATAACCTCAGATATTCTGTTGATACTGTACTACTGCCAGAAAATTCTAAAGATCTGCAGCAATTACTTAATGAAATAAACATGACAAGCAAAAAATATGGACTAGATATAAATATCAAAAAGACTAAAGCTGTGATCATAAACAAAGAAAATTCTCAAGACCTACAATAAAATATCAAAGTTGAAGGAATACATGTGGAGACAGTCCAGAGCTACAACTACCTGGGACATACTATAACCAGTGATGGAAAATGTACAACTGAAATAAACAAAAGAATAGGAATGGCAAAAAGTAATTCAATGCCATGAAAAATATACTAAAATCGAAACAAATAACACCAGGGCTAAAACTAAGAATAGCAAAATGTTACATCTTCTCAATATTCCTGTATGGAAACATAGACATGATCTTAAAAGAGTGGCAAAAAACAGAACGACTTGGAAAGTGTTTGGTGAAGACCTATGCTCCACTGGGAGCTAAAAAGGTGGAAGAAGAAGAGATATTGGAAGATGTGGAAGCCGCGATAGCTCAGTGGTTAGTGAACTGGACTACATAGTATAAGAGGTAGGGTTCGATCCCAACCGACGGCTTCCGGGTTCACCCAGCCTTTAATGGGTACCGGATTTTTTTTCCTGGGAAAGTAAAGCGGCACGGGCGTAATACCGACCACATTATCCCAAAAATCATGCCTGTAAAATGTATGGCCACTAGCACCATATTCCCTATACGTCACTTGACGTGATGTGGGTACTTTCCGTTTTTATTTAAATATCGAATGATGTGGGTCAGCATTGATTCGTAGGTAGGTAGTGCTGGGCAACGTCTTATTGGCTGCCGTAGCGAGAAAATCAAGGTGGTAATCGCCCTTCACGCAGAATCTTTTGTGCAACCAATGATGATGCGCATTGCGTCGTTTTGTATCCCTACCAGTCGTTATTTTTACTAAGGTAGCTATATTTTGAAACCCTAATCCGGGGCGGATTAATTGACTTACATTTTCCATCGATAAAATTAAATTTATTCCGTCTGTTTCAAGTGAAGTATACATATATTTTAAAACTAATTAAAACTCCTAACAATATAGGCTTACACAACGTTATCATGAGATTAAAACAAACAACAACAAAAACAGTGATACTCACTTAAATGGAAGGTGAAGCAGAGTTGCTGTACTTTTCTGATGAGTGGATTTTTTTAAAAAAAAGATCTTTTTTTTTGTTCGGAGCATCTTAAAAAATTCAACTCATATTTGCTCATTGTTCACTTTGATTATCAACATGACCTTGAAAGTGTCCACACTTAGATGTGTTTTATCATTTGTCCACAAGCTGTCCATCAGTGAAAACAATCTTTCCGTTGCAGCATTTGTTCCTGGTAGACACAAAAAGAACTCTGCCAGCTTCAGAATATGTCAAATTGGCACATGCCTGTTTTTGAAGTGGGAAACCATTTCAATCCAACGCTGCCCTGTTAATGTTTTATTAATACTTCACTCATTAATTTTCTGAGAAGTAACAAACTGCTTCATGTAAACATATTCATCATACATTTCATTTTCTGGAAAGTCGACTGAAGGTACTATTTGACTCACTAATGATGAAGATTTCTGAATATCTTCCCAAGTTGGTGTTCTGCTCAACATTGCCCAGCTGTAGGCCTCAAGGTTTTGAAAATTATTTGCAGCCCATTTCCCCAAATAACTTAACTCTTAATGTCCGTGAGAACGCTGTCATGGTTACTGTTTCATAGAATGAAGAAACACTGGCTTTAAACTTGTTCACATCATCCTGTGGAATTCCTTCCATTTCCACTTAGTCAAGAATTAGCGTAACTCTTGATGGCAAGAAACCATCTTCCAGTTTGGACTTCAAGATAGTTCTCAACCTATTGATGCTGTCAATTACTTCAAAAACCGTGACCACCTGTCCCTCTACTTTCTGCACTGCGTAGTGGAAAGAGGACGCCTAACTGTGAACAAAAATAAGCCATACTTCAGACAGGGGGTGTTCAAAGAATTTCTGTATAAAGACTGGAAATCTGTCTTGACTCTGAAAATAGGATTTTAAAGGCAGGAACAAGTGAAGAATTCTTTCAACATCAGGCAGCAGTACAAGCCACTTAGTCTATGCATAACCCAAAACCACATGGAAGTCTGTGTCCACAAACTGGCAAAATTCATTGAGACTTTCAACTCTAACTGATTATGATTTGAAGTGCAGATAAATTTTACCAATAATCATCTCAACATCAATAGGTAATACATCTGCAGCTGCTCAAACAGTGTTGTGGAAAATATGGCATGCACAACCAACACCCCTATCACACCATGTCCAATGTTTTCTTTCAGCTTTATGAAAACATTGTTCGTTCTTTTCCTTTCAGCACCCTCAAAATTAGAATTTGTGTTGTCTGCACATAATGCAACTACTTTCCTTTTTAAACCTTTTTCCGTTAGACAGTTATTAATAAAAGTACAAACAATATCAGATGTTTCTCATGGCAATGACTTCAATTCTAATATTTTAACTTTAAGCCCCTTATTGTGATCAAAGTATCTGACAAACAAGGGAAAAATCATGATTTCCTGCGGCTGGAGGCATATGTCAGTATGGAAATAAATGCTGAGTTTTCTAGGTCACATCTCAACTCGTTTTGAACATGGGGTGTGAACACATTTCGAATAATGGCTTCTGTTTTCGTACGTGCACAAGCAAATTTTGGTTCTAAAGTAACCTGAAGTAATTTTGATGTGCAGTCCAGAGATCTAAATATATGATTGTATATCACTGTATGATAGGAAAATGCACCTTCTGTAACAGCTAATTGTTCTTCTTTGTCACCAATCTGTTCAGCTCGAAATGTGTTGTTAACGACGAGCTTGATGCAGCTGTAGCGACGGCTCTCTTATGTTTCGCACTATTTATGTGACTCTTAATATCACCACGTACACTGTGGTTAATAGAAAACCCAGAGGCACATATACTGCATCTTACAGTGAAGTCTGATGTAGACTTTTTTTTTAGAAAGGTGTATTCCTTTTGTAAATCTTGATTAAAACTGCATTTACGTTTTGATGCCATTTGTTGCAACAATTGCAAACTTTACAAACTAACTATAGTTTAAATAATAATTTTCTAAGACTATACCATATGCATAGCATACGTTCTTAACATTAAAATGTCAAGTAACTGAATAATAGCACAATGTAAACAAAATATAATGGATGCAATAACTTCTATCACTAAGCAACACAATAAAATTAATTAGTTTGTCGGTAAACGAAAGTAACACAATGAATATACAAGAATATAAAATGTGGCCGCAAAGATGCAACTTGTTGAGTTTCTGTATACAAGATTTAAAACTTGGAGCGCATTTTACTGTTACTGTTTCGCCAAAGGAACAGCCAGTTCAACTTTTTAAACATTTTCTACACAAGAACGGAATAATGTATATTTTTAAGTCGAAGAGACGTTTACTATATTGGCACAATTGGTAAACGTTTGTGTCCTTAATGTATTTTAACAAATCCAGGAAAAAGGCTAAATAATCGGCCAAAAGCGGGACAAATTCGGGAAAGTAACAAATCCGGGACAAAGGTTGAAAAAGCAGTAAAAAATCGGGACTGTCCCGGAAAAATGGACGTCTGGTCACCTTATTTTTACGCATCGCTGAGAGTCAGGATCGCCAACGCATACTCATCCACAGACATTACTAGTCCATGGTGAAAGAGAACAAGATGGTGCTGCTCAATTTGTGCTAATGCCTTGACCTTCATTGCAGTTACACACACACACACACACACACGCACACGCACGCACGCACGCACACGCACGCACACGCACGCACGCACGCACACACACACACACACACACACTCTCTCTCTCTCTCTGCGATCAAGACTCAATCAGAGTAGGATTCCAGACTCTCTCATGAAGTCAGCTGTCTGTTTAAGTGAATCGATTGCCCCATATAGTTTCTCTTCCAGGGAGGTGGGTGTGGACCACATTGCTCTTCTCAAAACTGTGTACTGGGGGCAATCCTGTAGAACATGTTTTGTTGTCATATTGTCCAGTGTACAGTGGCATAGGCTGGTTATACCTATTTTGAATTTGGTGAACATGTGATTTCTCATTCTATTGTGGCCAGTGTGTAGGCGAAGTATGATGACTTGATCCCTCCTTGATAGTTGATGGTATCCGTCACCCTCGTTATGCTTTGGGTGTTCTCGTTTCCATTTTTCGTTGAACTGACCTTTGAGGATGGATTTGACTTCATCATAACTGAGCGGATGGTTCTCTTGTGGAAATCTCCCTCCCTCTTTAGCTAATTTGTCTGCGCGTTCGTTCCCGTGTATATTACAGTGTGATGGTTTCCACTGAATGACTACTTTCTGGAAGTTATTGCTGGTTATAGTTGGTCCAGGGTTGTTCTCAAGTCATCTAGTTCATTGTTCTTGGGGCTTTTTAGAGTTGATAGTACTGGCAGTGCATCAGTCAGAATCACCAATTTATTGTGCATGTTATTTTTGTGTTGAGTAGCCAGTGTTGCGGCATCTCTGATGGCCCCAAGGGTTTCGATATTGTTTGGGAAAGTACTGGGTCTCCAGTAGTTAGTTCATTGGCAATTGCAACGAAGTTGCTCCTCTTTAGCCGTACAATTCCGGAACCAGTTATTCTTTGGTGCATGGGGTGGCTAAGGAGCCTTCTATATTTCTCCGCTTGTTGCAATACTTTAGTGACCCGTCTGTCATCTAAGGGTTGTAAACCTGTTACTGTTTCTAGAGTCTTGATAGGTGTAAATTTAATAGCACCAGTGATGATACGGGCAGCTTGGTTCTGTGTTCTGTTAATTTTGCTAAGGTGTGATTTGGAAGCCATAGCCCAGGCTGTGACTCCATACTCTAGAACTGGTCTGACTCTTCCTACTTATAGCCTTTTCAAAATATTGCTGTCTGCTCCCCAGTCCGTTACTGCCAATTTCTTCATAATATTTGTTCGTTTTCTGGCTTTTTTCTTTGCTCTGTCTATCTGATTTTTCCATGTCATTCTGCGATTCATGGTGACGTCAAGATATGTTGGGTTTTGGTCAATAGGGAGAATATGGCCTTTTATCTTCAAGTTTGCAGAGAGTGTGTTTCTTTATAGGCTGAAAATTGTATATGTAGTTTTTTTTTCGTTGATTGGTAAGAACCAGGTGTTCGTCCATTTTTCAAGTTCAAGTTTTCACCTAGGGCATCTTGCATCGTGGGTCCAGCCACCGACATACTTACACTCTGTCTTGCTTTCAATGTCACCTGGTCTACACGCTTGTTAACAGTAAGGCTCTGATCAAACCACACTCCAAGGTATCCCATCACAAGAGTTCTCTCCACAACCTCTGAACACATATTCACGTTTTGCGTTGACTTGTTGACAATGTAAGTGCAAAATTCGTGTTTGTTTAGAAGAGCATTTAAGGCGCCCTAAGCAAATGGCTCGCCGCGGGCAAATAATTGAGTTGCCGGTATCTTGAGTCGGTCCTGATTTTATTTCTATTTCATCTCCAGTGCTGGACGTTCCAATCCCCATTTTAAAAATGTATTTAAAAAAAAAAAAAAAAAAAAAAAAAGGAAAAGTGGTATGGTAGCAGATTTACGTAGGTGAGAAACAAAACAAAAGTGGAAAGTCGTTTCGGCCAAGAAGGCCTCAGCTGGAATAACAAACAATCCTTTTATCCTTATATATTTTTGTGTTATTGTTCCAGCTTTTAAAAAAAAATGAGGAAGATACTGTGCAATCAATTTTTGACAATAGAAACAAGAAAAAGAGTTCTTAAATGTTATGTACAGTCAGTCTTAACAAATCATGGACAATAGGACAACAGTCAGGAAAATCACTGGGTGCTAGAAAATGCGGTTTTACAGAAGAATGTTGAGAATACCACGGACAGTTAAGGAGAGTAATGAAAACGTTATGAAAGAGGCCAAAGCAAAGAGAAAGCTAATTTCCTATATTTATAAAAAAAACATTCATTATTTTTGGCCATGTAATGAGAAAGGGCCAGGTATAGCTGGAATATATTGTGACAACTGGGAACGTTGAAGGATGAAGAGATAAAGGGAAGCAGAGAAAAAAGATACAAGACAGCTTAAGAAAATGGCTTGGCAGAAGGTCAACAACATAAATGATAACTAATTGTCGAGATCAAGAGTTGTGAAGAGACATAATCACCTACACAAGCAGGCATGGTACATAATGATGATGATTATTTTTATGTTGCTATTCTAGCTGAAGGCCATCTTGACCGAAACGTCGTTCCACCTATGTTGTGTTTCTCACGTATGGAAAGCTGTCACAATAAAAAAAATGTATCCATTATTATCATCATCAGCTTTACAGTAGCTTCCAATTTCTATGCATCTTGCTTGCTTACGTTCACCCGATGACTAAAGTATTCTAGAGTATTCGTAGAATGTAGAGTTCCTCTTCGTCATCCGCCCTTAAAAGGACGTTAAGTGGACGTGTCTGCGTTGTGTTGTGGTTTGCAGTATAACTGTTATATTTGCGCCTTTCGGTCCAACATATTCGACTTCAGCACGACATTTTTGAGTACCGGGTTGTCTTCCCTCTTCAATTCCTGTTCGCTTGGCCAGACTAGACATGTTAGTCTGTTTGTGGAGGCACCGCGGAGAGGTGGAGCAGGGTCTGGATGGTTTTGGTTGACCGATCCTGGCGCAAGCCATCAGCTGTGGGTCGCTGACAACTTCCAGCTCTGCTGATGGGAGACGAGCCTTCGCCTCCTGCAACTGATACCTTTCTCCCACCATTCTAAGAACCGCTCCCCCCACAGAGAGTGACCGCGCCGACCAATGGGACAATTCGTTACAAGCCAGACACTGTCCGCCGACAGTCTCGTCCTGTCTCGCAGATCGAACGAGGTTCACGTTTTCGTCGTCTGCAGCGGCCAAGAAATTCTGCCGTCTCCCCTGTGAGTTTTACACTTTATCAATTAAATATAAATTTGTGTCAGACAACGGTTTGCATTTTGATGTAATCTTGCTGTTCCTTGTTCTTTCTTTTTATATAAACGAAATCAAATCACAATATTAACGTAGAAGCTAGCGTGTTTATAATTATATTCAAAGCAAAATTAAAATTGCTGCTGCCTTTTCGGTTTTTCGGACCTTTTTAACTTTTTAAGTTTTGCGGTCGTTGCCCAATCTGACGTCTTTTCTAAATCTTCTTGACTACTATTTGACAAATTCCAATGTTTGCTTGCTTGATTTCGCCTGATGACTAAAGGAATGCACCTCTTCATCATTCGCCCCAAAGTCTAGTCTAAAAAGGACGTTAAGTGGTTAAGTGGCGTCCGTATTTGTATAGTTGTAGTTTGTAGTAAAACTGATAATATTTGAGCCTTTCCGCTTTCGGCCCAAGACATCCGTCTCATCCCACCATGTTATTTTTGAGTACTGGGTTATTTTTATCTTTCATCTTCGATCCCTACTCATTTGGTGACCAAGTTGGTCAGACTAGACAGGTTAGTGACTAACAGACTAACTTAGTCTGTTTCTAGAGGCACTGGTTTTATAGAAGAATGTTGAGAGTACCATGGACAGCTAAGAAGAGTAATGAAAACGTTCTGTAACTGTAGAGGTCAAAGCAAAAAGAGAGCTAATTTCCAATATTAGGAAGAAACAATCATCATTTTTGGCCATGTAATGAGAAGGCAACAACTGGGATAATATTGTAACAACTGGGAAAATTGAGGGACGAAGAGATAGAGGGAAGCAAAGAGAAAAGATACCAGACAGCTTAAGAGAATGGTTTGGCAGAAGGTCAACAACAGAAATGATAAAGAACTGTCGAGATCGAAAGTTGTGGAGAGACATGATCTCCTATGCCAGCAGGCCCGTTACTTGATGATGATGAGAGGCACAACAAAGAGGTGGAGCATGTCTGAATCATCCTGGATGTTCACCAAACCTGACTCAAGAAATCAGCCATGGTTGACAGACAGCTCTGTTGCTGTGAGGGACTTGACTCCAATTTTCAATTTAAATATTATTGTATTTATTTACTTGTAATATTATATCAAATGGGATACCATCACACTGTAATATACACGGGAACGAATGCGCAGACAAATTAGCTAAAAAGGGAGGGGGATTACCACAAGAGAACCATCCGCTCAGTTATGATGAAGCCAAATCCATCCTCAAGGGTCAGTTCCATGAAAAATGGAAACGAGAACACCCAAAGCATAACGAGAGGGACGGATACCACCAACTATCAAGGAGGGATCAAGTCATCATACTTCGCCTACACATTGGCCACAATAGAATGAGAAATCACATGTTCACCAAATTCAAAATAGGTATAACCAGCCTATGCCACTGTACACTGGACAAATGACTACAAAACATGTTCTACAGGATTGCCTCCAGTACACAGACCTGAGAAGAGTAATGTGGTCCAAGCCCACCTCCCTGGAAGAAAAACTATTAGGGGCAATCGATTCACTTAAACAGACAGCTGACTTCATGAGAGAGTCTGGAATCCTACTCTGATTGAGTCTTGATCGCAGAGAGAGAGAGATATATATTATATCATCATAAATATCAAAATGAAAACAATGTTGCAAGCTACTGTAACTGTAGCTTTGTTTCCTCTCCTAGTTTAGATGTGTCTGTTTAGTGTAACACTGATCAATGTTGCACCATTCTCCTGCGTCATTTGTTACTATTATTTTTATTGTTAAATTAAATGTTTTTACTAGTACTTACGTATGCATGTGAAAGCTGGAAAACAACAAGAGATATAGAAACAATGTTGAACGCATTAGAAAATAAATGTCTAAGGAAAATACTTGGTATAGCATGGAACGGATTCAAAAACAAACGATGAAATTAGAAAAATCACCAATCAACCACTAATATCTTCAGTAATAAAGAAAAGATGATGGTCATATGTTGGACATGTGATTGATGAGAAGAGATAATATCCAAATAGCAAAGCAAGCCCTCATGTGGGAAACAACAGGTAAGAGGAAAAGAGAAAGACCCATAGAGACACTGAGAAGAACTTTGCAGAGAGAGGCAAAAGCAGCAGGAATCGACTCCCTCAATGAGATAGAGCTACTTGCACAGAACAGAGACAAATGGTGAGATTTGATAAAATATCTTTACAAGAATTGAAAACTGCTAGAACAAAAATTCAAATAAGAGAAGGAGTATCTTAGTCTACGCCCTATGGGCCGGCTACGGCTCCATAGGTCAATAGATAGATAGATAGATAAAATGCTGAATACTTTTACCTTATAATAATGCTGAATATATTTATCACAGATTCTAAAATGGAATCAGAACACCAGCCTCTGGCAGCCTCATCAACAACTGAGTTATACAGCCAGGATGCTCCAGGCTCCAGTGGTGCTGCTTTCAGCCATGAATCCATGGATGTAACAGGAAAGACAATTAAGGACACAATGCCTTGGTATATCCCACCCAAACGCTATATCATTGCACTCATGGCATTTCTGGGCTTTGGTGAGATGTTGCCTCCTTGATGTTGTGCCTAAGATCGATGTTGTGCTCAATTTTCTAGAGAATGAGTGTTCACCCTGCCGATATCTTCACTTTGGTTTGCCTTCAACTGCAGATTAAGGCTTATGTGGCCAGTGGTTGGCAATAATGGAGCAAAAAAAAATAAACACATACAACTTCATACAGCTCATGGATTTGGATGTTGTGTTGTATATCATCCCAGCTTTTGATGTATTGGTTTCATTTTAAGTAAGCATTATTTTCTTTGTGGTCAATTATTTTGTTAATTAGATATGCCATCAACTAGTTAATTTGTTTTTTTTGGCAGTATAGATTGAGTTTTAGGTATATGATTTCATAAGTTACTTTATATCTGGAAACGTCATCATCATCATGTGCCATACCAGTTGGCGTAGACGATCATGTCCTTCCACAATCTTCTATCTACAGTGCATCATATCAGTTCTGTTGTTGACTGATTTCCATGTCATGACACCAAGCTATCTAGTATTTTCTCTCTTTGTTGTCCGCAACCAATCTTTCCCTCTATGTTGCCAGTTGTAACCAAGTATTCCAACTTTCCTCTTCTCATGATGTGCCTGAAAAATGTTGATTGTTTCTTTCTGATGTTTTTTAGGAGTTCCCTTTTTGTGTTGACCTCTTTGAGAATTTCTTCATTGGTCTTTTTAGCTGTCCTGGCAACATAGATTGAGTTTTAAGTCTCTTTGATTTCATCAGTTACTTTATGTCTGGCAACAATAGGCCACTGTAATGTGGTTTTACAGAAGAATGCTGAGAATACCATGGGTAGCTAAAAAGAGTAATAAGGACATTTTAAAAGAGGGTCAAAACAAAAAAGGAAGCTTATTTCCAACATCAGGACGTAGTAATTATCATTTTCTTGAGCATGTATTGAAAAGAAAGCAGGCGGGATATATTGTGACAACAGGAGAAATTGAAGGAAGAAGAGAAAAGATATCAAACAGACTGAGAGAATGGCTTTCTCGAAAGTTAGCAATAGAAGTGTTAAACAACTGTGGAGAGATATGGTCACCAGCAGACATAACACATGATAATGATAAAGCAATTTCCAATCTGATTGAGTACATGTTAGAACGTTGGCCTATGTTCTGCATCAATGGCCCTGTGCATCCGATTTCTGCCAGCATTTTTATTCAGGTTTTCTTTCCTTAACCTTTGATTGTCGCCAATATTCCTGCAAAATAGCAGATTGTCTTTTCTGTAGGGGGATTCTGGCCTTAAATGGTTGGCCCTCCCGGGTTTACAAGCACCATCTGCCTGAGCTTTGTGTAGTGTTGTCTCTCTCATAGGTGGTCTGGTCTTCGGCTCTCTTCAGCACCATCTGCCCGAGCTTTGTGTAGTGTTGTCTCTCTCATAGGTGGTCTGGTCT
Organism: Megaustenia siamemsis; assembly: GCA_032433765.1. NCBI lineage: Eukaryota > Metazoa > Mollusca > Gastropoda > Stylommatophora > Ariophantidae > Megaustenia > Megaustenia siamemsis. The sequence goes on along the minus strand of JAVIAB010000099.1, from coordinate 7,402,233 downwards.
TCGGCTCTCTTGAGCACCACCTGCCTGAGCTTTGTGTAGTGTTGTCTCTCTCATAGATGGTCTGGTCTTCGGCGCTCTTCAGCACCACCTGCCTGAGCTTTGTGTAGTGTTGTCTCTCTCATAGATGGTCTGGTCTTCGGCGCTCTTCAGCACCACCTGCCTGAGCTTTGTGTAGTGTTGTCTCTCTCATAGGTGGTCTGGTCTTCGGCGCTCTTCAGCACCACCTGCCTGAGCTTTGTGTAGTGTTGTCTCTCTCATAGGTGGTCTGGTCTTCGGCGCTCTTCAGCACCACCTGCCTGAGCTTTGTGTAGTGTTGTCTCTCTCATAGGTGGTCTGGTCTTCGGCGCTCTTGAGCACCACCTGCCTGAGCTTTGTGTAGTGTTGTCTCTCTCATAGGTGGTCTGGTCTTCGGCGCTCTTCAGCACCACCTGCCCGAGCTTTGTGTAGTGTTGTCTCTCTCATAGGTGGTCTGGTCTTCGGCGCTCTTCAGCACCACCTGCCCGAGCTTTGTGTAGTGTTGTCTCTCTCATAGGTGGTCTGGTCTTCGGCGCTCTTCAGCACCACCTGCCTGAGCTTTGTGTAGTGTTGTCTCTCTCATAGGTGGTCTGGTCTTCGGCTCTCTTGAGCACCACCTGCCCGAGCTTTGTGTAGTGTTGTCTCTCTCATAGGTGGTCTGGTCTTCGGCGCTCTTCAGCACCACCTGCCTGAGCTTTGTGTAGTGTTGTCTCTCTCATAGGTGGTCTGGTCTTCGGCGCTCTTCAGCACCACCTGCCTGTTTGATAGAGGATAGAAAGAGGAGAATAAATAGAGAAGCATTTAACCCTTGAAGTGGGGATGGATTAGACCAGAGTGTGTACCACTCGTCGGTGGGTTCTCCGTCTTCACTGAAAGGGTTCCATCTACTCCTGGCTCCTTTTCTGGTCCCTCACCAAGGACCTGTCCAGCTCGGGGTGACCCTGCCAGGAGCTAAACTCCCACTGGTATAGCTCCTTGTATTCTGGAGGTGCACAAGCCCTCCAACCACAACAAGGTGAACCTAATGTGGAGAGATAAAGCAATTTAAGATTTGTTCTCTGCTGATTCTTTCTCTTATGGTCTTATTCATAATTTTATCTCCTCTGGTTACTTAAGCTATTTGGCTGGTGCATTCATGTCTTTTGATGAAGCAAATTAAATCAGCTGTTCTTTTGTCATGCTGATGTTAGGAACAGCATCATGATGCAAGACGATTTAATTTCATGGCCAACACTTGTGTTTGTGTGCCCTGATTTTTCTCTTACCCATTGCTGGGGCTGTTATTCTGCATTTTCAGCAGGCTGGATCTTGGTCTGACATAAAAGTTGTCCTTATTGTAGTATGGATACCAGCTACATCTATTAAACCCACCCTGACTGTAATTTATAATTCAAATCATGATAATTGTTTTATAAAAAATTAAAAAAACTACTACTCCTCATTTTAAAAATATTTATTTCACAGCTGTTTGTTACTGATATTTTAGTTGTTTAACTCATTTGTCTCCTTTCATAAATATGTAGGGCATTGGTTTCTTATGGTTCATTTATGTTGATTAGAATAAATTCTACCTGAAATTTTGACAATATTCCTGCTCCTGGTTAAAAATGTATTATTCCACACCAGAAGATGAGAAATTTGTTAATTTGTGAAAATGCTTGTGACTATTACCATTATTCTTCTTCTAGCTTCCAGCTCCCTGTGGAGCATAGGTCTTCAACAAACACTTTCCAAGCTGTTCTGTTTCTTGCCATTCTTTTCAGATCATTCTATGTCTTCCCCACCATCTTCATCTCTACTTCCATCTTCTCCAAGAATACTTTGGTCTTCCTATTTGTCTTTTTCCCTGGGGATACCAAAAAAAAGGGTCTGTTGTGTAATACTTTCAATTAGCTTCTGCAATGTGTGTTCTATCAAGTGCTATCATCTTCGATGTATCTATTATTAGCATTATTCTATTAAAGTATACTTGATACGCAAGTTAATTGTATTAGAAATACAATATTTTTTGTGTGGTGTCACAAATTGAAATTACTTCCTCTAAACATCTCCTTTCTCTTAGTGTTCACCCATTTAGTGGGTGTGGATGCATTGTGTCGCTAGTTTACAGCAACCCAGTGATATTTGAGCTTTTTGGCCTGACACATCTGTCTTCGGCGTGAATGAGTAGATTTGCTTAAGAATTTTTGCCCAATAGTGACCATTGTTTTGGGATACTCTTTTTGATTTTTAACTGCCAAAGGATCTTTAACATGCACGACTGCACATGGGACCTCCTGTTTTTCCTCTGATTTCTAAGAAGGCTAGACATCGGATCTCACTACCCAGAGACCAGGGGAGGGTAACGTCAAGGCTAGACATCGGATCTCACTACCCAGAGACCAGGGGAGGGTAAAGTCAAGAAGGCTAGACATCGGATCTCACTACCCAGAGACCAGGGGAGGGTAAAGCCAAGAAGGCTAGACATCGGATCTCACTACCCAGAGACCAGGGGAAGGTAAAGTCAAGAAGGCTAGACATCGGATCTCACTACCCAGAGACCAGGGGAGGGTAAAGTCAAGAAGGCTAGACATCGGATCTCACTACCCAGAGACCAGGGGAGGGTAAAGCCAAGAAGGCTAGACATCAGATCTCACTACCCAGAGACCAGGGGAGGGTAAAGCCAAGAAGGCTAGACATCGGATCTCACTACCCAGAGACCAGGGGAGGGTAAAGTCAAGAAGGCTAGACATCGGATCTCACTACCCAGAGACCAGGGGAGGGTAAAGTCAAGAAGGCTAGACATCGGATCTCACTACCCAGAGACCAGGGGAAGGTAAAGTCACGAAAAAATTGCAGATTCAATTTTTTAAAAAGTTCCCACCACCTAAGGTGTGGTTTAAACTTGGGACCTTCTTGTCCAGAAGCCGAAATCTTACCTCTAGACCACCCAGTTCCCCTCCTTAAAAATTAATTTTAAATATGGGTAGAGTAGACTAGTTTCAGGACATTTGTTTACCGGGGAGTTTAACACACTGGCACAGCTGTTTTTTGCCACTTTTAAACAAATTTGAAATAACTCCAAGATAATAAATGAAAATTGATCTAAAACACACAGTTTATTCCCAAAATTTCCTAGGAAAAATGATTCAAGTAAGAGAATTTCAAGGTTTTTTTTTTTAAATAATTGCAGAAATGTCAATAAATTAAAAGCCGTCAAAGCACTCCTGTGTTTCTTGTATCAGTAACTAGAACCACATGTTACGGCTCCTGGTATGGAATGTATCCATCCGTATTGGCTGCAAAATTGTCAACATTATAACTAAAATGCAACTTGAGGATTATAAATCTAACAACTGTGCTCTAAAAATTGTTATGTTCATATTTGTTATTATTCTGGTTATTGAACATCTATAAAAATGAAACCTTTTCATTCTTTAGCAAAACTTCTACAATCTTCCCTGGTACACTGATTTTAAAGTGTTGATTGAACATTTGTTTATATTTTACTAAGCTCTGTCATATTGCAGGGCATGTTTTCTGTAGCTGGTTCTGTTACATGTTTATGCTGCCTGCTACTTTGATGCTATTTTTTTTTTTTTTCAAATATATGTATATATATATTCATTTATTTTAAGACTGATTATTAATTTACTTGTTTCTTTGTTTGATGTTATGGGTTTTAGTGCCTATTAATTTATTTGTTATTTCTTTCTTTATGCCTGTGTGTTTTTTGATGTTCATATGCTCTCAGTGTTTATCAACTTTTTGTTTTGCTTGATGTCATATGTTGTTAGTAATGATGAATTTGCTTGTTGCTTTATTTTGAAGTTCACATGTTGTATTTGTTTCTTTTATTTTTGATATTCATATGTTCTAACTTTATCACTAATTAAACAACATTTTGTATTATTTTTATGTTTATATGTTTGGAATGTTTAATTTTATTTATTATAATGGGGGAAATCTTCTCAGCCATTGGCGAGACATGAAACAAATCTTTGTAACATGGAATACGCAGCGAGCAACACATTGAGGGAGATGAACATACACCTGCATTGATGGGCTGATGACCACCATATGAATAGACAACATAACACCTCTGGTAGCCATGGCACCATGTTTTTTAATTTCAGGCCATATATTTAACGCACCCCAGAAAATGACTACAGCATCCGATTCCTGTGTCTCAGCTTAGGTAAACACACAGCTGTGTAGCAAAAGTTCAAAGAAAATCTTATTTTTCAAACTCCAAATGTAACAATTATGTGGTAGTAATTTTTACAAAATGTACAACTGAAATAAACAAAAGTATAGGAATGGCTAAAAGTAATTTTAATATTATGAAAAATATACTAACATCAAAACAAATAACACCAGGGCTAAAACTAAGAATAGCAAAATGTTACATCTTTTCAATATTTCTATAGTGCAGAAACATGGACATTAGACAAGAAAACAGAACAGAGAATTGAAGCCTTTGAAATGTGGATATATAGATTAGTTAGAATTGGATGGAAAGAAAAGAAAACAAATGATGAAGTCTTAAAACAACTAAAAATGAAAAGAGAACTACTAAACACAATTCAAACAAGACAAATGCAATTTTTGGGCCGTGTTAAAAGACACAACAGCCTACTAAAAGTAATCTTGGAGGGGAAAATACAAGGTAAAAGTGGCAGAGGCAGACCAAGACTAACATGGACGAGTAACATCAAGAGATGGACAAGTCAACTTATGACAACCTGCACCATCAAAGCAAGAGACAGAGCAGAATGGCGCTCCATGGTAGCCAACCTTCGTTGCGGAGATGGCACATGATGACGATGATGAATTTTTACAACCATCATCATCAAGTACCATGCCTGCTGGCTTAAGTGATCATGTCTCTCCACAACTTTCGATCTCAGCAGCTATTTATCATTTCTGTTGTTAACCTTCTGCCAAGCCATTCTCTTAAGCTGTCTGGTATCTTTTCTCTTTGCTTCCCTCTGTCTCTTTGTCCCTCAAATTTCCCAGTTGTTACAATATATTCCAGCTGTTCCCTTCTCATTACATGGCCAAACAATGATGATTGTTTCTTCCTAATATTGGAAATTAGCTCTCTTTTTGCTTTGACCTCTTTCAGAACGTTTTCATTATTCCTCTTAGCTGTCCATAGTATTCTCAACATTCTTCTGTAAAACCACATTTCTACAGACTCCAGTGATTTTTACAGCAGTATGGTGAAAAAAGAACATTGATTGGAGAGGCAAGAGCAGCAGGAGTCTGCTCCCTAAATGAGATAGAGTTGCTTGCACAGAACGGAGACAAATGGCAAGATTTGATAAAATATCTTTAGAAGGATTGAAAACTGCTAGAATAAAAATTTAAGTAAGAGAAATAGTATCTGGGTCTATGTCCTATGGGCCGGCTATGGCTCAAAAGGTCAATAGATGGTGAAAAAATTACCCACAGATAGGTTATCGTAATCTGGGGTTAGGGTTCTTTTTCTTCTTCTATCCTTCCTCTATTGCCGTTGGCGTCGAGGGGAGATATACTCTGCGATTCTTTGCTCTTCTGTTGGCCTCTTCTGGTGTTATCCCTCCTAGTGACTCTAGTATTCCCTTTATCCATCTCTTTCTTGGTCTTCTTCTTGATCTGGTGTTTTCGTAGCGTTTGTTTATGGCTCTTTGAGTCATTGTTAGTTCTTTTTGTCTTGTTGTATGGCCGAACCAATTTATCTGTTGTTTCTTTATGTATTCGATGGCTGGTTCAATTTCGAGTTTCTTCCTCAGGCCGGTGTTTCTTACTCTGTCCCTTAAGCTGTTTCCTGTCATTCTTCTGTTATTGTGAAGAAACGTAAAATTAAATATTTGGCCATGTATCTAGGTTGTCTGGCCTAGCAAAGACCATTCTGTAAGGCACTATGAAAGGAACAGGAAGGAAAGGTAGGCAGAGGAAGAGATGGGAAGATAACATTAAAGAGCGAGCTGGCCTCAACTTTGCAGAGTCTCAAAGAATGACTGAAGATGGAGAGAAATGATGAGGGTAACAAAATCACCAATGTAGAAATATGGGAAAGTAGCAGTCAAATACCAGTGGATAGAGAGATACAGCGAAGAAGATGGCGCTGGATAGGACACACACTGCGGAAACCAAATGAGAGTATTACACAACAGGCCCTTTTTTGGAATCCCCAAGGAAAAAGACATAGAGAAAGACTAAAATATTCTTGGAGAAGACAGATGGAAGCAGAGATGAAGATGATGGGGAAGACATGGGGTGATCTTAAAAGAATGGCAAGAAACAGAACGGCTTGGAAAGTGTTTGTTGAAGGCCTATGCTCCACAGGGAGCTGAAAGGTAGAAGAAGAATAAAGGCTGTTAGTTTTGTCCCAACTACCCCCAAGGATTATAGGGTGAAAAAGGAGATGACTACCTCCCAAAAATTTGCTGAACTTCAGGCAGGTTCAAGCAGATGGACATATTTGTATGGGCTTGGATCAGACAAGCTTCGTCACTCAGCTTGAAAAATGTAACATTTAAGGATCAGCAAATCACTTGATCATCAGCTGCTATGCTTATAGGTGTTGGTAATCACAGAATGTGTTAAATATAATATGTAAAAAAAAGTAAAAGTAAAGAGCCCCGTCACGCCAAGTATAGGGAATATGGTGTTAGTGACCATAATTTTTATAGACCTTCAGCACATGATTTTTGGGGTAATGTGGTCGGTATTATGCCTGTGCCGCTTTACTTTCCCAGAAAAAATCTGGTACCCCTTTTAGGCTGGGTGAACCTGGAAGCCGTCGGTCAGGATCGAATCCGACTTCTTTTCCTTTGTAGTCCAGTTCACTAACTACTGTGCTGTCGTAGCTCCTTAAATATATTATGTGCCTGGGTTATATATTTCTTATCCTGCATACTAAGAGATATTAACCAATTTTAAAAACCTGGACAAAACATGGAAATAAAAAATACTAAGCAAGAAAACTAAAATTCAGCTCAAAAATATTATCAATCCTTACTTATGCATGTGAAGGCTGGAAAACAACAAAAGAGATTAAGAGAAAACTTAAACACTTTTGAAGATAAATGCTTATGAAGAATACTCTGTACAATGGAATGAATTCAAGACTAATATAGAGATAAGAGAAATGGCCAAGCAACCAACAATCTCATCTACAATTAGGAATAGATGATGATGATCATAAATGAATGAGTTGAAAAGAGCAAGAGTTTTCCATAGCAGTCTTTTCTATTGGAAACATCAGGATACAGAAAAAGAGGATGACCTAAAGAGACACTAAAAGAACACTTCTAAGAGAAGGAAAGTTGTCAGGCATAGACTCATTAGATAAGATCAAACATCTCGCCAAGAATAGAGGCGGATGACAAAAAAGACTATGAGCCCTATGTGGCATCTAGCAGTGCTGGAAGGATCAAGATAAAGATTCTAATGTAAGAACAAGATCCCACAAACTTTATCTCCCCTTAACGTTGAAAAACAAAGACAAATGAGGAAGGAAAGAAGAAGAAAGATCCTGCATTATATTTCTTTATTTACAGTCAATATTTTTGTTCTCTAATAAGAGATTGCTCATGTTATGCATTTCTAATCATGTATTTTATTATTTTTATTAACAGCCAACGTTTATTCTCTACGAGTGAATCTGAGTGTTGCTATAGTTGCCATGACTACCAACAAAACAGTCAACATCAATGGCACGCCTCACTATGTAAGTCTTGTTTCTTGATTGATGGGTGCAATTTACTTTTTGCTGCTTAAATTTCAAAGAAGTTTCAGATATCTCTTTCTTTCTGATATTCAACCAATGAACTTCTGGTCAATTTGGCAGGAACCATAGAGGCTCTGTAAGAAAAGTGTTCCTTGTTGCAGTTTCTTCATATTCCAAGTCTGGCTTGCTGTCGGAGCTACTGAGTTTAGTGCACACTGAGATTTGTTTTTTCATCTGGATTGTGTTTCGATATTCCGATTGCTTAAATGAATAATGTATGAATGACAGTTTGGCTGCATTCACTTTTGGTGTGGTAACACCTTATGTCTTTTGGCATGTGCTGCAGCTGCTATGATGGGGATTGCAGCTGCCTTTTTTTTTTTTTTTTGATCCTTCAATAAGATGAATTTTAATTGGCATGATTCCACTGGCACAGACGGTTGAGCAATTATGAATTTTAATTCACTTGCAGTGATACTGGGGCCTTCGACTAACCATAGCCGTAACAATTTAACCTGATGACTACTAAAGTAATTGATAGTCTGCTTCATCATCCATCCCTAAAAGGACGTTATTTTCCCTATGCACATGGCTGCTAGGGAAAAGTGGATTAACACGCAAAATTCAGTTCCTAGTCTCTAGGGACTTTGTCAGAGTTAAAAGCTGGCAAACGCAACAACAACAGGAAAAGGACGTTACGTGGGCATATATGTGTTGTAGTTTATTTGCAACTTTTGACCCAAGACATCTGACTTCAGGACAGCATTTTATGGTACCAGGTTGCCTTCCCTCTTTGATCCCTATTCGCTTGGCCGGACTAGTCTGTTTCTAGAGGCACCACAAAGAGGTGGAGTAGAGTCTGTATGATTCTGATGCATCAATACAGGTTCATGTAATAATAATGTTTCCGGTTGGATCCAAAATGGAGGATTTGTTTTTCTCCCGCTTGGTATAGAACCGTTGATCGGAGGTTTAACAAGCCGCTATCGTAAAAATGCTTTTGTTAATGAAACATAGACCTGATACAGAATGTGTAAATTAGTGAGACACTGAGACGAACATTGATGAGAGAGGCAAGAGCAGCAGGAATCACTCCCTCAATGAGATAGAGTTGTTTGCACAGAACAGAGACAAATGGCGAGATTTGATAAAATATCTTTAGATGGACTGAAAACTGCTAGAATACAAATTTAGATAAGAGAAATAGTATCTGGGTCTATGCCCTATGGGCCGGCTATGACTCGAAAGGTCAATAGATAGATAGATAGATGGACGGACAGACTTATTTATTTATTTGGGTGCCAGGTTCAAACCATCAGCTATGAGCCACTGACAGCTTCCAGCTCTGTTCCTGTCTGGCGCCTTGCCTTTTAGATCTGATTACTGATTAATAGAATCAAGTCTTATGTCCTCCCCAACAGATGATCTCAATATGCACCATTGATAGTTCTTGAAGCTTGTTATAAACATTCCTAGCAGAAAACCTTCAAGCGCTAGAGTTTTCTGAACATTAGAATCATGTTAATTCTTTCCATACATTTTGCCGCACTGTGCATCATGCCGATTTCGGCCGCGTACGTTTTGCCACATAGTGCGCCACTCTCAATTTGATTATTGTAATATAGACCCATCAAACCATATTCTTTTTACATGTCTTGTATCATCTTGGTATTGGTGAAATCTAATTCCTTGTTTAACTCTTTCCCGTACGTTTCACCACATAGTGAGCAACTCTCAATTTGATTAGTGTGAAACGTCATCAAACCATCTTCTTTTTACATGTCTTGTATCATCTTGGTATTCTATCTATCTATTGACCTTTCGAGCCATAGCCGGCCCATAGCGCGTAGACCAAGATACTCCTTCTCTTATCTGAATTTTTGTGCTAGCAGTTTTCAATTCTTTTAAAGATGTTTTATCAAATGTGCAAGCAGCTTTATCTCATTCAGGGAGCCAATTCCTGCTGCTCTTGCCTCTCTCATCAATGTTCTTCTCAGTGTCTCTCTCTGGGTCTTCCTCTTTTTCTCTTACCTGTTGTTTCCCACATGAGGGCTTGCTTTGCTATTCGGTTATTATCTCTTCTCATCACATGTCCAACATATGACCATCGTCGTTTCTTTATTACTGAAGATATTAGTGGTTGATTGGCGATTTCTCTAATTTCCTCATTTGTTTTGAATTCGTTCCGCGCTATACCAAGTATTTTCCTTAGACATTTATTTTTGAATGCGTTCAACTTTGATTTTATATCTCTTGTTGTTTTCCAGCTTTCACACGCATATGTAAGGGTTGATAGTACATTTGATTTGAATAGTCTAAGTTTTGTGTTTGTGCTGATTAGTTTTGATTTCCACAACTTTTCAAGGCTTCTGAAAGACATTGCTGCTTTAGCTATTCTGATTCTAATTTCTTTGCTTGTATCCCCTTCTCGATCAATGTGACTTCCAAGATAGATAAAGTAATCGATCTCTTCCACTGGTTTGTTTTCCATGTATATTTTTGTCATCTGTTAGAATTAAGCTTTTCATGACTTTAGTCTTTTCATGATTGATCTCAAGCCCAATTTTGCTGGCTATTGATGATAGTTCATTTTTTGTTTTCCTGCATCGTTTTTATCTGACTGCTGGTGAGAACTATGTCATCAGCAAAGTTGAGGTCCTCTAAATGGTCTCCTTGTATCCATTCGATGCCTTTATCTATACCATCTTGGTATAGGTGAAATCTAATTCCTTGTTCAATTAATCTAAAACTTCATATATAATAAGTTATATGTTAGAGCAATATAAAAATGTACATTAATTCTTAAAACCATGAAAAATTTTGTCTCAGAAATCCCTTCTGTTGAACTGATAAAAAGCTTCCGTACAGAAAGAGTTAATTATCTAAAAATTCATGTATAATATGTTATATGTTAGATAAATATCAATATGTAGATTTATTCTTAAAACCATGAAAAACTTTGTATCTGAAATCTCTTCCATTGCATTGATAAAAAGCTTCTGTACTGAAAGAGTTAAACCTGTCCACCAGACCAAAATAAAAGTCTTGCAAATGTGAAAAAACCTTCATTGAAGTGAAATAGACCATCAGTGCTATGTAGAACCAATTCTTTCGACCATTTGAAGTGAATAATGGACAGTAGACAAACACAAACAAATTAAAAGATGATAGGAGTCCACAGAGAGGGGATTTCTCAGAAAAAATGTAGAGTTTCCTGAACAGCTAATGAGAGAGACTAATGAGGACATTCTTAAAGAGACAAACACAAAAAAGAGGTCTTCTAAAAAACATCAGAAAGAAACAATAAACATTTGTTTTTGACTCCTCATGACAAGAGAAATGTTGGAATACTTGGTTACAACTGGCAAAATACAAGGAAAGAGAAATCACGGACGACAAAGAGATAAGGTACTAGATAGATCCAATGTCTAATCCCTTTGGAAAACAGTGAAAAACAGCAAGTCCCATCTCCACTCTGCTTACATTAAAGAACCCTTGGCAGTCAAAAATAAAAAAGAGTAAGCGAAAATTGATCGCTGCCTAGACAAAATTAATAGGAAAAATAATCTAGCAATAACGTTAAAACTCTCGATGATAAAAATGTGAGAGTACCTCTGAACTTAGAGAATATCTGCCTGTATGGTGTGGGGACACTGAGCACATGGCTGCTGATTGGAAAAATATGAAAAAGTGATATTTGTGCAAAATTCAGTCCCTTGGGACTTTGTTAGATATATATATATATATATAGCTGGTGTATGCAATCAACAAAAAACAATTGAATGAATGCAAACTATAACATGAAGCACTTAGGCTTTCATGGTTCATGTCAAAGGAAGAATAGTAATGGAGGAGAGCGGTGCTTTCATGGTAACTACAAGTTGTTTGGCCATGGAGATCATGGCAGTAACTCAAGCAATGGTCTGGATAGAAACACAACCATTTACTTGCATATCTTTTGGGTGACTCAACGAGTATGCTCAGGAAAACTGAAGGGTGTTGGACTCGATGACACTGGTTGATGTCACTAAAGAACTCAGGACTGACTGGGATCTGTTTTATTTTCATCTCTGACACTTAAGTTTGACAGGAAATGAATGAGCTGACAACGTGGCTGGAACGGCTGCCATGGGTGGCGGATGTGCAATAGATTGGGCTGATATTCTGAATGTACTCATGGAGGTAAGACGAGCTTATGATTCACTGAATGATCATGACAAGGGAGTGAAAAACAGGAAAAATTAAAAAATATAAAAAAAATGGTATGTTAGAAGCTTTACGTGATAAGTGGACGACACAGACTAAACAACGTTTCGGCCTAATAGGCCTTCAGCAGGAACAAACAAGAAAAACACACACATAAAACTAATAATGAAACATTCAAAACAAAAATATTCGAAATATGTTAAAGAAAATAAAAATGTCTATCCTGTGTGTATGAAAAGGAAATGGTAACAAAAGTGTGGCTGTTGTGAATGGGCAGAAATGTGTACAACACCAACTATAAACAAAGACTTTGATTATTGTTGGCATAAACAGTTTAAAAAAAACCACGTGTCGTCCATTTATCACGTAAAGCTTCTAACATACCATTTTTTGTATTTTTACATTTTTCCTCATATTCAGCTTTACTGCAGCTTCGCATTTTTTATGCATTCATTTGCATTTCTTTGCCTTAACCTTTTACGAGTGAAAAACAGCAAGTCCCATCTCCCTGATTTCTCCCTGAGGATCAATTAATGACTAGACAAGACAAATGAAATTTTTGGGGCATGTTAAAAGACACAACAGCCTACTAAAAGTAATATTGGAAGGGGAAATACAAGGTAAAAGAGGCAGAGGCAGACCAAAACCAACATGGACGAGTAACATCAAAAGATGGACAAGTCAATCTATGACAACCTGCACCATCAAAGCAAGAAACAGAGTGGAATGGCGATCCATGGTAGCCTACCTTCGATGTGGAGTTGGCACTCGATGATGAGGATGATGATGATGATGATGAATGATCTTGAATCTGCAACCATGTCTAGACTGCACGAACACCAGGGCAATACTGGAAATGCCAGAAAGGACCCCTACGTGGAGTACTACCAGAAGAATAACCAATCAACGAAGAACTGAAGTCATCAGTCTCTCCATACACTGAGGGACATACTGGGTAGGAGATCTGAGCATGTATGGACATGTCCGATGTGCAATGAGGACGATCAGTCGACTAAACACTAGCAAGCAACACAAATGTTCATCCTCAGTCCCATTTAACTGGGGGAGATTTTTGGGCACTCTTCAAGATATCAATGGGGCAGAAACAAGGACATTAGACAAGAAAACAGAAGAGAAAATTAAGCCTTTGAAATGTAAATTTATAGAAGAATAAGAAGAACTGGATGGAAAGAAAAGAAAACAAATGATGAAGTCTTAAAACAACTAAAAATGAAAAGAGAACTACTAAACACAATTCAAACAAGATAAATGAAATTTTTTACGCATGTTAAAAGACACAACAGCCTACTAAAAGTAATCTTGGAGGGGAAAATACAAGGTAAAAGAGGCAGAGGCAGACCAAGACTAACATGGGCTAGTAATATCAAAAGATGGACAAACCAGCCTATGACAACCTGCACCATCAAAGCAAGAGACAGCAGAATGGTGCTCCATGGTAGCCAATCTTCGATGTGGAGACAACACTCAATGACAAATTCTCTTATTTAAACCTCATTTCCGACTCCCTGAACACAAATTGTCTGAACAAACCATGAGAGTTAGGATCAATTTTTAATTATTTTATTTGCTATTTCAAGTTTTCTTTTTTCAATTATGAGAAACAGCCTGTCTACAGCCTGTCTTTAAACTGCTTTGTAGTGAATGTGTTAAACACATGATGGCACTCACAAGTAAATATTTGGCTGATAAACACATCCAGGTGTTTCTCCTCCCTTGCCATTTTATTACATTCTGAAAGATGCACAAAACTTAGAAAACTAAAGGTGTAGAAAACAAAAGAAGTACAAAACATAAAAAATAAGAGGTATGCAAAACAAAGAAAATAAAAGATGTACAAAACATAGAAAACAAGATATGTACAAAACTTAGAAAACAAAAGATGAAGAAAACAATAGATGAAGAAAACAATAGATGTGCAAAAGATGTAGAAAAAAAAGATGTACAAAACATAAAACAAAAGATGGAGAAAACAAGGAGTGTACAAAAGATGTAGAAAACAAGAGATGAACAAAATGTAGAAAACAAAAGATGAACAAAATGTAAAAAATAAAAGCTGTAGAAAACAAAAGATGTATAAAATGTAGAAAAAAAACAATGAAGAAAACAAGAATTGTACACAAGATGCACAAAACATAGAAAACAAGAGATGCACAAAACATAGCAAACAAGAGATGTACAAAACATAGAAAACAAGAGATGCACAAAATGTAGAAAACAAAGAGATGTACAAAACATAGAAAACAAAAGATTTACAAAATGTAGAAAACAAATGATGTATAAAACATAGAAAACAAAAGACATAGAAAACAAAAGATGTACAAAATGTAGAACACAAATGATGTACAAAATGTAGAAAAGAAAAGATGGAGAAAAAAAAGTTGTATAAAAATGTTACACAGGCTAACTAACCACTTATTGTTCATTGAAAGCATTCTTGCAGGAGGAGTGAAATTGATTGTTGTCACTTGATATTAATAAATGTTCATCATCAGATCTCTGGTCCAGAGTTCCAGTGGAATGCATACCTGAGGGGTCAGATACTGGCCAGTTTCTTCTATGGTTATATTGTCACTCAGCTGCCTGGCGGTGAGTGTCTTAAATGTTTTATTCTTGTGAGTTTGGCTTTTAAACTAACAATCTACCAGAGGAATTCAAATACCTAGGAAGTCTAATGACAAACGATAATTCTCAAACAGCAGAGATAGAATCAAGATGAAACAAAGCTTGTCAAATCATTGGACAGTTATCACCACTATTGTCCAACAACGAAATAACTCTGGAGGCAAAACGAGCACTATACAATACAATCTTCATCCCAACGTTGTGCTACCAGTGCCAGACCTGGACCCTAGATGCAAGAACAATAAGAAAAATAACCTCTACAGAGATGAAATGTGTTAGACGAATGACAGGAAACATTCTGAGAGATAAGATCAGAAATGAAGAACTGAGAAAAAAGCTAGGAATAGCCCCCGCCATAGAATATATAAGGAAACAACAGATAAAATGGTTTGGCCATGTGACAAGGCAGAAAGAACAAAACACAACACAACGAGCCTTCAACAAACGTTGTGAGAACACCAGACCCAAGGGTCGACCACGAAAAAGATGGGTCGATGGAATATTAGAAGCACTAGGAAACATAACAGCAGCAGAGGCAAACAGAAGAGCAAAAGACCGCAAACTATAGCTCCCTTCGACGCTGAAAGGCAGATGAGGAAGGAAAGAAGAAGAAGAAGATCTACCAGCGGTAGCCAAATGGCTGCCCGTGAGCCAGATTCGACCTGTCAATCTATTTTTCTTGGCCCTTGAAGCGTACACAGAAGCTACTACTTTAAATATCGATAAGGAAAACCAAAGTTCCACTCAGTTAAAAAAAAATTTTTTAAACTGTTGATGCCAACAATAATCAAAGTCTTATCAAATCAGCCGCAGTTTTATCTCTTTACGGAATTTGCACAGTGTTTTGTTCATCTTAGGCTGCTTTTACTAGAGTAATCAGAAATCGAAAGGGAGCGAAATTGTGTGTACGACTTTTTTTGTGTGCTACGTCATCATAATGGTTCATCGCATATGCCTAGACTCTAGACTAGCCGTACGCTAATCTTACGGTCGGTTGTTTGATGTGCGACAGGGATAATCTGACGACTAACTGTGTGTCTATATGTTCGGAATTGGAGTCAACAACGATGGCCTAACACCATCAAGCGCTATACATAAAAAAAAAATATGACGATCATCATTTTCAAGAGGACATGAACTCCCGGTATATGGTGGATAGGCGGCGGGAACAATTGAAGGCTATGCATGAAAAGTGTTCTTGTTGCAGTTTCCTCATATTCCAAGTCTGGGTTGTTGCAGGAGCTACTGAGTTAAGTGCTCTGTGCACACTGTGAGCTGTGTGTCTCATCCATTTTGATTATGTTTCGATATTCCAATTGCTTTCGATGAATGATGATATCGTATGACAGGGAAAAGTTGGCTGTGTTCACTTTATGCGTGGTTTCAGCTTATGTCTTTTGACGTGTGCTGAGATTGCTACGATGGGGACAACAGTTACCTTTCTTTGTTAGGGAGATGAGATTCGGCTGATTACGCTGGCACTTGCGGTTGAGCAATTATGGATTTTAATTTGTTTACTGTGATACCGGGGCCATCCATAACCAAATAACCAAATCAAAGTCTTTGTTTATAGTTAGTGTTGTAAAGTTGCTGTTCTGTCTGTGGTGACCTCATGGTACTGAGAATGCGGGGTGACCTAATGCTACTGAGAATGTAGGGTGACCTCATGGTACTGAGAATGTAGGGTGACCTCATGGTACTGAGAATGTAGGGTGACCTCATGGTACTGAGAATGCAGGGTGTTCTCATGGTACTGAGAATGCAGGGTGATCTCATGGTACTGAGAATGCAGGGTGACCTAATGCTACTGAGAATGTAGGGTGACCTCATGGTACTGAGAATGCAGGGTGACCTAATGCTACTGAGAATGCAGGGTGACCTAATGCTACTGAGAATGTAGGGTGACCTCATGGTACTGAGAATGTAGGGTGACCTCATGGTACTGAGAATGCAGGGTGACCTAATGCTACTGAGAATGTAGGATGACCTCATGGTACTGAGAATGCAGGGTGTTCTCATGGCACTGAGAATGCAGGGTGATCTCATGGTACTGAGAATGCAGGGTGACCTAATGCTACTAAGAATGTAGGGCGACCTCGTGGTACTGAGAATGCAGGGTGATCTCATGGTACTGAGAATGCAGGGTGACTTCATGGTACTGAGAATGCAGGGTGATCTCATGGTACTGAGAATGTAGGGTGATCTCATGGTACTGAGAATGCAGGGTGACCTCATGGTACTGAGAATGCAGGGTGACCTCATGGTACTGAGAATGCAGGGTGATCTCATGGTACTGAGAATGCAGGGCGACTTCATGGTACTGAGAATGCAGGGTGATCTCATGGTACTGAGAATGTAGGGTGATCTCATGGTACTGAGAATGCAGGGTGATCTCATGGTACTGAGAATGCAGGGTGACCTAATGGTACTGAGAATGTAGGGTGATCTCATGGTACTGAGAATGTAGGGTGATCTCATGGTACTGAGAATGTAGGGTGACCTAATGGTACTGAGAATGTAGGGTGATCTCATGGTACTGAGAATGTAGGGTGACCTCATGGTACTGAGAATGCAGGGTGACCTCATGGTACTGAGAATGCAAGGTGATCTCATGGTACTGAGAATACAGGGTGACTTCATGGTACTGAGAATGCAGGGTGACCTAATGGTACTGAGAATGTAGGGTGATCTCATGGTACTGAGAATGCAGGATGACCTCATGGTACTGAGAATGTAGGGTGACCTAATGGTACTGAGAATGCAGGGTGACTTCATGGTACTGAGAATGTAGGGTGATCTCATGGTACACAGAACACTGATAATGCAGGTGATGAATTAGCAAAGTAGGTTACAGATAATTGACAGGCTTTCTCTGTGGCAAGAATAGATACAGTTTTTGGATGGCTCTATAGTGAGTGCGTTAATCTAGATGTATTGTCTAGGACATGCTGGAGTACATGGCAATAAAATAGCAGTTAAGCTGGCTGGCAGTTCTGACACTGAGTGTGGCTTGACTCAGGACAAAGAGGACATTGTCAGGTTTGTTTTTCATTTATTAGGAGATGAGGAGGAAAATGGGTGGGACAGTGATGTATTGGGAGACTGATGAGTCTAGTGGTGGAGAAGGGGTCTGGTCGATCTGTATTGCTTAGTGGGGAAAACAGATGTATCTATAATCAACACCTTACAGGAACAATCAGTTGATATATGCTCTTAGTAATAGTGGGAGAGTGACACTGTGACCTTCCAGGCATGTCGTAAGAGGCGACTAAGGAGGTTGATCGATGGCTTGACAAGCTGTCATTGTAAAAAGCATTGTTATGGAAACAGACCATGGATTTTAGAAGCAGTGATCTCTGCAATATGTGCCATTTTGGCACGCAAGGTTTCTGTTTTTGAGATTGTGGTTCTGCCCTATGTGCCGTCTTCGGCTCGAAAGGATAATAGAATAGTGGGAGTGGATATGGGCATGTTCCAATGGCAATGAAACTTATTCCATGAATATAATAGAACAGAATAGAATAAATAGATTAGAATAGAATAGAATAAATAGATTAGAATAGAATAGAAGAATGATGATCTTCACCTGTGTAAAGTTGATGTACGAGTATGTTCATAGGGGAATCCATAGAAAATGTGTTGTCACCTAAAGAACCCTATAATATACCTGGATAGTTCTGTATCTTGTGGACAGGGCAGTGGTTGGGGTTTTGTGACTTACCAACATGGTAGAGAAGTGTGTAGGGAATCTGGCAATTGTAGCATTATGGTGTCTAGGAAATCTGGTAATTGTAGCATTATGGTGTCTAGGGAATCTGGTAATTGTAGCATTATGGTGTCTAGGGAATCTGGTAATTGTAGCATTATGGTGTCTAGCATGAGAATGGAGATAGACAGCATTGTTGTCAGTAACATGGTTGGTTACACTGAACGTGGATCACGCAGTCTTGGCAGCTGATGCTCAAAGTATGCTACAGAAGATTGACAGTGTCTGTGGCAGGAGTGGATGCAGCTCTTGGATGGTTCTGCAGTGAGTGCATTAACCTGGATGTACTGTCCGGGGCACGCTGGTGTACACAGCAATGAAATAGTTGATAAGCTCGCTGGCAGCTCTGGCATTGAATGTGACCTTTCACTGGACAAAGAGGACATCAAGTTTGTTCTTCATTCCTTTATAGAGGAGGAGGAGAATGGGTGGGACATTGATGTATACTTTGAAAGACTGAGAAGTCTAAAGGTGGAAAAGAAGTCTGGTCGATCCAGAGTAATTAGTGGGAAAAGCAGATATATCTATAATCAACACTTTGCAGGAGCAATCAATCTGCATACATTTCTAGAAATACTTGAAAATGCAGTGGAGCAGATATGGGGATGCACTAACTGCAATGAATTCCATTAATAGAGTAATTCATAATGCATGAATGTTTATCTACCATACAGGCTTCCTGGCTAACCGATATGGTGGAAAGTATGTTTTTGGCTTTGGTATTTTTGTAACAGCACTTTTGACCCTTCTTACGCCACTCCTAACAACATGGAGTCCATACCTACTGATTGCGTGCCGGGTAGTTGAGGGTCTGTTTGAGGTAAGATTAGGGCATGGATGAACTGTAGTGATTTTGTGTTGTGACATTGAGTGCCTGTGATGTCATTGATATTTGGGAGTACCTGTTATGTCATTGATATGTGGAAGACCTGAGTTGCCATTGATGTGTGGGAGTACTTGTGATGCCATTAATATTTTGGAGTACCTGTGATGTAATTAATGTTTGGGGGTACTTATGATGTCATTGATGTTTGGGTGTACCTATGGTGTCATTGATGTTTGGGAGTATATAAGATCTCATTGATATTTTGGAGTACCTGTGATATAATTGATGTTTGAGAGTACTTATGATGTCATTGATGTTTGGGAATACCTATGATGTCATTGATATTTTGGAGTACCTATGATGTCATTGATGTTTGGAATACTTATGATGTCATTGATGTTTGGAAGTACTTGTAATACCATGACAATAAAATAGCCAATAAGCTCGCTGACAACTTTGACACTGAATGAGGCCTGATTCTAGACAGAGGACATAACTAAGTTGTTCTTCCTTCATTAAAAGAAGATGAGTAGAACAATGGCGTATATATTGAGAGACTGATGAGTCTAGAGCTGGAAAATGAGTCCTGTCGATCCAGAGTGCTTAGCGGAAAAAGTAGATGTATCTACAACCAACACATTGTAGATACAATCATTCTGTATCTGCTTCAAGAAATGCTGGGGCTGGTGTTGGTGTGGATATGGGCTTGAAATTGGTTCCTTGAATAAAATAGAATACCTATGATGCTGTTGATGTACGAGGAATATTGCTTTTCCATTACCATCAGCACATTATGGATTATGTGGAAAGAGAAAATATCTGATTCTTATTTTTAGAGACTGAGTAAGCTACAGGATTGCATCTATCTATCTATCTTTTGAGCCGTAGCCGGCCCTTAGGGTGTAGACCAAGATACTCCTTCTCTTATCTGTATTTTTGTTCTAGCAGTGTTCAATAGTGTTCTAGCAGTTATAGGAATAGTGACACTGTGACCTTCCAAGCATGTCGTAAGAGGTGACTAAGTAGGTTGATTGATGGCTTGACAAGCTGTCATTGTAAAAAGTATTGTTGTGGAATCAGAGCCATAGATTTTAAAAACAGTGATCTCTGCAATATGTGCCATTCTGGCACGCAAGGTTTCTGTTTTTGAGATTGGTTCTGCCCTATGTGCCGTCCTCGTCTCGTCTCAAAAGGACAGTAGAGAGAGTTTTCAATTCTTTTAAAGATATTTGATAAAATCTCGCCATTCGTCTCTGTTCTGAGCAAGCAGCTCTATCTCATTGAGGGAGTTGATTCCTGCTGCTCTTGCCTCCCTGATCAATGTTCTTCTCAGTGTCTCTCTGGATCTTCCTCTTTTCCTCTTACCTGTTGTTTCCTACATGAGGGCTTGCTTTGCTATTCGGTTATTATCTCTTCTCATCACATGTCCAACATTTGCCAATCGTCTTTTCTTTATTACTGAAGATATTAGTGGTTGATTGGCGATTTCTCTAATTTCCTCGTTTGTTTTGAATTTGTTCCACGCTACACTAAGTATTTTCCTTAGACATTTATTTTCAAATGTGTTCAACTTTGTTTCTATGTCTCTTGTTGTTTTCCAGCTTTCACACGCATACGTAAGGGTTGATAGTACATTTGATTTGAAAAGTCTAAGTTTTGTGGTTGTGCTGATGAGTTGTGATTTCCACAACTTTTGAAGGCTTCTGAAAGACATTGCTGCTTCAGCTATTCTGATTCTAATTTCTTTACTTGTATCCCCTTCTCGATCAATGTGACTTCCAAGATAGATAAAGTGATCAATCTCTTCCACTGGTTTGTTTTCCATGTATATTTTTGTCGTCCGTTGGAATTAAGCTTTTCATGACTTTAGAGAGGATCATATGGTGAATAAAAAAAAATGTCCACAGCAAGATACCGAACTGTTGTCTTGCATTGCAGAGCTTTAGTGACCTGCTGTATTATGATTTGCTTCTGTTATGGGATATGATGATGAGTTCTGTTAACTGTTTCCGTACTGAAACTTTTTATCTTTGCAATGGAAGAGATTTCAGAGACAAATGTCTTCTTCTTCTTTCCTTCCTCATCTGCCTTTCAGTGTCGAGGGGAGATATAATTTGCGATCTTTTGCTCTTCTGTTCACCTCTGCTGCTGTTGTTTCCTAGTGCTTCTAATATTCCATCGATCCATCTTTTTCGTGGTCGACCCTTGGGTCTGGTGTTCTCACAATGTTTGTTGAATGCTCGTTGTGTATTGTGTTTTGTTCGTTCTGCCTTGTCATGTGGCCACACCATTTTATTTGTTGTTTCCTTATATATTCTATGATGGGGGCTATTCCTAGCTTTTTTCTCAGTTCTTCATTTCTGATCTTATCTCTCAGTTTCCTGTTATTCATCTAACACATTTAATCTCTGTAGAGGTTATTTTTCTTATTGTTCTTGCATCTAGGGTCCAGGTCTGGCATTGGTAGCACAACGTTGGGATGAAAATTGTATTGTATAGTGCCCGTTTTGCCTCTAGAGTTATTTCCTTGTTGGACAATAGTGGTGATAACTGTCCAATTTGACAAGCTTTGTTTCATCTTGATTCTATCTCTGCTGTTTGAGAATTATCGTTTGTCATTAGACTTCCTAGGTATTTGAATTCCTCTACTTGTTTTAGTTGTCTGCCTTCTATAGTTATGTTGATGTTCTGTTTATTTTTGGCGACATTCATGACTTCTGTTTTGTTGATGTTGATTTTCATGTTGTATTTTGTGCCTGATATGTTGAGTTTGTTTAAGTGTTTTTTTAGGTCTTCTATTGTTTCATGTATTAGTGCCTGATCATCTGCAAATAAAAGCTTGTTGATCTCCTCTGTCTCTGATGGGTTGGCTAGCTTGCATATGTAGTCCATGTATGTAATAAAGAGTAGGGGGGATAGTACGCACCCCTGTCTTACACCTGATCTAACTTCGAAGTGGTCTGTGTAGCCTGCTGCTGTTCTGACCCTGCAGCTGCTGTTGAGGTAGAGACTTTTAATAAGGTTGGTTAGATGTTGGCTTATGCCGTATGTTGTTAGTATCTCTCACAGTTCTTTGTTTACTTTGTCGAATGCTTTTTCCTGGTCAATGAAGGCTGTGTATGAGTTTTGATTGTGTTCTGTCATCTTTTATGCAAGCTGTTTTAGTGTGAATAGTGCGTCGGTACATCCTCTGTTTTTTCAGAACCCCATTTGAGAATCGCTTAACTGTAGTTCTATTATTGGTCTCAGCCTTTTTTCCAAGATTTTGGCGTATAGCTTTCCTACATGGCTGAGAAGAGATATACCTCTATATTGATTGCAGTCTCTTTTGCTACCTTTCTTTTTCCATATTGGTACGATGACTGTCTGTTGCCAGTCTTCTGGAGCTTGTTGTTGGTGCCATGCTGCATTAAATATTCTATGCAGCCATTGCACTCCTGTTTCTCCTGCTGCTGCTATTATTTCTATTGGTATGTTATCTATCCCCGGTGCTTTATTTCTTGGTGCATATTTTATTACTTCTTCGATTTCCACTTTCATGATGTTGGGTTCAGTATTTGTGAGTTCTAGCGTGGTTTTTGTTGTCTTATTGGTAACATAATGGACAAATTTGTCATGGTTTTAAAAATCAATCTACATATTTATGTTTATCCAACATATAACATAATATATATGCATTTTTAGATAATTGAATAAGGTATTATATTTCACCAATACCAAGATGATACAAGACATGTAAAAAGAATATGGTTTGATGATGGTTCACTCTAATCAAATTGAGATTGGTGCACTATGTGGTGAAATGTACGCAGCCAAAATCGACATGGTACACAGTGCGGTGAAGTGTACAGAAATAGTTGAATCTGTTTTCTTTTATTTTCAAAACTCAAATTCTCTTAACATTTATCTTATTTTGATAGCCATATTTTAATTTTCTGTAAAATAAAAATCTGTGTTAAACTCGACAGGGATTGACTTATCCATCTATTCATGCTATCTGGTCCAAATGGGCTCCTCCTGCAGAAAGAACAAAGCTGGCAACATTTGGATTTTCAGGTTTGAGAGATCATGAACTCGTTTTTCTAGTATAGTTACCTCGAGTTATTGTTTCAGTTATAGTTGCCTGAGTTATTGTTTAAATTATAGTTAATTCAAGTTATTATTTCAATTATAGATACCTCAAGTTATTATTTCAGTTATAGTTAACTAAAGTTATTATTTCAGTTATAGTTACTTGAGTTATTATTTCACAAATTGTAACCCTGATTTATTTTGTTTTAGTAAGATTATCATGAATTTATTTCAGTGTTTGTTGATGGTGAATTTTTATCTCAAGTGTGATAATCATGAATTTTTATTTCAGATATAATAATAGCACAAATTACAACAACCCTTGCAAAGCTAAAACCTATTTGAAAAGATAAAAACATCAATCTTGGCTCTAAAATCAGGTTGCTTATACCCTTGTTATATCAGTTTTTCTATATGCATGAGAAACATGGACACTTACAGCTGAGATACAGAAGAAAATACAAGATATGGAGAGGAAATGTTATCGTAAGATCTTAGACATCTCTTAGATTGTATCACAAATGGAAAAGTTTACAAAAGGATACAACTAGAAATCAGATGATAATCTTTTGGCTATTGTGAAGAAACACAAAATGAAATGGTTTTAGCAAAGACCAGCCTGTAAGAAACTGTGAAAGGAGAGGAAAAATGAAAAAAAGGAGACAAAAAATTGTATGGTTACTACTTTACATAAGTAATCTATCTATATTGACCTTTCGAGCCGTAGCCAGCCCATAGGGCATAGACCGAGAAACTCTTTCTCTTATCTAAATTTTTATTCTAGCAGTTTTCAATCCTTCTAAAGATATTTTATCAAATCTCACCATTTGTCTCTGTTCTGTGCAAGCAACTCTATCTCATTGAGGGAGCCGATTCCTGCTGCTCTTACATAAGTAAAAGACAACACAAAATCCAACAATGTTGCTACTCAATTGGCCTTCAGCAGGAACAACACATACACATATATGTAAGTAAATCATATTAACACTACATAACTAACAGATAATGAAATATCTGAAACAGAATAATAGTGAACTAGAATGCAAAAAACAACCAAAAAACCCCTGCCATTATGCTGTGCCAAGGTGGAAAATTAACACAACTTGTTTGCTCCGCTAGCTCACGCTCGGTATCCAATGTACCTGGCCAACACCTGGACAGGAGGCCCTAAAAGCAGGTGGAAATGTTTTAAAATGGGGGGGGATATAATATAGGCTACCTCAACTATAAAGCCACCAGCAATGCCTATATATACCTTATAGGTTATAATGGTCATAGGTGCGAGAACACACTGATCTGTGTGTATATATACTTACATACATACATATGGTAATGCCCATACATATGTGTATACATCATCATGTGCCATACCAGTTGGCTTAGGCGATCATGTCCTTCCACAATCTTCTATCTACAGCGCATTGTGTCAGTTCTGTTGTTGACTGTTTTCCATGCCATGACACTAAGCTATCCAGTATTTTCTCTCTTTGTCGTCCGCGATCTCTCTTTCCTTGTATTTTGCCTGTTGTAACGAATTATGCCAACTTTCCTCTTCTTATGATGTGCCCGAAAAATGTTGATTGTTTCTTTCTGATGTTTTTTAGGAGCTTCCTTTTTGTGTTGACCTCTTTGAGAACTTCCTCATTGCTCTTTTTAGCTGTCCAGGAAACTTTCAACATTCTTTGAAAATTCTAAGACTTTTTAGTCAAAGACTAGCGGAGCCAACCATAAACAAACCGACGGAAGGTAACAGAAAACCACCATCGTAACTTCTTTGTACAATCATGAAAAAATACCAGACAGCTTAAGAGAATGACTTGACAGAAGGTCAACAACAGAAATGATAAATAACTGTTGAGATCAGCAGGCCCGGTACTTGGTGATGATGATGAGCCTATACTATTACCCCCACCCACCCACATAATTTTAGAACCCTTCCACCTGTGCTTGGGTTCTCCTGTTTAGCTGGAAGGCACACCGAGGGTTAAGGGAGCTGCGATAGCTCAGTGGTTAGTGAACTGGACTACAAAGGACAAGGGGTAGGGTTCGATCCCAACCGATGGCTTCCGGGTTCACCCAGCCTTAAATGGGCACCGGATTTTTTTCTGGGAAAGTAAAGCGGCACGGGCGTAATACCGACCACATTACCCCAAAAATCATGTGCCGAAGGTCTGTAAAATTTATGGTCACTAACACCATATTCCCTATACGCCGCCACTTGGCGTGACGGGGGTACTTTACTTTTACTTTTTACACCGAGGGTTAGCTAGTCATGTTCATTTTTCACCTGGTCACAGCATCACTGCAGTGAAGTTATTTTTGTTTTCATTCTAGTTCAATATTATTTTGTTTTAGATATTTCATTATTATTTGGTTATGGAAGGCCCCCCAGTATCACTGCAAACGAATATAAAATCCACAATTGCTCAACCGCCCGTGCCAGCGCAATCCAAATTAATATCTCATCTCCCAAACAAAGAAAGGTAACTGTAGTCCCCATCGTAGCAGTATCAGCACACGCCAAAAGACATAAGGCGAAACCGTGTAGAAAGTGAACACAGCCAACTGTTCCCTGTCATATGATATCATCATTCATCGTAAACAATAAAGATCAAAATGGATGAGACACACAGCTCACTGTGTGCACAGAGCACTTAACTCAGTAGCTCCTGCAACAAGCCAGACTTGAAATATGAGGAAACTGCAACAAGGAACACTTTTCATGCATAGCCTGCAATGGTTCCTGCCGCCTATCCACCATATACCGGAAGTTCACGTCCTCCTGAAAATGATGATTGTCATATTTTTTTTTAATGTATAGCGCTTGATGATGTTTGGCCATCGTTGTTGGCTCCAATTCCGAACATATAGACACACAATTAATCGTCAGATTATCCCCCTCGCACATCAAACAACAGACCATAAGATTAGCGTATGGCCGGCCTAGGGATATACGATGAGCCATTACGATGACGTAGCACACACAACAGTGTCGCGCCCTTTAGATTCCTGATTACTCTAGTGAATGCAGCCTACGACAAACAAAACACGGTGCAAATTCCCTAAAGAGATAAAACTGCGATTGACGAAGCAGTTCACATTAATGAGTAACATGTAAATAACTTGCGCCAAGGAATTCCAACAACGGTCATGAACAGCACCAATGTGATGTAAAGCGCAGATCAAGTCTAGACAGTGGAAGGTAGGTCGCATTCACAACACTTGATTTGTCAAAAAGGGAACATTGCCGGTGTATGACTCCACTTTATCAGCACATATGTAATAAGTAGATTATCATTTTGACTTTAACGAAGAAAAGTGCAATGGAAAACCAAAATTAATCAGGCCCCGAATGCACTTTCTGCAATGATCCAGAGAACGTGAACTAGATCCACCATCTCTGGACCTATTTAACAAGAAATCGGACATTTCATTATTAGTTACTTATGTAGTGTTTATTTTATTTACTTTTATAGCTGTGTATGTTTTGTTCCCTGTTGAAGGCCTATTGAGCCGCATTGTCGTTTCATTTTGTGTTATCTATTACTTATGTAAAGCTGTCACCATACCATATTTTCTCCTTTTTTATCATTTCTTCATTAACATCAGCTTTACAGCAGCTCCACCTTTTGATTCATTTATATGCATTTCTATGCCTTGACCATTTACCGGGGAGAAGGAGAGATGGGCAGATAAAGATATGGGAAGATAACATCAAAGAATGAACAACCCTCAATTTTACAGATACCCATAGATTGACTGAAGATAGAGAGATATGGAAAAATGTAATGAAGTATGCCTGTATGACCCCTTGGGTTATAGGATGAAGAAGACATTAATCATGAGTTGTTACCCTTAGTGAGAATCTACAACATAACACACCTTTAATTCATCACTTTTATGAAAGATAACTAAACAATGACTTGAATTATTTTCTGATGGAACAGACGTGTAGTGATAACAATGAACATCAGGCAAGGAAAAACTCATCATCATGATGTGCCATACCAGTTGGCGTAGGCGATCATACCCTTCCACTATCTTCTATCCACTGTACATTGTATTAATTCTGTTGTTGACTGTTTTCCATGACATGACACCAAGCTATCTAGTATCTTCTCTCTTTGTCGTCTGTGATCTCTCTTTCCCTGTATTTTGCCAGTTGTAACCAAGTACTCTAAATTTCCTCTTCTCATGATGTGCCCGAAAAATGTTGATAAAAAATTTTCATTTATTTATTTCAATGTATATTTTCATTATTTATTTATATCAATGTATATTTTCATTATTTATTTGTTTCAATGTATATTTTTCATTATTTATTTGTTTCAATGCATATTCTCATTATTTTTTTTTTCAATGTATATTTTCATTATTTCTTTGTTTCAATGTATATTTTTCATTCTTTATTTGTTTCAATGTATATTTTCATGATTTATTTGTTTCAATATATATTTTTCATTCTTTATTTGTTTCAATGTATATTTTCATGATTTATTTGTTTCAATGTATATTTTTCATTCTTTATTTGTTTCAATGTATATTTTTCATTCTTTATTTGTTTTAATGTATATTTTCAGGCTCATACTTTGGCACTGTTCTCTCCCTGATCATTTCTGGTTCCCTGGCAGAAAGTACAGCAGAATGGCAGTCTATCTTCTATGTGTTTGGTAGGTATCTCCCTCAAAGTTTTAATTCTGCTTTATTGCACTATTGAGTTATTTGTGGGTCATCATCATTGCACTCCTAACATGTCCATTGGTGCTCAGATCCCCTCCTCAGCAATTCTCGCTGTGTCCAGCGACTGACGACTCCAGTTCTGTGTTGGTTGATTAGTCATAATTTGTCATTCATGTAATTCTGCTTTACTCTTGTCTACTACACATGATGCTCATTTTTTTTTATTTTCTGTGTTCACCAGCTTTCACCTCTGGCAAAGTTCCTAGATACTAGGAACTGAATTTTGCATGTTAATCCATTTTTCTCTGGCAGCCGTGTGCACAGGGTCCCTCGCCGTGCAGGCAGATAACTCCGTCTTCGGAGGTACTCAAATTTTTTTTTTGATGAGTAATTGACGTTTCAAGAAAGCCGGATCTCCCTACTGAGACCAAGAGTGGTTATCACAGAGAGAAATTATAAATAAAAATCCCAACTGGTTCAGCCGGGATTTGAACTCACAACCTCTCTTGTCTCAAGGCCGGCGTCTTGCCTCGAGACCAACCAGTCCCCATATTGTTCTTTATTTCTTATCCTCTGTCATCTTATACCTTGCAGTGTCTATTGAGAATTGAATGTTCTTGTCAGTGTTCTTTGATTCACTTCATCCATGTTTCACAGCTGTTTGTTTTCATCTCATAGTGGCACTTTAGTGATAATGTAGAAACCTTGCAACATTTATGAACGAAGATGTCCTGAGCCTAATATGGTCCTCTTATTGTTAAAATTGATATTTAACGGGAGTGGTTTCAATTTCTGACACCACACACAGAACATCATATTTGTAGTTAAAGTAAATGTTTATGTATCTTCTTCTGTCCTTCTCATTTCATACTAATGTATCTTCTTCCTTCCTTCCTCATTTCAATTTATGTATCTTCTTCTTCCTTCCTACCTCATTTCATATTTATGTATCTTGTTCTTCTTTCCTATCTCAATAAAAAAAATTGTGTATCTTCTTCCTCTTCTTTCCTTCCTCATTTTATATTTATGCATCTTCTTCCTTCCTACCTCATTTCATATTTATGTATCTTCTTCTTCTTCCTTCCTACCTCATTTTATTTTTATGTATCTTCTTCTTCTTCCTTCCTACCTCATTTTATTTTTATGTATCTTCTACTTCTTCCTTCCTACCTCATTTTATTTTTATGTATCTTCTACTTCTTCCCTCCTACCTCATTTTATTTTTATGTATCTTCTACTTCTTCCTTCCTACCTCATTTTATTTTTATGTATCTTCTACTTCTTCCTTCCTACCTCATTTTATTTTTATGTATCTTCTACTTCTTCCTTCCTACCTCATTTTATTTTTATGTATCTTCTACTTCTTCCTTCCTACCTCATTTTATTTTTATGTATCTTCTACTTCTTCCTTCCTACCTCATTTTATTTTTATGTATCTTCTACTTCTTCCTTCCTACCTCATTTTATTTTTATGTATCTTCTACTTCTTCCTTCCTACCTCATTTTATTTTTATGTATCTTCTACTTCTTCCTTCCTACCTCATTTTATTTTTATGTATCTTCTACTTCTTCCTTCCTACCTCATTTTATTTTTATGTATCTTCTACTTCTTCCTTCCTACCTCATTTTATTTTTATGTATCTTCTACTTCTTCCTTCCTACCTCATTTCATTTTTATGTATCTTCTACTTCTTCCTTCCTACCTCATTTCATTTTTATGTATCTTCTACTTCTTCCTTCCTACCTCATTTCATATTTATGTATCTTCTATTAAACAATGGACATGTTTGGAGTGCAATGATGATGACCCGTAAATAACTCAATAACAATAGAAGAAATTGTTGGAAGCTTTGTCATTTCTCTTATATTTCTGCACTAGTCTTAAATTCATTCCATGAATTATGAAGTATTTTCATGCATTATTTGTTTTCATTTAAAGCAGTATAATAATTTGAAATGTGCCATTTGTTCAATGATTTCAAATTTTTCCAGTTTTATAATAATATGAAACTGTACCATTGTAGTACAGTAATCAATAATTAATATTTGTTCCTCTAGGTTCTTTGGCTGTCATCTGGTTTTTGCTGTGGGTGATTTTGGTTACAGAGAGCCCATCTGGCCACCCAGGTATCACAAATGCTGAGTTGGATTACATTCAGAATTCTATTGGATACACGGATGAGCAGATAAAGGTAACTCATTATTATTATTATTATACATTTTTATAAGGTTGCATGATTTCTATCAATTTAAACAACATTTGCAGACAGACACCAAAATAAGGACATGATTGCTGTGTGTATTTTTTTATTTTATACAGAATGCAGGAGAATGGAGTTTGAAACTTTTCAAAAATCAAATCCGTAGTTTCTTTGTTGCTTTACCCTCCCCTGGTCTCTGGGTAGTTAGATCTTATGTGTAGCCTTCTCAGATAACGGTAAAAAATGTAAGGTCCAGTATGCATTCTCCGCACAATATAGAACCCTAGGCAATTGAAAATAAAAAAAGAGTACGCCAAAATGGTCACGCCTCTGCAAAATTGGTAGAGTGCCTCTGAAGCCTCTGAATATCTACTAGCATGGTGAGGGACACTTGAGCGCATGTTTACTTGCATGAAAAATGGGGAATAGCGATATTTGTGCAAAATTCAGTCCATCAGAACTTTTGGAGATATAAAACTGGTTTACACAAACAACAACTGGAGAATAACTGAAAAGCACATAAAAATCTTATCTTTTCGCACTGTTTGTGAAACAAACAATCAGTGATATAAAGAAAAAAGAACAGAACAAAAATCCAAGAGCTCCACCAAGAACATTCAATTTTCATTGTTGATGTAAAAAAAAAAGAAAAAAAAAAAAGACAGAAAACAGAACACTAGGGATACATCAAGAATGCTCCATTTCCTTCATAAGGTTAGGCAAAGTAGAACAGAACGTTGGCACTGTTTTAAAAAAAAAAAAAAGAAACAATATTTTCAGAATGCTATACAGAGAGCACCTCTTCTTTGGACCCGAAACGGCAAAAGGACAACAAAGATGACCAATGGTTGGATTGGTCAAGAGCTCAAGGAAGATGGTTTCGCATGATGTAAACTTGAAAGGCTGGCTCAAGATAGACAACAGTGGAGACCTCTAGCGATGAATATATGTTCCAGATGACATAAAAAAAAGAGAGAGAACAAATAAAGAACAGAATAAAAATGATGAAGCTGTAAAAATGGCTTCCTGACTTACAGAGTACGCAAAGCTAAAGTTCTTTGACCACTTCACATTTAAATGTTTCAGATTATTACTTTGTGATTTAGTTTATTACTTTGTGATTTAAATTATTACTTTATGAGTTAATTTATTACTTTATGATTTAATTTAGTACTTTGTGATTTAAATGATTAATTTATGATAGAAATTATTACTCTGTGATTTAATTTATTACTTTGTGATTTAATTTATTACTTTATGATTTAAATAATTACTTTGTGATTTAATGTATTACTTTGTGATTTAATTTATTACTTTATGATTTAAATAATTACTTTGTGATTTAATTTATTACTTTGTGATTTAATTTATTACTTTGTGATTTAAGTTAATATTTTGTGATTTAAATTATTACTTTTTGATTTAATTTTCAGTGGAAATATGAAAAGGTTAATCAATGGCTGTTTGTCAGATGCACACGCTGTCCTCGCATCAAATGCTTATGGATAAATATATTGACGGACATTTGGACATCCAAAGTTTTACAGCAATCGTACAAAACTTAGATTGTTCCAAGTCCTGTGTGATACCAATGCTAACATATGGATGTAAAAGTTGGAAATCCACCAAGACTGTAGATAGGAAATTAAATGAACAAATGCGGCACAGAAACAAAGCAAATAATACCAGAACTAAAACTGAAAATAACAAAGTGTTGTATCTTCTCAACATTCTTGTCTGACACACAAACAAAGAAATCACAACTGTAGAACTAAGTTTAATGAGAGTAAGTCACTAAATGTTTCCTCTATGCAATAACACATTCCGTACCTTGAGCCGCAAATTGCGGTCGAAGCGGCGTGCCCAAAAGCAGTGATTTGTGGTTTTTTAATATATCAATGTTTCTGCAATTATTTCCACTAAAACCTTGTAATTCTCTTATTACCTGCTTTTCCGACTTTGTAAATAAATTATCCTAACAAAATGCGTGTTTAAGACCAATTTTAATTAATTTTATTGCTGTTATTTCAAATTTAGCAGCAGGAATTGGCTCCCTCAATGAGATAGAGTTGCTTGCACAGCCCAGAGACAAATGGCGAGATTTGATAAAAGATCTTTACAAGGATTGAAAACTGCTAGAATAAAAATTTAGATAAGAGAAAGAGTATCTGGGTCTATGCCCTATGGGCTGACTGTGGCTCAAAAGGCCAATAGATAGATATTTTAAATTTGTTAAATCTTTAAAATGTCGTAGCAACACCATGGTACAGAATGTGTTAAGCCATATGGGGAATTATGGGGAGATAATGCCCACATTTTAAAATGACCAATGGCATATATTATGGGTGATATGGTTGGTATCACACCAGCCTACTTTTACTTTCCCAGAAAAATCTGGTAACAATTTAATGTGGCGTGAACCTAGGAGCCGTCAACTGGAATTGAACATCACTTCTTGGTTGTGGTTATATTTATGGTTAGTTGAAGACCCCGGTATCACTGCAAACGAATTAAAATCCATGATTGCTCAACCACCCATGCCAGTGGAATCATCCGAATTAGCATATCTCATTGAAGGATCCAAACAAAGAAAGGCAGCTGCAGTCCCCATCATAACAACTACAGCACATGTCAAAAGTCATAAGGCCAAGCAGCACTGAAAGTAATGCAGCTGAACTGTCCTTCGTCATACGATATCATTATTCATCGTAAGCAATCGGAATATCGAAACACAATCCGGATGAAAAACACAGCTCACTGTGTGCAGAGCACTAAACTCAGTAGCTCCGGCAGCAAACCGGACTTGGAATATGAGGAGACTGCAACAAGGAACACTTTTTAGACTGAGCCTCAATGGTTCCTGCCACCTATCCACCATATTGGCTGTAAGTCCTGAATTCTTGTCTTCAGGTGATCTAGTTTCTTGTGTGAAAACACCAAAAACTACAGAGCACACTCCATTAGAGTGTTTACACGGTTGACTTAATGATAACATAAAATGGAAAAATGTCGGAGAAAATTCTTGGAAATGCTATCATAACCATGTGACTAATTTGATTTCATTGTTACTTATATCTTTTACTATTTCATGTTTTTCAATCTATATCCAGTCCAGTAATTGCACAAATTTGTTTATTCTTTCAGAATATCCATCCTCCATTGCTACAGATGTTGAAGTCTGCCCCAGTGTGGGCCATTGCAGTGGCCCATTTTGTAGAGAACTGGGGTTTCTACACCTGGCTGACTGAACTTCCCACATTCATGACTCAT
Source organism: Megaustenia siamemsis (assembly GCA_032433765.1). Lineage (NCBI taxonomy): Eukaryota > Metazoa > Mollusca > Gastropoda > Stylommatophora > Ariophantidae > Megaustenia > Megaustenia siamemsis. The sequence continues at coordinate 7,368,856 of JAVIAB010000099.1, read as the reverse complement.
GTACTCAAGTTTCAAATGCATGAGGTCTGTGTTAACTATCATTATCATCATCATCAAGTACCATGCCTGCTGGCATAGGTGATCATGTCTCTCCACAACTTTCAATCTTGACAGTTATCATTTCTGTTGTTGACCTTCTGCCAAGCCATTCTCTTAAGCTGTCCGGTATCTTTTCTCTTTGCTTCCCTTTATCGCTTCATCCCTCAATTTTCCCAGTTGTCACAATATATTCCAGTTGTTCCCTTCTCATAGCATGGCCAAAAAATGATGATTATGTCTTCCTAATTTTTTTAATTAACTCTCTTTTTGCTTTGGCCTCTTTCAAAATGTTTTCATTACTCTTCTTAGCTGTCCATGGTATTCTCAACATTCTTCTGTAAAACCACATTTCTACAGACTCTAGTGATTTTCTAGTCTGTTGTCCTATTGTCCATGATTCACATCCATATGTTAAGACTGGCTCTACATAACATTTAAGAACTCATTTTCTTGTTTCTATTGTCAAAAATGGATTGCACAGTATCTTCCTCATTTTTTGGAAAGCTGCTTTTGCCTGAGCCATTCTGCATCTCACCTCTGTTGTACTTCTACCATCTGAGGTTAACATTGTTCCCAAAAACACCTCTATAATCATGGGTGTTTACTATATATAGCCTATTTATGGTTGAACCTTTTCTATTATCTAAAATACAGTATATCTAAGCTAAGCCTTTTAATATCTAAATATAGCACATTTCTTATGTGTTTCTAGTCTTTCTATGTCATTTTCTGTTTCTGTCCCCAAGAGATTCTAGAAAGAGGCTTTTCTATGGGAAACATCAGGATACAGGAAAAAAAAAAGAGGAAGACCTAGAGAGACACAGAAAAGAACACTTTTATTAAGGGAAACAAAATTGGCAGGCATAGACTCACTCATTAGATAAGATCAAACATCTTGCCAGGAATAGAGATGGGTGGTGAAAAACACTACAAGTTTTATGCGACACCCAGAGGTGTGGGTCAAGAGATTCTAGAAACAGTTGATATATAAAATATATTGCAAAACCACAAAAATAAAAAAGCAAATTAACACCGGCCAAAGTGGTATTTCAGAAAATTAAAAACATCTAGTGCTAGTAGTAGTAGCCTCCGTCAGTCATAGTTGACTATGGATTTTTCAGCGCCCCTAGAAATGTTATTTTTTCCTTTCTTTTCTTTCGCCGCGTATTCTCTTTCTCTATGAATCTGTCTGCTTCTTCTTTGAGGTTAACCTAGAGAGACACAGAAAGTGCTAAAAGTCTCTGTTAATAGAAGTAAGAAAGAGATTGATTTTATATAGAGCCAATTCCTACCTATGGAAGGGAATCATGGATAGTACACAAATAAATGAAAAAATGGTTAGAGGCCGCAGAGATGGCTTGACAACAGGGAAGACATGGAACGATTTTAAAGAATGGCTTGGAAAACGCTTGTTGAAGACTTATGCTCCACAGGGAGTTGAAAGGTAAAGAAAAAGAAGATAGAAAAAACAAGACAATATAAGTCATCTTGGAGGGGAAGATACATGGTAAATAAGGTATCATCAGACAAAGATAAAAGTGGACTGATAGCTTTAAGAGATAAACAGAACCTTTGAAGGCACTCACCATCATGGCAAGGGACAGAGTGAAATGGTGATCCATGGTAGTCAACTTTTGATGTGGAGACAGCACATGATGATGATGAAATTCAGACCAAAGGTTGGGGTGCTGGGTGGTCTAGAGGTAAGATGTTAGCCCTTGAACAAGAGGTTCGAACCCTGTCACAGGCATTGGGAATGTTTCACTTCAAATCCACAGTTTCTTTTTGGTTTTACACACCCTCAGTCTCTGGGTAGTGAAATTCAATGTCTAACACTCTTGGATAGTAGTAAAAAACCTGGAGGTCCCATGTGCACTCTGCACATGTCAATGAACTCTTAGACATAGAAAAGAGTATACTGAAAATGGCTGCTGTTCTGACAAAATTGATAGGAAAAGTATACCTAAACATCAAAACTCATGACAATAAAAAAATGAGAGTACCTATGAAGCTGCAGAATATATCAATATATGACCAGGGACACAAGGCACATGGCTGATAGTATGAAAAAGTGATATTCACTCAAAATTTAATTCCTCTGGACTTTTCTGGAGATGTAAAGCTGGCGGTGCTAGAGATATAAAGCTGTTGTTAGCAGAGATATAAAGCTGTTGATGCTGGAGATTTAAAGCTGAAGATGGTAGAGATATAAAGCTGAAGATGGTAGAGATTTAAAGCTGAAGATGGTAGAGATATAAAGCTGAAGATGGTAGAGATATAAAGCTGAAGATAGTAGAGATATAAAGCTGAAGATGGTAGAGATATAAAGCTGAAGATGGTAGAGATAAAAACGCTGAGCAGCTGGTAGAGATATAAAGCTGAGCAGCTGGTAGAGATGTAAAGCTGAAGGTGGTAGAGATATAGAGCTGAAGATGGTAGAGATATAGAGCTGAAGATGGTAGAGATTTAAAGCTGAAGATGGTAGAGATATAAAGCTGAAGATGGTAGAAATATAAAGCTGAAGATGGCAGAGATATAAAGCTGAAGATGGTAGAGATATAAAGCTGAAGATGGTAGAGATTTAAAGCTGAAGATTGTAGAGATATAAAGCTGAAGATGGTAGAGATTTAAAGCTGAAGATGGTAGATATATAAAGCTGAAGATGGTAGAGATATAAAGCTGAAGATGGTAGAGATATAAAGCTGAAGATGGTAGAGATTTAAAGCTGAAGATGGTAGAGATTTAAAGCTGAAGATGGTAGAGATATAAAGCTGAAGATGATAGAGATATAAAGCTGAAGATGGTAGAGATATAAAGCTGAGCAGCTGGTAGAGATATAAAGCTGAGCAGCTGGTAGAGATATAAAGCTGAGCAGCTGGTAGAGATGTAAAGCTGAAGATGGTAGAGATATAAAGCTGTTGTTAGCAGAGATGTAAAGCTGGTGATGCTGGAGATATAAGCTGAAGATGGTAGAGATATAAAGCTGTGTTTAGCAGAGATATAAAGCTGAATATGGTAGAGATATAAAGCTGTTTTTAGCAGAGATATAAAGCTGATGATGTTAGAGATATAAAGCTGAAGATGGTAGAGATATAAAGCTGAAGATGGTAGAGATTTAAAGCTGTAGATGGTAGAGATATAAAGCTGAAGATGGTAGAGATATAAAGCTGAAGATGGAAGAGATATAAAGCTGAAGATGGTAGAGATTTAAAGCTGAAGATGGTAGAGATATAAAGCTGAAGATGGTAGAGATATAAAGCTGAGCAGCTGGTAGAGATATAAAGCTGAGCAGCTGGTAGAGATGTAAAGCTGAAGATGGTAGAGATATAAAGCTGAAGATTCTAGAGATATAGAGCTGAAGATGGTAGAGATTTAAAGCTGAAGATGGTAGAGATATAAAGCTGAAGATGGTAGAGATTTAAAGCTGAAGATGGTAGAGATATAAAGCTGAAGATGGTAGAGATATAAAGCTGAAGATGGTAGAGATATAAAGCTGATGATGGTAGAGATATAAAGCTGAGCAGCTGGTAGAGATATAAAGCTGAGCAGCTGGTAGAGATGTAAAGCTGAAGATGGTAGAGATATAAAGCTGTTGTTAGCAGAGATGTAAAGCTGGTGATGCTGGAGATATAAGCTGAAGATGGTAGAGATATAAAGCTGTGTTTAGCAGAGATATAAAGCTGAAGATGGTAGAGATATAAAGCTGATGATGTTAGAGATATAAAACTAGTTATGCTATGGATATAATGCTGAAGACTGTAAATATATAAAGCTGGTGATGCTAGAGATATAAAGCTGTTGTTGGCAGAGATATAAACCTGGTGATGCTAGAGATATAAGCCTGTTGTTGCCAGAGATGTAAAGCTGGTGTCACTGGAGATATAAAGCTATTGTTGCTATAGATATAAAGTTGTTGATGCTAGAGATATAAATCCGCTGTTGCCATGGATATAAATCTGACATACGCAGACAGACAAGACGAAAGATCCTCCTGCCAAATTCTGGTACTTGCTTCAACAATAATGCTTTCTTTCAGGGAGGCTTCCTGTCTGCTCTGCCTTACCTCATTATGGGTATTGTGGTCTTCATGGGAGGTTACTTTGCCGATGTTCTTCGTACGTCCTTTGGAGTGCCCACTGTATTTGTTCGCAAAATCTTTACATGTGGAGGTAGGTATTCTAGTGTTGTCTTTACTCGTCTTTATTACCATATTCCCTACCAAGGCCCAATGCTGTGGCCGTGCCATTTTTCTGAATAAAAAAAAAATTTGAAATAACAACATTTTTGTTGGGACAATTTATTAAAGAAGCCAGAAAAGCAAGTAATGAGAGAATTACAAGGTTTTAGCAGAAATAATTGCAAAAATGTTGAAAAATTAAAAGCCCCAAATTGTGGCTTTTGAGCTCAATGCGCTGGCTGGAAATCCAGCTAATTGCTGGCTGGAAATCCAGCTAATTGCTGCTCATGATACAGAATGTGTTAAGCAAGTAATGAGAGAATTACAAGGTTTTAGCGGAAATAATTGCAAAAATGTTAAAAATTTAAAAGCCACAAATTGTGGCTTTTGTGCTCAATGTGCTGGCTGGAAATCCAGCAAATTGCTGCTCATGATACAGAATGTGTTAAGCCAGTAGAGATAAAAGAAAACTAATGCTGATAATGGAGAAATGGCTATGCATCCATTTAATTCATCTACTATTAAGAAAAGAAGATGGACATGTGTTGGGTATGAGTTTAGAAGAAATGACAAGAGAATTACTAACCAGGCTCTCAAATGGGAAACATCATGTCAAAGGAAAAGAGGATGACCTCGAGAAGCACTGAAAAAAAACTCTAACAAAAGAGGCAAGGTTGGCAGACATAAACTCACTCTCTGTAATTGAACTGCTTACCTTGAATAGAGACAATAGACGGGAGACTCTACGAGCCCTATGTGCCATCTGGTGGCCCTGAAAGGATCAAGAAGAAAGTAAATGAGAGTCCCATCACCCCACATCATGTTGTAGAGGGAATATTGTGTTAGTGCCCATATTTCTTATTCTGTAAAACTAGATTTGAATTTTTGCACTTTATGTCTTTTAAACTTTGAGCAACTCCTGTGTGATACCAGTGCTAACATATGGATGTGAAAGTTTGAAATCTACCCAGGCTATAGATAGGACATTAAATGCCTTTGGAGGCAAATGTCTACATATGATCTCAAACATAAACTGGAAAGAATACATTTAGTAAAAAAAAACTGATAAAAGATTAATCTGAAAAAAGGATATGTGGAGCTTTTTTAAGAAGGCGTTGATGATACGTGGGTCATATGCTCAGAATGGATGAAGAAAGATTTCAACTTCAGGCATTCGTGTTAAAACCATCTAGTGAAAGAAACAAGGAACGCCAAAAGAATCGCTATGCAGAACAATTATTAAGGAAGGCTCAACTGTAGTATTAAGAAGCAGCAAATGATCAGTCGTGGAGAACTAAGACTTCTGACCTGTGTGCCGTCTTTGGCCTGGGAGGAAAATTAAGAAATAAATGAAAAATGTGGTCTAATTAATAATGGACAGATATTGTAGAGATAATTTGTAGACACCCTGTACATTACAATAGATAGATGGTTAATCTTTTGGAAGTAAGATCTAACTAATAATGGACAGATATTGTAGAGATAATTTGTAGACACCCTGTACATTACAATAGATAGATGGTTAATCTTTTGGAAGTAAGATCTAACTAATAATGGACAGATATTGTAGAGATAATTTGTAGACACCCTGTACATTACAATAGATAGATGGTTAATCTTTTGAAAGTGAGATCTAACTAATAATGGACAGATATTGTACAGATAATTTGTAGACACCCTGTACATTACAATAGATAGATAGTTAATCTTTTGGAAGTAAGATCTAACTAATAATGGACAGATATTGTAGAGATAATTTGTAGACACCCTGTACATTACAATAGATAGATGGTTAATCTTTTGAAAGTGAGATCTAACTAATAATGGACAGATATTGTAGAGATAATTTGTAGACACCCTGTACATTACAATAGATAGATGGTTAATCTTTTGGAAGTGAGATCTAACTAATAATGGACAGATATTGTAGAGATAATTTGTAGACACCCTGTACATTACAATAGATAGATGGTTAATCTTTTGGAAGTAAGATCTAACTAATAATGGACAGATATTGTAGAGATAATTTGTAGACACCCTGTACATTACAATAGATAGATGGTTAATCTTTTGGAAGTGAGATCTAACTAATAATGGACAGATATTGTAGAGATAATTTGTAGACACCCTGTACATTACAATAGATAGATGGTTAATCTTTTGAAAGTAAGATTTAATTATTCCTGTTCTGCATCTACTCTACCAGCTTTTGCAATCCAAGCAGTTTTCATGGTAGCAGCAGGCTACGTTATATCCAGGGCTGCAGGTGTTATATGCCTAACAGTAGCCGTGGGAATCGGTGGATTTGCCTGGGCTGGGTTTAGCGTCAACCATTTGGACATTGCCCCACAGTTTGCTAGCATCTTAATGGGATTGTCCAACACATTCGCCACGCTGCCTGGAATTATCAGCCCAGGGTTGACTAGTATTATTGTCAATGACCAGGTAAGTTTACATTTGTGATTATTGAGCTCTTTGTCTTCTTGATTATTTTGTGGTTTGAACTGATCCTGATTCTTACCATGCTGCTAGATGTCACACAGGCCTTATAGTGTTTTTTGCCATCCATCTCTGTTCTTGGCGAGATATCTCTCTTTCTCTCTCTCTCTGCGATCAGGACTCAATCAGAGTAGGATTCCAGACTCTCACATGAAGACAGTTGTCTGTTTAAGTGAATTGATCGACCCCACAGACAGAACATCATAATTAGAGTTTGTTAGATCCACTCTGATTGAATGCCTGTTAAAACAATGCACAGTGTTCTGTGCCAGTGGCCCAGTGCATCCGATTTCAGCCAGCATTTTATTCAGGTTTGCTTTCCTTAGCCTTTGATTGTACCCAATATTCCTGCAAGGCAGCAGATCGTCTTCTTGTAGAGAAGAGACAGAATACTTTTATAATACAGAAAACTTCAATATTTTTGTTATTATTTCTATTCCAAAATCACCCATGGCTTCAATCTCTTCTTTAGTTATATTTCTATTATTGTGGCGATTCATGATTGTACAAAGAAATTACGACGGTGGTTTTCTGTTGCCTTCCGTCGGTTTGTTTACGGTTGGCTCCGTGTTTATCTTTTTAACTCTTTCAATACAGAAGCTTGTTATCAGTGCTACAGAAGAGATTTCAGAGACAAAATTTTTCATGGTTTTAATTATTTATATACATGTTTGTATTTATCTAATACATAACATATTTAGCTCAGTTGTTAATGAACTGGACTACAAAGGAGAAGAGGTCAAGTTTGATCCTGATCGACGGCTTCCGGGTTCACCCAGCCTTAAATGGGTACCAGATTTTTTTCTGGAAAAATAAGGTGGCACGGACGTAATACCGACTACATTACCCCAAAAATCTTGTGCAGAAGATCTGTAAAAATTATAATTATGGTCACTATAGTTCATTCACAAATTCGTGCCCACAGAGTTGATCAATTATCTCAGAAACTGTTTGATGAATTTCTGTAATTCTTTTTCATGAAATCTTATTTTTTTCACCGACCTTCTGATTTTATAACATTTAAGTACAAAGGTAATCTGAATTTTGCACAAATTGTTTTTTGTTATATAATTTTAGGGAAATATCAAACCGCGTGCTGTAGACATTAGATTTTACTGCAATTTATGTTAATTTTCTAACAATGCAATCTAAAGGCGTATCCGTATTACATTGAATAGTAATATAACCGACACCTGTTAGATCCCTTGCAGAAGTGCATGTACAATAACACAGTTACCTTTTGCATAGTGATGAATTTACACTTTAAACTCTTCATGGTTTTAAAAATTAAGTAGTCACTTCACAACAGCTTACAAATTATCACACATACAGGAATATTCATTAATAGTAAATATTTTGCCAAAATACACCTCTGGACCAATTTAACAAGAAACCGGAAATGAAATGACCAAAAACAAACCTCGGAGTGGCGCACTATTTACAAGTTAAAAGTGCGAAACGGTGCTTAGATTGTGTGGTGTGCACGTGAAATTTGCCTTTCTAATTGGTGAGTTGATTACAACAAATGTGGGTATTGTAAAATCCTAAAATTTAGGACAAGCGAGAAAATCATATTTTTATATACCTCAAATAAGCAAAAATCTTTCCTAAATGCATGACAGTACGGCAAAAATCAGACTGAATATCGGTGAAAAAATAAGATTTCACAAAAAAGAATTACAGAAATTCATCAAACAATTTCCAAGATAATTAATAAACTCTGTGGGCATGAATTTGTGAACAAACTATAACACCATATGGCACGACGGGGCTCTTTACTTTTTTTTTTTTTTACATAACATATTATATATGAATTTTTAGATAATTAAACAAGGTATTAGATTTTACAAATACCAAGATGATACTAGACATGTAAAAATGGTTTGATGATGGTTTAGACGAATCAAACTGAGAGTGACGCACTCTGCGACTAAACATACCTGACCAAAATTAACATGGTGTACAGTGCATCGAAACATACGGAAAGAGTTAAGAAACAGATTCTGTGTCAACTATTTATATTTTCTTTTTCAGGATTCTGCCAAGGACTGGCAGATTGTCTTCTATCTAACTGCTGGTGTCTATGCTGTTGGGACAATAGTCTATGGTCTTCTGGCTGAGGGCAAGACCCAAGACTGGGCTCAGATCCCAATGGGATATCGTTCCTATATGGAAGATCCTGAGGTTCAATAAAAAAAATAGTAGGAATACATTTAATATTATTATCGTCATCATCATGTGCCATGTCTCTCCACAATTTTCTTTTATTCAAGTTTTTCCAGTAACTTTTCTCCATGTTTCCCTCTACATTTTCTTCCATAATTTTTCTAGTTGTCACTTTATGTTTCGGCTGCTGTTGCTTTCTCGTAACATGGTTGAAAAATGATGGTTGCTTTCTCTAGATGTTGGTGGTAAGCTTTCATTTTGCATCAGCTTCATTTAGAACGTCTTCATTACTCTCTTTCACTGTCCTTTTTAACATTCATCTGTAAAAACTCTTTCTGTAACATACAAAGATTTCCTTGTCTGATTGTCCAGGATTCACTTCCATATGCTAGGAAGACTGCCAATCTTGTAAGTGGAAGACAGGCTCTAGAGATGAAATGGTATAGAAAGATCTTGCTCATATCTTGTAGATCATGTCACCTAACCAGCAAGTGCATGACAAAATTCAAGGATTCAGAGAATCATTTAAAGACTTAACTGAAAACCATAAAAGAACAAAAATTAAAACAGTGCTGACATCTTACAAGATAAACAGGCTTTGCTCAGCCTTTTTTTTTAATTGCATTGCATAGTACCAGGCTAAAGAGGACAAAGCAGACAATGAAAGCAATAGGAAGACAACATCAGATGACAGGATTAACCTTCACCACATCTCAGAAAGTCCGGTTAGCGCAATCGATAGGCGGTTGGCTTACCACGGCAACAGCCGGGGTTCGTAATCCTGGCGAGGACACCTGGGTTTTACTAATTCCCTAAAAATTAGTAGGAGCCGCGATAGCTCAGTGGTTAGTGAACTGGACTACTACGGACAAGGGGTAGGGTTCGATCCCAACCGACGGCTCCGGGTTCACCCAGCCTTAAATGGGTACCGGATTTTTTCTGGGAAAGTAAAAGCAGCACGGGCGTAATACCGACCACATTACCCCAAAAATCATGTGCTGAAGGTCTGTAAAATATAGGGTCACTAACACCATATTTCCCTATACGCCACTTGGCGTGACGGGGGGTACTTTACTTACTTTTACTTTACATCTCAGAAAGAGGCTGAAGCCAACTGAGAGTATTACACAACAGGCCATTTTTTTTGGAATCCCCAGGGAAAAAGAGGAAGAACAAAATATTCTTGGAGAAGACAGATGGAAGCAGAGAGGAGATGATAGAAAAGACATGGAATGATCTTAAAACAATGGCAGGAAACAAAACAGCTTGGAAAGTGTTTGTTGAAGACCTTTGCTGTACAGGGAGCTAAAAGGTAGAAAAAGAAGACATCACAGACAGCAGCTCTTAACTCTTTCCTCATGGAAGCTTTTTACCGATGCAACAAGAGATTTCAGAGACAAAATTCTTCATGGTTTTAAGAATCAATCTTCATATTTATATTTATCTAACATATAAATATATGAATTTTTAAATAATTGAACGAGGTATTAGATTTCACCAATACCAAGTTGATACAAGACATGTAAAAAGAATATGGTTTGATGACGATTCACACTAATCAAATTGAGGGTGGTGCACTACACGGCCGAAATCAGCATGGTGGATAGTGCTGTAGATAAGATTGTTGGTTGCATGGCCATTTCTCTCATCTCTATATTAGTCTTGAATTCATTTGATTGTACACACATGTTTAACTTTCTCACAGCTGCTCTTGTTTTCCAGCTTTCACATAATATGTTTGAGTTGAGTATTCTAAATTTATTTTTCCCGCTTAGTATTTTTTTTGCTTCCATATTTTGTGCAAGTTTTTAAAAATTATTGCCACTTCTGCTATCCTGCTTCAGATCTCTTTGCAGCTTTACCATAACCATATTCTGGTGATCTTCTGACTTAGTGATATTATTTTTACTTATCAAAGAGAAAGAAGCTACCATCTTCGTTTCATTAGGGTCTCTATTTCTTGTTCATTTTCTTGAAGATTTATTATCTCCTTCATCTGCGTTAAAAAGGCATTAGATGGACATAGCTGCTTCATCTCACTAGTTTATGGCAAGCTGTGGCATCCATGCCTTTTGACATGACATGTCTGTCTTCATTATAAAATTATATTAGTTACTATGTACTTTTTTTTCAAGCCTATGTTTAATTTATAGCTTGGTGTCATGGCATGGAAAACAGTCAACAACAGAACTGATACGATGCACTGTAGATAGAAGATTGTGGAGGTACATGATCGCCTACGCCAACCAGTATGGCACGTGGTGATGATGATGATGATGTTTAATTGTGGTTGAAATTATACTTTTTATTTATTTTTCTTTGAGGAGAGAAGGGAGCTATTGTTCGTTGACTACAAACACCCATCTTCAGCTTCTCTCTATCTTACTGTGGTGACGTGGTTATTATAATTATCTGCTAACGGTAGGTTGGGTTCAGCTGCCAAATGCTAATGTTTTTTTGTTTATCCAGTCAACATAGTCACCTGTGCACTGCCAAAAGGGAGCAAAGAATTGTGGTGCTGTTCCCTACCAGGCATGTTCGTAAGAAGGGTTGGGCATGGGACTGGCTATCCTGTACTGTAAAAAATAAGCTGCAAAAACTTTACAAATATGGACAAGTCAAAGGTATTACACAGAAGGCCCTTTTCTTGAATCCCTAAGGAAAAGGACAAAGAGGAAGACCAAAATATTCTTGGAGAACACAGATGGAAGTAGAGATGAAGATGTTGGGAAAGACATGGAATGATCTTAAAAGAATGGCAAGAAACAGAACAACTTGAAAAGTGTTTGTTGAAGACCTATGCTCCAAAGGGAGCTGAAAGTGTTTGTTGAAGACCTATGCTCTACAGGGAGCTGAAAGTGTTTGTTGAAGACCTATGCTCCACAGGGAGCTGAAAGTGTTTGTTGAAGACCTATGCTCCACAGGGAGCTGAAAGTGTTTGTTGAAGACCTATGCTCTACAGGGAGCTGAAAGTGTTTATTGAAGACATATGCTCCACAGGGAGCTGAAAGTGTTTGTTGAAAACCTATGCTCCACAGGGAGCTGAAAGTGTTTGTTGAAGATCTATGCTCCACAGGGAGCTGAAAGTGTCTGTTGAAGACCTATGCTCCACAGGGAGCTGAAAGTGTTTGTTGAAGACCTATGCTCCACAGGGAGCTGAAAGTGTCTGTTGAAGACCTATGCTCCACAGGGAGCTGAAAGTGTTTGTTGAAGACCTATGCTCCACAGGGAGCTGAAAGTGTTTGTTGAAGACCTATGCTCCACAAGGAGCTGAAAGTGTTTGTTGAAGACCTATGCTCCACAGGGAGCTGAAAGGTAGAAGAAGAAGAATCAACACAGTTAATGATATATTAATCAAATGGGTACCAGAGGGGAGGGGTGGTTGGTCTAGAAGTAAAACATCTGCCTCTAGACTAGAAGGTGTCAGGTTTGAATCTCATCACAAGAAGTAGCAATCTTTTATTTAAAATGTGTGGTTTCCTTGTGGCTTTACCCTCCCTTGGTCTCTACATTGTGAGATCCAGTGTTTCATGGATAACTGCAAAAAGAAAGAAAAAGAAAATGAGAGAGAAGGTCCCTTGTGTATTTTTTTCAACGCAGATTAATACACCCTTGGTAAAAACTTGTGAAAGTAGGAAAAAGTGTACATTTGTGCAAATTCAGCCAGCCCCCCTTAACTGAGAGTTATAAAGCTGGCATATGCAGAGAAGAAACAAAATGGGTGCCAGAAATCTGTCTGACAAAGTATGACTGAATGCTGTTCACATCACCCATTATTAGTGTATTGATTGTTATCATGTTCCACTCATGTCAAACATGATAGATGTAGGGCAGAAATCTGTGCTCTGCTTTCAGAATATTATAGAATTAATTTGTGCATGTTTTGTGTATTTTTTTAAAAACCTATGATTGAAACAAGTGCAAGGAGCCTCAAAAACTTGGGCACAATAATAACATCTCCTGGAAGATATACCACAGAAACAAACATCAGAATAGCACAGTCCAAAGCAGCATTTCAGAAAATGAAAAATATCTTGTCCAACAAACTTATATAAGTTGAAGTGAGAAAGAGACTTCATTGGTGCTATATGGCGTCAATTCTAACATATGGAAGTGAATCATGATAGCAGAAAAATGAAAAGATGACTAGAGGTCACTGAGATAGGATTTCTCAGAAAAAGTTGAGAGTTCCCTTGACAACTAGAGTATCTAAAAAAACATCACATATAAACAATCAACATTTTTCAGGCACATCATGAGAAGAGGAAAGTTGGAAAACTTGGTTGCATCTGGCAAAGTACAGAGAAAGAAAGAGAGATTACAGACAGCAAAGAGAGAAGATACTAGATAGCTTGGTGTCATGGCATGGAAAACAGTCAACAACAGAACTGATACAATGTACTGTGGTCAGAGAATTGTGGAAGGACATGATCGCTTACACCAACTGGTATGGCACACAATGATTCCATTTATGTCTTCCTCTTTTTTTTTTTGCCATCTAGTTTCTGCAGCACTAACGATCCATAGAAAAATGAGGACATTAACACCATATTCCTCATATCTCACAAGACAGAATGGATGCCCTTTCGTCTTCTCTTTTAATTAAGTGGTATGTGTTGAATGGGCTTCTTGTGAGTCGTTTGTCCCTTAGGAAATTATATCTTGCATTTATTGTGAATTTTCTGTATTTAATACAGACCTTAGCAAAGGATTTAACGTGTTGTGGTGTGGTTGTTTTTCAGTCTTTTTTTTTATTTGAAATAACAGCAAGAAAATAAGTGAAAATTGATCAGAAACATGTGTTTTGTTTGGACAGTTTGCTCAGGAAGACAGAAAAGAGTTAAATAAGAGAATTACAAAGTTTTGAAGGAAATAAAAAGCAGAAATGTCAGTAAATTAAAAGCAACAAAAACTGGCTTCAGTATGTTTGAGTATGTCTGTAGCTAGAGCCATTTTTTGTGGCTCATGGTGTGGCATGTGTTAAGAATTTGAAATCTTATGTTTAATGCAAGTCCTCTGTTTTAAGCGTATGATCTCAATAATTTTTTTTGCGAGTATTGTCTTTAATAATTTTATGTTTTGTATTGATATTTTTTTTGAGTCTTCTGTTTTTAAGACTCTGATAATTTTTTGTGTTTGAGTTTTCTATGTAAAAGAATATTCAATGTATTATAAAAGTGATATGCATTTAATTATAATCTTATTTATTGTGCTTTATCCCCTGTGATGCCATTTTGTGCTTCAAGATATTATTGGTTCTTATGAATTGTGTATATGAGATGGATGACAGCAGATCAGTTTGTAGAATTAACAGGGAACAATTTCATGCTGGAACAAGGGTAGTCTAACTTTTACTGCAAAGTTTATGGTCTTTGCTGAAAAGTTTACTGTTGACACATTGATCAATTGGTAAGATAATGTTTGAGGTAACTGCAGGAGATGTTTGTAGAGTATTGGAAAGCTTCATCTATTTTAGGGTACAAGTAATGGGTCACAACAGAACAATCTGTAGAGTTTTGATAGGAAAGTTGACCTATTGTAGAGAAATGGTAAAGGTGACAGTAGAACAGTCTGTAGAGTTTTGATAGGAAAGTTGACCTATTGTAGAGAAATGGTAAAGGTGACAGTAGAACAGTCTGTAGAGTTTTGATGGGAAAGTTGACCTATTGTAGAGAAATGTTAAAGGTGACAATAGAACAGTTTGTAGAGTTTTGATGGGAAAGTTGACATATTGTAGAGAAATGTTAAAGGTGACAGTAGAACAGTCTGTAGAGTTTTGATGGGAAAGTTGACCTATTGTAGAGAAATAGTAAAGGTGACAGTAGAACAGTCTGTAGAGTTTTGATGGGAAAGTTGACCTATTGTAGAGAAATGTTAAAGGTGACAGTAGAACAATCTGTAGAGTTTTGATGGGAAAGTTGACCTATTGTAGAGAAATGTTAAAGGTGACAGTAGAACAGTCTGTAGAGTTTTGATGGGAAAGTTGACCTATTGTAGAGAAATGGTAAAGGTGACAGTAGAACAGTCTGTAGAGTTTTGATGGGAAAGTTGACCTATTGTAGAGAAATGGTAAAGGTGACAGTAGAACAGTCTGTAGAGTTTTGATGGGAAAGTTGACCTATTGTAGAGAAATGGTAAAGGTGACAGTAGAACACTCTGTAGAATTTTGATGGGAAAGTTGACCTATTGTAGAGAAATGGTAAAGGTGACAGTAGAACAGTCTGTAGAGTTTTGATGGGAAATTTGACCAATTGTAGAGAAATAGTAAAGGTGACAGTAGAACAGTCTGTAGAGTTTTGATGGGAAAGTTGACCAATTGTAGAGAAATGATAAAGGTGACAGTAGAACAGTTTGTAGAGTTTTGATGGGAAAGTTGACCAATTGTAGAGAAATGATAAAGGTCACAACAGAACAGTTTGTAGAGTTTTGATGGGAAAGTTGACCAATTGTAGAGAAATGATAAAGGTGACAGTAGAACAGTTTGTAGAGTTTTAATGGGAATGTTGACCTATTGTAGAGAAATGGTGACAGTAGAACAGTTTGTAGAGTTTTAATGGGAAAGTTGACCTATTCTAAATTATAATTTTTGTGATTTCTATCCTAATTTATTGGAAGAATTATGTTAAAAGTTACATATATGTTATCAGCTTGAAATCATGATGTTTTATTTATTGTAATCAGTGCTTTTTTTTTTTTAAAAAAAGGTACCGGTACTTACCCTGAAGATGTTGTTGTATCTACTTCTACACTTTGAACATATCCTCTTATATACCCTTGTCGTCTCTTGGTCGCTTCTTGCTTTGGGTATCAACTACAGAATAATGACCTTAGAAGCAGCCCTCTACATAATTGCTAGAGTTGAACTTACATTTTATATATATTATTACAGTACTTTTTTTAATGGGAAAAAAAGTGCTGTTACTCACCGTGAAGATTTTACAGCAACTTCCACACTTTCAACATGTCCTCTGATATACTCTCGTCGTCTCCCGATAGCTTCTTGCTTTTGGTATCAGCTGTAGAATGACTACCTCGGAGTAGCCATGAATCCACATATTTACTAGGTATGAATTTGGTGAGAGGTGAACCCACTATCCTGATGAGCATCAGTAAGGAGGTTGTCTATACAAGCAGAGATGGCCTAGATGAAGTTACTAGAAGGTTCATCTGAGAGAAACCCCTTTCACATCCACTGGAAGATACAACAATTGTGTCCAAAGTTTGTTCAAGAAGATGTTGTTTGTTTGTGAATTTATTTATTTTCTTGAAGACATTCACAAAAACCACAAACTGCTTCTCTTTTATTGAAGCGGAGTTTGTGTGTGCTAACTTTCTAATCTCAGCTTCACCAAACATCAGGTGCTTACCAGGTTTTTCTGGCCTGTACTGGTCCTATTATATGGCTGTGAAACATGGAGAACAACAAAATTGACAATCACGAAGATACAGACTTTCATTGATGGATGCTTATGCAGAATAAAAGGATGGAAATGGCAGGACAAAATCACTAACACAGAATTATGGAAATGTACCAGTCAAATACCAGTGGATAAAGCGATACAGCGAAGACAATGGCGCTGGATAGGACACACTACGGAAGCCAACTGAGAGTATTACACAGCAGGCCCTTTTTTGGAATCCCCAGAGGAAAAGACAAAGAGGAAGACCAAGAAATTCTTGGAGAAGACAGATAGAAGCAGAGATGAAGACGATGAGGAAGACATGGAATGATCTTAAAAGAATGGCAAAAAACAGAATGACTTGGAAAATGTTTGTTGAAGACCTATGCTCCACAGGGAGCTGAAAGGTAGAAGAAGAAGAAGACTTGGAATCTAAAATCTTAACAAATAACTAATAAATAAACCAAAAATGAAAGCAGTTTAACAATGATCATGCATGGCTAAGTATTAGGTCAAAAAGGGAATAAAGGACAGTTTTGTTGTTTCAAACATCTGAACTCCTGTGGTCACTGCATGCTTGCACAATATTTGACACTTCTGACATATAGCACAGATGACCAAGGAGATACCTTGACAGCAGAGAGAGTCTATTTTTACTGTCTGTAAATTGGAGTTTTAATATATTTTAAAAAAGGTGACGGGTCTGTGTACCATCAGAAAAAAAAGGCACTGATTGTAATCAACAAATAATTGATGCTACAAACAACATTTATATCATGTGATATCATTTGCTGAAATAATTATGTTAAAGAGTATAACATTCTTGAGATATATTTTGATTGATACATTCTTGTGGTATACTTTAATTGATACATTCTTGTGGTATACTTTAATTGATACATTCTTGTGGTATTCTGTGATACATTCTTGTGGTTTATTTTGAACAAGTGGTCAAAGTTATTTAAATTCTCTTTCCCAAATCAAAGTGGTATTTATTGTGAACTATTGTAAGATGTTGTATTGTATTTTGTGATGATAATGTATTACTTGGCCTGGACGTTCATTCAGTCTTTACAAATATATATATATATCTATTGCAATCTATACTTGTGTTTGAGTTTCTATTTTTTGTTTTGTTGTTGGGATCATCAACACTGCTCATTGGAGGAATCCATAGGTGCTCCGATATCCCCCCTCTAGAATTGTGAGAAAATCCGAGGAGAACTCTGTCCCATGCGCACGAACTCCGTAACACGATCTGGGGTCCACTGTGTGGGTAGGTTTTTGCTCACAATTTTATGTGGGCAGCGGCCATATTTATGGTCTACACTTTTCAATGGTAGATGTACAACAGAGGGGAGGTGGTAGATGCACAACAGAGGTGAGGTGGTAGATGCACAACAGAGGGGAGGTGGTAGATGTACAATAGTGGTGAGATGCAGAATAGCTCAGGCAAAAGCAGCTTTCCAAAAAATGAGGAAGATACTATGCAATCCATTTTTGACAATAGAAACAAGAAAAAGAGTTCTTAAATGTTATGTAAAGCCAGTCTTACCATATGGATGTGAATCATGGACAATAGACAAGAAAGTCACTGGAGTCTGTAGAAATGTGGTTTTACAGAAGAATATTGAGAATACCATGGACAGCTAAGAAGAGTAGTGAAAATGTTCTGAAAGAGGCCAAAGCAAAAAGAGAGCTAATTTCCAACATTAGGAAGAAACAATCATCATTTTTTGGCCATGTAATGAGAAGGGAACAGCTGGAATATATTTAACAACTGGGAAAATTGAGGGACGAAAAGATAAAGAGGATATAGCAAAGAGAAAAAATACCAGACAGCTTAAGATAATGGCTTGGCAAAAGGTCAACAACAGAAATTATAAATAACTGTCGTGATCGAAAGTTGTGGAGAGACATTATCTCCTAAGCCAGCAGGCATGGTACTTGATGACTTTTCAATGTTAACTGCTAAGGGATTTTTACCGTGCACGAGTGCACACGGAACGTTCTATTTATTGCCGTTATCCGAGACGGCTAGACATCAGATCTCACTACCCAAGAGATCAGGGGAGAGTAACGTCATAAAGAAACTAATTTTCTCAAACCAAAATGATTAATTTTTTGTTTAAATCACCACCACTTCTGATGGGCTTTGAAACCAAGTCCTTCGCGCCTTGAGGCCAACGCGGTACCACTAGACTTGAGACATATAATAGTAAAAAAAAAAAAGTAAAGTACCCCCGTCACGCCAAGTGGCGTATAGGGAAATATGGTGTTAGTGACCCTATATTTTACAGGCCTTCAGCACATGATTTTTGGTGTAATGTGGCCGGTATTACGCCCGTGCTGCTTTACTTTCCCAGAAAAAAATTTCGGTACCCATTTAAGGCTGGGTGAACCCGGAAGCCGTCGGTTGGGATCGAACCCTACCCCTTGTCCTTTGTAGTCCAGTTCACTAACCACTGAGCTATCGCGGCTCCCACATATAATAGTACATAAATATTATTATAGAGGGAAGTTCCCTAGCGTTCAGTTTCTCGTGGCAAGGCGCAGTGCCAAGGAGTAATAGGTTCGATCCTGCTTTGGACCATATATTGTTCTTTTTTTTCTCTTGTTGTTTATTTGTCATTTTCTGAGAGCTGTAAAACATATCTCTACCTCCTATGATTCGCTACCTATAGACTACCCTGCTCCTGCTTTTATTTTTTGACTAACCATCATCGAGTGCCGTCTCCGCAACGAAGGTTGGCTACCAGTGATCGCTATTCAGCTCTGTCTCTTGCTTTTATGGTGCAGGTTGTCATATGTTGACTATGCCCCCGCCATAGAATATATAAGGAAGCAACAGATAAAATGGTTTGGCCACGTGACATGGTAGAAAGAACAAAACACAACACAACGAGCTTTCAACAAACGTTGTGAGAACACCAGACCCAAGGGTCGACCACGAAAAAGATGGGTCGATGGAATATTAAAAGCACTAGGAAAAATAATAGTAGCAGAGGCGAACTGAAGAGCAAAAAAGACCGCAAATTATATCTCTCATCGACGCTGAAAGGCAAATGAGGAAGGAAAGTAGAAGAATAGTAGGAAAAAAAGAATTTGAAGTCAACAGTCACACTATAAACAATTTGCGATATGCGGATGACACAGTCTTAATATCAGAGACGGAGAATGAACTACAAGAAATGATAGACATAATAGTAAAAGAAAGCAGCTAAAAAGGTCTCAGTCTGAATAGTAAGAAAACAGAAGTAATGGTCGTATCAAAGAAACAATCATCACCATCATGCAGCATAAAAAATAAACAGAACAAATCTGAAACAAGTGCAACGTGTTTAGAATGTATGCCTCTAGCCTGATCTCCCACAGAGCGCTGCATTTATAACAATCTGTCTTAAAGAATCTATGTATCTAGCCAGATCTCCCACAGAACGCTGCATTCATCACAGCCTGTCTTAAAGAATCTATGTATCTAGCCAGATCTCCCACAGAACGCTGCATTCATCACAGCCTGTCTTAAAGAATCTATGTATCTAGCCAGATCTCCCACAGAACGCTGCATTCACCACAACCTGTCTTAAAGAATCTATGTATCTAGCCAGATCTCCCACAGAACGCTGCATTCATCACAGCCTGTCTGAAAGAATCTCTGTATCTAGCCAGATCTCCCACAGAACGCTGCATTCATCACAGCCTGTCTGAAAGAATCTCTGTATCTAGCCAGATCTCCCACAGAACGTTGCATTCACCACAACCTGTAATGTTAAACCTTACAAATACAGTCATTGCAGAAGTCAGAAATATGTAGGGTCACCTTTGTCTACATTCCTGGACATGTGGGAGTGCGGCGAAATGAAAGAGCGGACAGGTTTGCTAGCTGCGCTGTCGTTGAAGATAGTCAACCAATGGACCGGGTGGACGTTATCAATGCCCTCCGAGATATGGGAAGAGCACAGGACTTCGACAACCATAAGTCCACGTCACTCCTTCGGATGAAAGAGATGGGAGTTAAGATGTGCACAGCCAGAAATTATAAACTTAGTGGGCTTGTAAGAAGACTTATCAACCAACACAGAACTGGAGTCGTCAGTCGCTGGACACTGCGGGACTTGCTGAGGAGGGGATCTGAGCAACTGTGGACATGTTCGGAGTGCAGTGATGATGACCCGCAAATAACTCAATAACTGAGGAGGGAATCTGAGCACCTATGAACATGTTCGGAGTGCAGTGATGATGACCCGCAAATAACTCAATAACTGTGGAGGGGATCTGAGCACCTATGGACATATTCGGAGAGCAATGATGATGACCGCAAATAACTCAATAACTGTGGAGGGGATCTGAGCACCTATGGACATATTCGGAGAGCAATGATGATGACCCGCAAATAACTCAATCTCCCACTTCTTCCAACATTTCTCTACAGTCTACAATCAGTAGTTTGCCGTTGCTTTCTGATTGATTCTGGCCACTCAACACCTTAGGTCCCGTTATAGCCCTGAGCCAGATACCAGACTGTTTCAGCCTTTTCCTTCAAGACCTATGTGGATAATTCACCCTTTCTGTCAACAGCTGTGTGTACTATAGATGGGAGACTTCATTCCATAACTTGTCCCTCTGTGGTTCAGCCAGTCAACCAAAGCCGTTGCTCGGGGTGGGATAGGTTTGGGGGTGTGGTAGCGCTGTCGTACAGAAAAAAAAGTAAAGTACCCCCGTCACGACAAGTGCCGTATAGGAAATATTGTGTTAGTGACCATAATTTTTACAGACCTTCGGCACATTATTTTTTTGTGGGGTAATGTGGTCGGTATTACGCTCGTGCCGCTTTACTTTCCCAGAAAAAAAATCCGGTACCCATTAAAGGCTGGGTGAACGTGAAGCCGTCGGTTGGCATCGAACCCTACCTCTTGTCCTTTGTAGTCCAGTTCACTAACCACTGAGCTATCGCGGCTCCCTGTCGTACAGAAGCAGACACGTAAAACCATCTGTGGACAGGGTCGGAGTGATGGGACCAGATAAGCTCCAGGAACATCCTGGATGACTTGGCTACGTTTTGCCTACACACTATTCTCCCACCCCCTTAAAAGACAATCCTACGCCTTAGACATATCAGAAAGATAAATAACATCTAGAGAAGGTCACAAGAAACAGTAAACGACAGAGACAATTAAAATGTCACTGGTTTTGTCCATGAACTCACTTTACTGTAAAAACAGCTCATCATCATCATTGAGTGCCGTCTACGCATCGAAGGTTGGCTACCATGGAGCGCCATTCCACTCTGTCTCTTGCTTTAATGGTGCAGATTGTCATAAGTTGACTTGTCCATCTTTTGATGTTACTCGTCCATGTTAGTCTTGGTCTGCCTCTGTCTCTTGTTTTAATGGTGCAGATTGTCATAGGCTGACTTGTCCATCTTTTGATGTCACTCGTCCATGTTAGTCTTGGTCTGCCTCTGTCTCTTGTTTTAATGGTGCAGATTGTCATAGGCTGACTTGTCCATCTTTTGATGTCACTCGTCCATGCTAGTTTTGGTCTGCCTCTGTCTCTTGCTTTAATGGTGCTGATTATCATAGGTTGACTTGTCCTTCTTTTGATATTATTCGTCCATGTTAGTCTGCCTCTTTTACCTTGTATTTTCCCTTCCAATATTACTTTTATTAGGCTGGTGTGTCTTTTAATATGCCCCAAAATTTCATTTGTCTTGTTCTAATTGTGTTTAGTAGTTCTCTTTTAAGTAGAGGAATTCAAGTATTTAGGCACAATGTTCACAGAAGATGGAAAAGCCAAGAATATATAGAACAACAACAATTTAAATGGTTTGGCCACCTGGTCAGAATGAATCCTTACCAATCACCATCAAGGGCGTTCTTCTCGAGAATGCATGGAAAAAGACCAAGAGGAAGACCCAGAAGAAGATGGATAGATGCAGTGACAGAGACATGTAACAACAAAGGAAAATCACTAATTCAGACAGTTCGAGCAGCTCAAGAACGACAAATGATATAAACCACGACACCTTTTAGGTATCAGTGAAAGAGAAAGAAAAGAAGAAGAAGAAGTTCTCTTTTCATTTTTAGTTGTTTTAAAACGTCATCGTTTGTTTTCTTTTCTTCCCATCCAATTTAACTGAACAGCTAGAAAATAAAGAAAAGCAATTTTCAACACAAAATATATTATAATGTTATCACATTTTATATTTTAATGATAAAAACATTGTTTAAAATACACAATTCAAAAACTGCTGCATGCATTAGTCACTAACGTGAATTTAAGGTTTCAGGAATTAACTCCAGCTGTTATTCACCAGCTGTCGCGCGCGTACTTAAAACATCGAAGCATATCAATACCAACTTGCAGCTGAAAGACGCGAGCAACGTCAAATACTTGCTCAGTCTTAAAGTTAACAAAATTTACTCCCATGATTTATCAAGCATTTTCTCCCTTCCCCTTCTTGAGAAGTGAAAAATGGTGTTAACTCTTTCCGTACGCTCCGCCGCTTTGTGCGCCATGCCGATTTCTGCAACGTACGTTTCGCCGCTTAGTGCGCCACGCTCACTTTGATTAGTGTGAACGCCATCAAACCATATTCTTTTTACATACCTTGTATCATCTTGATATTGGTGAAACTTACCTTGTTCAATTATCTAAACATTCATATATAATACGTTATATGTTAGATAAACATAAATATGTAGATTGATTCTTAAAACCATTAAAAATGTTGTCTCTGAAATCTCTTCTGTTGCGTTGATAAAAAGCTTCCGTACAGGTTAGACAATATCGTCAATACAAGGTCTGACAATTAAGTAATGCGATTAATTTTATTATTGCCAAGATTTAAAAAAATGGCATCTATGAAGTCATGGGATCCAACGAGACACCCTTCATCTATGATCTTTTCATCGTCGCCCGATAAGCAGACGATAAACAAGCGGGCATTTCGTTAACCTAGTTAGATGTGCCTTGTTACATAATCAACGTGAAGAAAAAAAGCTCACATTAAATTATATTTAAAACTCGGAAAAAGTGCCATTGTGACAGTTGAATTGACGCGACAAGTTTATGGGGTTAATTATTTATCTCGTGCACAGATATTCAGGTGGTATTTACGATTCAAAGGCGGCGTGGAAGCGATTAGAAATACAACTAGACGTGGACGCCCAATTTGTGTTCAAAATGAGGAACTCATTGCAGACGTCAGAGAACATATACAAGAAGATTGGTGTTTGACTGTAAATATAGAAGATCGTTGTTTGACTGTGATACAAGAAGATTGGTGTTTGACTGTGATACAAGAAGATTCATTAATGGATGCTTACGCAGCATAAAAGCATGGAAATGGCAGGACAAAATCACTAACATAGAATTATGGAAATGTCGAGAGTGGCAGTGTTTCCTAGCGTTTGGCTTTTCGTGGCAAGGCGCTGTGCCACTGAGTACGGGTTCGATCCTGCCTTGGTCCATATTTTTTTCTGTTGTTGATTATTTGTCATTTTTTCCGAGTGCTGTAAACATACCTCTTCCCCTGAATTGATTCACTGATTATCGCCTCGGAAGTTTCCCTCTATAATAATATTCATTTATTATTATTTGACTCCTTTGGATATCACCAGTGTGGTCAAAGATGTGTCCTTTCAATGGTAGTTTTAATTTTGGAATTTAAAATAATAGCAGGGAGACAACTATGGAAATACGGTGGATGGTTGAAAACACACGTTTGTTTTGGAGCCAAAAATGTGTGTACAAATAACGAACGGGGATTTCTGTGTACTCAACACGATGATGTTTTTGGTCATCAGACAGCGAATGTGGTACAAACCGGCAAGTAACTTTTTTCTTGCTCAAATCTTCCACTGAAATTTTACTAATCTTGATGATGACCCGCTAATAACTCAAAGGATCTGGGAAGAAGAAGAAGCAAAGAAGAATAAAGAAGTAGAAGACGACGAAGAAGGAAAAAAAATAGGATTCATTTAAGGCGGGGTTTATCTAAAGGCCATCGATCAGGATCAAACCTGACCTCTGTGCCCCGTAGTCCAGTTCGCTAACAACGACTCTCGTACTGCTCACACCCCGGTTTTAAACATCATCATCGAGTGCCGTCTCCGCATCGAAGACTGGCTACCATGGAACGCCATTCTGCTCTGTCTCTTGCTTTGATGGTGCAGGTTGTCATAGCCTGACTGATCCATCTTTTGATGTAACTCGTCCATGTTAGTCGTGGTCTGCCACTGCCACTTTTACCTTGTATTTTCCCTTCTAAGATTACTTTTAGCAGTGGCGTATACTGGTTTTGGGGGTTTGGGCTACCGCTGGCATAATAAATAAACACATACATTATATTCAGTTGGCTAACATGAAGTAATATTTGCTAATGACATCATTACATTTTAAATTACTTACTTATTTATATGTAAACTCCATCCATCTTGTTTGGGACGAAAATGTCTTGATGACTTTGTCATTGAAAGTACTGTTGGGTTGGTTTCTAAGTTTCTGAAGGAATGATTTATCAATGCACATTATTGCCAAACCAGATAGGCGTTCTTGTGTTTGAGTTGAGCGACAATAAGATTTGATTCTCTTGAGAGTAGAAAAAGTTCATTCTACAGATGCTGATGCGCTAACGTAGTTATTAATAGGTTAGGAAGTTCCGGTAATGATACATAGTTTCACTTTCACTTTTTGACGCTTCTGATTAGCTAGAGCTAAAAATAACCAATGAAACCACATTTTGTATAGGTAGCTCCTGCCGTATTATTTTGACGGGAATTTTTGAATGTCAAGGTCATTAATTCTAAGTCGGAGAGAAGAGAACTGTACCACTGCTTATTAGCGGTTTCATGTACTATCTTAGAGTAGTTTCGGTTTCATTCACAAACGTTATAGTGGCCATAGGAAAACCTTACTTTAATAAAAGCAAATCAAAGCAAAGGAATCATATTGGCCTACGAAATGTGTAATAGAATATTCGAAAATTTGTAATATAATTATGAAAAAAATATAATAAATTATCATTTCATTTTGTATTTCGTTAATATGTTCAGGCTACCGGCGGTAGCTGCGGTAGCATAGGGAATACGCCACTGACTTTTAGTAGGCTGTTGTGTCTTTTAACATGCCCCAAAATTCTCATTTGTCTTGTTTGAATTGCATTTAGTAGTTCTCTTTTCATTTTTATTTGTTTTAAGACTTCATCGTTTGTTTTCTTTTCTTTCCATCCAATTCTTCCTATTCTTCTATATATCCACATTTCAATTGCTTCAATTTTCTGTTCTGTTTTCTGGTCTAATGTCCGTATTGAGAAGATGTAACATTTTGCTATTCTTAGTTTTAGCCCTGGTGTTATTTGTTTTGATGTTAGTATATTTTTCATGACATTAAAATTAATTTTTGCCATTCCTATTCTTTTGTTTATTTCAGTTTTACATTTTCCATCACTAGTTATAATCTGCCCATGGTAGTTGTAGCTCTTAACTGTCTCCATGTCTATTCCTTCAACTTTGACATCCACTTATAGGTTTTGAGTATTTCCTTTTAGATTATAATGACTCGGGCAGATGGTGCTCGTAAACCTGGGAGGACCGACCATCTAAGGGCAGAATCCCCCTACAGAAAAGATCATCTGCTGACTTGCAGGAAGATTGGGAGCAATCAAAGGCTAAGGAATGCAAACCTGAATAAAATGCTAGCTGAAATCGGATGCACTGGGCCACTGGCGCAGAACAAAGTGCAACGTTTTAACGGGTGTTCAATTCAGAGTGGATCTGGCAGACTCTAATTGTGATGTTCTGTCTGTGGGGGCGATCAACACACTTAACCTGCCAGCAGACTTCATGTGAGAGTCTGGGAGAGAGAGAGAGAGATTACAATTAGATCAAAAAGACTAAAACTATGATCATAAACAAAGAAAATTCTCAAGACCTACAATTAAATATCAAAGTTGAAGGAATACATCTGGAGACAGTTCAGAGCTACAACTACCTGGGACATACTATAACCAGTGATGGAAAATGTACAACTGAAATAGTAAAGTAAAAGTAAAGAGGCCCCGTTACGCCAAGTGGCGTATAGGGAATATGGTGTTAGTGCACATAATTTTACAGACCTTCAGCGCATGATTTTTGGGGTAATGTGGTCGGTATTACGCCTGAGCTGCTTTACTTTCCCAGAAAAAAATCCGGTACCCATTTAAGGCTCGGTGAACCCGGAAGCCGTCGGTTGGGATCGAACCCTATCCCCTTGTCCTTTTTGCAGTCCGGTTCCCACATCTGAAATAAACAAAAGAATAGGAATGGCAAAAAAGTAATTTTAATGCCATGAAAATATACTAACATCAAAACAAATAACACCAAGGCTAAAAATAAGAATAGCAAAATGTTACATCTTCTAATATTCCTGTATGGTGCAGAAACATGGACATTAGACCAGAAAACAGAACAGAATATTGAAGCCTTTGAAATGTGGATCTATAGAAGAATAGGTAGAATTGGAAGGAAAGAAAAGAAAACAAACGATGAAGTTTTAAAACAACTGAAAATGAAAAGAGAACTACTAAACACAATTAGAACAAGACAAATGAAATTTTTGGGGCATGTTAAAAGATACAAAAGCCTACTAAAAGTAATATTGGAAGGGAAAATACAAGGTAAAAGAGGCAGAGACAGACCAAGACTAACATGGACGAGTAACATCAAAAGATGGATAAGTCAACCTATGACAACCTGTAACATCAAAACAAGAGACAGAGCGGAAAGGGGCTCCATGGTACCCAACCTTCGATGCGGAGACGGCACTCGATGATGATAATTAGACCGAAATTTCCGTCCAAAAGTGAAGGTGACAATCACTTTCTCATCTTTTAATTTAATTATTTCAACGCAGCAGTCAGCTATGAGTCGCCGACAACTGTCATCCCTTGCTCGTGCAAGCGCCTTCACTCCCGTTATCAATTTGACACGTGAGCAATGTCGATAGTCAATGTGAAGGCCATGCTCAGGTCAAAGTTCATGAGAGCGCAGCAGACACACTTGCAGACGACACGGAGACCAAGTAAGTTGTGGCTCGACATTTTTACCGATTTTAATGCCTTTAATCCTTGAATTATTTATCAAATTAACGTGTTCTTTTAAATGTTTATATTTATTGATGTTATGAATAACAGTTACACGTTCCTGATTTACTATTATTATAATTATTATACTAATATTTATAAGGCGGTGGTTCGCCTCACTGCACCAGAGCTAGAAGTTGTCAGCGGCCCACAGCTGCTGATCTGATGGCTTGCGCCAGGATCGGTGAACCAAAACCATCCAGACCCTGCTCCACCTCTCCGTGGTGCCTCTAATTACAGACTAACCTGTCTAGTCTGGCCAAGCGTGCAGTGATCGAAGAGGGAAGACAACCCGGTACTCAAAAATGTCGTGCTGAAGTCGGATGTGTGGGCCGAAAGGCGCAAATATAACAGTTGTTTGAGTAATACCAAACCACAACACAACGCAGACACGTCCACTACGTCCTTGTAAGAGCGGATGATGAAGAGGAATATTCTAGTCTACCACGATACTCTAGAATACTTTAGTCATCGGGCGAACGCAACCAACCACCAACCATAATAATAAGGTGAGTGACTGACTGCAAGTGATTTCATATATTCCTTCTTGTCCTAGACAGGCGGGCCGTTTTTGTTTGGTCTCACCCTAACTTTAAAGTTAAAGAGTGAAATACTGTTAAATTAAAGTAGTTTAGTTCTAAATAATTCAAAATTGATGTATAAACAATATAAATGTGGACTCACACTGTGAATTGAATGAGTTTCCCAGACTAATGAGTTTTCAATTCATTGAATTTTTAAAACAGTAAATTTGAGTAGTAAACTCTGTAGTGTAAACGATTGTCTCACGGATGAGTTAGTTCGACTAAGTTGTGAGTTTAAGTGTTTCTTTCAAGTTTAACTTTAAATATTATATACATTTATAAATTATAATGGCATACCAATTATAAACAGCAGGGCTGAAACTAAGAATAGCAGAATGTTACATCTTCTCAATATTCCTGTATGGTGCAGAAACATGGACTATGGACATTAGACAAGAAAACAGAACAGAAAATTGAAGCCTTTCAAATGTGGATATATAGAAGAATAGGTAGATTTGGATGCAAAGAAAAGAAAACAAACGATGAAGTTTTAAAACAACTAAAAATGAAAAGAGAACTACTAAACACAATTAGAACAAGACAAAAATGTGAATTTTTGGGGCACGTTAAAAGACACAACAGCCTAAAGTAATATTGACCATATTGGAAGGGAAAATACAAAGTAAAAGAGGCAGAGGCAGACCAAGACTAACATGGACGAGTAACATCAAAAGATGGACAATTCAATCTATGACAATCTGCACCATCAAAGCAAGAGACAGAGTGGAAAGGTGATCCATGGTAGCCAACCTTTGTTGCGGAGACGGCACTCGATGATGATGATGATAAATTATAATGAAGAATGTAATAACTAATATAATTATAATTATTAATTGTATGTTATCATCGGTAAGGTCCTAGTTTAGCATCTTTCTACTAAGCTAGTGATCTCCCCTGTTTGACATCCCGTATTTTAATTGAATGAATGATGTATCAACTGCTTCTAGTTTTTGTTCATTTAACTTTTTTTCAACAAGGTTTAGTATAGGGTATTCCTAACCCAGGTGTCGTGTACTGACAGAATAGGGAATGGTCGAATAAAGTGCAAAGGGTACGTTACCCTGAGCAGAAAGACGCTAAACTGGTACTTTGAGCAGATTTTTTTTTTAAAATCATCTAATACTTATAATAAGTTATAAATCTACTTAGACTACAAACTTACGTCTTTTATGATCAAGTCAGGACAGTTACATGTGGGATTCTTTACATTATTTATTTTATGTATGAATGATGGATGTGAATCATGGACAATAGGACAACAGACAAGAAAATCACTGGAGTCCGTAGAAATGTGGTTTTACAGAAGAATGTTGAGAATACCATGGACAACTAAGAAGAGTAATGAAAACGTTCTGAAAGAGGCCAAAACAAAAAGAGAGCTAATTTCCAATATTAGGAAGAAACAATCATCATTTTTTGGTCATGTAATGAAAAGGAAACAGCTGGAATATATTGTAACAACTGAGAAAATTGAGGGACGAAGAGATAGAGGGAAGCAAAAAGAAAAGATACCAGACAGCTTAAGAGAATGGCTTGGCAAAGGTCAACAACAGAAATGATAAATAACTGTCGAGATCGAAAGTTGTGGAGAGACATGATCACCTACACCAGCAGGCATGGTACTTGATGATTATAATTTTATGTGTGTTGTTGATACATTTATTATTCGATCATGACATTGACTTTAAGAGCTGAAACATTGTCTTTTGATCTTAGGACATCTGGCTCAGTACTACTGAGTACTGTACTCATTCATTAAGTTCTGTCTACTGTGAGCCTTACTTAGGACATCTGGCTCAGTACTACTGAGTACTGTACTCATTCATTAAGTTCTGTCTACTGTGAGCCTTACTTAGGACATCTGGCTCAGTACTACTGAGTACTGTACTCATTCATTAAGTTCTGTCTACTGTGAGCCTTACTAGGATATCTAGCTCAGTACTACTGAGTACTGTACTCATTCATTAAGTTCTGTCTACTGTGAGCCTTGCTAGGATATCTAGCTCAGTACTACTGAGTACTGTACTCATTCATTAAGTTCTGTCTACTGTGAGCCTTACTAGGATATCTAGCTCAGTACTACTGAGTACTGTACTCATTCATTAAGTTCTGTCTACTGTGAGCCTTGCTAGGATATCTAGCTCAGTACTACTGAGTACTGTACTCATTCATTAAGTTCTGTCTACTGTGAGCCTTGCTAGGACAAGGATATCTTTCTGTTGTATTTTTATGTATCAAGAGTTTCCTATCACTATGAACTAGATTCAGCCTTTAATGAGTACCGGATTTTTTTTCTGGGAAGTAAATCAGCACGGGCATAATACCGACCACATTACCCCAAAAATCATGTGCTGAAGGTCTGTAAAATATAGGGTCACTAACACCGTTTTTCCCTATACGCCACTTGGCGTGACGGGGGCACTTTACTTTTTTTTATGAACTAGATTATTGTTGTTTTGGATCCAGAAGTCTGTGAGCTGATGCCCTTTTTTCCAATGCCATGTTATGATATCCATAGGTATTTCTGAGTTCCCTTCTCCATTCTCTTTTGTTTTTCTTATAGCACCATAGTGGCCTCATCTCTAAAAGTTCTACATTGCAGTGTATTTCGCATTCGGTATGGACCTCATTGCGCCACTGATAAGCCATAGCGCACTGCTTTGTATCCTGTTAAATGACATGTTGGTTGTTCTGCTGCATGTTACTAGTAGCGGGCTAAATTGAAAAAAAAAGAAAAAATGATATGTTAGAAGCTTTACGTGATTAGTAGACGACACAGATTCGAACGACGTTTCGGCTCAATAGGCCTTCAGCAGGAACAAACAAACAACATACACACACAGATATGTGGTTCCTGCTGAAGGCCTATTGAGCCGAAACGTCGTACGAATCTGTGTCGTCTACTAATCACGTAAAGCTTCTAACATACCATTTTTTATTTTTTTTCAATTTTTCCTCGCATTCAGCTTTACTGCAGCTTCGCATTTTTATGCATTCAGTTGCATTTCTTTGCCTTAACCCCTTACTAGTAGCGGGCTACCCTGTTCCAAAACAGAGGGAACATAACCCAGATAAAGGTTCCTAAGCGTTTTACACTGTGAATTATGAACACACTATACAGCAACTCCGTGTGTTACCGGGGCTTCATTATGAGGGAGTAAAGAATAGTGACACTGTGACCTTCCAGGCATGTCATAAGAGGCGACTAAGGAGGTTGATCGATGGCTTGACAAGCTGTCGTTGTAAAAAGTATTGTTATGGAAACAGAGCCATAGATTTTGGAAGCAGTGATCTCTGCAGCATGTGACATTTTGGCACGCAAGGTTTCTGTTTTTAAGATTGTGGTTCTGCCCTATGTGCTGTTTTCAGCTCAAAAGGACAATAGATAGATACAGCAACCCAGCAACAGCAGCAAGAGTTGTTTATGAAATGTTAATGCCATGAAAAATATACTAACATCAAAATAGATAACACCAGGGTTAAAACTAAGAGTAGCAAAATGTTATATCTTCTCAACATTCCTGTATGGTGCAGAAACATGGACATTAGACAAGAAAACAAAACTGAAAATTGCAGCTTTTGAAATGTGGAGTTATAGAAGAATAGAAAGAATTGGATGAAAAGAAAAGAAAATGATGAAGACTTACAAGAACTACAAATGAAAAGATAACACCTAAACACAATTCAAACAAGACAAATGAGATTTTTGGGACATGTTTAAAGATACAGCAGCCTACTAAAAGGAATTTTGAAAAGGAAAATAGAAGGTTAAAGAGGCAGAGGCATCCCAAGACTAACATGGACAAGTAACATTAAAAGATGGACGAGTCAGCTAATGACAACCTTCACCATCAAAGCAAGAGACAGAGCGGAATGCCGCTCCATGGTAGTCAACCTCTGATACAGAGACAGCACTCATTGATGATGATTAACATGAAACATAAATATTTAACTTAATGAAAGTATATGTGGTAATTATTAGAACAAAATTGATGTTAACACATTCACTACCTAGGAGTTTCACACATTGTGGAAAGGCTATTTTTCAGAATTAAAAAAAATTTGAAATAATAGCAACAAAATAATAAAAATTGATCTAAAACACACATTTTGTTGGCATAATATTTTCATGAAGTCAGAAAAAGAAGGTAATAAAAGAATAACAAGGTTTTAGCCGAAATAATTGCGAAAACATCAATAAATTAAAAGCTGTAAATCACGGCTTTTGAGGCAAGCTTGCCGGCCTGAAAAGCCACGATTTGCGGCTCATGGTACGAAATGTATTAAATGTCAGCAACATTGATCATTAGTTTTGCTGATTTCAAATTTATTAATAGTAACTTACCTCTTATCAGTGTAGACAGGGTTTAGGGTTGGGTGTGAGCTGCACAAGATAGCATTTCAGAAAAGGAAAAACATCTTGTGCAACAATACTATCTCAAAAGAAGTGAGAAATAGAGTTCATTGGTGCTGTATGGAGCCAATTGTGACCCATGGAAGCAAATCATGGACAGTAAACAAATAAATGAAAAGATGATTGATTAAAGGCCACAGGGACAGCTAAAAAGACCTCTGAGGAAATTCTTAACAATGGCGACACAAAGAGAGCTCCTAAAGAACATCAGAAATAAACAATCATCATTTTTCAGGCACATTATGAGAAAAGGAAAATTGGAATACTTGGTTACAACTGGCAAAATACAAATACAGAAAAATAGAGACTGCAAACAAAAGAAAAAAGAAGATATTAAACAGCTTGGTGTCATGGTATGGGAAACAACCAACAGCAGAAATGATATGATGCACTGTGGACAGAACATTGTGGAAGGACATGAACACCTATGCCAACTGGTATAGCATATGATGATGATGAATTACTTAAACAATGTATAAATCTCAGATGTGAGTACATTTCTAGTCTTATTTTCTTTTCTCACAAGATCTTGGAGGCCTTAAAGTGACTTTCTACAGATGGCTACTCCAGGCTGTGAGGAAACCTCGTATCAGCAGGGACTTGATCTCAAGCAAAGTCATCTGCAACAAATTTGTGGACTATCTATAGACTCCAGACATCACACTTACAGAATGACTAATATTATTTGTACAGTTGGTATGTCGTTTGTATTTTATAAATGTACAGCTTGTAAGGTCATATTCAGTATCATTCACAAAATATTTACATTTTGTTTTGAAATCTTTTGTTTTTTAATATTCTTTATTATATTTGGAAAGACATCACCTCAGTGCAAAATAAAGACAAGTGGAACAATATTAAAACAGGTAAATGAATTTAAATATTTGGGAACTTTGTTAACCTCAGACGGAAGATGTACAAAAGAGGTGGGATGCAGAATGGCTCAGGAAAAAGCAGCTTTCCAAAAAATGAGGAAGATACTATGCAATCCATTTTTGACAATAGAAGCAAGAAAAAGAGTTCTTAAATGTTATATAGAGTCAGTCTTAACATATGGATGCGAATCATGGACAATAGGACAACTGACAAGAAAATCACTGGAGTCTGTAGAAATGTGGTTTTACAGAAGAATGTTGAGAGTACCATGGACAGCTAAGAAGAGTAATGAAAAGGTTCTGAAAGAGGTCAAAGCAAAAAGAGAACTAATTTCCAATATTAGGAAGAGACAATCATCATTTTTTGGCCATGTAATGAGAAGAGAACAACAGGAATATATTGTAACAACTGGAAAAATTGAGGGACGAAGAGATAGAGGGAAGGAAAGAGAAAAATAACAGACAGCTTAAGAGAATGGCTTGGCAGAAGGTCAACAACAGAAATGATAAATAGCTGCCAAGATCGAAAATTGTGGAGAGATATGACACCTACGCCAGTAGGCCCGGTACTTGATGATGATGATTATATTTGGGCTCATGTGGAACAATGTTAAAGCAGGTAAATGATTTTAAATATCTGGGAACAATATTAACCTCAGATGGTAGATGTACAACAGAAGTGAGATGCAGTGTGGCTCAGGCAAAAGAAGCTTTAAAAAAAATGAGGAAGATGGTTTTACAGAATAATGTTGAGAATACCATGGACAGCTAAGAAGAGTAATGAAAACATAATGAGAGAGACATATGATGGCAAAATATGATGCCAACGATGCCACATGACCTATATTGGTGAGTCTGGGAGAAGATTAGTGGAAAGATTTTGTGAACATCTATGTGATGTCCAACAAAATACTGGTACTCCGGTATCTTCCCACTTCAACTCCCCTGATCACAAGGGCAAAGACGACATCCGTGTCACTGGTATTGTCCTTTGTCACTCTGGCAACCGCAGCCGCTATACTTTGGAAAATCGCCTTATAGTCCAGTATGGTTCGTTGACCCCGAGAGGTATGAATGTATTACACTCATACGCATAGTTTCTTTTTGCTTGCTCCTTCCCTTTTGCATAGCCTTCTCTACTACACATATTTGGGTTCTTTGGTCTACTTACTATGCCATGCTTTTTATAGTTCTTCTCCTCTAGTCCCTTATGAGACACTTCGGTTTTCTCCTCTATAATTTTTTTCTGTGCTTCTTACCCCTCATTTATTTTTACTGTACCCCACTATCAGACATCTCACTCTTAGCGTCTTTTTACACCTGTCAGTCTACTATTCGATTCTTTCTCCTTTGTGTTTGCACACTGACCCCTGTGTTAACCCCTCTGGTTCTGTTTACATTTACGCACTTTTTGGCACGATTTTCGACGTTCACGACAGCCGCACTTGGTTACGATTTTATTTTGGATTTCACAGGATAGTTTTATTTATTGTTGTTGTTTTCTTTAACACATTTCGATTGTTTTTGTTTTGGTTGTTTCGTTATCAGTTTTGTGTGTGTGTTTTTATTGTTTGTTCCTAATGAAGGCCTATTGAGCCAAAACATTGTTTAGTCTGTGTCGTCCACTTGTCACGTAAAGCTTCTTACATACCATTTTTTTATTTTTCAATTTTTCCTTATATTCAGCTTTACTGCAGCTTCGCATTTTTATGCCTTAACCCTCTATTAAGGATACGCAGTTTAGTTTGTTCTTGAACAACCGCTCCTAGGTTCACACAGCCATAAATCTATCTATTGTCCTTTTGAACTGAAGACATTTAGGACAGAAATTCTAGACTTTGTGTCCTAAGATCAAGCTTTAAATGGTTACCAGATTTTTATGAGAAAGAAAAGCCATACTGATCATATTACCTCAAAAAATCATGCGCTGAAGGTCTTTAAAAAAATACAGGCACTAATCCTATTTACCCTTTATGCCATGTGGCATGATGGGTCTTTATTTATTTTTTTTTTAATTCTTTCATTTACTCAGAAGGGGTCACTATGGCCTCAGAGACCACTTACATAAAATAGTACTCAGTAATGCTCATACTGCAGCTTGTGATTATGGAACATCCAAACTCCAGAGAATATCCTACTAGACTCTTTATTGTCCATGACCAAAGAATACAAGTAGCACAAAAATCTAAAATAGGGTGGAAAGAATCTACCGAAATCCTGGTCACCGTCTTTTCCACTATTCTTTCCACCATTTTTTAGAGCTGTGTCGTGTATTCTGATTTGGATTTTTGTGTTTCATATGTATAGATTGTTTGCTATACCTGATGAAGGAAGGCTCTTGCTAAAACGTTGTAGTTTGTCTTGTCTTTCTGTTAATCTAGCTAGTCAATACCATTGTATTACCATTGTTTATTTTATGTGTTTTCTGGATTGTAGATGTCCACGAGTTAGACTTTGCTTATTTCAGTCTCGCTTTAACTTCTACCTTTTCTTCTCTTCATCCATTTATCCATAGAATCAGTTTCATATCTGCTTTACCACCCTTATCAGTGTTACCATCATGTCTTACTGTGCGTAGAGGGAATATAGTGTCATTGACCACATTTTATCATGACAACCACACATTTTTGGGTGTTGTGGTTGGTATCACATCAACCCACCTCTACTTTCAAGAAAAACTCTAGTACCATCTTTAGAGACTGGGTGAATCTTGGAGCTTTACTGGTTAGAAAAAAAATAATTCACCACCTTTGGGATTTGAGCCTAAAATTTTGATCAAGAAACGAGTGCACGAACGACTCAGCCACCAAGGTCCCTATCTCATCATTAAATTATATTTTTATTTGCAAAACAATGCAATAAAAACTCTTTTTATGATTATTGAAGAATTTTTTTGGTGTCAGATTTTTCAAATTTTTCTATGTAACTTCCTTTGTATATGGCCAGGTCCAGCATGTGACAGCGTGGCAACCCTCTGTGAACTCATGGAGAAAGGGATGAACATCTGTAGATTCAACCTGGCACATGCAGACCATCATGTAAGAATATTATTGTTGAATGTAATAAACAATTTGTGTTCTATTCTATCCTCTTCTGTCTTCACAGTGTCAATGTTTTGTCCTCTGCTGCCATACAATGTCAATGTTTTGTTGTCTTCTGCCATACAGTGTCAATGCTTTGTCCCCTTCTGCCATACAGTGTCAATGTTTTGTAGTCTTCTGCTATACAATGTCATTGTTTTGTCCTCTTCTGCTATACAGTGTCATTGTTTTGTCCTCTTCTGCCATACAATGTCAATGTTTTGTAGTCTTCTGCTATACAGTGTCAATGTTTTGTCCTCTTCTGCTATACAGTGTCAATGCTTTGTCCCCTTCTGCCATACAATGTCAATGTTTTGTCCTCTTCTGCCATACAGTGTCATTGTTTTGTCCTCTTCTGCCATACAATGTCAATGTTTTGTAGTCTTCTGCCATACAGTGTCAATGCTTTGTCCCCTTCTGTCATACAGTGTCAATGCTTTGTCCCCTTCTGCCATACAGTGTCAATGCTTTGTCCCCTTCTGCCATACAGTGTCAATGCTTTGTCCCCTTCTGCCATACAGTGTCAATGCTTTGTCCCCTTCTGCCATACAGTGTCAATGCTTTGTCCCCTTCTGCCATACAGTGTCAATGCTTTGTCCCCTTCTGCCACACAGTGTCAATGTTTGGTCCTCTTCTGCCATACAATGTCAATATTTTGTAGTCTTCTGCCACACAGTGTCAATGTTTGGTCCTCTTCTGCCATACAATGTCAATATTTTGTAGTCTTCTGCCATACACTGTCAATGTTTTGTCCACTCCTGCCATACAGTGTCAATGTTTTGTAGTCTTCTGCCATACAGTGTCAATGTTTTCTCCTCTTCTGCCATACAGTGTCAATGTTTTCTCCTCTTCTGCCATACAGTGTCAATGTTTTGTTCCCTTCTGCCATACAGTGTCAATGTTTTCTCCTCATCTGCCATACAGTGTCAATGTTTTGTCCCCTTCTGCCATACAGTGTCAATGTTTTGTCCCCTTCTGCCATACAGTGTCAATGTTTTCTCCTCTTCTGACATACAGTGTCAATGTTTTGTCCCCTTCTGTCATACAGTGTCAATGTTTTGTAGTCTTCTGCCATACAGTGTCA
The DNA here is from genome assembly GCA_032433765.1 of Megaustenia siamemsis. Classification (NCBI taxonomy): domain Eukaryota; kingdom Metazoa; phylum Mollusca; class Gastropoda; order Stylommatophora; family Ariophantidae; genus Megaustenia; species Megaustenia siamemsis. Next base: position 7,331,416 of record JAVIAB010000099.1, on the reverse strand, counting down.
ATGTTTTGTCCCCTTCTGCCATACAGTGTCAATGTTTTGTCCTCTTCTGCCATACAGTGTCAATGTTTTGTCCCCTTCTGCCATACAGTGTCAATGTTTTGTCCCCTTCTGCCATACAGTGTCAATGTTTTGTCCCCTTCTGCCATACAGTGTCAATGTTTTGTCCCCTTCTGCCATACAGGGTCAATGTTTTCTCCTCTTCTGCCATACAGTGTCAATGTTTTGTCCCCTTCTGCCATACAGTGTCAATGTTTTCTCCTCTTCTGCCATACAGTGTCAATGTTTTGTAGTCTTCTGCCATACAGTGTCTTTGTTTTGTCTTCTGCCATACAGTGTTAATGTTTTGTTCCCTTCTGCCATACAGTTTCAATGTTTTGTTCCCTTGTGCCATATGATGTCAATGTTTTGTTATATTTTCTCTCACATCAATGTTTTGTTATATTTTGCTTTAAAAGTCAATGTTTTGTTATCTTTTGTTTTAAAGTGTCAATGTTTTGTTATCTTTTGTTTTAAAGTGTAAACGTTTTGTTATCTTTTGTTTTAAAGTCTCAACGTTTTGTTATCTTTTGTTTTAAAGTCTCAATGTTTTGTTATCTTTTTGTATTAAAGTCTCGATGTTTTGTTATCTTTTGTTTTAAAGTGTCAATGTTTTGTTATCTTTTGTTTTAAAGTGTCAATGTTTTTTTATCTTTTGCTTTCAAGTGTCAATGTTTTGTTATAGTTATTCAAAGACCCCGGTATCACTGCAAACATATTAAAATCCATAATTGTTCAACCGCCTATGCCAGTGGAATCATCCAAATTAACATCTCATTGAATATTCAAACAAAGAAAGGTAGCTGCAGTCCCCATTGTAGCAAACACATAACCAGATGAAACACACAGTTCACGGTGTGCACAGAGCACTAAACTCAGTAGCTCCAGCAGCAAGCCGGATTTGGAATATGAGGAAACTGCAACAAGGAACACTTTTCAGACAGTGCCTCAATGGTTCCTTGCTGCCTGTCTGCCATATTGACTGGAAGTCTACTTGTTATCTTTTGCTTTAAAGTGTCAATGTTTTGTTATCTTTTACCTTACATGTTTGTGAAATATGGAGTGCTCTTGATGTAACTATGGGTTTTTTTTTTCTGTTTCATGTCCCATTTTTGCTTTGCGTCAGTGATGAAATCTGAGTTTTATTGATGGAGTTCTTGGGTTCTGCTTTCAATCCATTTTGCTTACATCATCCACTGTTTGTTTTGTGTAACCCAGCTTTATATAACTAAGCCACGATGGACTGAATCCAGGGCTAACATTGGTAGCGCAACATTGGAGTAATGATGAACCAGTCAACCATAAATAATAGAAGAATCTAGATTTTGATCCTCCCCGTGTTGCTAGATGTCTATAGGGCTCATAGTGCTTTTTACCATCCATCTCTATTGATGGCAAGATATTTGATCATATCTAATAAGTCTATACCTGCCAACTTTACTTCTCTTATAAGTGTTCTTTTTATTGTCTCTCTAAGTCTTCCTCTTTTTCTGTATCCTGATGTTTCCCATAGAAAAGCCTGTTTTGGAATTCTCCTGTTGTCTCTTCTCATGTCCAACATATGTCCATTTTCTCTTCCTAATGGTAGATGAGATCATTGATAGCATGGTCATTTCTCTTTCTCTTTAAAAGTAAAGTAAAGTACCCCCGTCACGCCAAGTGGCATATAGGAAATATGGTGATAGTGACTATAAATTTTACAGACCTTTGGCACATGATTTTTGGGGTAATGTGGTCGGTATTACGCCCGTGCCGCTTTACTTTCCCAGCAAAAAAATCCGGTCCCCATTTAAGGCTAGGTGAACCGGAAGTCATCGGTTGGGATTGAACCCTACCTCTTGTCCTTTGTAGTCCAGTTCACTAACCAGTGAGCTATCGCACTCCTCTTTTCTCTATCATCATCATCAAGTACCGGGCCTGCTGGCGTAGGTGATCATGCCTCTCCACAACTTTCGATCTCGGCAGCTATTTATCATTTCTGTTGTTGACCTGCCAAGCCATTCTCTTAAGCTGTCTGTTATTTTTCTCTTTGCTTCCCTCTATCTCTTCGTCCCTCAATTTTTCCAGTTGTTACAATATATTCCAGTTGTTCTCTTCTCAGTACATGGCTAAAAAATGATGATTGTTTCTTCCTAATATTGGAAATTAACTCTCTTTTTGCTTTGACCTCTGTCAGAACATCTTCATTACTCTTCTTAGCTGTCCATGGTACTCTCAACATTCTTCTGTAAAACCACATTTATATAGACTCCGGTGATTTTCTTGTCTGTTGTCCTATTGTCCATGATTCGCATCCATATGTTAAGACTGGCTCTACATAACAATTAAGAACTCTTTTTCTAGTTTCTATTGTCAAAAATGGATTGCATAGTATCTTCCTCATTTTTTGGAAAGCTGCTTTTGCCTGAGCCATTCTGCATCTCACCTCTTTTGTACATCTTCCGTCTGAGGTTAACAAAGTTCCCAAATATTTAAATTCATTTACCTGTTTTAATATTATTCCACTTGTCTTTATTTTGCACTGAGGTGATGTCTTTTTCTTTGTTGTTACCGTTACCTCTGTCTTTTTACTATTAAGGCTGATCTTTAATTTTGCTTTCTTTCACTATAATGTCCACCATTTCTTGTAACTCATTTTCATTAGCATTGAATTCATTCCATTGTACACAGATAATTTTTCTTAGGCATTTATCTTCAGAAGCTTTTAGCTTTCTCTCAATCTCTTTTGTTGTTTTCCAGCTTTCACAAGTATAGGTAAGGATTGATAATATGCTTGAGTTGAGAAGTATCATCATCATGTGTCATACCGGTTGGCGTAGGTGATCATATCCTTCCACAAATCTTCTATCTACAGTGCATTGTATCAGTTCCGTTGTTGACCATTTTCCAAGCCATGACACTAAGCTTTTCAGTATCTTCTCTCTTTGTCATCCGCGATCTCTTTTTCCTTTTATTTTGCAAGTTGTAACCAAGTATTCCAACTTTCCTCTTCTCATGATGTGCCCGAAAAATGTTGATTGTTTCTTTCTGATGTTTTTTTAGTAGCTTCCTTTTTGTGTTGGCCTCTTTGAGAATTTCCTCATTGGTCTTTTAAGCTGTCCAGGGAACTTTCAACATTCTTCTGAGAAATCCTATCTCTGTGACCTAAATCATATTTTAATTTGTTTGTCTACTGTCCAAGATTTGCTACCGTAGGTCAGAATTGGTTCTATATATTGCACCAATGAACTCTCTCTTATTTATATTGACATAGATTTGTTGCATAAGATATTTTTCATTTGAGAAGTATAGATAAACCTTGTAGAAAGACCTGGTTATTTTTCTTTTCATTTCAGTACCATTTAAAAGCCTTAAGGAACCTGGTTGAAGCCATATCTGAGACAAAATATAAAGTCTACTCCCAGATCGCTACAGCAGTTGAAATAAGGGGACCTGTAAACAGAGTTGGCACATTCAAAAAGGTACGTTGTTGACTCTCATTGTTCCTTTTTTTTTTTTCCTGTTATCCTTTACACATATAAAAGCTTGCTTTTTAAAACCTCTACCTTAGTTTTATGCAGTCATGACATACGCAAAGGCTGACTGGAATGTTTGTCTAGCCTGTTAGTGCCAGAAAAATTACACTGGAACTATATAATTTATATTATGATCCGCTTAATTCAGTACATTTAATTTCTCATGTTAACATTTAGAATCTATTTTCTGTCTTTTCCTCTACTGTTTGCCTCTGCTGCTAAGTTTCCTAGTGTTTCTAATATTCCATCAATCAATCTTTTTCATTGCCAACCCTTGAATCTTGTAAAGTTTATTAAAGTCTCATTGTGTTGTGTTTTGATCTTTCTGTCTTATCATGTGGCCGAACCATTTTATCTGTTGTTTCTTTATGTATCGTATGGTGAGAATTATTCCTAGCATTTTTCTCAGTTCTTCATTTATGATCTTGTCTCTCAGGCTGTTTCCTGTTATTCTTCTAACACATTTCATTTTGGTCATGCTTACTTTCTATTTGTTTCTTATTTTTGATGTTCAACATAATCAGCAGCTGCTGTTAAACCCACCATTATTTCTTTCTCTATTCTTTTCTTTTTTTGTCTTGCTTACAGTTTTTCTTATAAATTTCATTTTGCGTGTTGTTATTTTATGCAAATATCTTTCAAGAATTGTCCATTTTGATTTATGGATTTAAAAAATCAATGCCACATTAGTATATGTATAGTCACATTAGCAGTATATCAGCTGGTCTAAGCTCAAATATTGTTGGTTAATTTGTATCATTACAGCAGTTGTGTTAGCCACTGAATCAATAACCAATATAAGATTGCAACAAGAAAAAAAATTTGTTTACCAAAGTTAACAGTTTTGTTGTCATTTTATTACTAGATTGATGGGTGTAGAAAACGAAAAGTTGAAAAGTCAATAATGAAGATCAGCTTGATGCCTTAAATGTCACTGAAGCAGTGTGAGATATTTGAATATCACAGCACAGTCAAACCCATATACCACATGACATATACCACACAGGATACATACCAAATGAACTAAAAACATCAACTTTCATTGCATTGCCTAAAAAGAATGGTGCAGTTGAATGCAGTGACTTTAGAACAAGACGCCTAATGAGCCATGTTACAAAAATCTTGCTGAAAATTATACAAGGAATGATTCAGAATAAAATCAATACTGAATTAGATGAGCAGCAATTTGGATTTAGGAAAAATAGCAGGACAAAAGAAGCCATATTCTGCATGAAAACATTAATCGAAAAGTACACAGAAGTAAACAATCCAATATATGCCTGCTTCATAAACTACACCAAAGCTTTTGATAGAGTACACCACAAACAACTTATAGAATGCCTAAAAGAGATACATCTAGATGATAATAGGGAATAATAGAACAAATAAGTATGTGTTAGCACTCGGAAAAATTAACAGACAAACAACAACAGAAAAAAACGAAGAACAATATATGGTCCGAAGTGGGATCGAACCCGTACTCCCTGGCACCGCGCCTTGCCACGAGAAGCCGAACGCTTGGCACACTGCCACTCAGCCAACTAAAAAAATTGGCTATTGTAGTAGTGTCTTCCACGAAAGGCGATCTCAATGACTATAGCATAGGGTAACGATCACAGACCGGAAATAAATTATATATTTGTACTTTCCTATTAATGCAAGTATCTCCCAGTAGGGCTGAATACTTGTGTTGTAGACAAACATTTATTGGACGAAACAGCACGAATAGTAGTTTCCAGTGGTTATATACTGGTAACAAATAATAATACATAAATATTATTATATGGAGAACTTTCGAGGCGATAATAGGGAATAATAGAACAAATAAGTATGTGTTAGCACTCTTGCATTAATAGGAAAGTACAAATATACAATTTATTTCCGGTCTGTGTTCGTTACCCTATGCTATAGTCATTGAGAGCGCCTTTCGTGCAAGACACTACTACAATAGCCAATTTTTTTAGTTGGCTGAGTGGCAGTGTGCCAAGCGTTCGGCTTCTCGTGGCAAGGCGCGGTGCCAGGGAGTACGGGTTCGATCCCACTTCGGACCATATATTGTTCTTCGTTTTTTTCTGTTGTTGTTTGTCTGTTAATTTTTCCGAGTGCTAACACATACTTATTTGTTCTATTATTCCCTACATCTAGATGACATGGACATACGACTAATATGTAATCTATACTTGGAGCAAACAGCAATAATAAAATATAACAAAGAGAACTCTACACCCATTGATATAAAAAGAGGAGTAAGACAGGGATGCATCCTATCACCAAGCATGTTCAATCTATACACTGAGCAAATCTTTAAAAACATCATAGAGATGCCAGCCAGGCCTACAAATTAATGGAAAGATAATCAATAACCTAAGATATGCTGCTGATACTGTACTACTAGCAGAAAATTCTAAAGATCTACAACAATTACTTAATGAAATAAACATGACAAGCAAAAAATATGGACTAGATATGAATATCAAAAAGACTAAAACTATGATCATAAAAAAAAAAAAATACTCAAAACCCACAAGTGGATATCAAAATAGAAGGAATAGACCTTGAGACAGTTCAGAACTACAACTACCTTGGACATACTATAACCAGTGATGGAAAATGTACAACTGAAATAAACAAAAGAATAGGAATGGCAAAAAGTAATTTTAATGTCATGAAGAACATACTAACATCAAAGCAAATAACACCAGAGCTAAAACTAAGAATAGCAAAATGTTACATCTTCTCAATATTCCTATATGGTGCATAAACATGGACATTAGACAAGAAAACAGAACAGAGAATTGAAGCCTTTGAAATGTGGATATATAGAAGAATAGGTAGAATTGGATGGAAGGAAAAGAAAACAAATGATGAAGTCTTAAAACAACTAAAAATGAAAAGAGAACTACTAAGCACAATTCAAACAAGACAAATGTGATTTTTGGGGCATGTTAAAAGACACAACAGCCTACTAAAAGTAATCCTGGAGGGGAAAATACAAAGTAAAAGAGGCAGAGGCAGACCAAGACTAACATGGACGAGTAACATCAAAAGATGGACAAATCAGCCTATGACAACCTGCACCATCAAAGCAAGAGACAGAGCAGAATGGCGCTCCATGGTAGCCAACCTTCTTTGCAGAGACGGCACTCGATGATGATGATGAGTCAAACCCACAAAAAGTTGAGTAACAAGATGTCTAGTCGTTGTAAGAGTAAACACTTAGGAATGAAGGTCATGAAAACTCCTTCCTTCCTCCCTCCCTCCCTCCCTCTCTCTCTCCCTCCCTGCCCCTTCCCTTCCCTCCCTCCTATCAACAACACAGTTGATGCTATGCACTGTGGACAGAGACAAAGATTTGTGGAAGTACACGATCATCTATGCTGACTGGTATGGCACATGATGATGAATGTTGCATTATTTTCTCTTTTGTGAAATTTTTTCTACATTGTCCATTTAATACTGTGATGCCTTTAGTATTGTCCAGGCTAACTTGTAATGCTTACATGATTTGTTTATCCTGTCCAGGGGATTAAGCTGCCATTGTTTTTGAAGAAGAATGAACAAGTCACACTGACCAGTGATCAAACATTTGCCAATGAAAGTGATAAGGAGAATGTCTATGTCCCACAGAACTTCATTGACAAAGCTGATGTCCAGCATGAGATTTATATTGAAGATGGTCCACTCTGTTTTCTAGTACAGGCGAAAGGTAGCATGTTTTTGTTCATTTCACTGTTCTTCTGTTTGCATTTTTTTTTACTGGCATGCTTTCTTCTGTTGTCAGGGATGACAGCCCAGCAGCTAGTGAATGGACTACTAAGGACAAGAAGCCAGGGGCAATCCTGATCAATGGCTTCCAGGTTCTTTCAACCTTATCCCTAGATTATGATACTGTAGTAAAATTTACCACATCAAAGCAAAAATTCCTCAAAATTTAACATTTTCCAGTGTCCAAACATTAACCCCCCCCCCCCCCCCTACCCCCACCGTGTACCTTTCTAACTAGCACTTCAGGTGACCCCTGAGTGTTTAATTTGTATGCATTGGTGTAGGAATTTTTTTTTAGTTTTTTTTTTTTTGAGATCGTGAGATACATCTATAATGGGGGGAAAAATCACCAATTTTCAAGAAATTGGCCATATTTCCTATTTCTTGGTCAATGGCAGACACCAAACAACCCTTTGTAACTTTGGAAATATAGAGAATAACGTTATGCAGTCGCTGAACATACTGACAGACTTACAGCGACCGTACCGATAGACATTGTAACACGTCTGGTCCATGAGGTGAAACTCAAATTATAAATTAACCTGAGCCAGGAATTTTGAGTCCCCATGTTTTGCCTAGTGTGAACACATGATACTGTGTCAAGAGTTCAGAGAAATTACCATTTTTAGAGCACCTACTGTCACATTTATGTGGTAGTAATTTTTACTCATCATGTACCATACCGGTTGGCATAGGCGATCATGTCCTTCCACAATTTTCTATCTACAGTACATTTTATCAGTTCTGTTGTTGACTGTTTTCCATTCCATGACACCAATTTTTACTATGGTATCGTAACTGGGAGAGTTATAGATAGATATCATAATCAAGAGTAAAATGGGTACCAAATTTTTTTCTGGAAAAGTAAAGTGGCACAGGCATAATACTAACCACATTACCTACCATAAAAATGTGCCAAAAGTCAATAATAAATATGGGCACTAATACCATATTCCGTATATGCTACATGATATGATGGGACTCTTTCCTTTTTTCTCCTGTCTATTGTCTGATGAAAATGTTGACATCAATGTTAACCTTTACACTGGTGGCTGTATGGTCTAGAGGGAAAACCGTAAGCAAATATTGATCAGTTTTGTAACAAACAAGGACAAATATTGATTAGTTTTGTAACAAACAAGGACAAATATTGATTAGTTTTGTAACAAACAAGGACAAATATTGATCAGTTTTGTAACAAACAAGGACAAATATTGATCAGTTTTGTAACAAACAAGGACAAATATTGATCAGTTTTGTAACAAACAAGGACAAAAATTAATCAGTTTTGTAACAAACAAGAACAAATATAAAACAGTTTTGTAACAAACAAGAACAAATATTAATCAGTTTTGTAACAAACAAGGACAAATATTGATCAGTTTTGTAACAAACAAGAACAAATATTGATCAGTTTTGTAACAAACAAGGACAAATATTAATCAGTTTTGTAACAAACAAGGACAAATATTGATCAGTTTTGTAACAAACAAGGACAAATATTAATCAGTTTTGTAACAAACAAGGACAAATATTGATCAGTTTTGTAACAAACAAGAACAAATATTGATCAGTTTTGTAACAAACAAGAACAAATATTAATCAGTTTTGTAACAAACAAGAACAAATATTAATCAGTTTTGTAAAAAAACGATGATGAATATTCAGTTTTGTAACAAACAAGGACAAATATTGATCAGTTTTGTAACAAACAAGGACAAATATTGATCAGTTTTGTAACAAACAAGGACAAATATTGATCAGTTTTGTAACAAACAAGGACAAATATTGATCAGTTTTGTAACAAACAAGGACAAATATTGATCAGTTTTGTAACAAACAAGAACAAATATTAATAAGTTTTGTTTTCCTCATTTTCTGTATCTCAGGTACAAATGGTAGCAGTTTGAGATGTGTCATTACTCAAGAGGGAGAGATTGACAGCAACAATCAGTGCCATATTCCCAGGACACTCCCCTCAACCAGCGCTGAACTCTCAGAACAAGCCAAACAAGATATCGCCTTTTGTGTTCAACATAAGGTCAGAAGCAAATTCTTTTGGTTTACTTTCTCTCTCAGTCCATTGTGGCTGGGAAATACAAGGTAAAAGAGGCAGAGGCAGACCAAGACTAACATGAAAGAGTAACATCAAAGGATGGACAAGTCAGCCTATGACAACCTGCACCATCAAAGCAAGAGACAGAGCGGAATGGTGCTCCATGGTAGCCAACCTTTGATGCAGAGACGACACTTGATGATGATGATGATGACGATCTTTGTCAGTAATTGTATGGTCAGCTCTATAGAGCTTTGCATCATAAAACATTTGATAGAACAGAGCTTAAACATCATCTACTGTCCATGAGTAATGAATATAAAATAAATACATGTAAATAAGCACTGCAAAAAACAGAAATTATATCTATAGGAAGTCAAAAGAAGATATTGACTCTTTTAGGACTATTATCTGACACGCCGGTTCGATAAAAACTGCTGATTTCCAATTATTCACCGATACATCGGATATTTTGGGTGTAGCTGAATATTTGATTCGTTTTCACTGATTTTCATTTTTATTTCAACCAATGCTTGATTTCCGGATGTAGGAGAGTTCTCACTTTCAGTTTCTGCTGACACCGGCATGGTCTGAGCTTTGAACATTAGAAAATTTTTATTTTATATTCATTGCTTATTTCCCCAAATTTCTGTCACATAATGGCTACGCCCACTGCTGGTACTTCTTGCGGTCACCAGTTTTATTTAACATGTACACAATAACGATCACAGAACAACAGCTGGATTGGAGGGGAAGAACAATGACTTTTGCTGATGACATTCTAGTACAATAACAGGGAAGAGACAGATGGGGAATCGACTCCACACTGCATAATGAACTCGATTGTACTCTTCCTGGTGAGGAGTATCAGGTGCCTTGGTTAATCCTAATAAAGCATCAGTTGCATGGTTCACCCTTAACAATCATATCATTAACACGGACCGGTAGTATGAGTGGGAGCTGATGATGTGACCAGGAACAGGTTGATGATGTACCTTAGAGTTAAGTTTGATTACAGCCTGTGTTTTGGGACCATGTCGATCATGTGATAGCAAAATCCCGCAAAGAACTAGCCGCCTTGAAGGTCATAGCAGCTGCCAACATTGAGCAGAGGCTACTTACCCTTCTGTTTTGGGGACTAGTCCTCGCACCAACTGAGTATGCCCTGGCAATTCTTACTGTCAGTACAACACAAATTGACAGGCTGGAGACTGGAGAAAATATAGAATGGAGTTATGTGCATTATTTTGGTGTGTACGAGGGACACTCCCTGTGTAGCAATGAGGTCTCTTCTTGACTTTCCAACCATGGATGACATGATCAAGATCTGGAGGGCAAGAGCATACCTGAAGATAAGTGCAGATAAAGAGCATCCATTGCACCACAAGTTCAACACAGGGAAAGGTGTCAGGCTAAAAAGAGGTAAATCATGGGTGGGCCGAGCAGAAGATGTCATAAACAGGTCTGTGGGCTTATTAATATCAATGCTGCCGAGGAGTGGAGACTGGTGCCTACGTCATTCAAGGGCACATTCTTGTGTATTGTCACTCTCAACAGGAAATGTAGGGAACTACTCAGTTGTGGTCAATGCGGAGGTCAATGGTCTCATCTAGGATAACACGATGTTGAAGATGCAGTCATCTATACAGACAGATCCGTGATATGATCTCAAAGGAGTGCATGAGCATTTACAGCATGCTCGGCAGGCAGAATAGTAAAATTAGACAGTGGTGTATACCTTATATACCTTACCTTACGTGTATACCTTACCTCTCCTGTGTGTTACCGGGGCCTCATTATGAGGAAAGTAAAGAATAGTGACACTGTGACCGTCCAGGCAAGTCGTAAGAGGCGACTAAGGAGGTTGATCGATGGCTTGACAAGCTGTCATTGTAAAAAGTATTGTTATGGAAACATAGCCATAAGTTTTGGAAGCAGTGATCTCTGCAATATGTGCCATTTTGGCATGCAGGTTTACTGTTTTTTTGAGATTGTGGTTCTGCCCTATGTGCTGTCTTCGGTTCGAAAGGACAATAGATAGATAGTATACCTTATGACAACGAACGAGTAGCACGACGATGGCAGTGGCTAGGGCATTGTTCTGGTTAGAGTCACAAGACTACACTCACACCTGCATACTAAGTGATTCAATGAGCTAGATATGAAAAGTGGAGATGGGCTGTGTACACCAGCAATGGGTAGAGTCATTGCAGAAGTCAAAAATATGTAGTCACCATGTGCGAGTTCAGAGAAATGAAAGAGTGGACAAGTTGGCTAGCTGTGCTGTAGTTGAAGCCAGTCAACCAATGGATCGGACAGACATCATCAATTCCCTCCGAGATGTGGGAAGGGCACAGGAATTCGACAACCATGAGTCCACATCATTCCTTTGAATGAAAGAGATGGGAGTTAAGATGGGCACAGCCAGAATCAAAAAACTTAGTGGGCATGTAAGAAGACTTATCAACTAACACAGAACTGGAGTTATCAGTCGCTGGATATTGCGGGACTTGCTGAGGAGGGGATCTGAGCCCCTATGGACATGTTTGGAATACAATGACGATGACCCGGAAATAACTCAATTTGGCCACAGAATGAACAAATCAGTCCCACTGATCCACATGGTTTTCCATCTTTTTTCTTGAGTCTTTTCTCTTCCATTTTTTACCACAGTACAGTCTCAAATGAGCCACGATAGCTCAGTGGTTAGTGAACTGGACTACAAAGGATAAAAGGTAGGGTTCGATCCCAACCAACGGCTTCCGGGTTCACCCAGCTTTTAATGGGTACTGAATTTATTCTGGGAAAGTAAAGCCGCACGGGCGTAATACTGACCTCATTACCCCCAAAATCATGTACTGAAGGTCTGTAAAATTTATGGTCACTAACACCATATTCCCTATACGCCACTTGGCGTGACGGGGGCTTTTTATTTTTTTTTTACAGTCTCAAATGATGTTATGCCATTATTTATACAGGCACATCTGTCTAAACACAAAGCAATAGTTGATCACCGAAGAAGAAGTAGATAGAAGAAGAAAGCAGAGTAGTTGAAAACAAAAAATAACAAGCTGTAAGCATAATCTTAAAGAAAAAACGATGGATATATTTTGGACATGTGATGAGAAGAGATAATAACCGAATAGCAAAGCAAGCCCTCATGTGGGAAACAACAGGTAAGAGGAAAAGAGGAAGACCCAGAGAGACACTGAGAAGAACATTGATAAGAGAGGCAAGAGCAGTAGGAATCGGCTCCCTCAATGAGATAGTGCTGCTCGCACAGAACAGAGACAAATGGCGAGATTTGATAAAATATCTTTAAAAGAATTGAAAACTGCTAGAATAAAAATTTAGATAAGAGAAGGGGTATCTTGGTCTATGTCCTATGGGCCGGCTACGGCTCGAAAGGTCAATAGATAGATAGATAGAAACATAATCTTTACATTTTTCTATGTGTTATTTCTAAAACCTGATGTCTTGTCTATCACAGATGGACATGATCTTTGTGCCTTGGGTCTGGTGTCCAGAGATGATCACAAATGTCAAAGAACAACTTGGAGAAGCCATTTGTAGAGTCAAGGTTATTGCTAGGATAGAAAATTATGAGGGAGTTAAAAGGTATTTTGGAGTTAAAAGGTATTTTTCAAGTTTGTTATTTGTCAGGTAAATGAATTTAAATATTTGGGAACTTTGTTAACCTCAGACGGAAGATGTACGAAAGAGGTGAGATGCAGAATGACTCAGGCAAAAGCAGCTTTCCAAAAAATGAGGAAGATACTATGCAATCCATTTTTGACAATATAAACTAGAAAAAGAGTTCTTAAATGTTATGTAGAGCCAGTCTTAACATATGGATGTGAATCATGGACAATAGGACAACAGACAAGAAAATCACTGGAGTCTGCAGAAATGTGGTTTTACAGAAGAATGTTGAGAATACCATGGACAGCTAAGAAGAGTAATGAAAACGTTCTGAGAGAGGTCAAAGCAAAAAGAGAGCTAATTTCCAATATTAGGAAGAGATAATCATCATTTTTTGGCCATATAATGAGAAGAGAACAACTGGAATATATTGTAACAACTGGAAAAATCGAGGGACGAAGAGATAGAGGGAAGCAAAGAGAACAAATAACAGACAGCTTAAGAGAATGGCTTGGCAGAAGGTCAACAACAGAAATGATAAATAGCTGCCGAGATTGAAAATTGTGGAGAGACATGATCACCTACGCCAGTAGGCCCGGTACTTGATGATGATGATTTGTCATCTGTTATTTGCATTAGGTGAAGAATTTAAAATTGTAACAAACTATGAATATCTGTAGTAACTAACAATGGAGACTGCCAGAATGAATTCAAAAAAAGATTAGTAATAGCAACACGAAAATTAAATGCTATGAAGAACATATGGCACAATACCAGCAAGGCAGTAAAATTAAAATTACTAAGGGTATGTATCTTCCCAATAACAACATATGGTTGTGAATCATGGACAATCTCATAAACAGCTAGGAAGAAAATTGATTTCATTCAGAACAAAATGCAAAAGTATTTTCTATTTTTGTAGTGTTGTTTCTTGTATGAATTTTACTGTCTTATATATACATATATAAGAATATATAGGGAAGTTTTTTTTCTTTCTAATATAAGAGTTGAGGAAATCCTGGAAGTTGCAGATGGAATCATTATTGGTAGAGGTGACCTTGGCATTGATGTTCCACCAGAGAAAGTATTTTTAGCCCAGAAGAGTATAATTGGACGAGCCAATATGTCCGGAAAACCTGTCATCTGTGCTGCTCAAGTAAGTTAAATCAGACTTGGCTTTACAAGGTCGGTTTTAGTTCTTTCTTTGAGACCCTTTTTTTAACCTCAGATTATGACATTTTCATTAAATTTACGAACTCAAAATACATATTTTTGGAATTCAGCAGTTTGCCACAAGCAAACATTTCCCCCGTCCTTATCTATCTATCTATTGTCCTTTCGAGCCGAAGACCGCACATAGGGCAGAACCACAATCTCAAAAACAGAAACCTTGCGTGCCAAAATGGCACATATTACAGAGATCACTGTTTCTAAAAATCTATGGCTCTGTTTCCATAACAATACTTTTTTACAATGACAGCTTGTCAAGACATCGATCAACCTCCTTAGTCGCCTCTTACAACCTATACCTTCCTAATTATTGCTTCTGGTGACTCCTGAGTGTTTGATTTGTTTCCTTTGGTGTTTGATTATTTTTTTTTCAAACAATGTCCTTTTAGTAAAATTTAATACAAAGGTGTCAAAAGAATTTTGGACAATAGGACAACAGACAAGAAAATTATTGGAGGCTATAGAAATGTAGTTTTACAGAAGAATGTTAAGAATACCATGGACAGCTAAGAAGAGTAATGAAAACGTTCTGAAAGAGGTCAAAGAAAAGAGAGCTAATATCCAAAAAAAGGGAAGAAACAATTATCATTTTTTGGCCATGTAATGAGAAGATATATATATATATATATATATATATATATATATATATATGGACTTTGCTGATGACATAGTTCTCATCAGCAATCAGATAAAAACGATGCAGGAAAACACAAATGAACTATCATCAATAGCCAGCAAAATTGGGCTTGAGGTCAATCATGAAAAGACTAAAGTCATGAAAAGTTTAATTCCAACAAGTGACAAAATATACATGGAAAACAAACCAGTAGAAGAGATCGATCACTTCATCTATCTTGGAAGTCACATTGATCGAGAAGGGGATACAAGCAAAGAAATTAGAATCAGAATGGCTAAAGCAGCAATGTCTTTCAGAAGCCTTGAAAAGTTGTGGAAATCAAAACTCATTAGCACAAACACAAAACTTAGGCTATTCAAATCAAATGTACTATCAACCCTTACGTATGCGTGTGAAAGCTGGAAAACAACAAGAGATATAGAAACAAAGTTGAACGCATTCGAAAATAAATGTCTAAGGAAAATACTTGGTATAGAATGGAACGAATTCAAAACAAACGAGGAAATTAGAGAAATCGCCAATCAACCACTAATATCTTCAGTAATAAAGAAAAGACGATGGTCATACGTTGGACATGTGATGAGAAGAGATAATAATCGAATAGCAAAGCAAGCCCTCATATGGGAAACCCAGGGAGAAGAACATTGATGAGAGAGGCAAGAGCAGCAGGAATCGGCTCCCTCAATGAGATAGAACTGCTTGCACAGAACAGAGACAGATGGCGAGATTTGATAAAATATCTTTAAAAAGAAAACTGCTAGAACAAAAATTCATATAGGAGAAGGTGTATCTTGGTCTACGCCCTATGGGCCGGTTACGGCTCGAAAGGTCAATAGATATATATATATGGCCCTTTTCGTCTTGTCAGACGGTCTAGTGGAGGCTATTGCGTATTTTTTTTAGGTATTGTTTTTGCCGAACAGCTTCTCTCATGGCTAATTCTACCAATGTTTGACAAACACACGCGGTCACATAATGAACAGGTCAGGCTCGCTGATCCACAGGGTTTACCATCCTTTTTCATGAGTCTCTTCTCTTCTAAGTCCTGTCTTAGCACAGTCTCAAATGTTGTTATACCGTTCCTTATACATGCTCTCCATGATGTGCGATCACTTGCCAGATGTTGCCAGTCGTTTTCACAGATGGAGAAGTCTTTCAGAGATGATTTGCAGATATCTCTATATCGTAGTTTAGGTCTGCCGATTTGTCTTTTTCCGTGTTTTAGCTCACCATATAGTATTTGCCTAGGAATGCGTTTTTCTTCCATCCGTTGGACATGCCCCAGCCATCTTAGCCTTCGACTTCTGAGCATCGACATGATTGTTAGGGTCTTAGCACGTTGCAGGACAGTTAAGTTGGTTATTTTGTCTTGCCAAAATAAGTTGATGTGCATTATTTTGCGGAGACATCGCATGTGGAAGACATTTAGTCTTTTTTCCTGGTTTGAGTATGTTGTCCAGGTTTCGGATCCATATAGTAGTGTGCTAAGCACACATGTTTGATATATTAGGAGTTTAGTCTTTCGAGTTAGTTTCGTGTTGTTCCATGCCCTTTTTGTGAGTTTGCCGAAGGTCGAAGCTGCCTTACCAATTCGACAGTTTATTTCTTCATCAAGAGAGATGGTTTGCGTAACTGTGGATCCAAGATATGTAAATTTCTGTACTGATTCTAGTGGGCAGTCTTTTAGAGTAATAGATAGAGGTTTGAAGTCACCTTGATTTAGTATTACTGTCTTCTGAACATTAATTGACAGTGAAAAAAGGTCGCATGCTTTATCCAGGTTGTTGATCAGCGACTGTAGGGTGGCCTCACTATGAGCGACTAGGGCTGCATCGTCAGCAAATAAAAATTCTTTAAGTAGGGCAACATTTGTTTTGGTTTTTGCTCTTAGTCGTGCTAGGTTGAACAGTGAGCCATCTGGTCTAGTGCAAATGTAAATATCTCCTGAGCTGTTTTCGAAGGCGTAATTTAGGAGGGCAGCAAAAAATATACCAAAAAGGGTGGGGGCGAGGACACATCCCTGTTTCACTCCTTTGTTGACTTTGAAATTCTCTGATGGACTCCCATCAAAATGGACTTTGCCATTCATGTCTTCATGGAAGGAAATTATCAGCCTAAGTAATTTAGGAGGGCAGCCTATGCCTTCTAACACCTTGTAGAGACCATCTCTGTTTACTGTGTCGAATGCCTTTGTGAGATCCACAAAGGCAATATAGAGCGGCATATTTTGTTCCCGACATTTTTCCTGCAGTTGTCTAAGAGTGAAGATCATATCTATGGTTGATCTCCCAGGTCTGAAACCGCATTGGGACTCGGGAAGCACCCGTTCTGCAAGTCTATGCAGGCGATTAAGTACGACTCTAGCAAAAGCTTTGCCTTTTGTGCTAAGGAGAGAAATGCCTCTGTAATTATTGCAGTCGCCCCTGTCTCCTTTATTCTTGTACAGCGTTATAATCTTGGCATTTCTCATATCATGAGGTATTTCTCCGTTTCTCCAGCATTTAATTAGCAGTTTGTATAGGTGTGGAAGTAGTACATTTAGGTTGTCCTTTAGTACGTCTGTGGGAATGTTGTCATTTCCTGCAGCTTTTCCTCTTGAGAGGGCATTTATAATGAGAAGATAACCGCTGGAATATATAGTGACAACTGGGAAAATTGAGGGATGAAGAGATAGAAGGAGGCAAAGAGAAAGATACCAGACAGCTTAAGAGAATGGCTTGGCAGAAGGTCAACAACAGAAATGATAAATAACTGTCGTGATTGAAAGTTGTGAAGAGACATGATCACCTACGTCAGCAGGCATGTCATAAAAATGCAGCCGTTTATTTTTTTTCAAAATATAAATTTCGCTAATTTTCAAGAAATTATTTTTTTTCCTCATGATGGGTGAAGTCTCTTCATCTGTCTGTGAGACATTTAACAAACTTTTGTAAAATGGGATAGAGAGTAAATGACGCTAAGAGGAAGCTGAAAATATGCCTCGAATGATGGCTAACGTGTGAATGGACAACTAAATACCTCTGGTAGCCACAACGCCATTGTTCGAATTTCAGGCCATAAATCAAAAATAAGCCAGGAAATGATTACTGCATCTGATTCCCATGTCTCTCCTAGGGTAAACACACAACTGTGTAGCAAAAGTTTAAAGGAAATACTATTTTTGGAATTCCAAATGTAACATTTCCATTTGAAAATAAATGTCTAAGGAAAATACTTGGTATAGCATAGAACGAATTCAAAACAAACGAGGAAATTAGAGAAATCGCCAATCAACCACTAATATCTTCAGTAATAAAGAAAAGACGATGGTCATATGTTGGACATGTGATGAGAAGAGATAATAACCGAATAGCAAAGCAAGCCCTCATATGGGAAACAACAGGTAAGAGGAAAAGAGGAAGACCCAGAGAGACACTGAGAAGAACATTGATGAGAGAGGCAAGAGCAGCAGGATTCGGCTCCCTCAATGAGATAGAGCTGCTTGCACAGAACAGAGACAAATGGCGAGACTTGATAAAATATCTTTAAAAGAATTGAAAACTGCTAGAACAAAAATTCAGATAAGAAAAGGAGTATCTTGGTCTACGCCCTATGGCCGGCTATGGCTCGAAAGGTCAATAGAATAAAAATGTAACATTTAGGGTTCGCAAAACTTACGAAAGTGTCATGAAAACATGATTCGTGGATAGGTGCCGTATTTAAGAGTTAATTATAAGTTTGTATTAATTTTGATTGCAACAGTGACCAGTAGAAAAAAATGAGAATAGAGCTGAGCAAAAAAAAAATGTAAAGAGCCCCATCACGCCAAGTGGCATATAGGGAATATGGTGTAAGTGACCATAATTTTTACAGACCTTCTGCACATGATTTTTGAGGTAATGTAGTCAGTATTATGCCCGTATCACTTTACTTTCCCAGAAAAAATCTGGTACCCATTTAAGGCTGGGTGAACCTGGAAGCCGCTGATCAGGATCAAACCCAATCTTTTGTCCTTAAAAGTCCAGTACACTTACCACTGAGCTATCATGGCTCCCAATAGAATTGAGGCAGACACAGAAAGTTCCAAGAAATATGAAATGAGAACTAGATATGCTAAAGTAGATAGGCAGATGAGTGATAAGTACAGTAAAATAGTACAAAATAGATATAACACCATTGAGAAATTACAGATCATTGAGGAGCAGTATGAAAGACATTTGATTCAATGAACATCAAAAGAAGTAATACCAAAATAATAGCTAAAAGAGCCAACAAGAAGAAATGGATGACTGAAGAAATACTAAATTAATAGACAAAAGACAAAAACTGGTATGGCACATGTTCATGATTAGTTTTAACGCCATGTTTTTGAAAGATCTGTCTTAGTTTTCAAACCATGTTTTAAAAGACCAGTCTTAGTTTTAAGACCATATTTTAAAATATGTCTTAGTTTTAAGACCATATTTTAAAATATGTCTTAGTTTTCAAACCATGTTTTAAAAAATCAGTCTTAATTTTCAAACCATGTTTTAAAAAATCAGACATAGTTTTCAAACCAGGTTTTAAAAAATCAGTCTTAGTTTTCAAACCATGTTTTAAAAAATCAGTCTTAGTTTTCAAACCATGTTTTAAAAAATCAGTCTTAGTTTTCAAACCATGTTTTAAAAAATCAGTCTTAGTTTTCAAACCATGTTTTAAAAAATCAGTCTTAGTTTTCAAACCACGTTTTAAAAAATCAGTCTTAGTTTTCAAACCATGTTTTAAAAAATCAGTCTTAGTTTTCAAACCACATTTTTTAAAATCAGTCTTAGTTTTCAAACCATGTTTTAAAAGACCAGTCTTAGTTTTAAGACCATATTTTAAAATATGTCTTAGTTTTCAAACCATGTTTTAAAAAATCAGTCTTAATTTTCAAACCATGTTTTAAAAAATCAGACATAGTTTTCAAACCAGGTTTTAAAAAATCAGTCTTAGTTTTCAAACCATGTTTTAAAAAATCGGTCTTAGTTTTCAAACCATGTTTTAAAAAATCAGTCTTAGTTTTCAAACCATGTTTTAAAAGACCAGTCTTAGTTTTAAGACCATATTTTAAAATATGTCTTAGTTTTCAAACCATGTTTTAAAAAATCAGTCTTAATTTTCAAACCATGTTTTAAAAAATCAGACATAGTTTTCAAACCAGGTTTTAAAAAATCAGTCTTAGTTTTCAAACCATGTTTTAAAAAATCGGTCTTAGTTTTCAAACCATGTTTTAAAAAATCAGTCTTAGTTTTCAAACCATGTTTTAAAAGACCAGTCTTAGTTTTAAGACCATATTTTAAAATCAGTCTTAGTTTTCAAACCATGTTTTAAAAAATCAGACATAGTTTTCAAACCAGGTTTTAAAAAATCAGTCTTAGTTTTCAAACCATGTTTTAAAAAATCGGTCTTAGTTTTCAAACCATGTTTTAAAAAATCAGTCTTAGTTTTCAAACCATGTTTTAAAAGACCAGTCTTAGTTTTCAAACCGTGTATTAAAAGACCTTATTAGTTCCCAAATATACTTCTGTTGCAATATATTTTGAAATGAACTGCTGCCTATTAACAACTACCAGGCTCCCATTTCTTTTAAGTGAGAATTCAATGACTTCACTTATGAATGCATGTGTATCGGGAGTGCCATATTTAACAGTCAAATCTTTTGGTTTTGTTAATGATTCTGGGTATTGTACAAGAAGGAGTTTTGAAATTCTATTTATCTATCTAGCTGTTTCCTTTCGAGGTGTTGATGGCACATAAGGCAGTCTAGACTTTCTGTGTCCAATTATCTTTGTTATCAAGCATGAGACCATGCACAGGGCCTGCATTGTTTTGAAATTAGTGCTTGCATAAATATAGTAAAAAAAAGTAAATAACCCCGTCACGCCAAGTGGCGTATAGGGAAATATGGTGTTAGTGACCCTATATTTTACAGACCTTCAGCATATGATTTTTGGGGTAATGTGGTCGGTATTACGCCCGTGCTGCTTTACTTTCCCAGGAAAAAAATCCGGTGCCCATTTAAGGCTGGGTGAACCCGGAAGCCGTCGGTTGGGATCAAACCCTACCCCTTGTCCTTTGTAGTCCAGTTCACTAACCACTGAGCTATCGCGGCTCATTGCATAAATATAATTAACATAATTGTGAAATAAAAAAAAAAATATAAGGCAATGTTGTATCCTGTTAGAACTTTCAGGAAATTATTTAATTTATTTATTTACATTTTAACAGATGTTGGACAGCATGGTAAATAGTCCGCGGCCAACAAGAGCAGAAGCCAGCGATGTTGCCAATGCAATTTTAGATGGAGCAGACTGTGTGATGTTGTCTAAGGAGACAGCAATTGGGAAACACCCAGCTAAAACTGTAGAGACACTGGCATCGGTTTGTATCTGTGACACCAAATATCTGTTTGTTTTAACCATAGATTACCATTCCAATACCTGTGACAAAACATTGTCTCTATCTATTGACCTTTCGAGCCGTAGCCGGCCCATAGGGCATAGACCAAGATACTCCTTCTCTTATCTGAATTTTTGTTTTAGCAGTTTTCAATTCTTTTCAAGATGTTTTATCAAATCTCGCCATTTGTCTGTTCTGTGCAAGCAGCTCTATCTCATTAAGAGAGCCGAATCCTGCTGCTCTTGCCTCTCTCATCAATGTTCTTCTCAGTGTCTCTCTGGGTCTTCCTCTTTTCCTCTTACCTGTTGTTTCCCATATAAGGGCTTGCTTTGCTATTCGGTTATTATCTCTTCTCATCACATGTCCAACATATGACCATCGTCTTTTCTTTATTACTGAAGATATTAGTAGTTGATTGGCGATTTCTCTAGCTTCCTCGTTTGTTTTGAATTCATTCCACGCTAGTATTTTCCTTAGACATTTATTTTCGAATGCGTTCAACTTTGTTTCTATATCTCTTGTTGTTTTCCAGCTATCACACGCATACGTAAGGGTTGATAGTACATTTGATTTGAATAGTCTAAGTTTTGTGTTTATGCTGATGAGTTTTGATTTCCACAACTTTTCAAGGCTTCTGAAAGACATTGCTGCTTTAGCTATTCTGATTCTAATTTCTTTGCTTGTATCCCCTTCTCGATCAATGTGACTTCCAAGATAGATAAAGTGATCGATCTCTTCTACTGGTTTGTTTTCCATGTATATTTTGTCATCTGTTAGAATTAAACTTTTCATGACTTTAGTCTTTTCATGATTGATCTCAAGCCCAATTTTGCTGTCTATTGATGATAGTTCATTTGTGTTTTCCTGCATCGTTTTTATGACTCAATTCCATAGTAAAAATGACTACCATTTAAGTATCATATTTTTTACCCACCCTTTTTTACTTTAATTACCAAGAATTCTTTAACCAGCTCAGAGTGTATGTGGAACTTCTTATTTTTTGCTGTTGGCTCCGAGAGACTGCACATCAGATCTCACTACACAGAGACCAGGGGAGAGTAAAACCATAAAGAAATCAAGGATTCAAAGAGAAAACATCCCACAGGCTATGCCTGGATTTGAACCTAGACCTTCATGTAAAAAAATGTCTAATTCTTACCTCCACCAAATGCCACTAGATCAGTGAATTAATAGACACTATGTAAGACATAACAGACAGGAAAAAACAATAATGTAAGGCATAGTTCCAGAATGATGATACAGGAGCAGACCAAGAAGAAGGTAGTATCAAGACATCAAACATACCTGGAATATGACAACAGAAGAGGTGGAAGATCTGACTAGAGATAGAGATTCTTTCACTCAGACTGTGGTGAATGCAACATTCTATGGAAGATCTGGCTAGAGACAGAAATACTTTCAGACGGGCTGTGATGAATTCAACGTTCTGCAAAGTACATGTGATCTGATGCCGATGATCCAAGTATATCCATTCTGGAGACAAATAAAAATAAATGAATATTATTATAGAGGGAAACTTCAGAGGTGATAATCAGTGAATAATTTCAGAGGAAGAGGTATGTTTACAGCACTCCAAAAAAAATTACAAATAATCAACAACAGAAAAAAAAAACAAAGAACAACATATGGTCCGAAGCAGGATCGAACCCGTACTCCTTGGCACAGCGCCTTGCCATGAGAAGCCAAACGCTTGGATCACTGCCAACTCAGCTAACTAAAACATTAGCTATCATTGGCGATGTCTTTCACGCAGGTGTTCTCATGACTATAGCATAGGGCTGCAATCACAGCTCAGGAATAAATTGTGTATCTGTATTTTTCCTATTAAGACAAGTATGTCCCGGATAGGGTAGGTCTGAATATTTGCTTTGCAGACAAACATTTATAGGACGAAACAGCACGAATAGTATATCCATTGTGGTTTTATATCTACATCTATAATACTAGATAGAACTGCTTGCACAGAACAGAGACAAATGGCGAGATTTGATAAAATGTCTTTAAAAGAATTGAAAACTGCTAGAACAAAAATTTAGATAAGAGAAGGAGTATCTTGGTCTACACCCTATAGGCCGGCTACGGTCAATAGATAGATAGATAGATATAATACTAAGTGGTTGGGATTTTTATTTATGATTTCTCTCTGCGGCAACCACCCCTGGTCTCAGCTTCGAGACTCGGCTTGAAACGTTAGCTACTCATCGACGGAAAAAACATGACTACCTCCGAAGTCGGAGTTATCTGCCTGTGCGGCGAGGAGCTCCTGTGCACACGGCTGCCAGGGATAAATGGATTAACACGCAAAATTCAGTTCCTAGTCTCTAGGGACTTCGTCAGAGATGAAAGCTGGTGAACGCAACAACAACAACAATACTAAGTGATGATGCTATTTCTATCAAGTGGCTTTGTTTAAACAGATCTGCAAGGAAGCTGAGAATGCAGTGTACCATGCAAGGATGTTTAAAGACTTGCGTTCTGTGACTGCCATTCCTACAGACAATGCTCGGGCCACATCTATTGCTGCGGTAGAAGCTGCATTTCGTTTTGGAGCTTCAGCTATTGTTGTTGTAACAGCTTCTGGAAGGTAATTATTTTTAGAGTTTTGGTTGCTGTTGTTGGGGGCATGTTTAAATGAAACTCATCCGAGCTACGCCAAGTGGACATATAAGTGAAGGCATGATCACATCTGATCAATGTGCAATTGTCTATGTGTTCATTTTCCATGTAGTATTCATTGGTCACAATAATAACATCAGATGGAAGATGCACCACAGAAATAAAAAGCAGAATAGTTCAGGCCAAAATAGCATTTCTCTTCCTCTTCTTATTCTACTTTTTTTTAGCTCCCAGTGGAGCATAGGTCTTCAACAAACACTTTCCAAGTTGTTCTGTTTTTTGCCATTCTTTTAAGATCATTCCATGTCTTCCCCATAATCTTCATCTCTGCTTCTATCTGTCTTCTCCAAGAATTCCTTGGTTTTCCTCTTTGTCTTTTCCCCTGGGGATTCAAAAAAAGGGCCTGTTGTGTAATACTCTCAGTTGGCTTCCGTAGTGTGTGTCCTATCCAGCGCCATATCTATATTACTGCCCAGATATATGTAAGATTGTACATCTAATAGAGGTATTTCTCCTAGTTTTATTTGGTTTTTGCCAACTGTATTAATTCTCATAATGTTGGTCTTATCTCTATTAATCTTCAGTCCTAGCTGTTGTGATCTCTCATCAAGTATGCTCATTTTATGCTGCATCTGTTGATGGCTGTGTGATTGGAGAGCTATGTCATCAGCAAAGTCTAAATCATCAAGTTGTTTGGTCAGTGACCACTGGATTCCATTTCTGTTGTTTTGAGTTATTTTCATAATCCAATCTATGGCCAGTAGAAAGAGAAATGGAGACAGAAGACATCCATGCCTTACACCTGTTCTTATTTCAAATGCTTCTGTAAGCTGCCCTTCATGCACCACACTACATTTCGTTTCTTCATACATTGTTTTTATCTGGTTAATAAACTTTATGGGGATTCCGTAATGACTCAGCAACTTCCAAAGCATTCTTCTGTCTAAACTATCAAATGCCTTTTCGTAATCTATGAATCCAATATAAAGTGGGGATTTTAGTTCTAAAATTTGTTCAACTATTATACGTAGAGTAGTTATTTGATCAGCACATGATCTGTTCTTCCTAAAACCTGCTTGTTCATCACTCAAATGTTTCTCTATGGCCTCTTTTAGTCTCTCCAGAATGATTCTGCTTAATATTTTTCCTGGCACTGATAGTAGCATAATTTCCCTATAATTTGTGCACTCCTGTAAACTTCCTTTCTTTGCAGTTTATCCATTTAACCTTCTTTCCAGTCTTTAGGTATTTCTTCCCTCTCCCAAATTTTATCTAATAGATTATGTAGCATCTTGAAAATAGCATTGAAGCGAATCATGGACAGTAGACAAACAAATGAAAAGACGATTAGAGGCCACAGAGATGGGATTTCTCAGAAGAATGTTGAAAGTTCCCTGGACAGCCAACCGGTATGGCACATGATGATGATTCATTGGTTTTGGAGCCACGATAGCTCTGTGGTTGGTGAAATGAACTACTTATTAGACAAGAGATTGGGTTCGATCCTGATCGATGGCTTCCAGGCTCACCCAGTCTTAAATGGGTACTGATTTTTTTCTGGGAAAGTAAAATGACAAGGGCGTAATACCAACCACATTACCTTAAAAAATCATGGTCATTAACACTATATTCCCTATATGCTACTTGGCATGATGGGACACTTTACTTTTTTTGTTCATTAGTATTACTGCAGTCACTGGAAACATGTCCGGTGTAACACGGAATCTGTCCATGGTCAATCAGCAAACAGTGATTCATTTTTTAACCATGAAGGACTTCTACTCATCATCATCATCATGTGCCATACCGGTTGGCGTATGCGATCATGTCCTTCCACAATCTTCTATCTTCAGTGCATCGTATCAGTTCTGTTGTTGACTGTTTTCCATGCCATGACACCAAGCTATCCAGTATTTTCTCTCTTTGTTGTCCGTTATCTCTCTTTCCTTGTATTTTGCCAGTTGTAACCAAGTATTCCAGCTTTCCTCTTCTCATGATGTGCCCGAAAAATGTTGTTTGTTTCTTTCTGATGTTTTTTTAGGAGCTCCCTTTTTGAGTTGGCCTCTTTGAGAACTTCCTCATTGGTCTTTTTAGCTGTCCAGGGAACTTTCAACATTCTTCTGAAAAATCCCATCTCTATGGCCTCTAATCGTCTTTTCATTTGTTAAAGAGCTTGGTGTGAACATTAATATCATCTGCTACAAAGACACACTAGACAACATGCATACGGCCATCAAGAATACAAGACCTGACATACTTTTTTGTGTGGTGTAATTCTGTTGCACAACAATGCTCATCCACGTGTCACAAACATTGTGTCAGTCATGTGATTAGCAAGTAAATGGTTTTTCAAGTTCTGCAACCCTCCCCACCCTACAACCCGGATCTTTGCTTCTTTGGTTATGGAAGGCCTCGGTATCACTGCAAACGAATTAAAATAAATAATTGCTCAACTGCCCGTGCCAATCAGATCATCCAAACACAGCCAACTGTTCCTTGCCATACGATATCATCATTCATCGTAAACAATTGGAATATCGAAACATGATCAAAACGGATGAAACACACAGCTCACGGTGTGCACAGAGCACCTAACTCAGTAGCTCCTGCAACAAGCTGGACTTGGAATATGAGGAAACCCGGATCTGTCACCATGTAACTTTTCATTTGTTCTGACCCTTAAAAAAAAATCTCTAAAGGGAAGATAATTTGACTCTGATGCAGACAGCATGCCCTCAGTGACAAAATTGTTCAATGAACAACCAAAGACAAAAGAGAGGAAAACCAAAGGGAAGGTGTGTGCAAGATATAAGCAGATGAGTTGGGATTGAATGTTGCAAATGCTGGACATCTTACACAGAACAGAAAGTTCAGAGTAGCTGTCATGTGAACCAAATTTCAACAGGGAGAAGCAGCTAGATGATGATGATGTATTTGTGGTGAATAATGACATTGATGTGTAATCTAAATTACATTAATAAAATCATTTAATGAATTTTGCTTAAGAAAAACATAGCATCAACATAAAGAGATCTAATAAACAACTGAAACAGATTCAAACACCTAGGTACTCTTGGGATATATCATCATCATTGAGTGCCATCTCCGCAACGAAGGTTGGCTACCATGGAGCGCCATTTTGCTCTATCTCTTGCTTTGATGGTGCAGGTTGTCATCTTTTGATTTGTCCATCTTTTGATGTTACTCGTCCATGTTAATCTTGGTCTGCCTCTTTTACCTTGTATTTTCCCCTCCAGGATCACTTTCAGTAGGCTGTTGTGTCTTTTAACATGGCCTAAGAATTGCATTTGTCTTGTTCTAATTGTGTTCAGAAGTTCTCTTTTCATTTTTAGTTGTTTTAAGACTTTGTCATTTGTTTTCTTTTCCTTCCATCCATTGGGATATATAATAGCTGATAAACAACCAAAACACATAAATGTATTCAAATACCTAGGTAGTCTGGGAACATACAATAACAAACTAGAGCCAGTCATGGGGTGTAATGTACACTCCTACAAGGTATGGTGACAGCTTTACAAAAAAGGAACACTACAAAATACTGATATTTTGGCCTACATGTGGCCTTCATCAGAAAATGAGAACACAAACGAACAACAAAATTAAGATGACTGTTACACTTAGGATAAGAGAGACAGGTAAATCATGGAGAAATAAACAGAGGGATAAGAGAGACAGGTAAATCATGGAGAAATAAACAGAGGGATAAGAGAGACAGGTAAATCATGGAGAAATAAACAGAGGGATAAGAGAGACAGGTAAATCATGGAGAAATAAACAGAGGGATAAGAGAGACAGGTAAATCATGGAGAAATAAACAGAGGGATAAGAGATGAAATGATCATAAGAATGAGAGATGTTCTTCTTACCGCAGGATAAAAATAAATAATATGTGGAAATTAGTGAGTTAAAATATATATATAGAATTAAAGTGGGACTTAACTGATGAAGATCCAAAAGTTCAGAGCAAGTGGATGGATAACTGTGAGTCAATGGGATACAGGAGGGGAGAGGGAAAGGAGGAGGGGCATATGTGTGTAGGAAATCAGTCATGTGATTAGACAAGAAGCCAGACAAGATAAACAAGAAGTAAAATTGGTGTGAGACGCAGTCAAGCATGACACAGATAACAACCAGAGACAGGGAAGTGTAGATATGGAGTGAAAAAGAGCAACAAACAAGCAGTGGAATTAGGCTCAATATGCAGTAATGCTCCTGGTCCTAATGCCAAGTTCACTGGCTATTGAAGAAATGACAAAAGAGGGATAAAGATAATTTATTTGTCCAACTAGCTGCCTGTATGGCACGGGAAAAAAAATGAAATTCAAGCAAAATTAATTCTTGAATTTCTAAAGATATAAAGCTGGTGTATGCAAAACAAACAACAAATGTCCAAGCAATCAATTTATTTTTGCAATGTTCATACAGATCTGCTACCTTGATAGCTCAATACCGCCCACACTGCATCATCATTGCCATCACCAGGTCTCATCATACGGCCCATTATCTTAGCCTTTACCGGGGGATCTTTGCTGTTCTTCATACAGGTATATGTTACTTTAATACAATTTTTTATTTATTTAGCCAATCTTGTTTTAGCATTACATTGTACTGATATCAACACAGCTGTTTTTTTTTTCATTTCAAAGTGGGGGGGACTGGTTGGTCTTGAGGCAAGACGCTGGCCTCAATAAAGAGAGGTTATGAGTTCAAATCCCAGCTGCACCATTTTGGGACTTTTATTTGTGATTTCCTTCTGTGGCAACCACACCTGGGCTCAGCAGCAAGGCTCGGCTTGATATGTCAATTACTCATCGATGAAAAAATATGAGTACCTTTGAAGACAGAGTTATCAGCCTGTGCTGCGAGGAACCCCTGTGCACATGGCTGCCAGGAAAAAAATGGATTAACATGCACAATTCAGTTCCTAGTCTCTAGGGACTTCGCCAGAGGTGAAAGATAGTGAACACAAATAAAAAAGAAAACTAAAAACTTAAAGTGGCACTTTAGTTATAATTTATAAAGTTTTGCAGCGTTTAGAAGTCCTCAATCTAGTACACTCATTCTTAAAACCTGTATCGGTTGGGATTTTTATTTATGATTTCTCTCTGCGGCAAACACCCCCTGGTCTCAGCAGCAAGACTCGGCTTGAAACGTCAGTTACTTATTGACGGAAAAAACATGAGTACCTCAGAAGTCGGAGTTATCGGCCTGTGTGGCGAGGGACCCCTGTGCACATGGCTGCCAGGGAAAAATGGATGAACATGCACAATTCAGTTCCTAGTCTCTAGGGACTTCGTCAGAGTTGAAAGCTGGCAAATGCAACAACAACAACAAAACCTGTATTTTATTAACTCTAGATATGCGATACCATATTAAAAATTATCACAAAACACATATTCTTTCAAATTTGACAGTTTGCTGTGTTCGCTTTTAAATATCTCCTCCCTTATCCAATGAAAACTCATTTCCTGCCAATTCATTAACCAATCAAATATTTCTACGTCATCTACTCACTCATCTGTTTATCTTTTATCAACCCTGATATTCTCGTGTCAAGTCTAACACCATTTTCCTCGACTTTCTCGTGACCCTTCTTGTTGATTTTCCTCCACTTTCTCCATTATCCCTTACTCTCCTCCTCTCCCCACTCACCCACTGCTACAGGTTTACACTAATCAAAATGAGAGTGAAGCACTCTGTGGCTAAACGTATGTGACTGAAATGGGCATAAAAAAAAAAAGTAAAGTACCCCCGTCACGCCAAGTGGCGTATAGGGAATATGTTGTTAGTGACCCTATATTTTACAGACCTTCAGCACATGATTTTTGGGGTAATGTGGTCAGTATTACGCCCGTGCTGCTTTACTTTCCCAGAAAAAAATCCGGTACCCATTTAAGGCTGGGTGAACCCGGAAGCCGTCGGTTGGGATCGAACCCTACCCCTTGTCCGTGGTAGTCCAGTTCACTAACCACTGAGCTATCGCAGCTCCCTTGAAATCGGCATGGTGCATTGAAACATGTGGAAAGAGTTAAAATTATTTTAATAAGTGAATTTTGCACTATTTGTGGACTGACATGCTTTCAATTAAGGTGCAATATTTTATTTTGCAGGCACCATCTGCGATAACTGGTACACTGACATTGATATGCGGATTGATTACGGCATGGGTATAGCTAAAGATATCGGCTATATCAAAGCCAAGGACATCGGTATGATGGTTTCACTTATTGATTAGTAATTAAAGCTGATTTCATTTCACTTTCAAGATGTTCTGCTTCTCTTATGATGGAGAAGAACATGCAAATTAAACTATCTAACCCTTTCTCTCAACTCTGCACAAATAAGTATTGGCTCCAGTTTAGCAACTGCATCACAAATGAGAACCTAAGATCAATGTATAATGGCATAAAGAAAGTCCTCGGACCAACAAAATGTACTTTTGCCCCACCTGAACATCTCCTAAACATCTACATGCTGCTCAAACAACATAGGTTATGCTGGCTTGGCCAGTTACACCATATGAAAGATGGTTGCATACCAAAAGATACAGTTTATGATAATTAGCAGATGGCAAAAGAACTAGGGGCACTAAAAAGTCAGATTTATAGATGTGTATAAATATGATAGTTTATAGTTTACGATATATATATGTTTACGATGACAAACACCTATACATCCAGTGGAACACCAATTCTAGACAAATCTGGATTAATGCTAACAACAAGCGCAGACATAAAAGCCCGTTGGGCGGAACACTTCAAAGAAATTCTTAACCGTCCACTACCTCACAGTTTAATAGATTTTGAAGCTGAAACACCAGCAGCAGAATTAGATGTAAATTTAGATGACTTCACCTTGAGTGAAATAGAAACCACCTTAAAGCTAATGACCAATAACAAGGCTGCTGGAGAGGATAAGTTAACAGCTGAGATCCTCAAGGCAATTGATAGCCATAATTTAATACATCTCCAAAAAATGTTCAACATCATTTGGAAAACAGAGAAGACGCCTCATAAATGGAAAAAAGGAATCATTGTTAAGATCCCAAAAAAGGGCAATCTTAGAGATTGTAACAATTGGAGAGGCGTGACACTTTTGTCAGTTGCCTCAAAATTATTCTGTAAAATCATCCTAAATAGAATAAAGGATTCAATAGATACAGTAATGCGTGAAGAACAGGCTGGGTTTAGAAAAGGGAGAAGCTGTCTTGACCACATTTTCACTCTACGACTTATATTGGAGGAACACATTGAAAAGCAAAAACCTTTTGTACTTAACTTCATCGACTTCAAAAAAGCATTTGATAGTATTCATAGAGATTCTTTGTGGAAAATTCTGAAGCAATATGGCTTACCATCAAAAATCATAAATATTATCAAAGACATGTATGATGGTTACACATGTGCAGTTCGAACAGAGGAAGGACTGAGCGAATGTTTCCCAATAGAAACTGGGGTTAAACAAGGATGTATTTTATCGCCCTTGTTATTTGGAATTGTTATGGACTTCATAATGAAGAAATGCTGCACTGGTAATAAAGGCATCGAATGGATACAAGGAGACCATTTGGAGGACCTGGACTTTGCTGATGACATAGTTCTCATCAGCAATCAGATAAAAACGATGCAGGAAAACACAAATGAACTATCATCAATAGCCAGCAAAATTGGGCTTGAGGTCAATCATGAAAAGACTAAAGTCATGAAAAGTTTAATTCCAACAAGTGACAAAATATACATGGAAAACAAACCAGTAGAAGAGATCGATCACTTCATCTATCTTGGAAGTCACATTGATCGAGAAGGGGATACAAGCAAAGAAATTAGAATCAGAATGGCTAAAGCAGCAATGTCTTTCAGAAGCCTTGAAAAGTTGTGGAAATCAAAACTCATTAGCACAAACACAAAACTTAGGCTATTCAAATCAAATGTACTATCAACCCTTACGTATGCGTGTGAAAGCTGGAAAACAACAAGAGATATAGAAACAAAGTTGAACGCATTCGAAAATAAATGTCTAAGGAAAATACTTGGTATAGAATGGAACGAATTCAAAACAAACGAGGAAATTAGAGAAATCGCCAATCAACCACTAATATCTTCAGTAATAAAGAAAAGACGATGGTCATACGTTGGACATGTGATGAGAAGAGATAATAATCGAATAGCAAAGCAAGCCCTCATATGGGAAACAACAGGTAAAAGAAAAAGAGGAAGACCCAGGGAGACACTGAGAAGAACATTGATGAGAGAGGCAAGAGCAGCAGGAATCGGCTCCCTCAATGAGATAGAACTGCTTGCACAGAACAGAGACAGATGGCGAGATTTGATAAATATCTTTAAAAGAAAACTGCTAGAACAAAAATTCATATAGGAGAAGGTGTATCTTGGTCTACGCCCTATGGGCCGGTTACGGCTCGAAAGGTCAATAGATAGATAGATAGATAAATATGACTTGAAGACTCTGAATATAAACCCTGCAGTCTGGGAAGATATAGCTGCAGACTGCAATCTTTGGAAACACACTCAAAAGCTCCAACTCAAACAAATTCATAGAAAAGATAAACACATTGAAGGAAACGAAAAAATATAATTTTCAAAATCCATATTTAACTAAGACTGATGAGGTTACTACTAACCCTTTCTCTGCTGAACATAGGGGTGTACATGATTAACTAATAGAACCATCACAAAACACAAAATACCAAATTTAAAAAGCTCTTAAAAAATAACAGCTGAACATAATCAACTAGAAAAATTAATTTAAAATAAGAATGGAATGAAGTTTCATAACAACCAAGATTTATTATTATTATACAAGTGTAAGTGTGTTCATAATTAAGTATATATTTAGTAAGAATGAGCAAAAAAAACAACACAAAATTGTGACCAAAAAATAATCCACGTACTCACATTAAAAAATAATATCAAATGATGGTGACAATTCATTACCCCAAAATCATGTGCTGAAGGTCTGTAAAAATTATGGTAAAAAAAAAAAAGTAAAAAGCCCCCGTCGCGCCAAGTGGCGTATAGCGAATATGGTGTTAGTGACCATAAATTTTTACCAACCTTCAGCACATGATTTTTGGGGTAATGTGGTTGGTATTACGCCCGTGCCATTTTACTTTCCCAGAAAAAAATCCGGTACCCATTTAAGGCTGGGTGAACCCTACCTCTTGTCCTTTGTAGTCCAGTTCACTAACCACTGAGCTATCGCGGCTCCTAAAAAATTATGGTCACTAGAACTATATTCCCTATACGCCACTTGGCGTGACGGGGCACTTTATTTTTTATTTATTTTTTGTTATAATGATGACACTTGATATTTGATCTTTTGAAAATTGTAAAAAAATCACACAGTGTATCCAACACATGAATTCAATAACTATTAGACTATCACTTCTAAACTGAATCAATCTTATTTCTAAATCACTTAACTATTAGACTATCACTTCTAAACTGAATCAAACTTATTTCTAAATCACTTAACTATTAGACTATCACTTCTAAACTGAATCAAACTTATTTCTAAATCACTTAACTATTAGACTATCACTTCTAAACTGAATCAAACTTATTTCTAAATCACTTAACTATTAGACTATCACTTCTAAACTGAATCAAACTTATTTCTAAATCACTTAACTATTAGACTATCACTTCTAAACTGAATCAAACTTATTTCTAAATCACTTAACTATTAGACTATCACTTCTAAACTGAATCAAACTTATTTCTAAATCACATACCACGTAATCTTCAAGAAATTTATCTAAATCTGAAGACCTAATTTTATCCTGGAAGCTACAAAACACTGATTTTTTTCTGGGAAAGTAAAGCAGCACGGGCATAATACCGACCACATTACCCCAAAAATCATGTGCTGAAGGTCTGTAAAATATAGGGTCACTAACACCAATAACAAATGGTTTGGCCACCTGGTCAGAATGAATCCTCACCAATCACCATCAAGGGCGTTCTTCCCGAGAATGCATGAAAAAAGACCAAGAGGAAGACCCAGAAGAAGATGGATAGATGCAGTGACAGAGACATGTAACAACAAAGGAAAATCACTAATTCAGACAGTTCGAGTAGCTCAAGAACGACAAATGATATAAACCACGACACCTTTTAGGTATCAGTGAAAAGAGACAAGAAGAAGATGGATAGATGCAGTGACAGAGACATGTAACAACAAAGGAAAATCACTAATTCAGACAGTTCGAGTAGCTCAAGAACGACAAATGATATAAACCACGACACCTTTTAGGTATCAGTGAGAAAGAGAAAAAGAAAAGAAGAAGAACACCATATTTCCTTATACACCACTTGGCGTGACGGGGGTACTTTACTTTTACTTTCCTAGCTACAAAACAAAAGAAGGGGATCTGTGCTATCAGGTTTCGACAATGATTTTCAAACACAAATTTGAAGATGTTAGAATAGGCATTTGCCGTGAATGAAATGGAAATCACTGCTAATTTAGTGTACTTCAACATTGAAGAGTTCCTGGTAATTGATGTAATGTAAAGAATGCCTAAACTCTCCACAATGAACCAATCCCAAAACAATGGAAATTGGTGCATGAGCAGGTTAAGGGTTAAAGGGCATAAAGATACATGAGAGCTGTACACTGTCACTGCCCTAGGGCAGTCCCCAGAACATGCTCTAGTAAGCTTTCATGACTGTAATGGTCTTGGGATATATTAGTAGTCTCCGTCAGTCACAGTTGACTATGAATTTTGTCTATTGTCAATCATAGTTGATTATGTATTGAAGTTTTGACACGTGAGTTCTCTCAAGAATAGACATTCAGTTCTGGAAGAAGTGTGTTGCACATGGACTGCGGGTGGAAGATGAGTATTGGCAATGAGATGGATTACAATTTGTCCACCCATTAATCATTATCAGCCTCTTGGAATCATGATGAAAATCATATTTTGTTGACAGATTGAATGCAGCCTGTATGTTGAGCAAGCGATTAAGTGTATGTACAATGGCAACAAATATATTTCAAAATCAAAATGCATCTACATCATTCAATATTTGGGGTGTATTAGGACACCCTGGGGGTCTTATGGTGACCAAATCATGTTTGCAATTACACATAACAGGCAACACACACACACACACACACACAATTACTTGATCTTTAAAAGTATTATGTAGATACGCCTCTGAAAAGAACTGAACTGGAAATGAACATGTTTACTGTAAAATCTAAAATTTGAATCAATTTATTTACAATGGTCCTAAAAGATCAAAGGAATTAGTTGATGTGCTAAATCTGTTGTCATGAATAAAGCATAGCAATATTTTGTGTCATGAATAATCTAAGGCTGCACGCAAAAAATCAGTGTGATATAACAGGTAGTTTTCATGCAAATTGAAAGCAAACATGTTCTTGAATTTATCAATGGACTATTGTAATTGTTATTTATAGAGATTCTCTTGGTCTGCCTTGTTTTCTTTAATCATATGGTTTTCACATAAATGATGGGGAAGTTTTTCTTCATTCATTCTCAACACATGATCAATGTATTTCCAACGTCTTCTTCTTTTAAAGCTGAACATGTATTCTTGTTTAGATTTGTCTCGTATCAGTTTGTTTGAAATGCATTCTCTTCCAACTTATGTTTTACATCCGTATTTATGTAGATATTCTTAAATATGTTGTAGAACTAGCAGCAAAATTGTCAATTATGGAGAACTATGACTTCTGCAATATGTGTTGTCTTCGACCCGAGATGAAATGAGTGAAATGAAAAGATGTGTAGCTGAAATATGACAAAATAAAATTACATTTGAACTTAAACTCTATTTGGTATGTTTTATATCCCAGTGGTCCTTGTGACAGGATATCAGGATGGCTCAGGGGCAACCTACACCGTTCGCAGTATTGTAATTCCAGATGACAATGAGAGTTCTCACTGCTTGGATACTCCAAACTCAAGGGAACCCCCGCAAGTCTGGGATGATAGTTGTGGTGTGGATTGATTGAAAGTTTGAGATTTGGAGAATTTGGATGTTTAGATTGGAGAATTTACAAGTTTAGTTTGGAGAATTTTAAAGTTTAGATTGGAGAATTTGAAAGTTTAGATTGGAGAATTAACAAGTTTAGATTGGAGTATTTGAAAGTTTATACATTAGTGTATTTGAAAGTTTAAGATTGGAGTATTTGAAAGTTTAGATTGGAGAATTAACAAGTTTAGATTGGAGAATTAACAAGTTTAGATTGGAGTATTTAAAAGTTTATACATTAGTGTATTTGAAAGTTTAAGATTGAAGTATTTGAAGGTTTACATTGGAGAATTTGAAAATTTAGATTGGAGTAATTGAAAGTTTATATTGCAGAGTTAAAAAGTTTAGATTGGAGAATTTGAAAATTTAGATTGGAGAATTTGAAAGTATAAGATTGGAGAATCTGAAATTCTCATTGGGGGTCATTAGGGCACCACTGATAGACTTCATCAACCTTCTCCATTGTCTTTGGGATCATTGGGGCACCACTGATAGACTTCATCAACCTTTTCCATTCTCTTTGGGGGTCATTGGGGCACCACTGATAGACTTCATCAACCTTCTCTATTTCTCTCTATCTTCAGTCATTCTTGGAGACTCTGCAAACTCGAGGCCTGTCCACTCTTTGATGTTATCTTCCCATCTCTTTCTCTGCCTACCTCCCCTTCTGGAACCCTTTTCACAGCTTCATGAAATGATCTTTACCAGGCCAGACGATTAAGATGCATGGCCAAAACATTTCATTTTGTATTTCTTCACAACAGTCATAGGATCATCACATACTCCAATTCTTTGTTGTATCCATTTTACAAACTTTTTCCATTTGATATCTATCTATCTATTAACCTTTCGAGCCATGGCCGGCCCATAGGGTATAGACCCAGATACTCTTTCTTTTTTCTAAATTTTTTAATTCTAGCAGTCTCAATCCTTGCAAAGATTTTTTATCAAATCTCGCCATTTGTCTCTGTTCTGTGCAAGCAACTCTATCTCATTGAGTGAGCCGATTCCTGCTGCTTTTGCCTCTCTGATCAATTTTCTTCTCAGTGTATCTCTTTGGGTTGACCTCTTTTCCTCTTACCTGTTGTTTCCCACATGAGGGTTTGCATTGTTATTCGGTCATTATATCTTCTCATCACATGTCCAACATATGACCATCGTCTTTTCTTGATTACTGATGATACTAGTGGTTGATTGGCGATTTCTCTAATTTCCTCATTTGTTTTGAATTTGTTCCATGCTATACCAAGTATTTTCCTTACATATTTATTTTCAAATGTGTTCAACTTTGTTTCTATGTCTCTTGTTGTTTTCCAGCTATCACATGCATACGTAAGGGTTGATAGTACATTTGATTTAAAAAGTCTAAGTTATTTGATATTTATCTATCAATTTATTAGCGACAAGAGGTAGAGTTCGATCCCTACCGACGACTTTCAGGTTCACCCAACCTTTAATGGGTAACGGATTTTTTTCCGGGAAAGTATAGCGGCATGGGCGTAAAACCGCCCACATTACCCCAAAAATCATGTGCCAAAGGTCTGTAAAATATATGGTCACTAACACCATATTCCATGTGTTTACTGAGCACATGCTGACATATTCCCACTCATTTTACTGGGTTCAAGTTGACTTATGTTTTACTAATTTACTGACCATGGGTTGACTTTATATTTTACTACTAATTTTCTTGACACATATATGACTGATTCACTGAACACAAATTGACTTTTATTTGACTCATTTACTGAACAAAGTTGACTTATATTTGACTGATTCACTGAACACAAATTGACTTTAATTTGACTAATTTACTGAACAAAGTTGACTTATATTTGACTGATTCACTGGACACAACTTGACTTTAATTTGACTAATTTACTGAACAAAGTTGACTTATATTTGACTGATTCACTGGACACAAATTGACTTTTATTTGACTAATTTATTGAACAAAGTTGACATATATTTGATTCATGTACTGGGCACAAGACGAGTTGTGTGAATTTTTACAGGTACATTTAGATATATATTTAGTAATTCACTAGAAACATAATGACATACATTGATATTTTAAAGAGAACATATTTACTTTGTATGTAAGTTCATATATATATATTTACTCTGTGCAATTGGTATATTTTAAAATGTATTTTCTTTTATATGTTTAATTTGTCAATACTTTTGTTTCGCATTTACCAGCTTTCACCTCTGGTGAAGTCGCTAGAGACTAAGAACTGAATTTTGCATGTTAATCCACTTTTTCCTGGCAGTCGTGTGCACAGGGGTTCCCTTGTGGAATAACACCGTCTTCAGAGGTACTCATATTTTTTTCTATCAATGAGTAATTGATGTTTCAAACCAGGCCTCACTGCTGAGACCAGGGGTGACTACTGCAAAAGAGAAATCATAAATAAAAATTCCAACTACTGCATGTAGGTTTGAACTCACAACCTCTCTGTATTGAGACCGGTGTCTTGCCTCAAGACCAACCAGCCCCCTTGTCAATACTAACCTTGTAAATATTCACTGGACATTTTATTTAAATAGTTTATATTCTCTGAACATATTGCATACATTTATTTACTTGCAGATATTGACTTTGTTTATATTTACTTGGTATATTCTCTGTGTATATATTCTATTATTTAAATATTTGGGAACTTTGTTAACCTCAGACGGAAGATGTACAAAAGAGGTGAGATGCATAATGACTCAGGCAAAAGCAGCTTTCCAAAAAATTAGGAAGATACTATGCAATCCATTTTTGACAATAGAAACAAGAAAAAGAGTTCTTAAATGTTATGTAGAGCCAGTCTTAACATATGGATGTGAATCATGGACAATAGGACAACAGACAAGAAAATCACTGGAGTCTGTAGAAATGTGATTTTACAGAAGAATGTTGAGAATACTATGGACAGCTAAGAAGAGTAATGAAAACGTTCTGAAAGAGGTCAAAGCAAAATGTGAGCTAATTTCTAATATTAGGAAGAAACAATCATCATTTGTTTGGCCATGTAATGAGAAGAGTACAGCTGGAGTATATTGTAACAGCTGGGAAAATTGAGGGACGAAGAGATAGAGGGAAGCAAAGAGAAAAGATAACAGACAGCTTAAGAGAATGACTTGGCAGAAGGTCAACAACAGAAATGATAAATAGCTGTCATGATAGAAAGTTGTGGAGAGACATGATCACCTACACCAGCAGGCCCGGTACTTGATAATGATGATGATGGTGATATATTATATTACAAGTCCTCAGAAATGGGCTCATGCTGAAAAGATAGTTTTTATAAATATATATATATATTATACTGAAATATTGTTGGCATATATTATGTTATATTTTTACTGCATATATTGTTTACTTAGATTTACTTAGTAAAGCATTACATCTCAGGAGGTAATATCAGGAAGGAAAGCACAAACATAACAAATCTTATTGTTTACGTTTTTACTTAGTTAATGTTTACTGGACATATTGTTTGCATATGTTATCTCAACATACATTTATTCTGTGCATAGTTACTGGAGATATGTTGACATATAGTAACTGTTTATGCATTAAACCCTGCTATGGTAAAGGACCATTTTAGTAGAGAGATACACTTTTTTTAAGTATCCAAAAATATATTTAATCCAGAGAAGAAGGTGGGCATATGTTGGTCATGTGATGAGAAGAGATGACAATAGAAGAAGGTGGGAATATGTTTGTCATGTGATGAGAAGAGATGACAATAGAAGAAGGTGGGAATATGTTTGTCATGTGATGAGAAGAGATGACAATAGAAGAAGGTGGGCATATGTTGGCCATGTGATGAGAAGAGATGACAATAGAAGAAGGTGGGCATATGTTGGTCATGTGATGAGAAGAGATGACAATAGAAGAAGGTGGGCATATGTTGGTCATGTGATGAGAAGAGATGACAATAGAAGAAGGTGGGCATATGTTGGCCATGTGGTGAGAAGAGATGACAATAGAAGAAGGTGGGAATATGTTGGCCATGTGATGAGAAGAGATGACAATAGAAGAAGGTGGGAATATGTTGGTCATGTGATGAGAAGAGATGACAATAGAAGAAGGTGGGAATATGTTGGCCATGTGATGAGAAGAGATGACAATAGAAGAAGGTGGGAATATGTTGGCCATGTGATGAGAAGAGATGACAATAGAAGAAGGTGGGCATATGTTGGTCATGTGATGAGAAGAGATGACAATAGAAGAAGGTGGGCATATGTTGGTCATGTGATGAGAAGAGATGACAATAGAAGAAGGTGGGCATATGTTGGTCATGTGATGAGAAGAGATGACAATAGAAGAAGGTGGGAATATGTTGGCCATGTGATGAGAAGAGATGACAATAGAAGAAGGTGGGCATATGTTGGCCATGTGATGAGAAGAGATGACAATAGAAGAAGGTGGGCATATGTTGGCCATGTGATGAGAAGAGATGACAATAGAAGAAGGTGGGCATATGTTGGCCATGTGATGAGAAGAGATGACAATAGAAGAAGGTGGGCATATGTTGGCCATGTGATGAGAAGAGATGACAATAGAAGAAGGTGGGCATATGTTGGCCATGTGATGAGAAGAGATGACAATAGAAGAAGGTGGGCATATGTTGGTCATGTGATGAGAAGAGATGACAATAGAAGAAGGTGGGCATATGTTGGCCATGTGATGAGAAGAGATGACAATAGAAGAAGGTGGGCATATGTTGGCCATGTGATGAGAAGAGATGACAATAGAAGAAGGTGGGCATATGTTGGCCATGTGATGAGAAGAGATGACAATAGAAGAAGGTGGGCATATGTTGGCCATGTGATGAGAAGAGATGACAATAGAAGAAGGTGGGCATATGTTGGTCATGTGATGAGAAGAGATGACAATAGAAGAAGGTGGGCATATGTTGGCCATGTGATGAGAAGAGATGACAATAGAAGAAGGTGGGCATATGTTGGCCATGTGATGAGAAGAGATGACAATAGAAGAAGGTGGGCATATGTTGGCCATGTGATGAGAAGAGATGACAATAGAAGAAGGTGGGCATATGTTGGTCATGTGATGAGAAGAGATGACAATAGAAGAAGGTGGGCATATGTTGGCCATGTGATGAGAAGAGATGACAATAGAAGAAGGTGGGCATATGTTGGTCATGTGATGAGAAGAGATGACAATAGAAGAAGGTGGGCATATGTTGGCCATGTGATGAGAAGAGATGACAATAGAAGAAGGTGGGCATATGTTGGTCATGTGATGAGAAGAGATGACAATAGAAGAAGGTGGGCATATGTTGGTCATGTGATGAGAAGAGATGACAATAGAAGAAGGTGGGCATATGTTGGTCATGTGATGAGAAGAGATGACAATAGAAGAAGGTGGGCATATGTTGGCCATGTGATGAGAAGAGATGACAATAGAAGAAGGTGGGCATATGTTGGCCATGTGATGAGAAGAGATGACAATAGAAGAAGGTGGGCATATGTTGGTCATGTGATGAGAAGAGATGACAATAGAAGAAGGTGGGCATATGTTGGTCATGTGATGAGAAGAGATGACAATAGAAGAAGGTGGGCATATGTTGGTCATGTGATGAGAAGAGATGACAATAGAAGAAGGTGGGCAT
The DNA here is from genome assembly GCA_032433765.1 of Megaustenia siamemsis. Taxonomy (NCBI): domain Eukaryota; kingdom Metazoa; phylum Mollusca; class Gastropoda; order Stylommatophora; family Ariophantidae; genus Megaustenia; species Megaustenia siamemsis. The sequence goes on along the minus strand of JAVIAB010000099.1, from coordinate 7,289,825 downwards.
ATGTTGGTCATGTGATGAGAAGAGATGACAATAGAAGAAGGTGGGCATATGTTGGTCATGTGATGAGAAGAGATGACAATAGAAGAAGGTGGGAATATGTTGGTCATGTGATGAGAAGAGATGACAATAGAAGAAGGTGGGCATATGTTGGCCATGTGATGAGAAGAGATGACAATAGAAGAAGGTGGGAATATGTTTGTCATGTGATGAGAAGAGATGACAATAGAAGAAGGTGGGAATATGTTGGTCATGTGATGAGAAGAGATGACAATAGAAGAAGGTGGGAATATGTTGGTCATGTGATGAGAAGAGATGACAATAGAAGAAGGTGGGCATATGTTGGCCATGTGATGATAAGAGATGACAATAGAAGAAGGTGGGCATATGTTTGTCATGTGATGAGAAGAGATGACAATAGAAGAAGGTGGGAATATGTTGGTCATGTGATGAGAAGAGATGACAATAGAAGAAGGTGGGAATATGTTGGACATGTGATGAGAAGAGATGACAATAGAAGAAGGTGGGCATATGTTGGTCATGTGATGAGAAGAGATGACAATAGAAGAAGGTGGGCATATGTTGGTCATGTGATGAGAAGAGATGACAATAGAAGAAGGTGGGCATATGTTGGTCATGTGATGAGAAGAGATGACAATAGAAGAAGGTGGGCATATGTTGGTCATGTGATGAGAAGAGATGACAATAGAAGAAGGTGGGCATATGTTGGTCATGTGATGAGAAGAGATGACAATAGAAGAAGGTGGGCATATGTTGGTCATGTGATGAGAAGAGATGACAATAGAAGAAGGTGGGCATATGTTGGTCATGTGATGAGAAGAGATGACAATAGAAGAAGGTGGGCATATGTTGGTCATGTGATGAGAAGAGATGACAATAGAAGAAGGTGGGCATATGTTGGTCATGTGATGAGAAGAGATGACAATAGAAGAAGGTGGGCATATGTTGGTCATGTGATGAGAAGAGATGACAATAGAAGAAGGTGGGCATATGTTGGTCATGTGATGAGAAGAGATGACAATAGAAGAAGGTGGGCATATGTTGGTCATGTGATGAGAAGAGATGACAATAGAAGAAGGTGGGCATATGTTGGTCATGTGATGAGAAGAGATGACAATAGATGAAGGTGGGCATATGTTGGTCATGTGATGAGAAGAGATGACAATAGAAGAAGGTGGGCATATGTTGGTCATGTGATGAGAAGAGATGACAATAGAAGAAGGTGGGCATATGTTGGCCATGTGATGAGAAGAGATGACAATAGAAGAAGGTGGGCATATGTTGGCCATGTGATGAGAAGAGATGACAATAGAAGAAGGTGGGCATATGTTGGCCATGTGATGAGAAGAGATGACAATAGAAGAAGGTGGGCATATGTTGGCCATGTGATGAGAAGAGATGACAATAGAAGAAGGTGGGCATATGTTGGCCATGTGATGAGAAGAGATGACAATAGAAGAAGGTGGGCATATGTTGGCCATGTGATGAGAAGAGATGACAATAGAAGAAGGTGGGCATATGTTGGTCATGTGATGAGAAGAGATGACCATAGAAGAAGGTGGGCATATGTTGGTCATGTGATGAGAAGAGATGACAATAGAAGAAGGTGGTCATATGTTGGTCATGTGATGAGAAGAGATGACAATAGAAGAAGGTGGGCATATGTTGGTCATGTGATGAGAAGAGATGACAATAGAAGAAGGTGGGCATATGTTGGTCATGTGATGAGAAGAGATGACAATAGAAGAAGGTGGGCATATGTTGGCCATGTGATGAGAAGAGATGACAATAGAAGAAGGTGGGCATATGTTGGCCATGTGATGAGAAGAGATGACAATAGAAGAAGGTGGGCATATGTTGGTCATGTGATGAGAAGAGATGACAATAGAAGAAGGTGGGCATATGTTGGTCATGTGATGAGAAGAGATGACCATAGAAGAAGGTAGACATATGTTGGTCATGTGATGAGAAGAGATAACAATAGAAGAAGGTGGTCATATGTTGGTCATGTGATGAGAAGAGATAACAAGAGTAAAAAGTGGACATATGTTGGTCATGTGATGAGAAGAGATGACAATAGAAGAAGGTGGTCATATGTTGGCCATGTGATGAGAAGAGATGACAATAGAAGAAGGTGGTCATATGTTGGTCATGTGATGAGAAGAGATGACAATAGAAGAAGGTGGTCATATGTTGGTCATGTGATGAGAAGAGATGACAATAGAAGAAGGTGGTCATATGTTGGCCATGTGATGAGAAGAGATGACAATAGAAGAAGGTGGGCATATGTTGGTCATGTAATGAGAAGAGATGACAATAGAAGAAGTTGGACATATGTTGGTCATGTGATGAGAAGAGATGACATTAGAAGAAGGTGGGATGTATATTACAAACACAATATTCCCCATATGCGTAGAAGAAAGTGGGGGCATATATTACAAACACCATATTCCCCATATGTCTAGAAGAAGGTGGGGGCATATATTACAAACACCATATTCCCCATATGTCTAGAAGAAAGTGGGGGCATATATTACAAACACCATATTCCCCATATGTCTAGAAAAAAGTGGGGGCATATATTACAAACACCATATTCCCCATATGTCTAGAAGAAAGTGGGGGCATATATTACAAACACCATATTCCCCATATGCCTAGCAAGGCAGAAGAGGGAAACTTTACTTATTAAAAATGTTAAAAAAACAAATAGTTTGTAGTTCATCTTCCTCTTTCTTCCTCATTTACCTTCTGGCGTCCACGGGAGATATAATTTGTGGTCTTTTGCTCTTCTGTTTGCCTCTGCTGCTGTTTTGTTTTCTACTGTTTCTAATACTCCGTCAATCCATCTTTTTTTTGGTCAGCCCTTGAGTCTGATTTTCTTGCAGTGTCTGCTGGAGGCTCGTTGTGTTGTGTTTTGATCTTTCTGCCTTGTCACATGACCAAACCAATTTATCTGTTGTTTCTTTATATATTCTATGGAGGGGGTTATTCCTAGCTTTTTTCTCAGTTCTTCATTTCTGATCTTATCTCTCAGACTGTTTCCTGTCATTCGTCTAACACATTTCATCTCAGTAGAAGTTATTTTTCTTATTGTTCTTGCATCTAGGGTCCAGGTCTGTCATTTGTAGCACAACGTTGGGATGTAGATTATATTGTAGTGTCCATTTTGCCTCTGAGTTATTTCCTTGTTGGACAATAATGGTGATAGCTGTCCAATGATTTGACAAACTTTGTTGCAACTTGAGTCATAAACTCACTAGATAAGATCGAACATCTGGCCAAGAATAGAGATGGGTGGCGAAAAATACTACAAGCCCTATGTGATGTCAAGTGGTGATTAGAGGATCAAAATTAGTTTAACATTGGATTTTCTAATGATGAAAAGTGTAACGTTGGATTTTCTAATGATGAAAAGTGTAACGTTGGATTTTCTAATGATGAAAAGTGTAACGTCGGATTTTCTAATGATGAAAAGTGTAACGTTGGATTTCTAATGATGAAAAGTGTAACGTTGGATTTTCTAATGATGAAACCGCTGTCTCTTACATCATTTTCAAGAGCTTTTCATCAGAGACATCTCATCTCTGTGGTGACTAGTTTTCTTTTATGCTTAGATGTAACTGTCCATGTTTGGCACTGAATAGCACAGATAGGAGGTAATATACTCTGCATATGATGTTTATGTTGATTGGTATATAGATATAAACAAAAAAGACAGAGGTAATGGTAACAACAAAGAAAAAGACATCACCTCAGTGCACAATAAAGACAAGTGGAACAATATTAAAACAGGTAAATGAATTTAAATATTTGGGAACTTTGTTAACCTCAGACGGAAGATGTACAAAAGAGGTGAGATGCAGAATGGCTCAGGCAAAAGCAGCTTTCCAAAAAATGAGGAAAATACTATGCAATCCATTTTTGACAATAGAAACAAGAAAAATAGTTCTTAAATGTTATGTAGAGCCAGTCTTAACATATGGATGCGAATCATGGACAATAGGACAACAGACAAGAAAATCCCTGGAGTCTGTAGAAATGTGGTTTTACAGAAGAATGTTGAGAATACCATGGACACCTAAGAAGAGTAATGAAGATGTTCTGAGAGAGGTCAAAGCAAAAAGAGAGCAAATTTCCAATATCAGGAAGAAACAATCATCATTTTTTGGCCATGTAATGAGAAGAGAACAGCTGGAATATATTGTAACAACTGGGAAAATTGAGGGACGAAGAGATAGAGGGAAGCAAAGAGAAAAAATAACAGACAGCTTAAGAGAATGGCTTGGCAGAAGGTCAACAACAGAAATGATAAATAACTGTCGAGATCGAAAGTTGTGGAGAGACATGATCACCTACGCCAGCAGGCCCTGTACTTGATGATGATGATCCTTTATACTCTGGATGTTTAATTTGTCCTTCTTTTACACTTGATTGGCTTCACCCTCTTTATTCTATCTATAACTATCATCCTTTCAAGCTAAGAAGGTACATAGAACGGAGAGTGTACACTTTCTGTGTCTGACAATCTGTGTTATCAAGTGCCAGACTCACATTGTTTCTTGCCACATGTCCCTATTCTGGGCGGTCCTCTCAGCCATGGTAAGGGGAGTTTATTCCTGCTGTTGTTGACTCAAGCATTATTTTTACTGTTTCTCTAGGTCTGTCTCTTTTTTTTTTTATTATCTTCTGATTTGCATTTGAGGGCCTGCTTTGAGATTCTCTTGTCTCTTCTTATCACATGGCCAACATATGATCACCATCTCTTGATTATACATGAAATCGTTGGAAGTTTTGTCATTTCTTCTATTTCTGCACTTGTCTTTAATTCATTCAATAGTCTATCTATCTATTGTCCTTTCGAGCCGAAGACGGCACATAGGGCAGATCCACAATCTCAAAAACAGAAACCTTGCGTGCCAGAATGGCACATATTGCAGAGATCACTGCTTCTAAAATCTATGGCGCTGTTTCCATAACAATACTTTTTACAATGACAGCTTGTCAAGCCATCGATCAACCTCCTTAGTCGCCTGGAAGGTCACGGTATCACTATTATTTACTTCCCTCATAATGAGGCCCCGGTAACACACAGGAGACATTCAATAGTACACAAAGTATTTTTCTGAGGCATTTGTATATTCTATCTATTGACCTTTCGAGCCGAGGCCGGCCCATAGGGCACAGACCCAGATACTCTTTCTCTTTTTCTAAATTTCCTTTCTAGCAGTCTCAATCCTTGCAAAGATCTTTTATCAAATCTCTCCATTTGTCTCTGTTCTGTGTATGCATTTCAATCTTATTGATGGAGCCGATTCCTGCTGTCTTTGCCTCTCTGATTAATGTTCTTCTCAGTGTTTCTCTGGATCTGCCTCTTTTCCTCCTACCTGTTGTTTCCCACATAAAGACTTGCTCTGCTATCTCTTCTCATCACATGTTGTAACACTTCCTTGCTAACACTTCAGAGTTTTCACTCATTTATTTGGTACCTCAAATCTATCTCTATCTATTGACCATTCGAGCCGTAGCCGGCCCATAGGGCGCAAACCAAGATACTCCTTCTCTTATCTGAATTTTTGTTCTAGCAGTTATCAATTCTTTTAGATATTTTATCAAATCTCGCCATTTGTCTCTGTTCTGTGCAAGCATCTCTATCTCATTAATGGAGCCGAATCCTGCTGCTCTTGCCTCTCTTATCAATGTTCTTCTCAGTGTCTCTCAGTGTCTTCTCTTACCTGTTGTTTCCCACATGAGGGCTTGCTTTGTTATTCAGTTATTATCTCTTCTCATCACATGTCCAACATATGAGCATCGTCTTTTCTTGATTACTGAAGATATTGGTGGTTGAGGTACCTCATATATTCACAACAAATACCCCCACATATACCTACATACAACTGGCTTCATGCTACCAGCTTTACAGCAACTCTGCATTTATTTACCCATTCCTTCCCCATATAGATTCTCACTAATAAACCAAACAACAAAAATATGAATTTTCCAAAGATTTAAAATCAGTTTCAGTCATATTATTTCATACATTTTTGCAATAAAAAAAAAAAAAAAAAAAAAAGAAATTCGACTGTTACATTTTACATGACATGAAAAAATAAATAAATAAAATCGGATGCTATCATGAAAGTGCCATTCAGTACAGCTCACAGATTTTCCTCAGAACAAGTTATTAAAAGAAACTGGTTTGATTCAACTGCAATCAAATTATCAAATTGTGTATACATGACAAACATATATAATAATAATCATCACATTTAAATAATGATAAAAAATGTGTATATCTTTCTTGTGTTTCTGTCAAAATGCCTTCATAAGGGAATATTACACGCAGAACTTGTATTCATGGGCTAGATGGGGACATGTGCTTAGAAGAGGTTGAGAAATGATCACAACTGTCAAGTGGTAGACATACGAGGAAAGGGGACAGAGGCAGGCGTGGTAAAGAGTCGCGGAAATAATATACATAGTGTGGGCCAAACTTGGGACACTCTTAAAGATGGCCAGGAGCATGCAAAATGGATGAAGTTTGTTACTGTCCTAGGAGACATGTTATGTTAGGATCATCAACACTGCACACCGGAATGTTCCATAGGTGCTCAGATTTTCCTCTGGGAGTATCATGAATCTCCTAGGAGAACCTTGACACACATGCACAAACTCGGCAGTAGGACAGGGATCCATCAGTGTGGGTGATCCATCGGTGTGGGTGATCCACCGGTGTGGGTGATCCATCGGTGTGGGTGATCCACCAGTGTGGGTGATCCATCAGTGTGGGTACAATTTTGCCTGAGGCAGTAGCCATTTTTGTTTACTCTATTTTAACAACCAAGGATTCTTTAACAAGCGTCAGTGCACACGAGACCTCCTGTTTATCACCGTTATCTGACACTGGTTCTCACTACAGAAACCTGGACAGGGTTAGGCCGTGAAGAAATCACAAATTCAGTTTTCTTTATTTTTTATTGATAAATACTCCTACTGGTAGAACTCAACCCAGGACTTTCTTGTCCAACGGTCAACGTCGTGCCTATAGACTACCCAGTTGCTACCCACCATGCTGATTTCAGTCGTGTGCATTTCGCCGCATCATGCGCCACTCTCAATTTGATTAGTGTGAACCGTCATCAAATCATATTCTTTTTACATGTCTTGTATCATCTTGGTATTGGTGAAATCTAATACCTTGTTCAATTATCTAAAAATTCATATATAATATGTTATATGTTAGATAAATATAAATATATAGATTTATAATTTAAAACTATGACAAATTTTGTCTCTGAAATCTATTCCGTTGCATGGATAAAAAGTTTCCATACGGAGAGTTAAGGAACAGAAGAAAATATATTCAGAAAATAGTTCATGAAAGAAAGTATATTTGTAATCTCCTATCCTTCCTCATTTGTCTTTCAGCATCGAGGAGAGATATAGTTTGCGGTCTTTTGCTCTTCTGTTCGCCTCTGCTGCTGTTATGTTTCCTAGTGTTTCTAATATTCCGTCAATCCATCTTTTTCATGGTCGACCCTTGGGTCTGGTGTTCTCACAATGTTTATTGAAGGCTAGTTCTGTTTTATCACATGGCCAAACCATTTTATCTGTTGTTTCTTTATATATTCTATTGCGGGGATTCTTCTTCTTCTTTCCTTCCTCATCTGCCTTTCAGCGTCAAGGAGAGATATAATTTACGGTCTTTTGCTCTTCTGTTCGCCTCTGCTGCTGCTATGTTTCCTAGTGCTTCTAATATTCCATCGACCCATCTTTTACGTGGTCGACCCTTGGGTCTGGTGTTCTCACAACGTTTGTTGAAGGCTCGTTGTGTTGTGTTTTGTTCTTTCTGCCTTGTCACGTGGCCAGATTGCGGGGATTATTTCTAACTTTTTTCTCAGTTCTTAATTTCTGATCTTATCTCTCAGACTGTTTCCTGCCATTCGTCTAACACATTTCATCTCTGTAGAGGTTATTTTTTTTATTGTTCTTGCATCTAGGGTCCAGGTCTGGCATTGGTAGCACAACGTTGGGATGAAGATTGTATTGTAGAATGCCTGTTTTGCCTCTAGAGTTATTTCCTTGTTGAACAGCAGTGATGAAAGCTGTCCAGTGATTTGACAAGAATTGTTGCCTCCTCAGTCTGGAGCTGATGTGTCCATTGTAAGATAACATGAGCAAAACACCTTAGATATTTTCTTTAAAAATGTATTTGACAATTAATGAAGCGTTCTAAAAATTACAGCAATCAATTAGGGATTGTAGGTGCATTCTAAACATTGTAGGTGCATTTGAAAATAATATAATTAGAGATTGTAGATAATTTCTAATAATTATAATCAGAGATTGAATAAATTTGATAAAAATTATAATCAAGGATTGTAAAAGTATTCTAAAAACGATAATTAGAGGTTGTAAATGCACTATTAAAATGATAATTAGAGGTTGTAGATAATTTGTAATAAATACATATACAGTTTATGTACTCTAAAAATTATAATTAGAGATTTATATAATTTCTCATAATTATATTTATAGATAGTAGATATATTCTAAAAATTATCATTAGTGATTGTATATAATTTCTAATAATTATAAATACAGTTTGTATATAATTTCCAATAATTATATCTATAAATTTTAGATGTATTTTAAAACAAACAAAAAAAAAACAAAAAAAAAGAGAGAGAAATGATCATTTCTAAAAATGATATTTACAAAACCGTGCATGCGTGTTCAAAATTACATGTCAGCACTAAAGTTGTGATTGATTATTGCAGGTTAGCAGGAAAAGAGTTGGGTGTGGTTTATCTACAACACTTGGAAGACAATGCAAAGATGAAGGAAGACTGCATACATTTTTTTTTTACACTGACAAATGTTTGCCTTAGCAAAACAATGACAGAGCCAAGTTCCAATTTAAAAATAAAAAGGAAAGGAAAAGAAGAATATACGAAACAAGCATTATAAAGGCCACAGTTTTGGGTATATTGATTGTAGATTTAACAAAGAAATAGTAACAAATTAACCAGCACAATAATTAGATTAACCCTAGAAAACAACTACATGATAAACATTTTTCTTTTTAATTTGAGTTTGCCATGTGCAAAAATAAAAAAAAATAAGGAAATCTTATTTTCCAAACTCCGAATGTAACATTTAAGTGCTAGTAATTTAAAATATCTTTAAAAGAATTGAAAACTGCTAGAATAACAATTCAGATAAGAGAAGGAGTATCTTGGTCTACGCCCTATGGGCCGGCTCGAAAGGTCAATAGATAGATAGATAGAATTTTTACGACAGTATCATGAAAACATGACCCACAGATAGGAATCGTAATCTGGGGGTTAAGTTTTTTTTAAAAATAGCCATACAGTTGCACATTTAGGGGAACTCGTAGTAATAATGTGATTTTAAATCGATAGTTGTAATCTCTATCTATCTATCTATTGACCTTTCGAGCCGTAGCCGGCCCATAGGGCGTAGACCAAGATACTCCTTCTCTTATCTAAATTTTTATTCTAGCAGTTTTCAATTCTTTTAAAGATATTTTATCAAATCTCGCCATTTGTCTCTGTTCTATGCAAGCAGCTCTATCTCACTGAGGGAGCCGAATCCTGCTGCTCTTGCCTCTCTCATCAATGTTCTTCTCAGTGTCTCTCTGGGTCTTCCTCTTTTCCTCTTACCTGTTGTTTCCCACATGAGAGCTTGCTTTGTTATTCGGTTATTATCTCTTCTCATCACATGTCCAACATATGACCATCGTCTTTTCTTTATTACTGAAGATATTGGTGGTTGATTGGTGATTTCTCTAATTTCCTCATTTATTGTAATCTAGGGTTAACTAAAAAAATCAGAGGCAAATTACAAGGCCTAGATTAAGAACACAGTCAATTTTTAAAAAAAGGCAATATCATGCATAGAATTATTTTGGAAGAGAAGCGATAATTGCAGTTATGTTTAATATCTTCAACATTTACCAAAACAAAGATGTGATAATGATGTACCGGCAGCTGTAGATATATAATAGCAGAACATATATTCAGTCTCGTTTATCAGGGCAATGATGGAAACAAAAAAACAAACAAAAAAAACCAAATGCATCATTAAAGAATATATTCAATATTTACAATCTAAAAGATAATTTGTATTAATATTATGTACTAGTCCCAAGTAAACCTGGTAAGCTTTATCACAGTGGTGCTGGCAGATTTGCTGAAATGTGAAGGTCAGACTCCTGGCTGGCTGAGCTTGACGATGACTGTGAGTCCTTAGTTATACTTTCCAAGCTTCCATTGTTAGCAAAGCTGGAGTCGCAGTTCTGGCCATAGACCTCAGACTCGGAATTTGAGCTGGACCCAGATTTGCAATAGGTAGAGTAGTCGAGTGTTCCCTCTGTCAGAGACAAGGAACAAGTCATGAAATAATCTATCTGAAGCTGCTGTGAAGCTGCTGATTACAAAATAGAAACAATAAGTCATATGGTTGTTACTGTAACCCTTTCCGACCGTTCCGCCACACTGTGTGCATCATGCTGATTTAAGCTGCATACATTACATCGCATAGAGCGCAACTCTCAATTTGATCAGTATGAACCATCATCAAACCATATTATTTTTATGTCTTGTATCATTTTAGCATTGGTGAAATCTAATACCTTGTTCATTATCTAGATATTCATATATAATGTTATCATCTTCATCATCATGTGCCGTACCGGTTGGCGTTCATGTCCTTCCACAATCTTCAATCTACAGTGCATCGTATCAGTTCTGTTGTTGACAGTTTTCTATGCCATGACACCAAGCTATCCAGTATTTTCTCTCTTTGTCGTCCACAATCTCTCTTTCCTTTTATTTTGCCAGTTGTAACCAAGTATTCCAACTTTCCTCTTCTCATGATGTGCCCGAAAAATGTTGATTGCTTCTTTCTGATGTTTTTTAAGAGCTCCCTTTTTGTGTTGGCCTCTTTGAGAACTTCCTCATTGGTCTTTTTAGCTGTCCAGGGAACTTTCAACATTCTTCTGAGAAATCCCATCTCTGTGGCCTCTAATCGTCTTTTCATTTGTTTGTCTATTGTCCATGATTCGCTTCCACAGGTCAGAATTGGTTCTATATAGCATCGATTTCTATTGACATAGATTTGTTGCATAAGATATTTTTCATTTTCTGAAATGCTATTTTGGCCTGAGCTATTCTGCTTTTTATTTCTGTGTTGCATCTTCCATCTGATGTTATCACTGTGACCAAGTATTTGAAATGTTGTACTTGTTTCAGATTTGTCTTGTTTATTTTTATGCTGCATGATGGTGATGATTGTTTCTTCGATATAACCATTACTTCTGTTTTCTTACTATTCAGACTGAGACCTTTCTTGTTGCTTTCTTTTACTATTATGTCAATCATTTCTTGTAGTTCATTCTCTGTCTCTGCTATTAAGACTGTGCCATCCGCATATCGTAAATTATTTATGTTGTGACCGTTGACTTCAATTCCTTATATAATAATGTGTTATAAGTTAGATAAATAGATAAAAAAACGAGAGGGCCGGTTACTACCAACTATCAAGAAGGGATCAAGTCATCATACTTCGCCTACACACTGGCCACAATAGAGTGAGAAACCACATGTTCACCAAATTCAAAATAGGTACAACCAGCCTATGCCACTGTACACTGGACAATATGACTACAAAACATGTTCTACAGGATTGCCTCCAGTACACAGACCTGAGAAGAGCAATGTGGTACACACCCACCTCCCTGGAAGAGAAACTATATGGGGCAATTGACTCACTTAAACAGACGGCTGCCTTCATGAGAGAATCTGGAATCCTACTCTGATTGAGTCTTGATCGCAGAGATATATATATATATAAATATGTAGATTGATTCTTAAAACCATGAAAAATCTTGTCTCTGAAATCTTTTCCGGTGCATTGATTAAAAAGCTTCAGTACAGAAAAAGTTAACTAGTGAAAGACAGCACTGTGTTTGTTTGTTTGCACATGCCAGCTTTTAGCTCTAACAAAGTCCCAAAGAGCCGAATTTTATGAGAAAAATCACTTTTCCATATTTTTCAGACAGGTAGTTGTGTGCTCAGGTGTTCCCTGCCATGGAGGCAGCTATTCTTCAACTTCAGAGATACTCTCATATTTCATTGTTGAGTATTGACATTTTTAAGCATATCTTTACCTATCAATTTTGCTATGGGTACTCTCATATTTCATTGTTGAGTATTGACATTTTTAAGCAGATCTTTACCTATCAATTTTGCTAGGGGTACTCTCATATTTCATCGTTGAGTATTGACATTTTTAAGCAGATCTTTACCTATCAATTTTGCTAGGGGTACTCTCATATTTCATTGTTGAGTATTGACATTTTTAAGCATATCTTTACCTATCAATTTTGCTATGGGTACTCTCATATTTCATTGTTGAGTATTGACATTTTAAGCAGATCTTTACCTATCAATTTTGCTAGGGGTACTCTCATATTTCATCGTTGAGTATTGACATTTTTAAGCAGATCTTTACCTATCAATTTTGCTAGGGGTACTCTCATATTTCATCGTTGAGTATTGACATTTTTAAGCAGATCTTTACCTATCAATTTTGCTAGGGGTACTCTCATATTTCATTGTTGAGTATTGACATTTTTAAGCAGATCTTTACCTATCAATTTTCCCTACATTTTAGTCCATATTGAGGCTGACCACGCTCTGGAACACAAGGAAGTTAATTTTTTAAATTTCCTTTCTTGAGTATCTAGCATGTAATCTCCATGTTGTTGGATTTGTTTACATATCCTTATATATATATATATATTTGTGTTGTTGTTCCCGCTGAAGGCCTACTTGGCCGAAATGTTGATTTATGTTTTGTCCATTACCACGTAAAGCTGTCACCATACCACTTTTTCCTTTTTAGAATTGCAATTTTTCTAGGGTAGTAGATATTTCTAGCTTACCCTTTTTGATTTCAACCTCCAAGGGTTCTTTAACTTATGCATTCTGCACACTGGATCTTCTGTTTTTTTGTTTGTTTCTTTTTTTTTTTTTTTGCCATTTTTTGAGAGGGCAAGACAACACATTTCAGCACTCAGACATCAGTGGTATCAAAAATAAACAGGACAAACCTGAAACAAGAGCAACATCTGAAATACTTGGGCACAATAATAACATCAGATGGGAGATGCACCACAGAAATAAAAAGCAGAATAGCTCAGGCCAAAATAGCATTTCAGAAAATGAAAAATATCTTATGCAACAAATCTATGTCAATAAAAATGAGAAAGAGAGTTCATCGGTGCTATGTAGAACCAATTCTGACCTATGGAAGTGAATCATGGACAACAGACAAACAAATGAAAAGACGATTCGAGGCCACAGAGATGGGATTTCTCAGTATTTCTCAGAAGAATGTTGAAAGTTCCATGGACAGCTAAAAAGACCAATGAGGAAATTCTTAAATAGACCAACACAAAAAAGGAGCTCCTAAAAAACATCAAAAATAAACAATTAAAATTTTTCGGGCACATCATGAGAAAAGGAAAGTTGGAATACTTGGTTACAACTGGCAAAATAAAAGGAAAGAGAGATTATGGATGACAAAGAGAGAAAATACTGGATAGCTTGGTGTCATGGCATGGAAAGCAGTCAACAACAGAACTGATACGATGCACTGTAGATAGAAAATTGTGGAAGGACATGATCACCTACGCCAACTGGTATGACACATGATGACACCAGTGGAGGATAAAGCTACAAAGAAGCCACGGATTTTAAGTGAAAAATTCTCACCGCTTATGTCAGGAATTGAGACTTGGACCTTTCTTGTCCAGAGGCCAACATCTCACCTCTAGACCACTGAGTTCCCTAAATAAAGCTGCAGACAGATAGGCCTTCTTACCATGCAAGTCTTGCTCAGACCAACATCTCACCTCTAGACCACTGAGTTCCCTAAATAATCCCACCATTACTACACAGATCTTTATATCAACAAACAAGCTCACCATTACTACATAGATCTTTATATCAACAAATAAGCTCACCAGGACGTCATGGGATGCACCAAAATGGCAGCTTATTTATATTCGAGCCATGGACAAAGCAATGTTTACTTTGAACACCACGATATCTGTTATTGCAGCGAGTTGGCAGATTTTTGAAAATGTATTCAAGGGTTTGAACATAAATGTTTGTTCACAGTTCGTTAACCTTCGCTGTAGATAAAGTCTTTAATTTGATGGCTTCATATGTGACCTTGGTAGCTAAGGACCTAACTTGTGCAAACGGATGGCATTGGCAAGGATCATTTTGAATCTATGAAGTGGGCTCATTTTGTGTTTAACTCAGAAGCATATGTGCTTTTTAACCAAAGACCTTTTTTTGGGGGGGACTCAAGGAAGATATCCTCGATGCAAGAATAAATTGTACTATTAGTCCCATAAATGATTCGCTTCCAGAGGTTTATGACAAAGCAGTTTTGTCATTGCAAGTGAATAATGTCCACACCTATAATTGGTCAGGATTGTGTAGCAGCAGCAGCTTTATAGCGAACACAGAAGACATCATAGGATTGGAAATGATAACTTACCACCACTGTGTGTCTATGTGTTTGATTGGAGTCATCAGTGATGGCCTAACATCATCGAGTGCTACGACGATCATCGTTTTCGGGAGGACGCGAACTTCCATGGTATATGGTGGATAGGTGGCGGGAACCATTGAAGGCTATGTCTGAAAAGTGTTCCTTCTTGCAGTTTCCTCATATTCCAAGTCCGGCTTGTTGCAGGAGCTACTGAGTTAAGTGCTCTGTGCACACCGTGAGCTGTGTGTCTCATCCATTTTTATTCTGTTTCGATATCCCGCTTGTTTACGATGAATGATGATATTGTATAACAGGAAACAGTTGGCTGTATTCACTTTCTGCACGGTTTCGCCTTATGTCTTTTGGCATGTGCTGAGACTGCTACGATGGGGACTACAGTTACCTTTCTTTGTTTGGGAGATGTGTTAGTAATTCGGATGATTCCACTGGCACGGGCGGTTGAGCAATTATGGATTTTAATTCATTTGCAGTGATACCGGGGCCTTCCATAACCAATAACCAATAAGCTCACCATTACTGCACAGATCTTTATATCAACAAACAAGCTCACCATTACTGCACAGATCTTTATATCAACAAACAATCCCACCATTACTACACAGATCTTTATATCAACAAACAAGCTCACCATTACTACACAGATCTTTATATCAACAAACAAGCTCATCATTACTGCACAGATCTTTATATCAACAAACAATCTCACCATTACTACACAGATCTTTATATCAACAATCTCACCATTACTACACAGATCTTTATATCAACAAACAAGCTCACCATTACTACACAGATCTTTATATCAACAAACAAGCTCACCATTACTACACAGATCTTTGTATCAACAATATCACCATTACTACACAGATCTTTATATCAACAAACAAGCTCACCATTACTACACAGATCTTTATATCAACAAACAAGCTCACCATTACTACACAGATCTTTATATCAACAAACAAGCTCACCATTACTACACAGATCTTTATATCAACAAACAAGCTCACCATTACTACACAGATCTTTATATCAACAAACAAGCTCACCATTACTACACAGATCTTTATATCAACAATCTCACCATTACTACACAGATCTTTATATCAACAATCTCACCATTACTACACAGATCTTTATATCAACAAACAATCCCACCATTACTACACAGATCTTTATATCAACAAACAAGCTTACCATTACTACACAGATCTTTATATCAACAATCCCACCATTACTACACAGATCTTTATATCAACAAACAAGCTCATCAATACTACACAGATCTTTATATCAACAAACAAGCTCATCAATATTCCACAGATCTTTATATCAACAAACAAGCTCACCAATACTACGCAGATCTTTATATCAACAATCTCACCATTACTACACAGATCTTTATATCAACAATCTCACCATTACTACACAGATCTTTATATCAACAAACAAGCTCACCATTACTAAATAGATATTTATATCATTTTGGAAGCTCATTATTACTACATAGATCTTTATATCAACAAACAAGCTCACCATTACTAAATAGATATTTATATCATTTTGGAAGCTCATTATTACTACACAGATCTTTATATCAACAAACAAGCTCACCATTGCTACACAGATCTTTATATCAACAATCTCACCATTACTACACAGATCTTTATATCAACAAACAAGCTCACCATTACTACACAGATCTTTATATCAACAAACAAGCTCACCATTACTACACAGATCTTTATATCAACAATCTCACCATTACTACACAGATCTTTATATCAACAAACAAGCTCACCATTACTAAATAGATATTTATATCATTTTGGAAGCTCATTATTACTACATAGATCTTTATATCAACAAACAAGCTCACCATTACTAAATAGATATTTATATCATTTTGGAAGCTCATTATTACTACACAGATCTTTATATCAACAAACAAGCTCACCATTGCTACACAGATCTTTATATCAACAATCTCACCATTACTACACAGATCTTTATATCAACAAACAAGCTCACCATTACTACACAGATCTTTATATCAACAAACAAGCTCACCATTACTACACAGATCTTTATATCAACAATCTCACCATTACTACACAGATCTTTATATCAACAATCTCACCATTACTACACAGATCTTTATATCAACAAACAAGCTCACCATTACTACACAGATCTTTATATCAACAAACAAGCTCACCATTACTACACAGATCTTTATATCAACAAACAAGCTCACCATTACTACACAGATCTTTATATCAACAAACAAGCTCACCATTACTACACAGATCTTTATATCAACAAACACGCTCATCAATACTACACAGATCTTTATATCAACAAACAAGCTCACCATTACTACACAGATCTTTATATCAACAATCCCACCATTACTACACAGATCTTTATATCAACAAACAAGCTCATCAATACTACACAGATCTTTATATCAACAAACAAGCTCATCAATATTCCACAGATCTTTATATCAACAAACAAGCTCACCATTACTACACAGATCTTTATATCAACAAACACGCTCATCAATACTACACAGATCTTTATATCAACAAACAAGCTCACCATTACTACACAGATCTTTATATCAACAATCCCACCATTACTACACAGATCTTTATATCAACAAACAAGCTCATCAATACTACACAGATCTTTATATCAACAAACAAGCTCATCAATATTCCACAGATCTTTATATCAACAAACAATCTCACCATTACTACACAGATCTTTATATCAACAAACAATCTCACCATTACTACACAGATCTTTATATCAACAAACAAGCTCACCATTACTACACAGATCTTTATATCAACAAACAAGCTCACCATTACTACACAGATCTTTATATCAACAAACAAGCTCACCATTACTACACAGATCTTTATATCAACAAACAAGCTCACCATTACTACACAGATCTTTATATCAACAATCCCACCATTACTACACAGATCTTTATATCAACAAACAAGCTCATCAATACTACACAGATCTTAATATCAACAAACAAGCTCATCAATATTCCACAGATCTTTATATCAACAAACAATCTCACCATTACTACACAGATCTTTATATCAACAAACAAGCTCACCATTACTACACAGATCTTTATATCAACAATCTCACCATTACTACACAGATCTTTATATCAACAAACAAGCTCATCAATACTACACAGATCTTTATATCAACAAACAAGCTCACCATTACTAAATAGATATTTATATCATTTTGGAAGCTCATTATTACTACATAGATCTTTATATCAACAACCAAGCTCACCATTACTAAATAGATATTTATATCATTTTGGAAGCTCATTATTACTACACAGATCTTTATATCAACAAACAAGCTCACCATTGCTACACAGATCTTTATATCAACAATCTCACCATTACTACACAGATCTTTATATCAACAAACAAGCTCACCATTACTACACAGATCTTTATATCAACAAACAAGCTCACCATTACTACACAGATCTTTATATCAACAAACAAGCTCACCAATACTACACAGATCTTTATATCAACAATCTCACCATTACTACACAGATCTTTATATCAACAAACAATCTCACCATTACTACACAGATCTTTATATCAACAAACAAGCTCACCAATACTACACAGATCTTTATATCAACAATCTCACCATTACTACACAGATCTTTATATCAACAAACAAGCTCATCAATACTACACAGATCTTTATATCAACAAACAAGCTCACCATTACTAAATAGATATTTATATCATTTTGGAAGCTCATTATTACTACATAGATCTTTATATCAACAAACAAGCTCACCATTACTAAATAGATATTTTTATCATTTTGGAACCTCATTATTACTACATAGTTCTTTATATCAACAAACAAGCTCACCATTACTAAATAGATATTTATATCATTTTGGAAGCTCATTATTACTACATAGATCTTTATGTAAATAAACAAAGAAGCTCACCATTGCTACTAAGATCCGTGTTTGTTGCTTGGTCTCTCATAGCATGTTCCCTGTGTGTATGCTCTCGACTGTGTGGTCGTTTCCACTTCCTTTTGTGCCTCCCATTTCCATGCAACCCAGAATCACCTGGACCCACACAGCCTGGGACTGTTCCAAAGTTGGACACCACAACATGGCTTGTCTGAGGTGTTGGCACAGACGTCAGTAAGTGCTGCCCATGCTGCTGACACAGGCCAACCTCACCACTGAAGTCAAGCGGCGTGGGTGAATAAAGTCTTTCTAAAGACGTGTAGTGATTTCTTCCCACATGTGGCTGATCGTACAAGCCAGACCAGTTGTGGTCAAAGTTTCTTATCTGACCCTTGTTGTTACCATGGTGATCAATGTTTTGTTTATATACAGAATGAAGAATTGTTCCCGAATGAGGATCTCTGCCTCCAGGTTCTGAGTACTCGTGGTTGGCAGACAACCCCAGGGAGCCTGCCTCTGAGTAAAAGGCATTGGGGTTGTGGGGCAATGTACAGTGCTGCATGGAGTATAGGGACTTTTGCTGTACCATGTAAGGTATCTCTGAAATAAGGAAATAAACATTGAACAAAATATACTTGATGAAATGAAAGCAAATATACAACTTAAAGGTATGAGCCATGTCTAGTATCATCAACAATGGTTTAAGATTATCATTCTGCATTTGTTTGATGGCTACTCTTTTGCCTGATGGCTACAACTCTACATTTCTTGATGGGTACTTGATGGCTACAACTCTACATTTCTTGATGGGTACTTGATGGCTACAACTCTACATTTCTTGATGGGTATTTGATGGCTACAACTCTACATTTCTTGATGGGTACTTGATGGCTACAACTCTACATTTGCCTGATGGCTACTCCTCTGCCCCTTTCTGATGGCTACTTCTCTGCACATGTCTGATGGCCACTTCTGTCTGATGGCTATTCCTCTGCACATGTCTGATTACTTCTCTGCATCTCTCTGATGGCAACTCCTCTGCACACGTGTGATGGCTACTTCTACTTCTCTGCACCTCTCTGATGGCAACTCCTCTGCACATGTGTGATGGCTACTACTACTTCTCTGCCTGACGGCTACTTCTCTGCACCTCTCTGATGGCTACTTCTCTACCCGATGGCTACTCCTCTGCACATGTCTGATTACTTCTCTGCACCAATCTGATGGCTACTTCTCTGCCTATATCTGATGGCTACTTCTCTGCCTCGTGGTGTAATTTTTCTGAAACAACTGACATGGTATTGTCGGTGACATTACATAATAACTATTTTTATAGAGGAAAGGTGCGAAAAGATAATTAAAGCTGCTTATATAGCAATCCTGAATATAATTTAGAAACATCAGAATTTTTCTTCACCCATTTGCTTCATATTAGGGTCTCTTTTGCAGCATTGTGACTTAGATCATTTCAGTTAAAGATGGTGTCCCAAATAAGTGTTATATATATCAACATTTCACTTTAAATTACGTTTTTACAATACTGCTGTAAAATTTACTATTTCAAAACATCATGTGTAATTTGGACAAATTTGCAGTTATTGAAATTTCTCTTTTTCTTTTTTTTTTTTACAACTGCATAGAGAAAAAAACATTTTGAAAGAACTAGTTAGAAAAAATAATGATAGAATACAGCCAGAACAAACGAGAAGTGATGGAGACATCCGATATCATCATCATCATCAAATACCGGGCCTGCTGGCGTAGGTGATCATGTATCTCCACAACTTTCGATCTCAACAGTTATTTATCATTTCTGTAGTTGACCTTCTGCCAAGCCATTCTCTTAAACTGTCTGGTATTTTTTTCTCTTTGCTTCCCTCTATCTCTTCGTCCCTCAATTTTCCCAGTTGTTACAATATATTCCAGCTGTTCTCTTCTCATTACATGGCCAAAAAATGATGATTGTTTCTTCCTATTATTGGAAATTAGCTCTCTTATTGCTTTGACCTCTTTCAGAACATTTTCATTACTCTTCTTAGCTGTCCATGGTATTCTCAACATTCTTCTGTAAAACCACATTTCTACAGACTCCAGTGATTTTCTTGTCTGTTGTCCTATTGTCCATGATTCACATCCATATGTTAAGACTGGCTCTACATAACATTTAAGAACTCTTTTTCTTGTTTCTATTGTCAAAAATGGATTGCATAGTATCTTCTTCATTTTTTGGAAAGCTGCTTTTGCCTGAGCCATTCTGCATCATCTCACCTCTTTTGTACATCTTCCGTCTGAGGTTAACATCTGATATCATCATCATGTGCCATACCGGTTGGCATAGGTGATCATGTCCCTCCACAATCTTCTATCTACAGTGCATCGTATCAGTTCTGTTGTTGACTGTTTTCCATGCCATGACACCAAGCTATCCAGTATTTTCTCTCTTTGTCGCCCGTGATCTCTCTTTCCTTTTATTTTGCCAGTTGTAACCAAGTATTCCAACTTTCCTCTTCTCATGATGTGCCCGAAAAATGTTGATTGCTTCTTTCTGATATTTGTCATGATTATTCCAGGCAATTTAAGAAGGTAGTTTGCCATTCCTTTCCTTCTTGGCAGTGACTGTACTAGTCGGAGATCACAGCTATTGTCTCTATACATGAGGTCCTCTGCCTGCCATTGCGGTGTGGTGACCATAACCGGCACTACTTGTCGGCTGCTCCCACAACACCATCCACCACCTGCTCCAATGGCTTCATGGAACCCTGATAGGGGGGCTAAACGGGAGCTCCACCTTGCCCAGGGGTGTCCCGAAGACTAGCGGAGGAAAGGAGACGTCTTACTCCTCCTTTGGTAGGGCAGAACTCTACCCCGCTAAACATCTGATTCAGAAAATTAAAATAATAAAAATTGTTATACCCTAGCTATTGACTTTTGTATGACACACCTACTGTATTTAAAAAAATAAAACATGTCTGTCATAACGATGCATCATAGGTCACCTGTTTGAATATTTAGGAAGGTACATGGAGGAGAAATCATCATCCAGAACAGAGCCATGTGACGAGACACAATGCAGGTCCTGTGCAACGTCTGACAGATGAAAGATCATTGAACACAAGAGCCTAGAATATCTGCCCTATGTGCTGTCTTCGGCTCAAAAGGATAACAGATAGATGGAAGGGAAAAAGAAACTGCATGCACCAAACTGTAGATTTGTCCAAATTTGAATTCTGAAACGGCAATTTGTACGATTCAGTCGCAATCTAAGTAAAGTAAAGAGCCACCGTCACACCAAGTGGCGTATAGGGAATATGGTGTTAGTGACCATAAATTTTACAGACCTTCAGCACATGATTTTTGGGGTAATGTGGTCGGTATTATGTTCGTGCCGCTTTACTTTTCCAGAAAAAATCCGGTACCCATTAAAGGCTGGGTGAACCCAGAAGCTGTCGGTTGGGATCAAACCCTGCCTCTTGTCCTTTGTAGTTCAGTTCACTAACCACTGAGCTATCGCGGCTCCCAGTCATAATCTAGGGTTAACAAAAAACAAAAACAAAGAAAATCTGGATGCAGCGTTTGGCTCTAAAACAGAGACAATTATACCTCCATTACAGCCATGATGACTGTTGTTATCTGTGTGATGAAACTTGTTCTCGATGCAGCCATTTTCAACAGGAAACCGTGGAGTGATCCCATTGATACTGTTACCCTGCAAGAAGACCGGAAATGTTACGAAGAAGGACAATTATAATGACTACACAGGTGGAAAAATTAAATTGTTTTCCCTAAAGAAATCTATGCAGTTCTTTGTAAGTGACAGCGGATTCACAGTAAAAAAAAAGCAGCTGAGTTAAGAGATGATGCACTTGTGTACACATTTTGGCATTGCAATAATTCTAAATCACAAACAGTGGCAACAATTGAAATGGTTTGCTCATCTGGAAAGAATGTCAAGAGATTCTATCTTCTTCTTTTCTCTTTTCACTGATACCTGAAAGGTGTCGTGGTTTATATCATTTGTTGTTCTTGAGCTGCTCGAACTGTCTGAATTAGTGATTTTCATTTGTTGTTATATGTCTCTGTCACTACATCTATCCATCTTCTTCTTTTCTCTTTCTCACTGATACCTGAAAGGTGTCGTGGTTTATATCATTTGTCGTTCTTGAGCTTCTCGAACTGTCTGAATTAGTGATTTTCCTTTGTTGTTACATGTCTCTGTCACTGCATCTATCCATCTTCTTCAATGTCTTCCTCTTGGTCTTTTTCCATGCATTCTCGAGAAGAACGCCCTTGATGTTGGTTGGTGAGGATTCATTCTGACCAGGTGGCCCAACCATTTAAAGTTGTTATTGCTCTATATCTATTTCACTTACCTTCAAGACAAACACAATTCCAGACCCCCATCTCATTAAACACAGTAAAACAAATTATAAACTCCAACAGGAGAGAAGAGTGGCTGAATGGATGGATGGGCCAAGGGAAAAACAGAGTGAGAGCTTTCTAAATACATGTAGAGGCCAAACCTCCATGACAACATTAGCAACCTAAATCAAAGAGACCAAAGCACCATCTTCAGACTGAGAACCAGTCATGTACTACTGAGCTGGAAGCAGTGTGAATTGTACTCATGGTTAGAAAAAAAAAATGCCCCTGCAGTCGCCCGTGTGTTACCGGGGCCTCATTACGTGGGATGTAAAGAATAGTGACACTGTGACCTTCCAGGCATGTCGTAAGAGGCGACTAAGGAGGTTGATCGATGGCTTGACAAGCTGTCATTGTAAAAAGCATTGTTATGGAAACAGACCATAGATTTTAGAAGCAGTGATCTCTGCAATATGTGCCACGCAAGGTTTCTGTTTTGAGATTGTGGTTCTGCCCTATGTGCCGTCTTCGGCTCGAAAGGACAATAGATAGATAGTTGACCCAGCCGCTGGCAGAAATGGGTACCGAGGAATGCCGCCTCACATCATGAGTTTCGATGCTTGAAGCAACGCTATCCAGAAGTCTCCTAACACTTCTTTATAGGCGGCTGAGCACAAATTGGTGAATACTAGCGTGCTAAGATGCAGATTCAAGTCTTGTACTTTACTTACCTTTACTTTAACCACACCAATAGAATACAACAAAACCAAACTCCAGCATGTCCACTCTGTGAACGCCCACATGAAACAATAGAACATCACCTGTTTGACTGTAAAAAGATCACTAACATCAGAACAACTCTACTTCCTAAAAGACCTGATAAATGGAACACCTTGTACGGAGCTAAAAAGAAACTCAGAAATGTCTGAAGATATCATTGGAGCCAGTAGTGGGGTGTAATGTACACTCCTACAAGGTATGGTGACAGCTTTACAAACAATGTTACACCCCAATACTGGCTCCTTGCTACCAGCTTTACCATTATAAAGCTGTCACCAAACCTTATAGTTATAGGACTGTACATTACACCCCACTACAGGCTCCTTGCTACCAGCTTTACCATTGTAAAGCTGTCACCAAACCTTATAGTAGTGTACGTTACACCCCACTACAGACTCCTTGCTATCAGCTTTACCATTATAAAGCTGTCACCAATCCTTATAGGGGTGTACGTTACACCCCACTACTGGCTCCTTGTTACCAGCTTTACCATTGTAAAGCTGTCACCAAACCTTATAGGAGTGTACGTTACACCCCACTACAGACTCCTTGCTATCAGCTTTACCATTATAAAGCTGTCACCAAACCTTATAGTAGTGTACGTTACACCCCACTATAGGCTCCTTGCAATCAGCTTTACCATTATAAAGCTGTCACCAAACCTTATAGGAGTGTACGTTACACCCCACTACAGACTCCTTGCTATCAGCTTTACCATTGTAAAGCTGTCACCAAACCTTATAGGACTGTACATTACACCCTACTACTGGCTCCTTGCTACCAGCTTTACCATTGTAAAGCTGTCGCCAAACCTTACAGGAGTGTACGTTACACCCCACTACAGGCTCCTTGCTATCAGCTTTACCATTGTAAAGCTGTCACCAAACCTTATAGGAGTGTACGTTACACTCCACTACAGGCTCCTTGCTATCAGCTTTACCATTGTAAAGCTGTCACCAAACCTTATAGGGAGTGCCGTTACACCCCACTAGAGGCTCCTTGCTATCAGCTTTACCGTGGTGGCGGCGGCGACGGTGACAACAACAACGACAACAACAACAGACTCCAGTGATTTTCTTTTCTGTTGTCTTATTGTCCATGATTCACATCCATATGTTAAGACTGGCTGTACTTAACATTTAAGAACACTTTTTCTTGTTTCTATTGTCAAAAATGGATTGCATAGTATCTTCCTCATTTTTTGGAAAGCTGCTTTTGCGTGGGCCATTCTGCATCTCACCTCTTTTGTACATCTTCCGTCTGAGGTTAACAAAGTTCCCAAATATTTAAATTCATTTACCTGTTTTAATATTGTTCCACTTGTCTTTATTTTGCACTGAGGTGACACAACACAACACTTCCACACAATATCCTTTTCCGGGCAGGTGACAAAAGAGGTCATACGTCATCTCACTTATGGAAGCGAATCATGGACAGTAAACAGACAAATGAAACGATGATTAGTGGCCACAGAGATGGGATTTCTCAGAAGAATGTTGAAAGTTCCCTGGACAGCTAAAAAGACCAACAAGGAAATTGTCAAATAGGCCAACAAGGAAATTGTCAAATAGGCCAACACAAAACGGGAGCTCCTAAAAAAAATATCATAAAGAAACAATCAACATTTTTCAGGCATATCATTTAAAGAGGAAAGTTGGAATACTTGGTTACAACTGGCAAAATACAGGGAAAGAGATTGCGGATGACAAAGATAGAAAATACTACATAACCTAGTGTCATGGCATGGAAAAAAGTTGACAACAGAATTGATACAATTCACTGTGGATAGAAGATTGTGGAAGGACATGATCGCCTCTAGGCCAACCGGTATGGGACGATGATGATGATAAAGAGGTGAATTCCTTCAGTCATCGCAAGAATGCAAGCAAGTATTCTATTTATTACACACAAATTATCCTTCTTAGGCATTTTTTTTTTGTTCGCCAGCTTTGACCTCTGACGAAGTCCCTAGAGACTAGGAACTGAATTTTGCATGTTAATCCATTTTTCCCTGGCAGCCATGTGCACAGGGGTCCCTCGCCGCACAGGCAGATAACTCCGTCTTCTGAGGTACTCATATTTTTTTCCGTTGATGAGTAACTGACGTTTCAAGCCAGACCTCGCTGCTGAGACCAGGGGTGGTTGCCGCAGAGATAAATCATAGATAAAAATCCCAACTGGTGGAGCTGGGATTTGAACCCACAACCTCTCTGTCTCGAGGCCGGCGTATTGCCTTGGAACCAACCAGTTGCCATCCCCTCCCAGGCATTTGTCTTCTTGAGTATTTATTGAAACAGCTCATTACTTACGTAGAAAATCTTGGTCCTGCCGTCACCCTGGCTTGTCTGCATGTCGTACTCTGGCACTGAGTTCATGTCAAGACCCATGTGTTTGTGTCCTTCCAGGTGTGAACTGTGCCCATTAGCCAATGGGCCGCTGCCATTAACCAGGTACAGCGTGCCATTAGGCTTCGTGTGGTTGCTGTCAGCAAAAATACACTGGGACTGGTCTTGGAACTTCTGCTGTGGACATCCAGCCAGACCTGAGAGCAAATTAATATTGTACACACACAAAAATAGAAATGTGATATTTATAGTGTGTCACAATAATGTCAGATTAATATTGTGAACAAAAAAATAGAAATGTGACATTTAAACTCTGTCACAATAGTGTCAAATTAATATTTAACAAATAAGGCAAGCTAGAAATGTAACTTTCTAATTCTGTCACAATAATTTCAAATTAATATTTAAAAAAAAAAAAAGACAACTAGAAATGTAACTTTCTAATTCTGTCAAAACAAAGTCAAGAAATGTAAAGTTAATATTAAAATACTATCATCATCACCTTCATCATCATCATCATCAAGTACCAAGCCTCCTGGAGTAGGTGATCATGTCTCTCCACAACTTTCCATTTCGACAGTTATTTATCATTTCTGTTGTTGACCTTCTGCCAAGCCATTCTCTTAAGCTGTCTGGTATCTTTTATCTTTGCTTCCCTCTATCTCTTCATCCCTCAATTTTCCCAGTTGTTACAATATATTCCAGCTGTTCCCTTCTCATTACATGGTCAAAAAATGATGATTGTTTCTTCCTAATATTGGAAATGAGCTCTCTTTTTGCTTTGACCTCTTTCAGAACGTATTCATTACTCTTCTTAGCTGTCCATGGTATTCTCAACATTCTTCTGTAAACCACATTTCTACAGACTCCAGTGATTTTCTTGTCTGTTGTCCTATTGTCATCACTTTAGCAGACTCAAATAAAGGGGAAAAGAAAGAGGCAGACAGGAAACTGAGCGTGAACAGTGGAAACTGTGCCACACTTGGGGCGCATCATGACAAGCTGCATCAGCTGATATGTTCTCTATCAGACAAAGAAAGACCACAATAAGGAAACTCACTTCTTCTTTTCAGTTGTCGTTGCTTCCACCAGCACATGATGATGAGGATGAGCAGAGCCAATAGTAAAGCTCCGAGAACAACGCCAAGAATGATGGGGTTCTCCAGCGTATCACTGCTCCTGCGGCCAGAAACTGGTGTCTCTGTACTGGCTTCAACGTCCTTCATGGTTTGTTCAGGCTCTGGGTAGTCTTCCAAGATAGAGGAATCTGAAATATAAAAAAAAAAAACGGGACTGGTTGGTCTCGAAGCAAGACGCTGTCCTCGAGACAGAGAGGTTGTGGGTTCAAATTCCGGTTCCACCAGTTGGGATTTTTATTTATGATTTCTCTCTGCGGCAACCACCTCTGGTCTCAGCAGCGAGGCTCGGCTTGAAACGTCAATTGCTCATGGACAGTTAAAATCTGAGTACCTCCGAATACAGAATTATCTGCCTGTGCGGCGAGGGACCCCTGTGCACACAGCTGCCAGGGAAAAACAGATTAACTCGCAAAATTCAGTTCCTAATTTCTAGGGACTTCGTCAGAGGTAAAAAGCTGGCGAATGCAAATATATATATATATATATATATATATATATATATATATATATATATATATATATATATATAAAGAGTAAAAGAGCCCGTCAAGTCATGTATTGTATAGAGTAGCATTTCTCATACTGTGGTCCATAGCCTCCCGAGAGGTCCATGGTGCTGTCACATGGAGAATAGTATGATATTCTGTCGCTAAATGAAAAGAGAGAATGAATAAATGAAAGCCTAGGGTGTCTGTGATTACAAAACGTATTTAATGGGAGTCTACGACTACAAATCATATGGGGGTCTGCAGTAAAGGAGAGTTTGAGAACCTCTGCTATAGGGAACATGGTGTCAGTGCCAATATTTATTATATAGACCATTGGTACATTAATTTTGGGATAATGTGGATAGCACTGCACCCGTGCTGCTTTATTAAAAAAAAAATCTGATACCCATTTAAGGCTGGGTGAACCTGGAAGACGTCGATAAAGATTGAACTCAACCTCTTATCCTTTGTAGTCCAGTTCACTAACCACTGAACTATTGTGACCGCAAATCTGAAATATGAATAACTTTTAATGTTTTAACAACTAAGAAAAAGTAAAGAAGAAATAAATTAATTCAAATCTTTGTGAACTTTCACAATAAAAAAAAAAGGACAAGGTATGCAGAAATCCAGGGGAATGGATTTTACATAAATATAATTTTTTCCTATTTTTTTTTTTACATCTGCAGCATTAAGCTCATGTGCCACTCGCCACACAGGTAGATATTCTCCAACTTCAAATAACTCTCATTTTTCATCTCCAAGAGTTTGTATTTTCCATAGATTTTTCCTATTAATTTTGCCCGGACAACGGTTATTTTTGGCCTTTTTTTTTTTTAAAAATCTCCAACCACCAGAGGCTCTTTATTGTGTGCAGAGTGCACACAAGACCTCCAGTTTTTTTGTTGCTAGCTGGACAGCAGATCCCACTACCCAGAAACAGGAGAGAGTAAAGCCGCCAACAAACAAAAGATCTGAAGAGAAACAAATTCCACCACTTATGGTGGGATTCAAACCTAGGATCTTCAACTACAGAGGCCAAAATCTTATCCCTGACCACCCAAGCCCCAGTTTAAAAAAAAAAAAAAAAAAAAAAGTAAAGTACCCCCATCATGCCAAGTGGTGTATAGGGAATATGGTGTTAGTGACCATGATTTTTTGGGTAATGTGGTTGGTATTACGCCCGTGCTGCTTTACTTTAGCAGAAAAAAATCTGGTACCCATTAAAGGCTGGGTGAACCCGGAAGCCATCGGTTGGGATCGAACCCTACCCCTTGTCCTTTGTAGTCCAGTTCACTAACCACTGAGCTATCGTGGCTCCCACCCAAGCCTCAGTGCAACAGTATATATATATATATAACTTAGTAGATGTTTGTTTTACTTGAATAGTGAGATTTAAAAACATAATCTTACCCATTTCATCATCATCAAGTGCCATGCCTGCTGGGGTAGGTGATAATTTCTCTGCACAACTCTCAATCTCGACAGTTATTTATCATTTCTGTTGTTGACCTTCTGCCAAGCCATTCTCTTAATTAAGCTGTCTGGTATCTTTTCTCTTTGCTTCCCTCTGTCTCTTCATCCCTCAATTTTCCCAGTTGTTACAATATATTCCAGCTGTTCCCTTCTCATTACATGGCCAAAAATGATGATTGTTTCTTCCTAATATTGGAAATGAGCTCTCTTTTTGCTTTGGTCTCTTTCAGAACGTTTTCATTACTCTTCTTAGCTGTCCATGGTATTCTCAACATTTTTCTGTAAAACCACATTTCTACAGACTCCAGTGATTTTCTTGTTTGTTGTCCTATTGTCCATGATTCACATCCATATGTTAATACTGGTTCAACATAACATATAAGAACTCTTTTTCTTGTTTTGATTATCAAAAATATATTGCAAAGTATATTCCTCATTTTTTGGAAAGCTGCATTTGCCTGACTACAGATATACAAATTTATAGAAAGTTAGAAAGGAGACAAAACTGTAGGCTCATATCTGGGGACAAGGATGCCAACAACAGTATCACAAAACAAAAACAATGTGGCTCAGAACATGACCATCCTTTTGTCTTAACTCTTTCGGGACTATTATCTGACGCGTCGGATAAAAAGTGTTATTTCTAACCATTATCCAAAATTCAAGACCTAAAATAATGTGTTTCCTGTTCTAGTCCTGAAAAAGTTAAACTTCTGGTTACATGTCTGGAGCCTAAAAATAAATCTGGTGCAAGCAAAATGAAATTTGTAATGAGTGCAACAAATCTTGCTTTGACTGTGTGACTTATTTTAGAGTACAGAAAATAATTGCTGATTAAAATTCCACATTGATAAAGGTAAAGTACGAGACTTGAATGGGTGTCTAAGCACAGCAAGTTTTCACCCATATGTGCTTGGCCGCCTATCCAGAAGTGTTCGGAGACTTCTGGATAGTGTCGCTTAAGGCATCGAAACTCACAATGTGAGGCAAACATTGATGAGACAGTTATTTATCTGGATCTAGACCAGGCTGAGTTGAAAATCCACAGGTGAAAGGATCTTACCACATTACATGATGCTGAAGGTCCACAAATGAAAGGATCTTACTAAATCCCATGAAGCTGAAGGTCTACAGATGAAAGGATCTTACTATATTACATGAAGCTGAAGGTCTACAGATGAAAGGATATTACTATATCACATGATGCTGAAGGTCCACAGATGAAAGGATATTACTATATCACATGAAGCTGAAGGTCCACAGATGAAAGGATCTTACTATATCACATGATGCTGAAGGTCCACAAATGAAAGGATCTTACTATATCACATGAAGCTGAAGGTCTACAGATGAAAGGATCTTACTATATCACATGAAGCTGAAGGTCCACAGATGAAAGGATCTTACTATATCACATGAAGCTGAAGGTCCACAGATGAAAGGATCTTACTATATCACATGATGCTGAAGGTCTACAGATGAAAGGATCTTACTATATCACATGAAGCTGAAGGTCCACAGATGAAAGGATCTTACTATATCACATGAAGCTGAAGGTCTACAGATGAAAGGATCTTACTATATCACATGATGCTGAAGGTCTACAGATGAAAGGATCTTACTATATCACATGAAGCTGAAGGTCTACAGATGAAAGGATCTTACTATATTACATGAAGCTGAAGGTCTACAGATGAAAGGATCTTACTATATCACATGAAGCTGAAGGTCTACAGATGAAAGGATCTTACTATATCACATGAAGCTGAAGGTCTACAGATGAAAGGATCTTACTATATTACATGAAGCTGAAGGTCTACAGATGAAAGGATCTTACTATATTACATGAAGCTGAAGGTCTACAGATGAAAGGATCTTACTATATCACATGATGCTGAAGGTCTACAGATGAAAGGATCTTACTATATCACATGATGCTGAAGGTCCACAGATGAAAGGATATTACTATATCACATGATGCCGAAGGTCCACAGATGAAAGGATCTTACTATATCACATGAAGCTGAAGGACCACAGATTTCTAGAGTTACAACCAACCAATCACAAATGATATCAGTCCTATTATACATGGCTGTGAAACATGGAGAACAATGAAAATGATAATCATGAAGATACAAATTCTCATTAATAGAAGCTTGCACAGAATAAAAGGATGGACATGTCAGGACAAAATTAATAACTTAGAACTATGGGAAAGTACCAGTCAACTACACCAATGGACAAAGAGACAAGACAAAGATGGCGCTAAAAAGGACACACACTGTGGATGCCAACTGAATGTGGATATTATAAGACAAGCCTCTTTTTGAAATTCCCAGGGAAGGAGATAAAGGGGAAGCCCTAAAGTTTGAAAAATATCACAAAAAGTAAAATTGCATGAAGTATGCACACCACGGGAGTCGCAATAGCTCAGTGGTTAGTGAATTAATGAGACTACAAAGGACAAGAGGTTGGGTTCGATTCTGAGCGACGGCTTCCAGGTTCACTCCAACCTTACATGGGCACCAGATTTTTTCTGGGAAAGTAATGCGGCACAGGCGTAATACCAACCACATTACCCCAAAAATCATGTGCCGAAGGTCTGTAAAAATTATGGTCACTGACATCATATTCCCTATACACCACTTGGCGTGACGGGGCTCTTTACTTTTTACTTCTGCAGACACCATAAAAAAGTACAAATTACATGAAGTTTACAAAACAGCACAAACAGTACAGAAACTTGATAGGGAATAATAGAAGGAAAAGGTATGTGTTAGCACTCGGAAACAATGACAAATAAACAATTTTCCGAGTGCTAACACATACCTTTTCCTTCTATTATTCCCTATTATCGCCTCGGAAGTTTCCCTATTTAATAATATTTATTTATTATTATTTGTCTACAGAAACTTGATCTAACCTCTCAGTTTTGTTGTTTTCACCACTTGGTTACTGAACTGGCTGCGTCCAACTGTGTTGAAGCTCTGCATCCTAATATTGTAAGGAGTGTTAGGCAGAAGGTCTCTGATGACATCATTACGGATTCCCGCTCCAGGAATCATTTTTTCCTTGTCCTCGCTGGCTCCAAATGGTTTGTAAAATATCACAAAACCCTCAATAGGGGATGCTGTTTCTGCCTTGTACTGTCAAGAAAAATTAAAACGTTAACATACACAATTTATGTTGTATGTAAATCCCATCCAAAAAAAAAAACCCATCAAAATTAATTATTTTTAACCCCAGATTACGATACATATCGGTGACACATTTTCACGATTCCATCGTAGAAATTACTACTACTTATTATATGTAACATCTTGGAGCCGCAATAGCTCAGTGGTTAGTGAACTAGACTGCAAAGGACAAAAGGTAGGGTTCGATCCCAACCGGCGGCTTCCGGGTTCACCCAGCCTTTAATGGGTACCGGATTTTTTTCTGGGAAAGTAAAGCAGCAGGGGCATAATACCAACCACATTACCCAAAAATCATGTGCCGTAGGTCTGTAAAAATTATGGTCACTAACACCATGTTCCCTATACGCCACTTGGCGTGACGAGGGCACTTTACTTATATGTAACATTTGGGGTTTTGAAAATAAAACTTTCTTTTAACTTTTGCTACACAGCTGTGTAAAAACTGAGGTGGATGGGTGTGTGTTTGCCCATCTATCTATTGACCTTTCGAGCCGTAGCCGGCCCATAGGGCGTAGACCAAGATACTCCTTCTCTTATCTAAATTTTTGTTCTAGCAATTTTTTCAATTCTTTTAAAGATATTTTATAAAATCTCACCATTTGTCTCTGTTCTGTGCAAGCAGCACTATCTCATTGAGGGAGATTCTTGCTGCTTGCACAGAACAGAGACAAATGTTTGCCCATGAGAAACTCAAATTGCAAAAAAAAAAAAAAAAAAAAAAAAAATTATATTTTGAAGTGGTAATGTTTATCTTTACTACGGAATCATAATCTAGGGTTAGTTACAAATGTAATTATTATATTAGAATTAAAGCTTATGGGTATTCTATCATTATTATTTTATCCAAGCGAAGGAAGAGCCTCGGTGGTTAGTGTGCTCACTTCCTGATTAGAGGGGTCCGGATTCGTTTCCCAGAAGTGGCAGGTTTTTTTTTCAGATCGACAAGGCTCTGGGGTTCAACCAGCTAAAAATGGGTACCAGAGATTTTTCTGGAAAGTAAAGGAAGCTTTGCGTGATACCAACCACATCACCTAAAAAAAAAAGTTAAGTGCCCCGTCACACCAAGTGGCGTATAGGGAATATGGTGTTCTATCTACCTATTGTCCTTTCGAGCCGAAGAAGGCACATAGGGCAGAACCACAATCTCAAAAACAGAAACCTTGTGTGCCAAAATGGCACATATTGCAGAGATCGCTGCTTCTAAAATCTATGGCTCCGTTTCCATAACAATACTTTTTTACAATGACAGCTTGTCAAGCCATCAATCACCCTCCATAGTCGCCTCTTACGACATGCCTGGAAGGTCACAGTGTCACTATTCTTTACTTCCCTCATAATGAGGCCCCGATAACACACGGGAAAATATGGTGCTAGTGACCATAAATTTTACAGACCTTCAGCATATGATTTTGGGGAAATGTGGTTGGTATTACGCCCGTGCCGCTTTACTTTCCCAGAAAAAATACGGTACTCATTTTTAAGGCTGGGTGAACCCGGAAACCGTTGGTTGGGATCGAACCCTACCTCTTGTCCTTGTATCATCAGCATACCTTAGATTATTTATTATATTATGATCTCCAATGACTTGTGATAAGAAATGTGTTAATAAGTTTTAAAAAAGTGTTGGTCAGCTAAAGGTTGGTGACATCTCCTTCCAGCTTGTCCCAGTATGGTACGGGTATTGACCACAAGAGCATCCTCTGTTGATCATGTATGATTGTAGCAGATGTTCATCAGTTATTTTTAAACACATACATACTTTATTGTCCTGTTTATCTTGTCTTATTATATTGACTTATTATATCCTGTCTTATTATATCTTATTTCATCATACCTAGGAGGTTAAGGCATCAACATATACTAGCCTCATTACCTCAAAAATCATGTGCCAAAGGTCTGTAAAATGTATGGTCACTAACACCATATTCATCCCGTGTGTTACCGGGGCTTCATTATGAGGGAAGTAAAGAATAGTGACACTGTGACCTTCCAGGCATGTCGTAAGAGGCGACTAAGGAGATTGATCGATGGCTTGACAAGCTGTCATTGTAAAAAGTGTTGTTATATGGAAACAGAAGCAGTGATCTCCGCAATATGTGCTATTTTGGCACGCAAGGTTTCTGTTTTTGAGATTGTGGTTCTGCCCTATGTGCCGTCTTCGGCTTGAAAGGACAATAGATAGATAAACACCATATTCCCTATCACCACTTAGCGTGACGGGGGGTACTTTACTTTTATATACTAGCCTGTGCGCTTGCAGGATTGAGCATGTTTCCAGAGGCACTGTGGGGAGGTGGAGGTGAGCTTATCAGTTGTTGATCCTAACAGAAAGCAGTCACTGACCACTTTCAGCTTATTTATTGTCTGGTATTTTTATTCCATTTTTTTGTTACCTGTAGAATACATTTTCAATTTAAATTTGAAGAAAATTGACATTGTAGTAACACTTTTACCTGCCACTTGACACCAATGCCATAGTTCTGTTGAAAGACAACAGGTTTAGCCTCGACGATGGTTGGAGCTGTATCTGGTGACCTGGCCTGGGCATGTGGCTGGACTGACAGCTTGAAGATTGGAGTGTTGGCCGAGTTCTTATTGTCATCGTCTTCATACACAGCCAGGATACGGAACTTGTATGAACCACCTGCCAGAGATAACTTCATTACATCAAATAATTTGAATATATGTGCAATGATCAGCAACAGTATCAATTAAGTTACGTTGGAATTGTCAATACTGAACCCACTCTGTGAATGGAGTAACTCAGCATGGTGGAACGGCCTTTTCACCTATTATCAGCAACCGATCTACCCCCATCAAAACTTCTCAAATCATCGGGCAGTTATCACCACTATTGTCCAACAAGGAAATAACTCTGGAGGCTAAATGAGCACTATACAATACAATCTTCATCCCAACGTTGTGCTACAATGCCAGACAATACAATCTTCATCCCAACGTTGTGCTACAATGCCAGACCTGGACCCTAGATGCAAGAACAATAAGAAAAATAACCTCTACAGAGATGAAATGTGTTAGACGAATGACAGGAAACAGCCTGAGAGATAAGATCAGAAATGAAGAACTGAGAAAAAAGCTAGGAATAGCCCCCGCCATAGAATATATAAGGAAACAACAGATAAAATGGTTTGGCTACATGACAAGGCAGAGAGAACAAAACACAACACAACGAGCCTTCAACAAACGTTGTGAGAACACCAGACTCAAGGGTCGACCACGAAAAAGATGGGTCGATGGAATATTAGAAGCACTAGGAAACATAGCAGCAGAGGCGAACAGAAGAACAAAAGACCGCAAATTATATCTCCCCTCGACGCTGAAAGGCAGATGAGGAAGGAAAGAAGAAGAAGAAGAAAAGACCTACCCCCACTATGCTGAGTTACTCCATGTAGCAGCATGTATGTGAGTGTATATAAAAGTCGTCACGCAAAATACTAGTAATTTTAAACTGCTGCCACCATGAAGAGGACATCAATGTGCTGGATTAAAGCTAAGACAATTGTGATCCACCTGGTATAGATAGTAGAATCTAAGTGTTGTGTTGCGCAGAATAAATGTAGTTATTATATGCCAAATATATTGTGGGCCCTCGTGACCAATGCAGTCGATGCCTGGGAGTCATGAACCAAGTGGGCTCACCTCCCCTAGAGTGTCAAGAAGCTACAGTAATGAAACATTTGTTCAAAGGGGTCTCCTTCTGATGATCAGATTGCCATCTGCTGTAAAGCTGTGTAAAAAGAGTCTCCTATATAACAGTTATAGAGAGGTAAGCACTACAGCCTGTAGCTTGTCCTCGCTGCACTGTTGGAGTCTCAGGCATGGCAAAGAACTGTCAACCTCAATCAGAAAATCTACAGTGGAGACTCTAAAGCAATTAGTGATCTGTTATAGGTCATTACTGACATCTCCTACAGTCACGTTGATACCAAATGTATGACATAATTGTGTTCTCTTTAAATCTCTTTCTTTCTGCCATTCACATGAAGACTATTTTTAAAAAAGGTGATTGTCCTCTCCATCATTGGTCCTTAAAAAGACGTTGAGTGGGTGTAGATGTTTATTGTTGTGGCTTGCAGAGGAAAGACCTCTTGTTCAGAACCTACCCAGACCCCATAAACAATGAACTCACACCTAGACCCCATAAACAATGAACTCATACCCAGACCCCATAAACAATGAACTCACACCTAGACCCCATAAACAATGAACTCATTTCTAATAAAGTACATACTTAAAAAAATGGATGTACAATAAACACAAAATGGCATACAGGAGCTAAACTAATAGAGAGACAAGACAAACAATGTATCAGCAAAAGGCTTTATCGGGTACAAAATATATACTATTCTAATGAATAGATATGAACAAGTTATCATTATACGCCTCAGAATAGAACACAATTGACTCCATAGTCACATGTATACAAAATTAAAAAATAGAACCTCAGCTACTTGTACATGTGGACAGGTGCCCAGACTGCTGAACACATACTTCAAGACCGCACTGAATATAGT
This sequence comes from Megaustenia siamemsis, assembly GCA_032433765.1. Classification (NCBI taxonomy): domain Eukaryota; kingdom Metazoa; phylum Mollusca; class Gastropoda; order Stylommatophora; family Ariophantidae; genus Megaustenia; species Megaustenia siamemsis. Next base: position 7,252,878 of record JAVIAB010000099.1, on the reverse strand, counting down.
AGACTGAGGAAAATCCATTGGCCCATAGATACAACACTACAGACAAAACTATACGGGCCACAGCAAGAATTACAAAAGACAGTAAAATTTATACAGGCAATGACATTGCAGATATAGACAATACTTCAGACGAACGAAAGATGGACGGATACTATTCTAGAATAAACATAGAAATCCAAACAAGAAAACTGAACATAGTAACAATGATCTAAATAATGGTGGAAAGAAACGGTGGCCAGAATTTATGTTGTTGTTGTTGGAGAAGATGGGGGGGGGGGAGCGCGATGACTGGGTGGCCTAGAGGTAAGACATCAGCCTCTGGACAGGTAGATTCCGGACTCGATTCCTACCAAATTTGTCAAAAATTTAACATGTGGTTTCTCTGTGCCTTTACCCTCCCGCTGAGCCTCAGTGGTGAGAGTTGATGTCGAGCCCTCCTGGAAAACATCGGACAACAGGAGGTCTCGTGTGCACTCTCACACATTAAAGAACCCTTGGCAGTAAAAGTAGAAAAGAGTACACCAAAAATTGCCGCTGTGTGGGCAAAAAAAATTGTTAAGCAAATCTACCCTTCCATGTTGAAGATGGATGTGTCGGGCCGAAAGGAGCAGATAATGCAGCTTTGCCGTTGACTAGCAACACAATACATCCATGATGCCCACTTAACGAATGAACACTAAAAAGAAGATGTGGATGTTGGTGAAATGATTAAAGATGAAAGCTTTCACTAACCAGATCTGAGATCAGACACTTCAAATCGTCGAATGTTGTAAGCCAAGTGAGCATCGCTGGTACGCCAAGGCCCTCTTTCTGGGTTCATCTCCTTGTACTGCACCTTAAAAAACTTGATGGTTTGACCGTTTCCCTTGTCCGGTACTGACCAGTTCAGCATGACAGAGCGATCAGAGAGCTGGGTCACTGTTGGAACTGATGGAGCATACTTAGCTGTAAGCAACAAACAAAAGGTGTTTTCTTTGTGATCTGAATGTACAATAACTGAAGGTGTTTTCTTTGTGATCTGAATGTACAATAACTGAAGGTGTTTTCTTTGTAATCTGAATGTGCAATAAGTTGAAGGTGTTTTCTTTGTGATCTGAATGTACAATAACTGAAGGTGTTTTCTTTGTAATCTGAATGTGCAATAAGTTGAAGGTGTTTTCTTTGTGATCTGAATGTACAATAACTGAAGGTGTTTTCTTTGTAATCTGAATGTGCAATAAGTTGAAGGTGTTTTCTTTGTGATCTGAATGTACAATAACTGAAGGTGTTTTCTTTGTAATCTGAATGTGCAATAAGTTGAAGGTGTTTTCTTTGTGATCTGAATGTACAATAAGTTGAAGGTGTTTTCTTTGTGATCTGAATGTACAATAAGTTGAAGGTGTTTTCTTTGTAATCTGAATGTGCAATAACTGAAGGTGTTTTCTTTTTAATCTGAATGTGCAATAACTGAAGGTGTTTTCTTTGTAATCTGAATGTGCAATAACTGAAGGTGTTTTCTTTGTAATCTGAATGTGCAATAACTGAAGGTGTTTTCTTTGTAATCTGAATGTGCAATAACTGAAGGTGTTTTCTTTGTAATCTGAATGTGCAATAACTGAAGGTGTTTTCTTTGTAATCTGAATGTGCAATAACTGAAGGTGTTTTCTTTATGATCAGACCATACAATAAAATAAATGAATTTTTATTGTGACAAGACTATACAGGAAACATAAAATCATACTGTTTCTGGTTTCTTTGATACTAGACTGTACATTTAAATCACAAAGTAAAATAGTTGTCTATTACCACACTGTACAACAAACATAAGATCTCTAGTTGTCCATAACTGTACAACAAACATAAGGTCTATATTTGTCCATAACTGTACAACAAACATAAGATCTCTAGTTGTCCATAACTGTACAACAAACATAAGATCTCTAGTTGTCCATAACTGTACAACAAACACAAGATCTCTAGTTGTCCATAACTGTACAACAAACAGAAGATCTCTAGTTGTCCATGACTGTACAACAAACATAAGATCTATAGTTGTCCATGACTGTACAACAAACATAAGATCTCTAGTTGTCCATAACTGTACAACAAACATAAGATCTATAGTTGTCCATAACTGTACAACAAACAGAAGATCTCTAGTTGTCCATGACTGTACAACAAACATAAGATCTCTAGTTGTCCATGACTGTACAACAAACGTAAGGTCTATAGTTGTCCATAACTGTACAACAAACATAAGATCTCTAGTTGTCCATAACTGTACAACAAACATAAGATCTCTAGTTGTCCATAACTGTACAACAAACAGAAGATCTCTAGTTGTCCATGACTGTACAACAAACATAAGATCTATAGTTGTTCATGACTGTACAACAAACATAAGATCTCTAGTTGTCCATAACTGTACAACAAACATAAGATCTATAGTTGTCCATAACTGTACAACAAACAGAAGATCTCTAGTTGTCCATGACTGTACAACAAACATAAGATCTCCAGTTGTCCATGACTGTACAACAAACATATGATCTCTAGTTGTCCATGACTGTACAACAAACATAAGATCTCCAGTTGTCCATGACTGTATAACAAACATAAGATCTCCAGTTGTTCATGACTGTACAACAAACATAAGATCTCCAGTTGTTCATGACTGTACAACAAACATAAGATCTCCAGTTGTTCATGACTGTACAACAAACAGAAGATCTCTAGTTGTCCATGACCGTGCAACAAACATAAGATCTCCAGTTGTCCATGACTGTACAACAAACATAAGATCTCTGGTTGTCCATGACTGTACAACAAACATAAGATCTCTGGTTGTCCATGACTGTACAACAAACATAAGATCTCTGGTTGTCCATGACTGTATAACAAACATAAGATCTCTGGTTGTCCATGACTGTACAACAAACATAAGATCTCTGGTTGTCCATGACTGTACAACAAACATAAGATCTCTGGTTGTCCATGACTGTACAACAAACATAAGATCTCTAGTTGTCCATGACTGTACAACAAACATAAGATCTCTGGTTGTCCATGACTGTACAACAAACATAAGATCTCTGGTTGTCCATGACTGTACAACAAACATAAGATCTCTAGTTGTCCATGACTGTACAACAAACATAAGATCTCTAGTTGTCCATGACTGTACAACAAACATAAGATCTCTGGTTGTCCATGACTGTACAACAAACATAATTGCTTCAATTTTTCCGTGAATGTACAACAAACATAAATAAGACCTCAAGTTGTCTACAAGTTTTAAAGTTGCCTTAATGGTTGATCTACATAAAAATACAAATCTTCAAAAGCTCTCCATAATAAAATTAAAATCCTCTTAAAAAATATATCTTCACAATCCAGAAAAAAAATCTACACATCTTTCATTTTCTGATTTCCTTGATTATCTCCCTTTCCCTGGTGTCACAAAGCAAATATTTCCTTTTTTCATAACATACCTCAATACTTTGCTAGCCACAACAGGCCCTTAAATGGGAACCAGAGGGTAAAAGAAAAAGGAGAAAGACCTAGAGAAACACTAAAAAGAACTTTAAAACGAGAGGCAACAACAGCAGATGTCAGCTCCCTCGTCGAGATTGACCAACTCGCTCAGAACAGAGCTGTGTGGCGATACACAATGCAGGTCCTGTGCAACGTCTGGCAGTTGAAAGATCATCAGACACAAGAGTCTAGAATATCTGTCCTATGTGCCGTCTTCAGCTTGATGGATGGATGGATGGTATGGATGGGTGGATAGATGTCACTAACCAAATCACACATTTCATTCTGTCTCTATTCCCCACATTAAATCATACATATCTCTTTGTCTCCATCTTCCTACTTCATAAATTAAATCACACATTTTTACCTGTTTCTATTTCCCAACATTACAAATTAAATCACATTTCTATGTCTCCATTTCCGAAATCAAATCACACGTTTCTCTCTGTCTCTATTTCCCAAATTAAATCACGTATTTCTGTCTCCATTTCAACTTCACAAATCAAATCACATATTTCTGTCTCCATTCCCCAACTTTACAAAACAAATTACACATTTCTCTCTATTGACTCCCACACAATTAATTTCACACATTTCTCTCTATTGACTCCAAACAAAAATGTCACATTTCTCTCTATTGACTCCCACACAATTAATTTCACCCATTTCTCTCTACTGACTCCCACAAAAATGTCACATTTCTCTCTATTGACTCCCACACAATTAATTTCACCCATTTCTCTTTATTCATCAGCAGTCAGATAAAAACGATGCAGGAAAACACAAATGAACTATCATCAATAGCCAGCAAAATTGGGCTGGAGGTCAATCATGAAAAGACTAAAGTCATGAAAAGTTTAATTCCAACAAGTGACAAAATATACATGGAAAACAAACCAGTAGAAGAGATCGATCACTTTATCTATCTTGGAAGTCACATTGATCGAGAAGGGGATACGAGCAAAGAAATTAGAATCAGACTGGCTAAAGCAGCAATGTCTTTCAGAAGCCTTGAAAAGTTGTGGAAATCAAAACTCATTAGCACAAACACAAAACTTAGGCTATTCAAATCAAATGTACTTTCAACCCTTACGTATGCGTGTGAAAGCTGGAAAACAACAAGAGATATAGAAACAAAGTTGAACGCATTCGAAAATAAATGTCTAAGGAAAATACTTGGTATAGAATGGAACGAATTCAAAACAAACGAGGAAATTAGAGAAATCGCCAATCAACCACTAATATCTTCAGTAATAAAGAAAAGACGATGGTCATACGTTGGACATGTGATGAGAAGAGATAATAATCGAATAGCAAAGCAAGCCCTCATATGGGAAACAACAGGTAAAAGAAAAAGAGGAAGACCCAGGGAGACACTGAGAAGAACATTGATGAGAGAGGCAAGAGCAGCAGGAATCGGCTCCCTCAATGAGATAGAACTGCTTGCACAGAACAGAGACAGATGGCGAGATTTGATAAAATATCTTTAAAAGAAAACTGCTAGAACAAAAATTCATATAGGAGAAGGTGTATCTTGGTCTACGCCCTATGGGCCGGTTACGGCTCGAAAGGTCAATAGATAGATAGATAGATTTCTCTTTATTGACTCCCACACAAGTTCACATTTTTCTCTTTTGACTCCCACACAATTTCACACATTTCTCTTTATTGACTCCCACACAAATAATTTCACACATTTCTCTCTATTGACTCCCACACAATTTCACATTTTTCTCTTTTGACTCCCACACAATTAATTTCACACATTTCTCTGTATTAACTCCCACACAAATAATTTCACACATTTCTCTCTATTGTCTACCACACAAACACAAATCTCACGTTTTTCTTTGTCTCCATGACTTCCAACACCAATCTTCTTCTTCTTCCTTCTGTCTCTTGTCACGACAGTTTTCCTCTTTCCATTTTTCCTTCTATCTCTATGTCCAGACTTCCGCCTGTCCTCATGGAGGTGACCGCCTCCCGAGGACACCCCATCATCTTCATCATCTCCCAGGTGAACTAACGTTTCTGCAAGAAGAAAGAAAGAACAAATGCCTGAAGCGACATTACAAACATGATCAGAAGAAGGCAGAGGGGGACATTTTTCATATCAACCTTACTATGTTCAGCTTACGTATTTGGATTTCTGAGTTTGTTGTAGAATACTTTGTGTTTTGTATATGAAGAAGGCTTTTGCCAAAACATCGAAGAGAGAAATGTGTGAAATTAATTGTGTGGGAGTCAATAGAGAAATGTGAAATTGTGTGGGAGCCAATAGAGAGAAATGTGTGAAATTAATTGTGTGGGAGTCAATAGAGAAATGTGAAATTGTGTGGGAGCCAATAGAGAGAAATGTGTGAAATTAATTGTGTGGGAGTCAACAGAGAAATGTAAAATTGTGTGGGAGCCAATAGAGAGAAATGTGTGAAATTAATTGTGTGGGAGTCAATAGAGAGAAATATGAAATTGTATGAGTCAATAGAGAAATGTGTGAAATTAATTGTGTGGGAGTCAATAGAGAGAAATGTGTGAAATTAATTGTGTGGGAGTCAATAGAGAGAAATATGAAATTGTATGAGTCAATAGAGAAATGTGTGAAATTAATTGTCTAGGGAGTCAATAGAGAGAAATATGAAATTGTATGAGAGTCAATAGAGAAATGTGTGAAATTAATTGTGTGGGAGTCAATAGAGAGAAATGTGTGAAATTAATTTAGTCTCTCTACTAGTTTAGCTGCTTTATACGATTTTGTATTTATTTTACATTGTTTTCTGCAGCTTTACTTGCAACACCATAGAGCATTTAATATTCTATATATTTTATACTTTGATGAGGTAAATGAATTTAAATATCTGGGAACAATGTTAACTTCAGATGGTAGATGTACAACAGAGGTGTGATGTAGAATGGCTCAGGCAAAAGAGGCTTTCCAAAAAACTGAGGAAGATATTGTGAAATCCATTTTTGCCAATAGAAATAAGAAAAAGAGTTATTAAATGTTATGTAGAGCCAGTCTTAACATATGGATGTGAATCATGGACAATAGGACATCAGACAAGAAAATCAATCGAGGCTGTAGAAATGTGGTTTTACAGAAGAATGTTGAGAATACCATGGACAGCTAAGAAGAGTAATGAAAATGTTCTGAAAGAGATCAAAGCAAAAAGAGAGCTAATTTCCAATATTAAGAAGAAACAATCATCATTTTTTGGCCATGTAATGAGAATGGGAACAGCTAGAATATATTGTGACAACTGGGAAAATTGAGGGACGAAGACATATAGGGCAGCAAAGTGAAAATATACCAGACAGCTTAAAAGAATGACTTGGCAGAAGGTCAATAACAGAAATGATAAATAACTGTCGAGATCGAAATTTGTGGAGAGTCATGATCACCTACGCCAGCAGACATGGTACTTGATGATATTATACCTTTGTTTATCTCAACACATTTCTTCTTGTGTTCGCTCGACAGCGACTCATCATTCACATGTGTTGTACTGGTTGGCATAGGCGGTCATGCCTTCCACAATTCTGTTGTTGATCATTTACTACAACACCAAGCTAGCTAGCATCTTTTTTTTTCTTGTGTTATCTATCATTCTATCTTGGTCGATTGCCATTAAAAGGTCAAATTGATACAGATAATGTGTTACTTGCAACTACCACGAGGAATGGTTGAATATGTGGGCTTCAGCTAAGACTGCACGCCTACTCTACAGATATCAGACAAAACCAGACCCCTTCGACCCTGTGCGGGAGCTGAGGCGAAGGGATCAAAGCCTGATATTCCAGCTGAGAACAGGCCATGCTCCTATCAATCAACACCTGAGCAGAATAAAATCACAACATGATCCAGTCTGCAGAAACTGCCGTCAACAATCTGAGGCAGTAGATCACCTGCTACTACACTGTCCCCATTTGCAAAACCGACAGAGCATGTTACTCCCACTACTTCCATCCATCAATAGCACACTGTACTCTGCAGCTGTACAACTGAGAAGGACCTGCGCTTTCATGCGAGAGGCATTAAGCTGTAAAGAGCTCATAGCTCACGGCTAACAAGGGGATTAAGTCAAGTCAAGTCAAATCTAGCATCTTTTTTTTCTTGTTATCTATCTTTACATCTTGGTCGATTGCCATTAAAAGGTCAAATTGATACAGATAATGTGTTATTTGCAACAACCTGCGATACTTTGTGCCTTTCGGCCAAATATATCCGACCTGAGCACAGCTGTTTTGGGTACCAGTTTTTCTTTCCTCTTTGATTCAAAATGGTTGGTCTATGTACACTGTGTTATCAGTCATAAACTGGATTTGATGTTACTTGCTCTCAGAGAACTGGACTACTAAGAACAAGAGGTCGGGTTCAATCCTGATCGATGGCTTCCAGGTTCACCCAGCTTTAAATGGGCACAGGATTTTTTCAGGGAAAGTAAAGCGGTACAGGCGTAATACCAATTACACTACCCCAAAAATCGTGTGCCAAAGGTATGTCAAAATTATGGTCACTATCAGCATATTCCCTATATGCCTCATGACATGACGGGGAACTTTACTTTACTTACTCTACCCGAGCCTCCAAGGTGAGGGAAAAATAGAATAAAGCCACTGTTACCTACCACGCATGTCGTAAGAGGTGAGTAAAAAGGCTTGAAATCATCGCCTGTGCAGTCAAGTAGGATGAGAGTGGAGCGGCCTTGTCAACAGAATTTAACAATGCATTTTGGGAAATGATGTGACAAGTGGTGGAGCGAATATAGGAAATTCCTGACTGCAATTAAACTGATTCCATGGATAGAACAGAATAGTTCATTAAACCACCCATAATTTAATAACTTGTTCACCTGAACTACTACAAACCAGCTCAATTTCACCTAAATTACTACAAACCAGCTCAATTTCACCTGAACTACTACAAACTAGCTCAGTTTCACCTGAACTACTACAAACCAGCTCAATTTCACCTGAACTACTACAAACCAGTTCAATTTCATCTGAACTACTACAGACCAGCTCAATTTCACCTGAACTACTACAAACCAGCTCAATTTCACCTGAACTACTACAAACCAGTTCAATTTCACCTGAACTACTACAAACCAGCTCAATTTCACCTGAACTACTACAAGCCAGCTCAATTTCACCTAAATTACTACAAACCAGTTCACATCTGAACTACTACAGACCAGCTCAATTTCACCTGAATTACTACAAACCAGCTCAATTTCACCTGAATTACTACAAACCAGCTCAATTTCACTAAATTACTACAAACCAGCTCAATTTCACCTAAATTACTACAAAGCAGCTCAATTTCACCTAAATTACTACAAACCAGCTCAATTTCACCTGAACTACTACAAACCAGCTCAATTTCACCACTGCTAAACAAAGAAACATTCCACCTACCTGGTAATGTTGGCTGGGTCACTGGCTGACCAATCACCAGCCTCATCACGCCATAAGCTGTCCCAAGCCTATTGGTAGCCATACACTGATAGATCCCTGCATCTGCTGTGCTGACCATGGTCAGTACTAAATGCCCTAATGGAAGGTAAAAGGTAAGACTTTTATAAATGATACGTAAACAAACAAACAAACAAACAAACAAACAAACAATGACTAAATATGAGTAGAAAATCCTCCTACCATCTTGCTGTTCACCCAACGACTACTAAAGGAATTGATTGTCCTCTTCGCCACCCGTCCTTAGAAGGACATTAACTTTTTCCTGACCACTAGCCAACACATCAGCTCCGTCTATGAAGGTAGCTATGGGACCAAAAGCTAACACATGGCTCAGATAGGGTACAGTTGAATATTTTAAAGTGAAGTAACGATTCTGTATATTAATTCACCAATACTTGTATTGGATATCAAGAAGAAGCTCTATAATTACTTCCCTTGATTACCACGTGGTATTTTCCTTTTTAACTAGAAAAATTAGTTGAATTTTCTATGTTAATATGTGTTTATTTCTAACAAATAGTGGCCACATCCACCACTACTTAATAGTCTATTTCTTGTGCCCAATTTAATTATTTGTGGACATAAATGCATCAAATAAAGTGTATTCTAAAGAACTTTGGATTAGTTTGTGTAAATTTTGAGAAGAACTGATATTAGATAGCACCACCCTTCTAGTCATTTGAGAATAGAGGTACATGAAATATTATATTTTGAATTGGATTATCTGCCTTTGAATATTTTTAATTATTTATAATAAATAATCAATTTTTTTTCCTTCAGATATCATTAATATATTGCTAACACATCCGAGGAGCAAATTTGTACAGGTGCTGTCCTGATAAAGTGTTAAAGCATAAAACCTCATTTTGTAGTAGAATATCTATTGGGTTATAATGTTGCATGGTGTGAGATCTGATCAGTTATAGCTGAGGCCATCAGAGCTGGCTCATGCCAGCGGGGACAATATGAAAACCTGGAGAAGACTGCAAACGTTGTCCTTGTGACAAGAGAAATGAAGCAGAAGCTTACGCAATTATTTGTATTTTTTATATTTTCAAATTTTTCAATGGGGGAACTGGTTGGTCTGGAGGCAAGACGCCGGCCTCGAGACAGAGAGGCTGTGGGTTCAAATCGCGGCTAGTTGGGATTTTTATATATAATTTTTCTCTGAGGCAACCACCCCTGGTCTTAGCAGCGATGCCCGGCTTGAAACGTCAATTATTCATCGACGGAAAAAATATGAGTACCTCCGAAGACGGAGTTATCTGCCTGTGCAGCGAGGGACCCCTGTGCATACAGCTGCCGGGGAAAAATGGATTAACACATAGAATTCAGTTCCTAGTCTCTAGGGACTTCGGCAGAGGTCAAAGCTGGCGAACGGAAAAAAAAAATGTTTCAATATTTAAATAAATGATCAAGAATATATATCTCACAGATGTGTGTTGATGGTATTTTAGTAGACTTAGGAATTTTTCTCAGTTCTGAAACATAACTAGAGTACAATTCTGCTATCATCATCATCAAGTACCATGCCTGCTGGCATAGGTGATCATGTCTCTCCACAACTTTTGATCTCGACAGTTATTTATCATTTCTGTTGTTGACCTTCAGTCAAGTCATTCTCTTAAGCTGTCTGGTATCTATTCTCTTTGCTTCCCTCTATCTCTTCATCCCTCAATTTTCCCAGTTGTTACAATAAATTCCAGCCGTTCTCTTCTCATTACATGGCCAAAAAATTCTACTGTGTTATATTAAAAATAATCATAAGAGACGCTATAACTGACATTTGTGGAACATTTAGGGTTTAAACATGATTATTTTACATTTTATTTGAAATATTTATTCTCATAAACATGACAAGGGAGCCGCGATAGCTCAGTGGTTAGTGAACTGGACTACAAAGGACAAGGGGTAGGGTTCGATCCCAACCGACGGCTTCCGGGTTCACCCAGCCTTTAATGGGTACCGGATTTTTTTCTGGGAAAGTGAAGCGGCACGGGCGTAATACCGACCACATTACCCCAAAAATCATGTGCCGAAGGTCTGTAAAATTTATGGTCACAATGGTCACTAACACCATATTCCCTATACGTCACTTGGCGTGACGGGGGTACTTTACTTACTTATAAACATGACAAAAATATCAGTAGCATAAACATGAACTATTCTAGAATATTCATATTTTGTTCAATGTCCCAACTCTGAACCACTCCAATAAAATAGCCACTCTTAAGAATGAGTGGAATGTAGTTTCCTCAGGAAACCTTCATTCATACACATAGCAACATTTGTATGATGTGAACTAAAATACTACTTTGAAATTAAAGCAACCAGCAGTGATCTGTATGCATATTTACGTCTTACAGACCATCAAATGAGAACTACTTCCTGTGAGTCATGTCTTTTCTTATTTAAAAAAGTGAACATTAAATTTTCTCAAAACACTTTACTTATCTTTCCTCTGTCTTTGTTCTTAAATGATGTTCATTGTGATGTCTGCTTTTTCATTAACTCTTTCAGGACTATTATCCGACATATCGGTTCGATACAAATTGCTGATTTCGGACTATTCACTGTAAATTCGGCTGCAAGGAGTGTAGCTGAATACTTGTTTCATTTTCACTGATTTTTAGTTTTTATTTCAACCAATACTTGATTTCCGGATGTCGGAGAGTTTTCACAGAACTTCCTGTGGATACCAAAGATCTCCGATTTCAGAGTTTGAACGTTAGAAAATTGTTAATTTATATTTATTGTTTTATTTCTCAAATTTCTGTCACATAATGGCCACGACCACTGCTGGTACTTCTTTCAGTCGACCAAAATGATATAGTGCAGAACAAGCTAGATCTATGTTCGAAAACTTGATATTGGGTGATTCAGAAATAGAGCATTCGTAGTATTAAGACTCGGACAACAATTTTGTTGTTGTGATAATGGTTCGTAATATTAATAATAGTCATGCTAAAACACCAAGATAATCTGACTTAGGTTTAGCTAGTGGATGCCTTCTATTCCAGCACTATCAGTGCCTCAGAAAAATCGAGTGGTAGTGATTCTGATAACAAAACTGGTACTTTAGGGACATATCACACAAAATAAGTGTCCAGTTGTGTGAATAAAAATAATAAACTTGACTCGTAAATAATACTGTTGTGACGTAACATAAATTTGTCATATTTTTCATTCTGGGGATCATTTACAAAAATGTACATAATTTTGTTATTTGTGGACATAAATTAATCAAATAAACTGTATTTTGGAGGAATTTGGATTATGTTGTGTAATATTTCAAAACAAATGGACAGCAACCCTCTCTAACCATGGAAAAAGGTAAGTGAATTACAATATTTTGAATTAAAAATTATCTACCTTGAATATTTTATATTTTAAAAAATATATTTTATTCCTTTAAATAATCACATATCATAAATATATTGCTATTTTCATTTTCTGTATCCATTTCCCTTTCCAGTGATGTATAACACATGCCACATTTATCTAAATTATTGTGTGAAGTAGTGAAAGGAAAAAAGTATGGTGAAATGTTTTTAAACAGGAAAATTAATCTGATCAAAACCTAAAAATAACATGTCTCCTGTTTGATGCTGAGAGAGTTAATACTTGCTGAAATGGGCTTTATTTTAGACAGACAGTACTTGAAACAAAGACCATGTGAATAAGAATTAAGGAAGGAAAGAAACCTGGTATCCTCACATAGTGCACTGAAGTCAGATGTGTCTACAGGCCAAAAGTTGAGAATCACTTCATGAGAGCAAACTCTCATCTAACAAAACTGACCAAATAAAATTTAAAATATCCTTGGTGTCTGGCCACTTCCCTGGCATATAAAATTAATCAGACCACTTTCTTAGTTGCCAGAGAAGCAAATAACATCCACAGAAGTAAGAGGATTACTATTGATTTGGATATCCATCACTGTTCAATGTGACAGCTTTACTGAAGACCTGATTTAGTGTTATGGATGGGTAAAATTGCTTTTCCTGGCTCAGAGAAGTGGATCAGTCAATTTGTGTTCCACTATGAAGCCAAAAGTAAATAAATTTGATGAAATAGATACATATCAGAATATGATCACTGGATCTATAGAAATGTTCTATCGAACAATACTAAGAATACCAGGCACAGAAAAATGGAGTAGTTTAGGTATATTGAATGAAGCCAAGGTAGACAGAGAACTTTTCAAGCACAACCATCATCTAGCTGCTTGACCCTGTTGCAACTTGGATTACATGACAGCTACTCTGAAAGTTTCTCTATCCTGCATGATGTGTCCAGTGTCTGGAGTAGTCAATCCCAGCTAATCTGTGATATCCTGCACCCACTGTTTTACAGGTCTTGCTATCTTCTGTTTATCTGGAACTATGCCCTCCATAATTATTTTCTCTTGGCCATTTACCATTTCATATAACCAAACCTTGTATATTCCTTGTTTTTATGTTAGTGTTAAGGGAGCCTGTTCTCTTCTATTCTCTTCTATTCTTTTCTATTCATGAAAAGAGTTTCATTGCAGCTGGGACATCCCCATATCTGCTACATTACCAGTCCCAACACTTAAAGAAGCATATACAGACTAATTGTTCCTGTAAGGTGTTGATTGTTGATACATCTACTTTTTCCACTAAACAGCATATTGAGTATGGCATGTTTGAGTACTGGGTTGTCTTCTCTTTCGACTCTTACTCACTTAGCAAGACTCTACAGGTTAGACAGTTACTAGGGGGACTGCAAAGAGGTGGAATAGGGTCTAGATGATTCTGATTCACCGATCCTAGCACAAGCCATCAGCTATGAGTCGTCAAAAACTTTCAACTCTGTTGCTGTCTGGTGCCTTTGTCCCTGTTCAAGGTATACAAGTGAGGACAAGATCTGGAAGATGGGTGAAGATATCACATTTGAGCTGGAAATGGCAGCTACTTGAGCTGGGAATGAATGTTGCAGGAGATGGAAATCATTGACTGCTGCAGGAGTTGCGAATGAATGTTGCAGGAGATGGAAATCATTGACTGCTGTAGGAGTTGGGAATGAATGTTGCAGGAGATGGAAATCATTGACTGCTGTAGGAGTTGGGAATGAATGTTGCAGAAGATGGAAATCATTGACTGCTGTAGGAGTTGGGAATGAATGTTGCAGAAGCTAGAAATGGCTGCTGCAGGAGATGGGGATGACTTTTGTAAGAGCTGGGAATTAGTGTTGCAGGAGCTGAGATTGAATGTGGCAGGAGCTGAGAATAACTGTTGAAGAAGCTTGGAATGACTGTCGCAGGAGCTGGGAATGACTGCTGCAGGAGCTGAGATTAAATGTGGCAGGAGCTGAGATTGAATGTGGCAGGAGCTAAGATTAACTGTTGAAGAAGCTTGGAATGACTGTTGCAGGAGCTGGGAATGACTGTTGCAGGAGCTGAGATTGAATGTTGCAGGAGCTGAGATTGAATGTGGCAGGAGCTGAGAATAACTGTTGAAGAAGCTTGGAATGACTGTTGCAGGAGCTGGGAATGACTGTTGCAGGAGCTGAGATTGAATGTTACAGGAGCTGAGATTGAATGTTGCAGGAGATGGAAATCATTGCCTGCTGCAGGAGTTGGGAATGGATGTTGCAGAAGCTAGAAATGGCTGCTGCAGGAGATGGGGATTGAATGTTGCTGGAGCTGAGATTGAATGTTGCAGGAGCTGGGAATCACTGCAACAGGAGCTGGGTATCATTATTGCAGAAGCTGAACATCTCACTCAGGACAGAGAAGACTTCAGACTAGTTGTCAACGGGGCCAATTTTCATCAAGGGCATGCAACTAGATAATGATAATGACTTTAACATCACTCACTGGACTGCTAAACCATATGATGATAGTATTGTCAACATACATATAGCATAAGATCTGTGATTACCTTCATTATTGTTAGCCAGTAAATGCCCGTTGTGAAACCACTCTAATTCAGGTCTGGGATATCCAACAACAGAACAAGCCATTTCCACACGACTTCCAGGCAGCACATCTGTCCCAGGATTTTTTAACACTTTCACAGCTGGGGGTACCATGATATCCAGAAAAACATGTCTCTCCATCTTCCTGCTAGTTGTAATGCTACAGGTGTAAGTCCCTGTGTCTTCATACTGGGCAGACCAGATCTTTAAATTTCCTGGGAAAAGAGAGATATGAAAATATGCAGAGGCAAAAGACATTAAAAAATATTAACAATTATATGCTTACAACTTTATAATGATGGACGACACCAGATAACGATTCTTCTTCTTCTACCTTTCAGCTCCCTGTGGAGAATAGGTCTTCAACAAACACTTTCCAAGTCGTTCTGTTTTTTGCCATTCTTTTAAGATCATTCCACGTCTTCCCCATCATCTTCATCTGCGCTTCCATCTGTCTTCTCCAAATTTCCTTGGTCTTCCGCTTTGTCTTTTCCCCTGGTGATTCCAAAAAAGGGCCTGTTGTGTAATACTCTCAGTTGGCTTCCGCAGTGTGTCCTATCCAGCATCATCTTCGCTGAATCTCTTTATTCACTGGTGTTTGACTGGTACATTTCCATAATTTTATGTTAGTGAATTTGTCCTGCCATTTCCATCCTTTTATTCTGCATAAGCATCCATTAATGAAAGTCTGTATCTTCATGATTGTCATTTTTGTTGTTCTCCATGTTTCACAGCCATATAATAAGACTGACTTAACATTGGATTTGAAAATTTTATTTTAAGATAATGCTTGATAATACATGTCTTTTTGTCACCTGGTGTTTGTATGAAGCCCTGCCAGTGGGAATCTTCTTTAGACCATTCTGAGTGAGATTATGACCAATATACTTCCAGCATCTCTGCTTTGTATTGGCCTATACATATTATAAATTAGATACATATTCTTCTATGGTTTCTTTTTATAAAGAGTTTCATATGGTATAAAATATAACCATGTTATGTTTATTATTATCATCATGGGCATTTATTTTCTATTTATTTTAACTTAATTATGAGGTTTTATTTATTATCTTATTTACTTTACACTACACTAAGACTACACTACAGCTCTCTACATTCTATTCTTTTTTTAACCACTAGTAACACACAAGAGTTGAACACTCCGCTGAACAGCAAGATTGATGACTTGATTTTCGTGCAGTCTATTCAAGGTTTTATCTTCTTCTTTCCTTCCTCATCTGCCGTTCAGCGTCAAGGGGAGATATAATTTGTGGTCTTTTGCTCTTCTGTTCGCCTCTACTGCTGTTATGTTTCCTAGTGCTTCTAATATTCCATCGATCCATCTTTTTTCATCCCTTGGGTCTGGTGTTCTCACAATGTTTGCTGAAGGCTCGTTGTGTTGTGTTTTGATCTTTTTGCCCTATCACGTGGCCAAACCATTTTATCTGTTGTTTACTTATATATTCTATGGCAGGGGCTATTCCTAGCTTTTTTCTCAGTTTTTCATTTCTGATCTTATCTCTCAGAATGTTTCCTGTCATTCGCATAACACATTTCATCTCAGTAGAGGTTATTTTTCTTATTGTTCTTGCATCTAGGGTCCAGGTCTGGCATTGGTAGCACAATGTTGGGATGAAGATTGTATTGTAGGGTCCAGGTCTGGCATTGGTAGCACAACGTTGGGATGAAGATTGTATAACAAGGTTTTATATTCACATTAATAACTACAAAATACACAGAAGTATTGAGGTAGATGGAAAGAACATAGAAAGAGTTCAAAGAACATAGTTATTGTGGATCTATCTATCTATCTATTGACCTTTCGAGCCGTAACCGGCCCATAGGGCGTAGACCAAGATACACCTTCTCCTATATGAATTTTTGTTCTAGCAGTTTTCTTTTAAAGATATTTTATCAAATCTCGCCATCTGTCTCTGTTCTGTGCAAGCAGTTCTATCTCATTGAGGGAGCCGATTCCTGCTGCTCTTGCCTCTCTCATCAATGTTCTTCTCAGTGTCTCCCTGGGTCTTCCTCTTTTTCTTTTACCTGTTGTTTCCCATATGAGGGCTTGCTTTGCTATTCGATTATTATCTCTTCTCATCACATGTCCAACGTATGACCATCGTCTTTTCTTTATTACTGAAGATATTAGTGGTTGATTGGTGATTTATTGTGGATATATTATAACAAATGATGGAAAATGTAAAACGGAAATAAAGAAAAGAATAGGAATGGCAAAAAGCAATTTTTACAACATATATATAAAATATATTTCACATCAAAACAAATAGTATCAGAACTAAAACTACGATTTGCAAAATGCTAAAGGGGCCTCTTTACTCAACATTTCTGTATGGTGTAGAAACATGGACATTAAATTAGAAAACAGCAGAAAATTGAGGCCCCTGAAATGTGGATGTATAGAAAAATAGGGAGAACTTGGTCGAAGGTAAAGAGGACAAACCGGAAAGATCTGAATCAGATGAAAATAAAAAAAAAAAAACTACTTAAAACAATTCGGAAACGACAATTGACATTTTTTGGACATGATGACATGTGAAGAGACACAACATAACATAAGAGATGATAAGACCCCTCTAGTAAAAGTCATCTTGGAAGGGAAGGTATAAGGTAGACGAGGCAGACCAAGACTAAAGTGGAGTGATAACATAAAAAGATGGACAGGTGAACATATGACAACATCATTCAACATTTCAACATGCACTCTGACAAATGAAATGATTACCATCAAGACAAGACGAGGAGACAGATGGCTGAGATGGCGCTCCACGATATATATGAGCCTTTATCATCATTCATTATGCCGATAGAACTATCTTGCATCCTTGATTAAAAGCATTATAAGAATGTCAGCCAGGCTCCATCGTTTAAGTTGCTGTGAGCTGCAGTCCGGTGGCCTCTTGTAACTGAAACTCGTCGATTCACAGCAATTCTAAATCTTATTCTAGTCATTCTAATAATTCTTCTGATTCTGAGTTTCCCAGTTCTCTCTGCAGTGAGTGGTCGGAAAACAACGAACGCGCGGCAGCTACTTCTGGTGATTATGACAAAGTGGCCGTGGTTTGAATTGCTAATTATCTCTTCCTCTATACACGATATTCAAATTATACGCGCACCTACATTCGAAGACATTTATAGATTTGTCCGAAAGAGACCGGCACCACCTTCTTGTCGCAGTCAGCAGACGATAGCGCCAACAACTTGGAGACTTCCGTTTCATAAAAAATACGGAATATAAGAAATATGAAACAAAGAAAACAACAAGTGGATATCAAAGTTGAAAGAATAGACCTGGAGATAGTTCAGAACTACAACTACCTTGGACATACTATAACCAGTGATGGAAATGTACAACTGAAATAAACAAAAGAATAGAAATGGCAAAAAGTAATTTTAATGTTATGAGAAATATACTAACATCATGACAAATAAGCAAATACTATATGGTGAGCTAAAACACGGAAAAAGACAAATCGGCAGACCTAAACTACGATATAGAGATATCTGCAAATCATCTCTGAAAGACTTCTCCATCTGTGAAAACGACTGGCAACATCTGGCAAGTGATCGCACATCATGGAGAGCATGTATAAGGAACGGTATAACAACATTTGAGACTGTGCTAAGACAGGACTTAGAAGAGAAGAGACTCATGAAAAAGGATGGTAAACCCTGTGGATCAGCGAGCCTGACCTGTTCATTATGTGACCGCGTGTGTTTGTCAAACATTGGTAGAATTAGCCACGAGAGAAGCTGTTCGGCAAAAACAATACCTCAAAAAAATACGCAATAGCCTCCACTAGACCGTCTGACAAGACGAAAAGGGCCATATATATATGACAAATAACAACACAAAGCCTAAAATTAAGAATAGCAAAATGTTCTCAACATTCAAATATGGTGCAGAAACATAGCAACTAAACAAGAAAACAGAACGGAAAATTGAAGCCTTTGAAATGTGGATTTATAGAAGAATAGGTAGAATTGGATCGAAAGAAAAGAAAACAAACGATGAAGTCTTAAAACAACTAAAAATTAAAAGAGAACTACTAAACACAATTCAAACAATAAAAGTAATCTTGGAAGGGAAAATACAAGGTAAAAGTGACAGAGGCAAACCAAGACTAACATGGACGAGTAACATCAAAAGATGGATCAGTCAGACTATGACAACTTGTACTATCAAAGCAAGAGACAGAGCGGAATGGCCGCTCCATGGTAGCCAACCTTCGATGCGGAGACGGCACACAATGATGATGACGGAAAAAAACGGAACAAATCCAAACTACAACCGTCACCACCGATATCTCTGAGCCTGCCCAATGATGGTTGACCGACCAATAGTTGTGACGTTTTCAGCATTGCGAGCAGGGGCGATTGTGGGTAAACATGAAATCAGTCTGTATATCTATTAGCTCGTGACGTCACAAGTATTGGGTTGTTTTCGGGAAAACCCCATCAACGGGTAGTAAAAATAAAAGTAAAGACCCCCGTCACACCAAATGGCGTATAGGGAATATGGTGTTAGTGACCATACATTTTACAGACCTTCGGCACATGATTTTTGGGGTAATGTGGTGGGTATTACGCCCGTGCCGCTTTATTTTGCCAGAAAAAAATCCGGTACACATTTAAGGCTGGGTGAACCCGGAAGCCGTCGGTTGGGATCGAACCCTACCCCTTGTCCTTTGTAGTCTAGTTCATTAACTACTGAGCTATCGCGCCTCCCCATCAATTGATGTCGACGATACAACTATACGACCTTTGTCGTATTGACAGACAGTCGGTAGCAAGCAATCGTGATAAGTCAGTAGTTTGGTAAAATATTTGTGTCTTAATCTGAATGCTGCTTTGCTGAACAGCTTCTCTAATGGCTGAATCTTCTAATATTGGATAGACAGATTGTACAGCTAAATGAATAAGATCTTTTCTTCTCCTGAAGTAGTGTCTATATCTGCAATGTCGTTTATGCACTGGGCCACTGGCGCAGAACACAGTGCAACGTTTTAACGGGTGTTCAATCAGAGTGGATCTGGCAGACTCTAATTGTGATGTTCTGTCTGTGGGGGCGATCAACACATTTAGCCTGACAGCTGACTTCATGTGAGAGTCTGGGATCCTTACTCTGATTGAGTCCTAATCGCAGAGAGAGAGAGAGAGAGAGAGAGAGAGAGAGTTTCCTGTATAAATTCTACTGTCTTTTATAATTCTTACAGTGGCCCATATACATGTAGTTGTGTCTGTGGTGTTGTATCTATGGGCCAATGGGTTTTCCTCAATCTACTATATTTTCAGTACAGTCTTGGAGTATGTGTTCAGCAGTCTGGGGCACCTGTCCACATGTACTTGTAGTTGAGGTGGCTATCTTGAATTTTGTATACATGTGACTATGGAGTCGATTGTGTCCTGTGTTAGACGCATGGCAGGAAACATCCCGAGAACAAAGATCAGAAATGTGGAACATCACAAAGAACAAACACAAAGAGCAAACAAAAAGAACAATCACAAATAACAAACAATAAACACAAACAACCAAAGACATCAAACGATCACAAAGAACAAACACAGAAAAACCAAACACTGAACAAAGACAAACAACCAACACAAGTGCAAACACAAAGAATCAAACACATAGATCTATCACAAAGGACAATTACATAGAACAAATACTAAGAACAAAGGCAAAAAATTAATTAATTAAAATATAGATACAAAGAACTAAGGCAAAAAAATAAATAAATAAAAAATAGATACAAAGAACTAAGACAAAAAATAAATAAATAAAAAATAAATACAAAGAACTAAGGCAAAAAATAAATAAATAAAAAATAGATACAAAGAACTAAGGCAAAAAATAAATAAATAAAAAATAAATACAAAGAACTAAGGTAAAAAATAAATAAATAAAAAATAGATACAAAGAACTAAGGCAAAAATAAATAAATAAAAAATAGATACAAAGAACTAAGGCAAAAAATAAATAAATAAAAAATAAATACAAAGAACTAAGGCAAAAAATAAATAAATAAAAAATAAATACAAAGAACTAAGGCAAAAAATAAATAAATAAAAAATAAATACAAAGAACTAAGGCAAAAAATAAATAAATAAAAAATAAATACAAAGAACTAAGGCAAAAAATAAATAAATAAAAAATAAATACAAAGAACTAAGGCAAAAAACAAATACAAAGAAGAATGAAAATAATTACCGAAATGAGATAAGCTGAACCTGCCCAAGGGTAAACTGCCTCCATATTTGCTCCAGACAATCTTGGCACCTTGGTGCCCATAACTAGGGCACTCCAGAGTGATGTCGGACCCGACCTCCGCTTGCACCTTCTGCCTCATCCCAGGCATAATGTATACCCCTGGTGCCACACCTGAAGTGAATATCCAAACAAATGACCATGACAGGAGACAACGGAGGTAAACTGATCATCAGAAGGGGACTCTTTCGAGCTATTTTTTTCGCCCATAGCACTCTAGTAGTTATCAATTGTAATTATCGCTTCTTTTTTAGGAGAAAGTCATGAGGAGAAGACATGGACAATATATATAGAAAAAAAAACGTTTTTTTTTTTCTATTGTATACACTTTCAGCTCCCTGTGGAGCATAGGTCTTCAACAAACACTTTCAGCTCCTTGTGGAGCATAGGTCTTCAACAAACACTTCCAACTCCCTGTGGAGTATAGGTCTTCAACAAACACTTTCAGCTCCCTGTGGAGCATAGGTCTTCAACAAACATTTTCAGCTCCCTGTGGAGCATAGGTCTTCAACAAACACTTTCAACTCCCTGTGGAGTATAGGTCTTCAACAAACACTTTCAACTCCCTGTGGAGCATAGGTCTTCAACAAACACTTTCAACTCCCTGTGGAGCATAGGTCTTCAACAAACACTTTCAGCTCCTTGTAGAGCATAGGTCTTCAACAAACACTTTCAACTCCCTGTGGAGTATAGGTCATCAACAAACACTTTCAGTTCCCTGTGGAGCATAGGTCTTCAACAAACACTTTCAGCTCCTTGTGGAGCATAGGTCTTCAACAAACACTTTCAGCTCCCTGTGGAGCATAGGTCTTCAACAAACACTTTCAGCTCCTTGTGGAGTATAGGTCATCAACAAACACTTTCAACTCCCTGTGGAGTATAGGTCATCAACAAACACTTTCAGCTCCTTGTGGAGCATAGGTCTTCAACAAACACTTTCAGCTCCCTGTGGAGCATAGGTCTTCAACAAACACTTTCAACTCCTGTGGAGTATAGGTCATCAACAAACACTTTCAGTTCCCTGTGGAGCATAGGTCTTCAACAAACACTTTCAGCTCCCTGTGGAGCATAGGTCTTCAACAAACACTTTCAACTCCCTGTGGATCACAGGTCTTCAACAAACACTTTCAGCTCCCTGTGGAGCATAGGTCTTCGACAAACACTTTCATCTCCCTGTGGAGCACAGGTCTTCAACAAACACTTTCAACTCCCTGTGGAGCACAGGTCTTCAACAAACACTTTCAGTTCCCTGTGGAGCATAGGTCTTCAACAAACACTTTCAACTCCCTGTGGAGCACAGGTCTTCAACAAACACTTTCAGCTCCTTGTGGAGCATAGGTCTTCAACAAACACTTTCAACTCCCTGTGAGCATAGGTCCTCAACGAATACTTTCAACTCCCTGTGGAGCATAGGTCTTCAACAAACACTTTCAACTCCCTGTGGAGCATAGGTCTTCAACAAACACTTTCAACTCCCTGTGAGCATAGGTCCTCAACGAATACTTTCAACTCCCTGTGGAGCACAGGTCTTCAACAAACACTTTCAGCTCCCTGTGGAGCATAGGTCTTCAACAAACACTTTCAGCTCCCTGTACTTTCAGCTCCCTGTGGAGCACAGGTCTTCAACAAACACTTTCAGCTCCCTGTGGAGCACAGGTCTTCAACAAACACTTTCAGCTCCCTGTGGAGCATAGGTCTTCAACAAACACTTTCAGCTCCCTGTACTTTCAGCTCCCTGTGGAGCACAGGTCTTCAACAAACACTTTCAGCTCCCTGTGGAGCGTAGGTCTTCAACGAACACTTTCAGCTCCCTGTACTTTCAACTCCCTGTGGAGCACAGGTCTTCAACAAACACTTTCCAAGTCGTTCTGTTTCTTGCCATTCTTTTAAGATTGCTCCATGTCTTCCCCATCCTTTTAATCTCTTCCGCCATCTGTCTTCTCCAATAATATTTTGGCCTTTCCCTTTGCCTCCTCCCCTGTTGGTTCCAAAAAAGGGCCTGTCGTGTAATACTCTGAGATGGTTTCTGCAGCATCTGTCCTGTCCATATCCATCGTATTTTTCTCATCTCTGTCAAGTTGTCACATTTTATTAAACTCTTTTCACTGTTTTCTTTAATCACTGGCCCCTCTCCGTGTCTTTCCTGTGTCCCATCCCTATTCCTCTCTGCGTTATCTTTATTACCTCTCCTTTTCTTCTTCCCCCTTGCCACCCATATTCTCTCTTTCTTTCTCTCTCTATCTCTTTCTCTCTCTATCTCTTTCTCTCTCTATGTCTTTCTCTCTCTCTTTCTATCTCTATCTCTTTCTATCTCTATCTCTTTATCTCTCTCTATGTCTTTCTCTCTCTTTTTCTCTCTCTCTATGTCTTTCTCTCTCTTTCTCTCTCTATCTCTTTCACTCTCTCTATGTCTTTCTCTCTCTATGTCTTTCTCTCTCTGTCTTTCTCTCTCTGTCTTTCTCTCTCTGTCTTTCACTCTCTATGTCTTTCTCTCTTTTTTTTTCTCTCTATCTCTTTCTATCTCTATCTCTTTCTCTTTCTATGTCTTTCTCTCTCTCTTTCTCTCTCTTCGTGTCTTTTTCTCTCTCCCTTTCTCTCTATCTATCTCTTTCTCTCTCTATCTTTTTATCTATCTTATGTCTTTCTCTCTGTGCCTTTCTCTCTCTCTCTCTCGATCTCTTTCTCTCTCAATGTCTTTCTCTCTCTCTATCTCTTTCTCTATCTATGTCTCTCTCTCTGTCTTTCTCTCTCTTTCTCTCT
>JAVIAB010000099.1:7111398-7226398 GCA_032433765.1 Megaustenia siamemsis | reverse complement strand
CAGACGACAACCACCCCTGGTCTCAGCAGTGAGGCCCGGCTTGAAACGTCAATTACTCATCGACGGAAAATATATGAGTACGTCCGAAGACGGAGTTATCTGCCTGTGCGGCTAGGGACCCCTGTGCACACGGCTGCCAGGGACAACCGAATTAACACACACAATTCAGTTCCTAGTCTCTAGGGACTTCGTCAGAGATGAGCCACATTCTAAACCATGATGAACATGGTATGTAGCGTGGTGGTTAGGGTGTTAACTTAACAGTATAAGGCGAACACAACGGTTCTAATTTAGATCAATACTTTTCAGTTGAGCAAGTTAAAACTAGTTCGTGTATCTGACTCAATGAACATGGAATTTAATACAAGAGAGGAAGAGCACTGGCCTTCTCGCATTAAAATAATGTGGTTTATAATGGCGCATGTGCCGAAGGTATGTAAAATGTATGGTCACTAACACCATATTCCCTATACGCCGCCACTTGGCGTGACGGGGGTACTTTACTTTTTTTTTTTTTATATAATTGTGAAGTGTACATCTTCCATTTCTTACGATGTTACGTAAAGGACTTCTCTTTCTATTCCTTTCTAAAACGCGACCGTTTTATTAAGCATCTCCATAACGGTCAGCCTCTTAAACACGGTCACCCTCTTAAACACGGTCAGTTTCTTAATTAAACACGGTCAGCCTCTTAAACACGGTCAGCCTCTTAAACACGGTCATCCTCTTTATCTTAAACAGGGCTGCCCCCCCCCCCCTTAAACGGGGCCAACCGTTTTTATTTTAGACTGGGCTGTCCCCTTAAATGCGGTCAGCCACTTTATCTTAAACAGGACAATCCACTTAAACACGGTCACCATTTTAAACACGTCACCATTTTAAACAGGACTATCCCCTTAAACGCGGTAACCCGGTTTTTTTATATGTTTAAACAGGGCTGTTCCTTTAAACACAGTCATCCTTTTAAACGCGGTCAGTCTCTTTATCTTAAACATGACCATTCCCTTAAACGGGATAAGCATCTCAAACATGTCACCTTCTTAAACAGGACTATCCCCTTAAACAAATCTCCTTCTTAAACAGGACAATCTCCTTAAACAAGCTTAAACGAGTTCCATCTTAAACAGAACTATTCCCTTAAACAAGCCACCTTCTTAAACAGAACTATTCCCTTAAACAAGTCACCATCTTAAACAGAACTATTCCCTTAAACAAGTCACCATCTTAAACAGAACTATTCCCTTAAACAAGTCACTTTCTTAAACAGGACTATCCCCTTAAACAAAGTCACGACATTTAAACAGAACTATTCCCTTAAACAAGTCACCTTCTTAAACAGGACTATCCCCTTAAACAAATCACCTTTTTAAACAGGACTATCCCCTTAAACAAATCACCTTTTTAAACAGGACTATCCCCTTAAACAAATCACCTTTTTAAACAGGACTGTCCCCTTAAACAAGTCACCTTCTTAAACAGGACTATCCCCTTACACAAGTCACCTTCTTAAACAGGACTATCCCCTTAAACAAATCACCTTTTTAAACAGGACTATCTCCTTAAACAAATCACCTTTTTAAACAGGACTATCCCCTTAAACAAATCACCTTTTTAAACAGGACTATCCCCTTAAACAAAGTCACAACATTTAAACAGGACTATTCCCTTAAACAAGTCACCTTCTTAAAAGTCACCTTCTTAAACAGGACTATCCCCTTAAACAAATCACCTTTTTAAACAGAACTATTCCCTTAAACAAATCACCTTTTTAAACAGGACTATCCCCTTAAACAAATCACCTTTTTAAACAGGACTATCCCCTTAAAAAATCACCTTTTTAAACAGAACTATCCCCTTAAACAAATCACCTTTTTAAACAGAACTATTCCCTTAAACAAATCACCTTTTTAAACAGAACTATTCCCTTAAACAAATCACCTTTCTAAACAGAACTATCCTCTTAAACAAATCACCTTTTTAAACAGGACTATCCCCTTAAACACGGTCACCTCTTAAGCACGGCCACCTCCTTACACAGGACTATCCCCTTAAACACGGTCACCCTTTCACTCGCGGTCACACTCTCAAACAAAGGCATCAAGAAATCCCAACCTCATCAACAAAACGTGCCTTCCCTCACAAAACGACCAACATCTTAAACGCGACAAACCTCTTAAAACACAGCCACCCACCCCCACAACAACAACCACCTTCTAACCTGCTATACCACAAATATAAATACAAATGAAACATTCGCAACCAAATCGGATAAAAGCCATTCTAATTGATCGCTACACTTAGCAGCTTCCCTGGCCATGTTTTTCTATTGTCCGCGCTTGTTTTCATTATGTGTACCTTCCTGCCCGGGTCTCACTAGAAATGATAGATAATTATACAGCCTACAAAATGTGGATAGCGCAATTGATGTCAACAAATGTTTAACAGAATCAACTTATCTTAAACTGAATTGGCTTTTCCACTGGAGAACGCGACGTGCCCTGAATAAACCCACCGCTGAAAGAAGTCAATACACAATAGAATCTTACCAAGATAGTTTAAGAAGTGCTTTTCAAAACATTATTATTATAGACGGGTCCTGATTATACCTAAAGATTTCTTTCAACTACTCACCTGAGCTTCTATTAAAACCCTGCAGTTTTCTTATATTGGCGTCAAAGAGACTTAAAATGCATTGCTATTTCAAGAGGACAAACTGATGCCAGGTTGGACAAAGTTATTTTTGTTTTGGCTCTTCTGCTACCTCTTCGAGCGAGTCATATTCAGTTTATATAATTACAAATAAAGATCTTCAACTTTGAAATTGTAAAGAACATTCTTAGCGCGTTGTTGCATGCCAGCTCTTGAATTCAGGAAATGATGCTTGTAGTCGTGGCATACCGAGCTTAGATGTCATGGCATAGAGTGTCATATACAGAGGACGGGGCGACAGGAACATGTGAACGGGGGAGAGGGGTGGCTTAAAAAAATTGTATATTTATATCGAGGAAAGCAAAAGAGGATCGAGAAAGGACATTCTTCTTCTAGATTCTTCTTTTCTCTTTTCACTGATACCTAAAAGGTGTTGTGGTTTATATTATTTGTTGTTCTTGACCTGCTCGAACTGTCTGAATTAGTGATTTTCCTTTGTTGTTACATGTCTCTGTCACTGTATCTATCCATCTTCTTCTTTTCTCTTTCTCACTGATACCTAAAAGGTGTCGTGGTTTATATAATTTGTCGTTCTTGAGCTGCTCGAACTGTCTGAATTAGTGATTTTCCTTTGTTGTTACATGTCTCTGTCACTGCATCTATCCATCTTCTTCTTTTCTCTTTCTCACTGATACCTAAAAGATGTCGTGGTTTATATCATTTGTCGTTCTTGAGCTGCTCGAACTGTCTGAATTAGTGATTTTCATTTGTTGTTACATGTCTCTGTCACTGCATCTATCCATCTTCTTCTTTTCTCTTTCACTGGTACCTAAAAGGTGTCGTGGTTTATATCATTTGTCGTTCTTGAGCTGCTCGAACTGTCTGAATTAGTGATTTTCCTTTGTTGTTACATGTCTCTGTCACTACATCTATCCATCTTCTTCTTTTCTCTTTCTCACTGATACCTAAAAGGTGTCGTGGTTTATATCATTTGTCGTTCTTGAGCTGCTCGAACTGTCTGAATTAGTGATTTTCCTTTGTTGTTACAAGTCTCTGTCACTGCATCTATCCATCTTCTTCTTTTCTCTTTCTCACTGATACCTAAAAGGTGTCGTGGTTTATATCATTTGTCGTTCTTGAGCTGATCGAACTGTCTGAATTAGTGATTTTCCTTTGTTGTTACATGTCTCTATAACTGCATCCATCTTCTTCTTTTCTCTTTCTCACTGATACCTAAAAGGTGTCGTGGTTTATATTATTTGTCGTTCTTGAGCTGCTCGAACTGTCTGAATTAGTGATTTTCCTTTGTTGTTACATGTCTCTATCACTGCATCTATCCATCTTCTTCTAGATCTTCCTCTTGGTCTTTTTCCATGCATTCTCGAGAAGAACGCCCTTGATGGTGATTGGTGAGGATTCATTCTGACCAGGTGGCCCAACCATTTAAGTTGTTGTTGTTCTAGATATTCTTGGCAGGGTTTTGTTCCAACCATTTTTCTTATAGTTTCATTTGATGTTCTATCTCTTCTTGTGTTGTTTGTTACTTTTCTCAAGCATCACATCTCACATGTATTGATCTTTCTTAAATGTGATTTAGAAACGACAAAGGACATTAAAGAAATAAATATAAAATAATTTAACAGTTGAATATATACATGAGGTTAACATTGTTCTCAGATATTTAAATTCATTTACCTGTTTTAATATTGTTCATCTTATCTTTATTGTGCATTGTGGTGATGCCTTTTTCTTTGTTGATACCAATACTTGTTTGTTTGTTTTTTTCTATTGAGGCTGAGCCCTTTATTTTTGCTTTTCTAAACCATAATGTCTAACGTTTCTTGTAACTCATTTTTGCTTTTAGCGACTAAGACTGTAAAACAGAGGTTAGATGGTAGATGTACAACAGAGGTGAGATGGTAGATGTACAACAGAGGTGAGATGGTAGATGTACAACAGAGGTGAGATTGTAGATGTACAACAAAGGTGAGATGGTAGATGTACAACAGAGGTGAGATTGTAGATGTACAACAAAGGTGAGATGGTAGATGTACAACAGAGGTGAGATGTTAGATGTACAACAGAGGTGAGATTGTAGATGTACAACAAAGGTGAGATGGTAGATGTACAACAGAGGTGAGATTGTAGATGTACAACAGAGGTGAGATGTTAGATGTACAACAGAGGTGAGATGGTAGATGTACAACAGAGGTGAGATTGTAGATGTACAACAGAGGTGAGATGTTAGATGTACAACAGAGGTGAGATGGTAGATGTACAACAGATGTGAGATGGTAGATGTACAACAGATGTGAGATGCAGAATGGCTCAGGCAAAAAAAGCAACTTTCCAAAAAATGAGGACGATACTGTGCAATCCATTTTTGACAAAAGAAACAAGAAAAGGAGTTCTTAAATGTTATGTAGAGCTAGTCTTAACATGTGGATGTAAATCATGGACAATAGGACAACAGACAAGAACATCACTGGAGGATGTAGAATTGTGGTTTTACAGAAGAATGTTAAGAATACCATGGACAGCTAAGAAGAGTAATGAAAACGTTATGAAAGAGCCAAAGCAAAAAGAGAGCTAATTTCCAATATTAGGAAGAAACAATCATCATTTTTTGGCCATGTAATGAGAAGAGAACAACTGGAATATATTGTGACAACTGGGAAAATTGAGGGACGAAGGAATAGAAGGAAGCAAAGAGATAAGATACCAGACAGCTTAAGAGAATGGCTTGGCAGAAGGTCAACAACAGAAATGATAAATAATTATCAAGATCGAAAGTTGTGGAGAGACATGATCACCTACGCCAGCAGGCTTGGTACTTGATTACGAATATGATGATAATTGTCAAAATGTAAGTCACACCCGTTTTGATATTCCAATTGTTTACGATGAACGATGATATCGTATGACAGGGAACAGTTGGCTGTGTTCACTTTCTGCGCGGTTTCGCCTTATGCCTTTTGGCGTGTGCTGAGACTGCTACGATGGGGACTACAGTTACCTTTCTTTGTTTTGGAGTTGAGATATTAATTCGGATGATTACGCTGGCACGGGCGGTTGAGCAATTATGGATTTTAATTCGTTTGCAGTGATACCGGGGCCTTCCATAACCAAATAACAAGAAATAAGTTACAACCTCGCTCATATAGAATGATACGCACGTCATGTTTCAGAACCGACAAAATTAGCACGAACACTAAAGTACCAGCACCAAACAGCTGTGCCTTAAACCACTTTAAAAATGTCACTTCCCTACCTTCTCCTTTAGCAAGCACAACCACATAAACTGATGTGGAGGCGAAGGCGCGCCACACAGCAGCGGAGCTGGAAGTTGTCAGCGACGTACAGCTGATGGCCTGCGGCAGGATCGGTGAACAAGAACCATCCAGACCCTGCTCCACCTCCCCGTGGTGCCTCTAGTAACAGACTAACCTGTCTAGTCTGGCCAACCGAGTGGGATCGAAGAGGGAAGACAACCCGGTAATCAAAAATGTCGTGCTGAAGTCGGATGTGTTGGGCCGAAAGGCGCAACTATCACAGTTATACTGCAAACTACAACACAACGTAGACACGCCTACTTAACGTCCTTTTAAGGGCGGATGATGAAGAGATGTACTCCTTTAGTCATCGAGCGAACGCAAGCAAGCATGCGGGCATAAACTGATGTCGGGCTTCTGTGATGATGCAGCTGCCAAACTCTGGGGGACTGGTTGGTCTCGAGGCAACACGCCAGTCTTGAGATAGATAGGCTGTAAGTTCAAATCTCGGCTGCGCCAACTAGGATTTTTATTTATGATTTCTCTCTGCGGCAACCACCATTGGTCACAGCAGCGAGGCCCGGTTTGAAACTTCAAATAATACAGGGTGTCCGGTTAGCGCAATCGATAGGCGGTTGGCTTACCACGGCAACAGCCGGGGTTCGTACCCTGGCGAGGACACCTGGGAATTACTAATTCCCTAAAATTTAGTACCTCTGAAGTCGGAGTAAATCTGCCTGCATGGCGAGGGGCATCCTATAATGGGATAAAACAGACTTTACACGCAAAATTCAGTCCGACAAAATTGAGTGGGTGGGACTTCGTCAGAGGTCAACAGCTGACGAAAGCGAACGAAAGAAACTTCAAATACTCATTGATAGGGGAAAAAAATCGTATGAGTACCTTCGAAGGTGGAGTTATCTGCCTGTGCGGCGAGGGACCCCTGTGCAGACGGCTGCTTGGGAAAAATGGATTATCTCACAAAATTCAGTTCCTAGACACTAGGAATTTCGCCAGAGGCGAAAGATGGCGAACGCAAAAAAAAAATAAATATTGTCAAACTCACATTTATTTAAACCGACATATGAAGTAATCTTCAAGTACCGGGCCTCCTGGCGTAGGTGATCATGTCTCTTCACAACTTTCGATCTCGACAGTTATTTATCATTTCTGTTGTTGACCTTCTGCCAAGCAATTCTCTTAAACTGTCTGGTATTTTTTCTCTTTGCTTCCCTCTATCTCTTCGTCCCTCAATTTTTCCGCTTGTTACAATATATTCCAGCTGTTCTCTTCTCATTACATGACCAAAAAATGATGATTGTTTCTTCCTAATATTGGAAATTAGCTCTCTTTTTGCTTTGGCCTCTTTCAGAAGTTACTTTTCTTAGCTGTCCATGTTACTCTCAACATTCTTCTGTAAAACCACATTTCTACAGACTCCAGTTATTTCCTTGCCTGTTGTCCTATTGTTCGTGATTCACATCCATATGATAAGACTGGTTCTACACAACATTTAAGAACTACTTTTTCTTGTTTCTATTGTCAAAAATGGATTGCACAGCATCTTCCTCATTTTTTGGAAAGCTCTTTTTGCCTGAGTCATTCTACTTTTAAAAAAAAATTGTCATGGGACGCACCAAAATGGCAGCTTATTTATATTCGAGCCATGGACTAAGCAATGTTTATTTTGAACAACACGATATCTGTTATTGCAGCGAGTTGGCAGATTTTTGAAAATGTATTCAAGGGTTTGAACATAAATGTTTGTTCACAGTTCGTTAACCTTCGCTGTAGATAAAGTCTTTAATTTCATGGCTTCGTTTTGTGACCTTGGTAGCTAAGGACCTAACTTGTGCAAACGGATGGCATTGGCAAGGATCATTTTGAATCTTTGAAGTTGGCTCATTTTGTGTTTAACTCAAAAGCATATGTGCTTTTTAACTAAAGACCATTTTTTTTTTTGGGGGGGGGGGGGACTCAAGGAAGATATCCCCGATGGAAGAATAAATTGTATTATTAGTCCCATAAATGATTCGCTTCCAGAGGTTTATAATGTAAACAAAGCAGTTTTGTCATTGCAAGTGAATAATGTCCACACCTATAATTGGTCAGGATTGTGTAGCAGCAGCAGCTTTATAGCGAACACAGAAAACATCATAGGATTGTGCTGTTCTGAAACAGCTATGCCATGCTACCCTAGAATTGCCTTTAATGGGATTACTGTGACCACAAACCACTCTCCATGTGTGTGCCATATATTTACACCCCAGAAAGAAATACTGAATATAACGTCATGTGCCGTCTGTGATATTAATGACCACAAACCAGGAGCCTCCTGTATGATTGATACAACTGTTGCACCAAGCACTTCATCAGCAGAGCCAGATCTATGGAATGTTAATCTGACATTGTTCTTGAATGATGTCCAAGTTAATGAGACATCAGAATCGTGTGGCAGCAGCTACAAGAAGGGAGTAGAGAACATCACGTTCTGCTGCTATAAAGGAGACTTGCTTTGCTATCACAGAATTGCCTTAAATGGGATCACTGTAGTTGAAAACTTCTCCTCTTGTGTAAACTACACATTCACATCCAAGAGTGAATCAGTGAATGTCACAAAATCATATTCTCTCTGTGGTTTTACTAACTACAGGTCAGGTGGCTTCTGTTGGATTGGAAATGATAACTTACCACCACTGTGTGTCTATATGTTTGGAATTGGAGTCATCAGCGATGGCCTAACATCATCGAGTGCTACGACGATCATCATTTTCGGGAGGACGCGAACTTCCATGGTATATGTGGATAGGCGGCGGGAACCATTGAAGGCTATGTCTGAAAAGTGTTCCTTCTTGCAGTTTCCTCATATTCCAAGTCCGGCTTGTTGCAGGAGCTACTGAGTTAAGTGCTCTGTGCACACCGTGAGCTGTGTGTCTCATCCGTTTTGATCCTGTTTCGATATCCCGCTTGTTTACGATGAATGATGATATCGTATGACAGGGAACAGTTGGCTGTGTTCACTTTCTGCGCTGTTTCGCCTTATGTCTTTTGGCGTGTGCTGAGACTGCTACGACGGGGACTACAGTTACCTTTCTTTGTTTGGGAGATGAGTTAGTAATTAGGATGATTCCACTGGCACGGGCGGTTGAGCAATTATGGATTTTAATTCGTTTGTAGTGATGCCGAGGCCTTCCATAACCAAATAACCAATAACGTTGAAAAAAAAGCTATTTTGCATTTTTTATTACATTTAAAGTAATACTTTGAAAAAGCTATTCTGCATTTTTTATTACATTTTTAGTAATACTTTGAAAAAGCTATTCTGCATTTTTTATTACATTTTTAGTAATACTTTGAAAAAGCTATTCTGCATTTTTTATTACATTTTTAGTAATACTTTGAAAAAGCTATTCTGCATTTTTTATTACATTTTTAGTAATACTTTGAAAAAGCTATTCTGCATTTTTTATTACATTTTTAGTAATACTTTGAAAAAGCTATTCTGCATTTTTATTACATTTTTAGTAATACTTTGAAAAAGCTATTCTGCATTTTTTATTACATTTTTAGTAATACTTTGAAAAAGCTATTCTGCATTTTTTATTACATTTTTAGTAATACTTTGAAAAAGCTATTCTGCATTTTTATTACATTTTTAGTAATACTTTTAAAAAGCTATTCTGCATTTTTATTACATTTTTAGCAATACTTTGGAAAGCGCGAACAGAATTCACTTTAACCAAACCGTTTCACCTCCCCTGCCCCAAAATTCACTTAAAATACGCAAACGCACATACACACACACACTCACACACAATTAATATATCAAAACATGCCCACACTAAGAATGTAAGGCTAGATTATATAAATAGACTGACATCTATACATCTACTCAATTCACGAGATTGCTGGAACATTGCTGTAGTTTCCCAACGCTTTCATTCCATGCAAGACATCCCAACAGGTCAATTGAATAAATATATGAAGTGCGCATGTCAAAGATGGCAAAGGATGTTATTTAGTCGGATGGAGCTTCCATTGTTCTTGAACCAATAGAAAAGAAGGGATGAGACGGGTAGGTCGATAAAGATGCGTCTAGACTGTGGGTACTATGTTTATGGTTTATTCTGACATGCCACTTCATTCTTCTTCTTCTTCTTCTCTCCTTCCTTATTTGCCTTTCAGCGTTGAGGGGAGATATAATTTGTGGTCTTTTTCTCTTCTGTTTCCTTCTACTGCTGTTATAATTCCTAGTGCTTCTAACATTTCGCCAATCCATCTTTTTCGTGGGCGGCCCTTGGGTCTGGTGTTCTCGCAGCGTTTATTGATGGCTCGTTGTATTGTGTTTTGATATTTCTGCCTTACCACGTGGCCGAACCATTACATCTGTTGTTGTTTTATATATTTTACGGCGGGGATTATTCCTAGCTTTTTTCTCAGTTCTTAATCTCTGATCTTATCTCTCATGCTGTTTCCTGTCATTCGTCTAACACATTTCATCTCTGTAGAGGTTATTTTTATTATTGTTCTTGCGTCTAATGTCCAGGACTGGCATTGGTAGCACAACGTTGGGATAAAGATTGTACTGTAGAGTGCCCGTTTTGCCTCTAGAGTTATTTCCTTGTTGGACAATAGTGGTGATAGCTGTCCAATGATTGGACAATAGTGGTGATAGCTGTCCAATTATTGGACAATAGTGGTGATAGCCGTCCAATGATTGGACAATAGTGGTGATAGCTGTCCAATGATTGGACAATGGTGGTGATAGCTGTCCAATGATTGGACAAGCTTTGTTGCATCTTGAGTCTATCTCTGCTGTTTGTCAACTCATTTTTATTAATAATTGCTAAGGTGGTAGTAATATTAGCGAAGGAAAAAATAATCGTTAGGCTTTGGGTCATAGAGATGGAAGCATGAGGTCAAAGAGCGAGAGAGAGGTCGTTTGGCTTTGGGTCATAGATATGGAAGCATGAGGTCAAAGAGCGAGAGAGAGGTCGTTTGGCATTGGGTCATAGAGATGGAAGCATGAGGTCAAAGAGCGAGAGAGAGGTCGTTTGGCATTGGGTCATAGAGATGGAAGCATGAGGTCAAAGAGCGAGAGAGAGGTCGTTTGGCTTTGGGTCATAGATATGGAAGCATGAGGTCAAAGAGCGAGAGAGAGGTCGTTTGGCTTTGGGTCATAGATATGGAAGCATGAGGTCAAAGAGCGAGAGAGAGGTCGTTTGGCTTTGGGTCATAGATATGGAAGCATGAGGTCAAAGAGCGAGAGAGAGGTCGTTTGGCATTGGGTCATAGAGATGGAAGCATGAGGTCAAAGAGCGAGAGAGAGGTCGTTTGGCTTTGGGTCATAGAGATGGAAGCATGAGGTCAAAGAGCGAGAGAGAGGTCGTTTGGCTTTGGGTCATAGAGATGGAAGCATGAGGTCAAAGAGCGAGAGAGAGGTCGTTTGGCTTTGGGTCATAGAGATGGAAGCATGAGGTCAAAGAGCGAGAGAGAGAGGGAGACGTAAAGACAAAGAGAGAGAGAGAGCGAGAGAGAGAAAGAGAGTGCTTAGCAGTGTTTCCCCAGAAGATTTAATAATAGTAGTGGAGAATCTTCACAGTCAACCAACAAGAGAAGTAGAGAATCTTCACATTCAACCAACAAGAGTAGTGGTGAATCTTCACATTGAACCAACAAGAGTAGTAGAGAATCTTCACATTGAACCAACAAGAGAAGTAGAGAATCTTCACATTCAACCAACAAGAGTAGTAGAGAATCTTCACATTGAACCAACAAGAGTAGTAGAGAATCTTCACATTGAACCAACAAGAGTAGTGGTGAATCTTCACATTGAACCAACAAGAGTAGTGGAGAATCTTCACAGTCAACCAACAAGAGTAGTAGAGAATCTTCACATTGAACCAACAAGAGAAGTAGAGAATCTTCACATTGAACCAACAAGAGTAGTGGTGAATCTTCACATTCAACCAACAAGAGTAGTGGTGAATCTTCACATTCAACCAACAAGAGTAGTGGTGAATCTTCACATTCAACCAACAAGAGTAGTGGAGAATCTTCACATTCAACCAACAAGAGTAGTAGAGAATCTTCACATTCAACCAACAAGAGTAGTAGATAATCTTCACATTCAACCAACAAGAGTAGTGGTGAATCTTCACATTCAACCAACAAGAGTAGTGGAGAATCTTCACATTCAACCAACAAGAGTAGTAGAGAATCTTCACATTCAACCAACAAGAGAAGTAGAGAATCTTCACATTCAACCAACAAGAGAAGTAGAGAATCTTCACATTCAACCAACAAGAGAAGTAGATAATCTTCACATTCAACCAACAAGAGAAGTGGAGAATCTTCACATTCAACCAACAAGAGAAGTAGATAATCTTCACATTCAACCAACAAGAGAAGTGGAGAATCTTCACATTCAACCAACAAGAGAAGTGGAGAATCTTCACATTCAACCAACAAGAGAAGTAACGCTGAGAATGTTACTTGTACTTCTTTAGCGAACAATACACTATCATCATGTGCTATATCATATAAGACATCGACCATCAGTGCCACATATGAGAGATATGGATGATGTAATTATAAGATTGAGGGAGAACGTGAGAGTGAGAGAGAGAGAGAAAGAGAGATAGATGAGGGTACATATATATGTGGACAGATGGAGAGAAAGAGAGATAGATGAGGGTATATATATATGTGGACAGATGGAGAGAAAGAGAGATAGATGAGGGTACATATATATGTGGACAGATGGAGAGAAAGAGAGATAGATGAGGGTACATATATATGTGGACAGATGGAGAGAAAGAGAGATAGATGAGGGTACATATATATGTGGACAGATGGAGAGAAAGAGAGATAGATGAGGGTACATATATATGTGGACAGATGGAGAGAAAGAGAGATAGATGAGGGTACATATATATGTGGACAGATGGAGAGAAAGAGAGATAGATGAGGGTACATATATATGTGGACAGATGGAGAGAAAGAGAGATAGATGAGGGTACATATATATGTGGACAGATGGAGAGAAAGAGAGATAGATGAGGGTACATATATATGTGGACAGATGGAGAGAAAGAGAGATAGATGAGGGTACATATATATGTGGACAGATGGAGAGAAAGAGAGATAGATGAGGGTACATATATATGTGGACAGATGGAGAGAAAGAGAGACAGTATGGCAAAAGGGAGACCGATGGGTGGATGGATGGATTAAATCTAAAATTAGTTAGACAGACACAGACACACAGACAGACGGATGAGTGGATAGATGGAGGAATGGACAGACAGACAGAAAAGGCAGACAGACAGAGACAGAGACAGACACAGACAGACAGACAGACAGACAGAGACAGACACAGACACAGACAGACAGACAGACAGACAGACAGACAGACAGACAGACACGAAGAATATACAACACAAAAAAAAAAGAAACGACAAATGAAAGCAGGATAACACGGACAAAGAAGGCAAAGAAAGACAGAGGGCGGGTGCGACAAACTCGACAAGTAATGTCTGGAGAAAGGTATTCGTAGTCGATAAGACGGTTCACTCGACAGGCCAATTGTCAAGACTTGACAGTGGTATAAAGAACTGCATGCTCCGTTGATTCTCATAATTGGTAATCACGAAAATTGGGGGAAAGAAACGGGCAGAACGTGACAAAGGAAGCAGTGGCAGAATCAACAAACTTGAAACACGGTAGATAATAGAGAGTGTTTATAAAAACTGTTTGACGCTTAAGAGGGGTACTACGGTTTATAAAAGCTGAAAGCGGGGGACGAGATTTGCTTGAGAAAGCATTGACAGAGAAGGTCAGTACCGTACTGTCTGCAATAACCGCGCCTAGGATACTGGATGCTTTCTTATTTCTTTATTTATTTTATTTTATTTTTTTAGGGGAGGAGGAAGGCGAGGGGTGGGAGAAGGGGGGGGGGGGCTCTTCGTGTTTTTACTTATCCAGTGCCAAAGATGAGATCATTTGCGGTCCTTGGCTTTGTTTATGTGATGTTATTGAGTAGCCTCCGTCAGTCACGGCTGACTGAATTTTGTCTCCCTCAGTCATAACTGATTGTAGATTTTGTCTCCGTTCATAATTAACTATGGATTTTGTCTCCGTCAGTCATAGTTGACTACGGATTTTGTCTCAGTCAGTCATAGTTTACTGTAGATTTTGTCTCCGTCAGTCATAGTTGACTATGGATTTTGTCTCCGTCAGTCATAGTTGACTATGGATTTTGTCTCTGTCAGTCATAATTAACTATGGATTTTGTCTCCGTCAGTCATAATTAACTATGGATTTTGTCTCCGTCAGTCATAATTAACAATGGATTTTGTCTCAGTCAGTCATAATTAACTACGGATTTTGTCTGTCAGTCATAATTAACAATGGATTTTGTCTCAGTCAGTCATAATTAACTATAGATTTTGTCTCCGTCAGTCATAATTAACTATAGATTTTGTCTCCGTCAGTCATAATTAACAATGGATTTTGTCTCTGTCAGTCATAATTAACAATGGATTTTGTCTCAGTCAGTCATAATTAACTATAGATTTTGTCTCTATCAGTCATAATTAACTATAGATTTTGTCTCCGTCAGTCATAATTAACAATGGATTTTGTCTCTGTCAGTCATAATTAACAATGGATTATGTCTCAGTCAGTCATAATTAACTATAGATTTTGTCTCTATCAGTCATAATTAACTATAGATTTTGTCTCCGTCAGTCATATTTAACAATGGATTTTGTCTCTGTCAGTCATAATTAACAATGGATTTTGTCTCCGTCAGTCATAATTAACAATGGATTTTGTCTCTGTCAGTCATAATTAACAATGGATTTTGTCTCTATCAGTCATAATTAACAATGGATTTTGTCTCTGTCCGTCATAATTAACAATGGATTTTGTCTCTGTCCGTCATAATTAACAATGGATTTTGTCTCCGTCAGTCATAATTGACAATGGATTTTGTCTCAGTCAGTCATAATTAACAATGGATTTTGTCTCCGTCAGTCATAATTAACAATGGATTTTGTCTCCGTCAGTCATAATTGACAATGGATTTTGTCTCAGTCAGTCATAATTAACAATGGATTTTGTCTCTGTCAGTCATAATTAACAATGGATTTTGTCTCTGTCAGTCATAATTAACAATGGATTTTGTTTCTGTCAGTCATAATTAACAATGGATTTTGTCTCAGTCAGTCATAATTAACAATGGATTTTGTCTCAGTCAGTCATAATTAACAATTAACAATGGATTTTGTCTCCGTCAGTCATAATTGACAATGGATTTTGTCTCCGTCAGTCATAATTGACAATGGATTTTGTCTCAGTCAGTCATAATTAACAATGGATTTTGTCTCCGTCAGTCCTAATTGACAATGGATTTTGTCTCAGTCAGTCATAATTAACAATGGATTTTGTCTCCGTCAGTCATAATTAACAATGGATTTTGTCTCCGTCAGTCATAATTGACAATGGATTTTGTCTCAGTCAGTCATAATTAACAATGGATTTTGTCTCTGTCAGTCATAATTAACAATGGATTTTGTCTCCGTCAGTCATAATTAACAATGGATTTTGTCTCCGTCAGTCATAATTAACAATGGATTTTGTCTCCGTCAGTCATAATTAACAATGGATTTTGTCTCTGTCAGTCATAATTAACAATGGATTTTGTCTCCGTCAGTCATAATTAACAATGTATTTTGTCTCAGTCAGTCATAATTGACTACGGATTTTGTCTCCGTCAGTCATAATTGAATACAGATTTTGTCTCAGTCAGTCATAATTGACTACGGATTTTGTCTCCGTCAGTCACAATTAACTATGGATTTTGTCTCTGTTCATAATTGACTATGGATTTTGTTTCCGTTCATAATTGACTATAGATTTTGTCTCCGTTCATAATTGACTATATATTTTGTCTCCGTTCATAATTGACTATATATTTTGTCTCCGTTCATAACTGACTATGAATTTACTATATTATTATGGATTGACATTGGGGGACTTCCGTTTCCATGATGGGGGAACTAGGTCACGTTCTCTCGATCGCTGCAGAAATTGTTTTGGAATCTGATCAATTTCGGCTTTCCGTTGCAATTTTCTGCATTCAAGTCGAAGCGATGTTCTACTTATCATATCTACGCCAATGAATTGGCGTTGCACGCACGGCAATACTACGTTTTGACAAATCAAGTGTTGTGACTGCGACCTTCCACCGTCTAGTGTTTATCTGAGTTTTACATCACAATGAGTGCTGTTCAATGATCGTTGATGGAGTTGTTTGCCGCAAGTTATTTACATTTTCCAACGCATTAATGTGGTGGGCTCCATCAAGTCAGCCGAAGTTTTATCTCGTTGGGGAATTTGCACCATGTTTCGTTCGTTGTAGACTGCATGCACTAGAGTAATCATGAATCCATAGGCGCAGTCATTTTGTACATGCTACGTCATCATAATGGCTCATC
Source organism: Megaustenia siamemsis (assembly GCA_032433765.1). Lineage (NCBI taxonomy): Eukaryota > Metazoa > Mollusca > Gastropoda > Stylommatophora > Ariophantidae > Megaustenia > Megaustenia siamemsis. Next base: position 7,209,975 of record JAVIAB010000099.1, on the reverse strand, counting down.
GTGTGTCCCAAGACCGACCATGCGCTAAGCTTGCGATCTGTTGTTTGGTGTGCAACGGGGATAATCTGACGACGAACTGTGTTTTGTATGTTCGGAGTTGGAGTCAAACACGATGCCCTAGTATCAGCAGGCGCTATACATTTAAATACTATGTCGATCATCATTTTCAGGAGGACGTGAACATCCGGGCAATATGGTGGATATGTGGCAGGAACCATTGTAGGCTATGTCTGAAAAGTGTTCCTTGTTGCAGTTTCCTCATATTCCAAGTCCGGCTTATTGCAGGAGCTACTGAGTTAAGTGCTCTGTGCACACCGTGAGCTGTGTGTTTCATCCGTTTTGATCATGTTCCGATATTACAATTGTTTACGATGAACGCTTTAAATCGTATGACAGGGAACAGTTGGCCGTGTTCACTATCTGTGCGGTTTCGCCTTATGTCTTTTGGCGCGTGCTGAAACTGCTATGATGGGGACTACAGATACCTTTCTTTGTTTAGGAGATCAGTTAGTAATTCGGATGATTCCACTGGCACAGGCGGATGAGCAATTATGAATTTTAATTCGTTTGCAGTGATACCTGGGCCTTCCATAACCAAACCAAACCAAACCAATTGACTATGGATGTTACAGCTCTTCTAGGAGTGGTATATATATATATAACTTCAGAATATGGATGGTTCAGAATATTTAGTTCCACTGTTTTCCTTAAATCCAAATTGTTGTTCTTCTAATTCCATATTGATTTTATTCTCTCTCTCTCTCTCTCTCTCTCACTCTCTCTGCGTTCAGGACTCAATCAGAGTAAGAATTCCAGACTCTCATATGAAGTCAGCTGTCAGGCTAAGTTTGTTGATCGCCCCCACAGACAGAACATCACAATTAGAGTCTGTCAGGTCCGCTCCGACTGAACACCCGTTAATACGTTGCACTGTGTTCTGCGCCAGTGGCACAGTGCATCCGATTTCAGCCAGCATTTTATTCGGGTTTGCTTTCCCTAAAGGAATTCGATCCCAACCAAACCAATTGACTATATGACTTTATTCAGAATCCTTCCTTGTATAACTTTTAGCAAAATTTGTGTTACATGACTCATTAGGTTTATTGTTTTAAAATCACTGCATTCAACTGCATGCATATTTTATCTTTCCAAAAAGATAAAAATGATCAAATCAAACAAAACAGCAACAACAAAATAACTGTTATAGTACGTTTACAAATTCGTGCCCGATTCGAGTTGATTAATTCTTTTTGAAACTGATGAATTTCTGTAATTCTTTTTCGTGAAATCTTATTTTTTCACCGACCTTTAAGTCTGATCTTTTTCCCTACTGTCATGCATTTATGAAATGTTTTTGCTTCTTTAAGGTATATAAAAATATGATTTTCTTGGTTGTCCTAATTTTTAGGATTTTACAATATCCACATTTGTCGTAATCAACTCACCGTCTAAAAAAGGCAAATTTCACGTGCTCTCCACACAATCTTAGCACCATCTCGCATTCACTGAACCGTAACTTGTAAGACGCAATCCACTGAGAGGTTTGTTAGCAAATTAATATAATTGACAGTAAAATCTAATGTTTAGAGCAAATGGTTTGATATTTTCCTAAAATTATATAACAAAAAACTATTAGTGCAAAATTCAGACTACCTTTGTACTTAAATGTTATAAAATCTGAAGGTCGGTGAAAAAATAAGATTTCATGAAAAGAATTACACAAATTCATCAAACAGTTTCCGAGATAATTGATCAACTTTGTGGGCAGGAATTTGTGAAACCCCAAGAACAAACAAGAACAAAAAACAAAATATAGGACAACACACAGGAAGTTGAAGAAACTATCTCCTACCTGAAAGAGCTCTGTCAATCAGTACAGTGGTTGCCGCTGGAGACGTCCGGTTGACCCCTGACACCGGGTTCACGGCCACGCATCGGAAATCTCCAACCGAGGCGGAAGTGAGGTTAGTCAGAACAATGTTCCCTGATGGCAACTGCTGGACAGCGTCTGTGTAGAAAATTGGCACTTATAAGTTAAGTGTTTGTTTGTTTGTTTATTTGTTTGTTTGCTTGCTTGCATGCCGTAAAAGGACAAACAGATAGGTTCCCCAAAAGGACAAATAGATAGGTTCCCCAAAAGGACAAATAGATAGGTTCCCCAAAAGGACAAATAGATAGGTTCCCCAAAAGGGCAAATAGATAGGTTCCCCAAAAGGACAAATAGATAGGTTCCCCAAAAGGACAAATAGATAGGTTCCCCAAAAGGATAAACAGATAGGTTCCCCAAAAGGACAACTAGATAGGTTCCCCAAAATGACAAATAGATAGGTTCCCCAAAAGGACAAATAGATAGGTTCCCCAAAAGGATAAACAGATAGGTTCCCCAAAAGTCGCCCGATGACTAAAAGGATGTACCTCTTCATCATCCGCCCTTAAAAGGACGTTAAGTTGGCGTGTCTGCGTTGTGTTGTGGTTTGCAGTATAACCTTTCGGCCCAATACATCCGACTTCAGCATGACATTTTTGAGTACCGGGTTGTCTTCCCTCTTCGATCCCTACTCGCTTGGCCAGACTAGACAGGTTAGTCTGTTACTAGAGGCACCACGGAAAGGTGGAGCAGGGTCTGGATGGTTCTGGTTCACAGATCCTGGCGCAAGCCATCAGCTGTGGGTCGCTGACAACTTCCAGCTCCGCTGCTGGGAGGCGCGGCTTCGTCTCCAGCTAGTGTTTAAGATAGTATGTTTGTGTAGCACAGCTGTTTATTTTAGTATTAAAATGGCATATTAGTTACATTCTTAGAAATTGTTTATCATATAAATATGGTAATGACGCTTTAATTGAATTATCATAACCCACATACAGAAACAACATATAAACTGGTTTATCCATCTAGAAAGAATGCCTTCTGATTTCTTACCTCAATAGTAGCCTCCGTCAGTTATAGTTCACTATTGATTTTGCAGCGCCCCTAGAAATGTTATTTTCTTTCTTTTCTTTCGCTGTGTATTCTCTTTTTCTATGAATCTGTGAGATTATCACAGATCATTTCAGAGATCATTTCTATGAAATAGTCTGTAGTCTCTCTTAATGTAAATCAGACTATTATCAGGGGCCTCACAAGTGAAATAGTCTGTAGTCTCTCTTAATGTAAATCAGACTCTATTATCAGGGACCTCACAAGTGAAATAGTCTGTAGTCTCTCTTAATGTAAATCAGACTCTATTATCAGGGGTCTCACAAGTGAAATAGTCTGTAGTCTCTCTTAATGTAAATCAGACTCTATTATCAGGGACCTCACAAGTGAAATAGTCTGCTGTCTCTCTTAATGTAAATGAGACTCTATTATCAGGGACCTCACAAGTGAAATAGTCTGCTGTCTCTCTTAATGTAAATGAGACTCTATTATCAGGGCCTCACAAGTGAAATAGTCTGCTGTCTCTCTTAATGTAAATGAGACTCTATTATCAGGGACCTCACAAGTGAAATAGTCTGCTGTCTCTCTTAATGTAAATGAGACTCTATTATCAGGGGCCTCACAAGTGAAATAGTCTGCTGTCTCTCTTAATGTAAATGAGACTCTATTATCAGGGACCTCACAAGTGAAATAGTCTGTAGTCTCTCTTAATGTAAATGAGACTCTATTATCAGGGACCTCACAAGTGAAATAGTCTGTAGTCTCTCTTAATGTAAATCAGACTCTATTATCAGGGACCTCACAAGTGAAATAGTCTGCTGTCTCTCTTAATGTAAATGAGACTCTATTATCAGGGACCTCACAAGTGAAATAGTCTGCTGTCTCTCTTAATGTAAATGAGACTCTATTATCAGGGGCCTCACAAGTGAAATAGTCTGTAGTCTCTCTTAATGTAAATGAGACTCTATTATCAGGGACCTCACAAGTGAAATAGTCTGTAGTCTCTCTTAATGTAAATGAGACTCTATTATCAGGGACCTCACAAGTGAAATAGTCTGCTGTCTCTCTTAATGTAAATGAGACTCTATTATCAGGGGCCTCACAAGTGAAATAATCTCTAATGTAATTCGGGTCTAGCCCCACTCCAACTCCATTTTCTTCCCACAGAGGGAAAAGCTGAACAACAGATAAGATCTAACACAATCTCCCAGTCCTCGAAAAAATGGTGGGTTTCCAAACACTCCTCATTTCTCCATTCACAAAAACCACCAACCGTTATCATTCTTTCATCTTCCGCCCGACTAACCATTCCACGACTGAACACAGAACGGTCACAATAGTCCGCTTTCTGACGGCGCAGCGAAGACGTCCCGGCTTTGGGACACCGAAGAAAAGGATACACAAAAGAGAACAGACCCAGGCGTCAGTGAGTCAGGTCACGTTTGACTGATGACTCCGCTCTTTTCACTTAACCCGGTTCATCCTAATGTGGCACTTTGATGCCATCTGATATTCAACTGTCGCGATACGTCGCTGTGATATCAAAACCGTGTTGATAAATCGAGGAAGCGTTATCAAAAGAGCTTTGCGTAATTGTATCTGATTATTAAGTTCGCTTGAGGCCAAGTCGTCCCTTCATTCACTGATTGTGTTGCTCCGTGTCTTGCACACTGCGGTCCTGATCATCTTTCGCCATCGTTACCCTGTCTGGAATGTCAACCCTTAATTATTCAAATAAATAGGATCTTTTCATGCTATTTTGGGGCACCCATCTGCATGCCCCTTTGGGGCACGTATCTACATGCCCCTTTGGGGCACCTATCTGCATGCCCTTTTGGCGCACCTTTCTGCATGCCCTTTTGGGGTACATATCTACATGACCTTTTGGGCTCCTGTTTGTCCTTTTGGGGCTCCTATCGGCATGCTCTTTTGGGGCACCTATCTGTTTGTCCTTTTGGGCACCTATCTGTTTGTCCTTTTGGGCACCTGTTTGTCCTTTTGGGGAACCTATCTAATTGTCTTTTTGGGGAACTTATCTGTTTGTCCTTTTGGGGAACCTATCTATTTGTCCTTTTGGGGAACCTATCTTTTTGTCCTTTTGGGGAACCTATTTATTTGTCCTTTTTGGGAACCTATCTGATTGTCCTTTTGGGGAACCTATCTATTTGTCCTTTTGGGGAACCTATCTATTTGTCCTTTTGGGGAACCCATCTTTTTGTCCTTTTGGGGAACCTATCTATTTGTCCTTTTGGGGAACCTATCTGTTTGTCCTTTTGGGGAACCTATCTATTTGTCCTTTTGGGGAACCTATCTATTTGTCCTTTTGGGGAACCTATCTGTTTGTCCTTTTACGGCATCTATCTGCAGACCATCGATAATATTCCATTATCTCTGTTCTTGGACTTTTCTTGAGCTATTGAGTTTTTTGCAAATTATCATCATTGAGTTATTGCGCCATTTGTGAGCTGTCATCATTGAGTTATTGGGCTATTTGTGAGCTATCATGATTGAGTTATTGAGCTATTTGCAAGTTATTATCATTGAGTTACAATTTGCGAGCTATCATCATTGCACTCAGAAAATGTCTATAGCTTCAGAAGCCCTCCTCAGCATGTCCCGCAGCGCTGAGTAATTGACGACTCCAGTTCTGTGTTGACTGATAAGTCCTCTTATGCACCCACTTAGTTTCTCGTTTAGAGATGTGCCCTTCTTCATTATCATCTCTTTCCTTATATCATTCTAATCAAGGCCAATGTCAAAGGGGGTTGACGTGTCTTCTCTTCTCCATAGCATCGTCAACATCATCATCAGCATCATCATCATTGAGTGCCGTCGCCACATCGAAGGTTGACTACAACAGAGCGCCATTCCACTCTGTCTCTTGCTTTGATGGTGCAGGTTGTCATAGGCTGATTTGTCCATCTTTTGATGTTACTCGTCCATGTTAGTCTTGGTCTGCCTCTGCCTCTTTTTCCTTGTATTTTCCCCTCCAAGATTACTTTTAGTAGGCTGTTGTGTATTTTAACATGCCCCAAAAATCGCATTTGTCTTGTTTGAATTGTATTTAGTAGTTCTATTTTCATTTGTAGATGTTTTAAGACTTCATCATTTATTTTATTTTCTTTCCATCCAATTCTACCTATTCTTCTATAAATCCACATTTCAAAGGCTTAAATTTTCTGTTCTGCTTTCTTGTCTAATGTTCAGGTTTCTGCAACATGCAGGAATATTGAGAAGATGTACCATTTTGCTATTCTTAGTTTTAGCCCTGGTGTTATTTGTTTTGATGTTAGTATGTTCTTCATGACATTAAAATTACTTTTTGCCATTCCTATTCTTTTGTTTATTTCAGTTGTACATTTTCCATCACTGGTTATAGTATGTCCACGGTAGTTGTAGCTCTAAACTGTCTCCATATCTATTCCTTCAACTTTGATATCCACTTGTAGGTTTTGAGTCGCATCTTTGTTTATGATGATAGATTTAGTCTTTTTGATATTCATATCTAGTCCATATTTTTGGCAATGGGTAGAGTCATTGCAGAAGTCAAAAATAAAATACGCAGGGTCATCTTTGTCTACGTCCCTGGACATGCGGGAGTACGGCATGCGGGAGTACGGCATGCGGGAGTACGGCATGCGGGAGTACGACATGCGGGAGTACGGCATGCGGGAGTACGGCATGTGGGAGTACGACATGCGGGAGTACGGCATGTGGAAGTACGGCATGCGGGAGTACGGCATGCGGGAGTACGGCATGTGGGAGTACGACATGCGGGAGTACGACATGCGGGAGTACGACATGCGGGAGTACGGCATGTGGGAGTACGACATGCGGGAGTACGGCATGCGGGAGTACGGCATGCGGGAGTACGACATGCGGGAGTACGACATGCGGGAGTACGACATGCGGGAGTACGACATGCGGGAGTACGGCATGCGGGAGTACGGCATGCGGGAGTACGGGGAAATGAAAGAGCGCAGAGGTTGGACGACAACAATGCCTTTCTGAGATGTGGGAAGGGGACAGGACTTCGACAACCATAAGTCCGCGTCACTCCTTCAGATGAAAGAGATGGGAGTTAAGATGGGCACAGCCAGAAACGAGAAACTTAGTGGCCGTGTAAGAAGACTTATCAACCAACATAGAACTGGAGTCGTCAGTCGCTGGAAACTGAGGGAATTGCTGGGGGTTGAGATCTGAGCACTTGTGGACATATTCGGAGTGCAATGATGATGATCCGAAAATACTCCAATCCATATCTGTTGCTTGTCATGTTTATTTAAGTAATTGTTGTAATTCTTGTTTCTTCTATCAAATACAAAAGCCCCTTAAGGTTTCCCATTTCTTCTATCCCAGACAAAAGCCCCTTAAGGTTTCCCGTTTCTTCTATCCCAGACAAAAGTCCCTTAAGGTTTCCCATTTCTTCTATCCCAGACAAAAGACCCTTAAGGTTTCCCGTTTCTTCTATCCCAGACAAAAGTCCCTTAAAGTTTCCCACTTCTTCTATCCCAGACAAAAGTCCCTTAAGGTTTCCCATTTCTTCTATCCCAGACAAAAGTCCCTTAAGGTTTCCCATTTCTTCTATCCCAGACAAAAGTCCCTTAAGGTTTCCCATTTCTTCTATCCCAGACAAAAGTCCCTTAAGGTTTCCCATTTCTTCTACCCCAGACAAAAGTCCCTTAAAGTTTCCCACTTCTTCTATCCCAAACAAAAGTCCCTTAAAGTTTCCCACTTCTTCTATCCCAAACAAAAGTCCCTTAAAGTTTCTCACTTCTTCTATCCCAAACAAAAGTCCCTTAAAGTTTCCCATTTCTTCTATCAGATACAAAAGTCCATTAAGGTTTCCCATTTCTTCTATCAGATACAAAAGTTTCTTAAGGTTTCCCGTTTCTTCTATCAAATACAAAATTCCATTAAGGTTTCCCATTTCTTCTATCAAATACAAAAGTCCCTTAAGGTTTCCCATTTCTTCTATCAAATACAAAAGTCCCTTAAAGTTTCCCATTTCTTCTAGCAAATACAAAATCCCCTTAAAGTTTCCCATTTCTTCTATCAAATACAAAATCCCCTTAAAGTTTCCCCATCTCTTCTATCAAATACAAAATCCCCTTAAAGTTTCCCATTTCTTCTATCAAATATAAAAGTTCCTTAAGGTTTCCCATTTCTTCTATCAAATACAAAATCCCCTTAAAGTTTCCCATTTCTTCTATCAAATATAAAAGTTCCTTAAGGTTTCCCGTTTCTTCTATCAAATACAAAATTCCATTAAGGTTTCCCATTTCTTCTATCAAATACAAAATTCCATTAAGGTTTCCCATTTCTTCTATCAAATACAAAATTCCATTAAAGTTTCCCATTTCTTCTATCAAATACAAAATCCCCTTAAAGTTTCCCATTTCTTCTATCAAATACAAAATCCCCTTAAGGTTTCCCGTTTCTTCTATCAATACAAAATTCCATTAAGGTTTCCCATATCTTCTACCCCAGACAAAAGTTTGTTAAGACACAGCCAACTATAAATTCACTAAGGCCCGTAGGCAGAAAATAAAACCGAAAAACCCTCTAAGTAGCGTGACGTTTTCAGCTATAGGAGATATAGACGGCTGACGTCACTCTAACCCCAACCGCCCGTGCTCGCAAAGCTGGAAACGTCACGATGGCTGGTGGGTTTTCAGGTTTTATTTGTCTGCTTCAGGCCTAAGTAAATCTATAGTTGTCTGTGGTTAAGGTTCCCCATTTCTTTCTGCTGGCTTCGACGTGTATCAAGATTTCCCATTTCCCATTTCTACTGTACCAGACAAATGAAGGTTTTCTGTCCACCTAACCGAGACATATAGGTAGCACGGTATCCAGTTACCCAAGATTCAGGTGCAGACTCCTTCTCCTTATCCACATTTATCACTTCTGCCACTCCAGAAAAAAAAAAAAAAAAAACGCATGTGCCTTGGGCTCTCTTCTCATCTGATTTCTGGTGTTTCAGCACTCGACTCAGCCTCGAACCACGAGAAATCCCGCTGTTACTGCAATGAAAAGTTTCATCCTCTCTCGCCCTTTTAGGTGCAAGTTTGCAATCACCCTGACTGGCTATGGAATCCATCTTCTGATCGCATCTTTTAGAAGCTGGTGATTGTTCCCCGAAGGTGCTTAGATCTGACTGTAGGATCGGACAATCTTTCAAAGGGACGGAATTTGGATTATCTGCCGTCAGCCGACGGGCGATGAGTGTCGAAGATAGCCGATTGTAGTTTCCGTTGGCTCATTCAAACGCGGCGCGGAATGGGCCGATCCGATGGGTTCTCGCTTTGCTAGGAAAAACACAATTATTGTTAAGTGAACTATCCTTAAAGCCAGGGAGTATTGTAACCGTTGCGCGCTGACTTCACGACTCGGAGATCGGTAAGTTCGTTTCCGAGCCGACACGCTTCAGTCCACCCGTTTTAAAAATTTTTTGCCAGACTGTAAGTGGGTCTTCCTCACTTCCTCAACTCTTAACAAAACGTTTAGTGCAAAGCAAACCTGTGGTAGCGTGCACTTTTCGACCCGGCATATCCAAATTGAGTAAAGTTCGCTGGCTTTCTCCATCATCATTGAGAGCCGTCTCCGCATCGAAGGTTGGCTACCATAGAGCGCCATTCCACTCTGTCTCTTGCTTTGATGGTGCAGATTGTCATAGGTTGACTTGTCCATCTTTTGATGTTACTCGTCCACGTTAGTCTTGGTCTGCCTCTGCCTCTTTTACCTTGTATTTTCCCTTCCAATATTACTTTTATTAGGCTGTTGTGTCTTTTAACATGACCCACAAATTTCATTTGTCTTGTTCTAATTGTGTTTAGTAGTTCTCTTTTCATTTTTAGTTGTTTTAAAACTTCATCGTTTGTTTTCTTTTCTTTCCATACAATTCTACCTATTCTTCTATATATCCACATTTCAAAGCTTCAATTTTCTGTTCTGTTTTCTTGTCTGATATCCATAAAGCTCCACATAGTGAAAATTTAAAAAGGAAAAAAGGAGGGGGGTGGTTATGGTAACATGTTTACATAAGTGAGAAACAAAACAAAATTAGAACAACGTTTAGGAGGCGAAGGCGCACCTCACAGCAGCGGAGCTGGAAGTTGTCAGCGACCTACAGCTGATGGCTTGCGCCAGTATTGGTGAACCAGAACCATCAAGACACTGCTCCACCTCTCCGTGGTACCTCCAGTAACAGACTAACCTGTCTAGTCTGGCCAAGCGAGTAGGGATCGAAGAGGGGAGACAACCCGGTACTAAAAAATGTCGTGCTGAAGTCGGATGTGTTGGGTCAAAAGGTGCAAATATAACAGTTATACTGCAAACCACAACACAACGTAGACACGCCCACTTAACGTCCTTTTAAGGGCGGATGATGAAGAGGTGTATTCCTTTAGTCATCGGGCGAACGCAAGCAATCAGGGAAAGTTAGCTGAGTGGCAGTGTTCCCTAGCGTTTGGCTTTTCGTGGCGAGGCGCTGTGCCACTGAGTACGGGTTCGATCCTGCTTCGGTCCATATTTTGATCTTTGTTATTTTTTTTTCTGTTGTTGATTATTTGTCATTTTTTTCCGAGTGCTGTAAACATACCTCTTCCCCTGAATTGATTCGCTGATTATCGCCTCGGATGTTTCCCTCTATAATAATATTCATTTATTATTATTTGTCTCCAAAGAAAATTTGACAGAGAGATAGAGAAAGAAACAGAGAGAGAGAGAGAGAGAGAGAGAGAGAGAGAGAGACGCAGAAATGGAGAAAAAGCGTTGCAGCTTTAAAATTCTTGCTCGCCCCGGCCAAGAATTGTCACTGATGTATTAACGAGCATCCATTCCTGTAGTGGAACTTGCAGACAACTTTTCATCATCTTGACGTGCCGTGCCGACTGACGAAGGCGATAATGACTCTGGCTTTTCCAATCTCCGTCCCAAAAGAAGTCTATTAACTTCGTGGTTTGATTTCTACAACACCGTGATGTTCAATATTTATCTCCCCTTGTGCCCACTTATTATCCTGGGGTTTCCTCCCCCTTATTCGTGTGCGCGTATGTGCGTGTGTGTTGGTGCGTGTGTGAGTCGGTGGTATTAAGGAGAGCTTAAACTAGCAAATTGAATTTGACTATATCTACTGTAAACAATGCTTTTATGTGAAACATAATAGTTGAAGATTTCAAGAAAATTAAGTTTTGTGCCCGAAAATAACATATTTTGAGCTCATTTTGTTGAGAATGTAGTATTTTGTGCGGCACAGGCCACAATAGAATGAGAAATCACATGTTCACCAAATTCAAAATAGGTACAACCAGCCTATGCCACTGTACACTGGACAATATGGCTACAAAACATGTTCTACATGATTGCCTCCAGTACACAGACCTGAGAAGAGCAATGTGGTCCACGCCCACCTCCCTGGAAGAAAAACTTTATGGGGCAATCGATTCGCTTAAACAGACAGCTGCCTTCATGAGAGAGTCTGGAATCCTACTCTGATTGAGTCTTGATCGCAGAGAGAGAGAGAGACAGAGAGAGAGAGAGAGAGAGAGAGAGAGAGAGAGAGAGAGTGAGAGACTGGCATCCTTGTCATGATATCTCAGAAACTAATAAAGATAACTTCATGTAATATGATATGCATATAGAACATAAAAAAAATTTTATTTTCATTTTTATAAGTAAGTAAAGTACCCCCGTCACGCCAAGTGGCGTATAGGGAATATGGTGTTAGTGACCATAAATTTTACAGACCTTCGGCACATGATTTTTGGGGTAATGTGGTCAGTATTAAACCCGTGCCGCTTTAATTTCCCAGAAAAAAAAACCTGGTACCCATTTAAGACAGGGTGAACCCGGAAGCCGTCGGTTGGGATCGAACCCTACCCCTTGTTCTTTATAGTCCAGTTCACTAACCACTGAGCTATCGCGGCTCCCATATAGAACATTAAATTATATTCTTTCTGAACTAACAACAAGAAAGGTCTCAGTCTGAATAGTAAGAAAACAGAAGTAATGGTTATATCGAAGAAACAATCATTACCATCATGCAGCATAAAAATAAACGGGACAAATCTGAAACAAGTGCAACGTTTCAAATACTTGGGCACAGTTATAACATCAGATGGAAGATCCACCACAGAAATAAAAAGCAGAATAGTTCAGGCCAAAATGGCATTTCAGAAAATGAAAAATATCTTATGCAAACAAATCTATGTCAATAGAAATGAGAAAGAGAGTTCATCGATGCTATATAGAACCAATTCTGACCTATGGAAGCGAATCATAGACAGTAGACAAACAAATGAAAAGACGATTAGAGGCCACAGAGATGGGATTTCTCAGAAGAATGTTGAAAGTTCCCTGGACAGCTAAAAAGACCAATGAGGAAGTTCTCATTGAGGCCAACACAAAAAGGGAGCTCTTAAAAAACATCAGAAAGAAGCAATCAACATTTTGTGGGAAGAGGAACATCATGAGAAGAGGAAAGTTGGAATACTTGGTTACAACTGGCAAAATAAAAGGAAAGAGAGATCGCGGGCGACAAAGAGAGAAAATACTAGATAGTTTGGTATCATGGCATGGAAAACAGTCAACAACAGAACTGATACGATGCACGGTGGATAGAAGATTGTGGAGGGACATGATCACCTACGCCAACCGGTATGGCACATAATGGTGATGATGATGATGAGCTAAGAACTTTTGGATTAGATCTATAATTTTTAAGAAAATACTCATTTTTTAATGAAAAAGCTGTCCTTAATATATACAACTGGAGGTATGCTGGCGACACAGTTGTAACTGATTTGAGTGGTTTACAGCTAAGATGTCGACCTCTGACGAGGAAGGGTTCTTGATTCGAATCTTCGGTGAGAATTGTTTCTTTCCAAATCCTGGATATCTTCATGGCTTTACCCTCTCCTGAGCCGCGATAGCTCAGTGGTTAGTGAACTGGACTACAAAGGACAAGGGTTAGGGTTCGATCCCAACCGACGGCTTCCGTTTTCACCCAGCCTTAAATGGGCACCAGATTATTTTTCTGGGAAAGTAAAGCAGCACGGGCGTAATACCGACCACATTACCCCAAAAATCATGTGCTGAAGGTCTGTAAAATATAGGGTCACTAACACCATATTCCCTATACGCTACTTGGCGTGACGGGGGTACTTTACTTTTTTACTTTTTAAGAAGTAAACAACATAATTCACAATTTTTTATTATTTTTTTTACACATACCAGTCAAGAGATAATGCAGGTACGGTGCATCCGACTTCAGTGACGATCCTTTTCCTTTTTTCCTTTTTTAGTAGTGGTACTTTACTTTTTTACTTAGTTTACCCTCCCCTGGTTGTTGGACGTGAGATCTGACGTCTATATAGTCCTCACGGGGGGAAATAGAAAGAGAAACAGAAGGTCCCGTGTTCACTCTCGCATGTTAAAGTATCTTTAGCAGTAAAAAGTCAAAAAGGAGCCGCGATAGCCCAGTGGTTAGTGCGCTGGACTACAAAGGACAATGGGTCGGGTTCGATCCTGATCGACAGTTTCCGGGTTCACCCAGCCTTAAATGGGTACCGGATTTTTTTTCTGGGAAAGTAAAGCGGCACGGGGGTAATGCCGACTCATCATCATCAAGTCCCGGGCCTGCTGGCGTAGGTGATCATGTCTCTCCACAACTTTCGATCTCGACAGCTATTTATCATTTCTGTTGTTGACCTTCTGCCAAGCCACTCTCTTAAGCTGTCTGGTATTTTTTTCTTTGTATCCCTCTATATCTTCGTCCCTCAATTTTTTCCAGTTGTATATATCTACGGGGGTAGATATAATTTGCCGTCCTTTGTGCTTCTATTTGCATTTCCTGTTATTTTTCCTAGTGGTTCTAATATTCCGTTAATCCATCTTTTTCGTGGCCGACCCTTGAGTCTGGTGTTCTAGCAACGTTTTTTGAAGGCTCCTTGTGTTTTTGTTTTGATCTTTCTCCTTTTACATAGCCAGCTCTTTTTATCAGTTGTTTCTTTATGTACTCTATGACGGGAGTTATTCCTAGCTTGTTACTCAATTATTTATTTTTTATTTTATCTCGCAAACTGTTTCCTGTCATTCGACTGACACATTTCATCTTAGAAAAGGTTATTTTTCTTATTGTTCTTGCATCTTGGGTCCAAGTCTGGCATTGGCAGCACAACGTTGGGATGAAGATTGTATTGTAGAGTTCGGGACTAACATTGGTAGCACAACGTTGGGATGAAGATTGTATTGTAGAGTTCGGGACTAACATTGGTAGCACAACGTTGGGATGAAGATTGTATTGTAGAGTTCGGGACTAACATTGGTAGCACAACGTTGGGATGAAGATTGTATTGTAGAGTTCGGGACTAACATTGGTAGCACAACGTTGGGATGAAGATTGTTAGAGGCCCGAGGTTGCAGACATGTTGTTTTACATAATAATAGTAAGAAGATCTGGATGAATTGGGTGGAAAGAAAAGAAAACAAACGATGAAGCCTTAAAACAACTAAAAATGAAAAGAGAAATACTAAATACGGTTCAAGGAAAACACTTCAGATTTTTTAGGCATGTTAAAAGACACAACAGCCTACTAAAAGTAATGTTGGAAGGAAAAATACAAGTTAAAAGAGGCAGACCAAGATTAATATGAACGAGTAACATCAACAGATGGACAAGTCAGTCCATGACAGCCTGTACTATCGCAGCAAAGAAAGTTGAGGTGAGACATGATCACATATACCTGTAGTGATAGGAAGTTGAGGAGAGATATGATCACATATACCTGTAGAGATAGGAAGTTGAGGAGAGACATGATCACATATACCTGTAGAGATAGGAAGTTGAGGAGAGACATGATCACATATACCTGTAGAGATAGGAAGTTGAGGAGAGACATGATCACATATACCTGTAGAGATAGGAAGTTGAGGAGAGACATGATCACATATACCTGTAGTGATAGGAAGTTGAGGAGAGATATGATCACATATACCTGTAGAGATAGGAAGTTGAGGAGAGATATGATCACATATACCTGTAGAGATAGGAAGTTGAGGAGAGACATGATCACATATACCTGTAGAGATAGGAAGTTGAGGAGAGACATGATCACATATACCTGTAGAGATAGGAAGTTGAGGAGAGACATGATCACATATACCTGTTGAGATAGGAAGTTGAGGAGAGACATGATCACATATAACTGTTGAGATAGGAAGTTGAGGAGAGACATGATCACATATACCTGTTGAGATAGGAAGTTGAGGAGAGACATGATCACATATAACTGTTGAGATAGGAAGTTGAGGAGAGACATGATCACATATAACTGTTGAGATAGGAAGTTGAGGAGAGACATGATCACATATAACTGTTGAGATAGGAAGTTGAGGAGAGACATGATCACATATAACTGTTGAGATAGGAAGTTCAGGAGAGACATGATCACATATAACTGTTGAGATAGGAAGTTGAGGAGAGACATGATCACATATACCTGTTGAGATAGGAAGTTGAGGAGAGACATGATCACATATACCTGTAGAGATAGGAAGTTGAGGAGAGACATGATCACATATACCTGTTGAGATAGGAAGTTGAGGAGAGACATGATCACATATACCTGTTGAGATAGGAAGTTGAGGAGAGACATGATTACCTACGTCATTAGGCACGGCACTTGATGATGATTTGCAAGAGTACACCTTCAAGGCTTTAACAGACATGGAAGTAAGGCGCATGACAGGAACAGAGGTGGAAGCTGCCGGCGACTCATAGCTGATAGCTTGCGACAGAATGGGTGAAACCAGAACCATCTAGGCCTCAGTCCGCCTCTTCGTGGGGCCTCTATTAACACCATCTAGGCCTCACTCCGCCTCTTCGTGGTGCCTCTATTAACAGACTAACCAGCCTGGTCTGTCCAAAAAGTAGTGATCGAAGAAAGAAGACAACACTGTCCTAAAAATAGAAAGAAAGAAAGAAAGAAAGAAAGAAAGAGGAGAGAAAAAAGAGACAAATAAAGCAAGTGGGGGAAAAAGAAAGATAGAAAGAAAAGAAACGAAAAGAAAGAAAGAAAGAAAGAAAGAAAGAAAGAAAGAAAGAAAGAGGGGAGAAGAAATAACGAAAGAAAGAAAGAAAGAGAGGTAAGAAAGAAAGAGACAAAGAAAACAAGTGGGGAAAAAAGAAAGAAAGAAAGAAAGAAAGAAAGAAAGAAAGAAAGAAAGAAAGAAAGAAAGAAAGAAAGAAAGAAAGAAAGAAAGAAAGAAAGAAAGAAAGAAAGAAAGAAAGAAAGAAAGAAAGAAAAGAATATAAAGAAAATAAAGGAAAAACGAAAGAAAGAAAGAAAAGAATATAAAAGAAAATAAAGGAAAGAAAAAAGAAAGAAAGAAAAGAAATGAAAGAAAGAAAAGAAAAAGAATAAAGAAAGAAAGAAAGAAAGAAAAGAAAGATAGAAAGAAAAGAATATAAAGAAAATAAGGGAAAAAACGAAAAAAAAGAAAGAAAAGAAAATAAAGGAAAGAAAAAGGAAAGAAAGAAAAGAAATGAAATAAAGAAAAGAAAAAGAATAAAGAAAGAAAGAAAGAAAGAAAAGAAAGAAAGAAAGAAAGAAAGAAAAGAAAGAAAGAAAGAAAGAAAGAAAGAAAGAAAGAAAGAAAGAAAGAAAGAAAGAAAGAAAGAAAGAAAGAAAGAAAGAAAGAAAGAAAGAAAGAAAGAAAGAAAGAAAGAAAGAAAGAAAGAAAGAAGTAACTAAACCACCACATGTATATCGAACAAACATGAGTGCCCGCCTTACCCCCCAACTCAAGAAAGCACAGTCCACGCAGTAAAGAATCATTTATAGAGACAGATTTGTAACATATCATGACGTAATTTTTCACATTAATTTGAAAACACGGAGTTAAAAAGTGGAGTTGAATTAAGGATAGAAGCCAAGGAACAATTTCTACCTTTTCCTGCCGACATTAAAGCTGAGGAGGGTATATGTACTCCGCGAGTAGAGAAAGTGTTATGCTGATAGAATCTGATACACAAAGGTAAGATAGCACTTGCTTTTAACACCACCTTACATGTCATCACTTGAAGAACAGTCCAGCTGTATCTATCTATCTTACTTATTTTCCCCCGTTTTTTTTATCTTGTCTTCTTGTCTCTTATCCTGTCATCTTGTCCCTTATCTTGTCTTTTTCTGTCTAGTCCTAAATGTGGAGAAAATCGTTCGTTCATTTGTGTTCACTCGATGGCTAAAGGTTCACATCTCGTCGTCATCCGCCCTTAAAAAGATGTTTAGTGGGCGTGTCTACGTTGTGTTGTGGTTTGCAGTAAGACTGTGACATTTACGTCTTTCGCCCCAACACATCCGACTTCAGCACGACATTTTTGTGCATAGGGTTGTCTTCCCTCCTCGATCCCTACTCACTTGGCCAACCTAGAGAGGTTAGTCTGTTTCTGGAGGCACCACTGAGAGGTGGAGCAGGGTCTGGATGGCTCTGGTTCACCAATTTCGGCGCGGAAGCCATCAGCTATGGGTCGCTGACAACTTCCAGCTCTGGTGTTGTGAGGCGGCTTTGTCTCCATTGTGGAGGGAATGAAGTGAATTAGATTAATAAGGTTGGAAAGTGAATTAGATTAATAAGGATTGTAAGTGAATTAGATTAATAAGTCTTGGAAATGAATTAGATTAATAAGGATTGTAAGTGAATTAGATTAATAAGGATTGTAAGTGAATTAGATTAATAAGGATTGTAAGTGAACTAGATTAATAAGGACCGTAAGTGAATTAGATTAATAAGGATTGTAAGTGAACTAGATTAATAATGACCGTAAGTGAATTAGATTTAAAAGGATTGAAAGTAAATTAGATTGATAAGGATTGTAAGTGAATTAGATTAATAAAGATTGTAAATGAATTAGATTAGTAAGGATTGTAAGTGAATTAGATTAATAAGGATTGTAAGTGAATTAGATTAATAAGTCTTGGAAATGAATTAGATTAATAAGGATTGTAAGTGAATTAGATTAATAAGGATTGTAAGTGAATTAGATTAATAAGGATTGTAAGTAAATTAGATTAATAAGGATTGTAAATAATTAGATTAATTAGGATTGTAAGTAAATTAGATTAATAGGATTGTAAGTAAATTAGATAGATGAGGATCGTAAGTAAATTAGATTAATAAGGATTGTAAGTAAATTAGATCAATAAGGATCGTAAGTGAATTAGATTAATAAGTCTTGGAAATGAATTAGATTAATAAGGATTGTAAGTGAATTAGATTAATAAGGATTGTAAGTGAATTAGATTAATAAGGATTGTAAGTGAACTAGATTAATAAGGACCGTAAGTGAATTAGATTAATAAGGATTGTAAGTGAACTAGATTAATAATGACCGTAAGTGAATTAGATTTAAAAGGATTGAAAGTAAATTAGATTGATAAGGATTGTAAGTGAATTAGATTAATAAAGATTGTAAATGAATTAGATTAGTAAGGATTGTAAGTGAATTAGATTAATAAGGATTGTAAGTGAATTAGATTAATAAGTCTTGGAAATGAATTAGATTAATAAGGATTGTAAGTGAATTAGATTAATAAGGATTGTAAGTGAATTAGATTAATAAGGATTGTAAGTAAATTAGATTAATAAGGATTGTAAATAATTAGATTAATTAGGATTGTAAGTAAATTAGATTAATAGGATTGTAAGTAAATTAGATAGATGAGGATCGTAAGTAAATTAGATTAATAAGGATTGTAAGTAAATTAGATCAATAAGGATCGTAAGTGAATTAGATTAATAAGGACTGTAAATGAATTAGATTAATAAGGATCGTAAATAAATTAGATTAATAAGGATTGTAAGTGAATTCGATTAATAAGGATTGTAAGTGAATTAGATTAATAAGGACCGTAAGTGAATTAGATTAATAAGGATTGTAAATGAATTCGATTAATATGGATTTTAATATGGATTGTAAGTAAATTAGATTAATAAGGATCGTAAGTAAATTAGATTAATAAGGATCGTAAGTGAATTAGATTAATAAGGATTGTAAGTGAATTAGATTAATAAGGATTGTAAGTGAATTATATTAATAAGGATTGTAAGTAAATTTGATTAATAAGGATTGTAAGTGAATTAGATTAATATGGATTTTAAGCGAATTAGATTAATAAGGATTGTAAATGAATTAGATTAATAAGGATTGTAAGTAAATTAGATTAATAAGGATTGTAAGTAAATTAGATTAATAAGGATTGTAAGTAAATTAGATTAATAAGGATTGTAAGTAAATTAGATTAATAAGGATTTAAGTAAATTAGATTAATAAGGATCACAAGTAAAAAACAAAATTAGATCAATGAGGATTTAAGTAAATTCGATTAATAAGGATTGTAAGTAAATTAGATTGATAAGGATCGTAACTAAATTAGATTGATAAGGATCGTAAGTAAATTAGATTAATATGAATCGTAACTAAAAAAAAAATACATCGATAGGGATTGTAAGTAAATTAGATTAGTAAGGATCATACATAAATTAGATTGATGAGGATCATAAATAAATTAGATTGATGAAAGTCATATGATTCATATTCTGAAAATATCTCCTTTTGCGGACTTCACTAGGCGATATCTTTCATTGACCAGGAAAAAGCATTGAACCAAGTAAACAGAGAACAACAATGAGAGATGCTAACAACATACGGAGTAAGCCAACATATAACCAACCTAATTACAAGTTATTACATCAACAGCAGCTGCTCAGTCTGAATAACAGCAGGTTAGACAGACCATTTAGAAGTTAGATCAGGTGTAAGATAGGCATGAGTACTATCTCCCCTGCTGTTTATTACATACATGGACTATATGTTAAAGTTAGCCAACCCATCAGAGACAGAGGAGATCAACAAGCTTTTATTTGCAGACGACCAGGCACTAATACATGAAACAATAGAAGACCTACATGAACACTTAAATAGACTCGACAGAACAGGCACAAAATACAACGTGAAAATCAACATCAACAAAACAGAAGTCATGAATGTCGCCAAAGATAAACAGAACATCAATATAACTATAGAAGGCAGACAACTAAAACAAATAGAAGAATTAAAATACCTAGGAAATATAGTGACAAACGATAATAAACAAAAACAGCAGAGATAGAATCAAGATGCAACAAAGCTCGTCAAATCATTGGACAGTTATCACCACTATTGTCCAACAAGGAAATAGCTCTAGAGGCAAAACGGGCACTGTACAATACAATTTTCATCCCAACGTTGTGCTACCAATGCCAGACCTGGGCCCTAGATACAAGAACAATAAGAAAAAAAAAACTCTACTGAGATTAAATGTGTCAGACGAATGACAGGAAACAGTCTGAGAGATAAGATCAGAAATGAAGAACTGAGAAAAAAGCTAGGAATAGTCCCCTCCCATAGAATAAGAAAAATCAAAACACAACACAATGAGCCTTCAATAAACGTTGCGAGAACACCAGACTCAAGGGCCGACCATGCAAATGATGGATTGACGGAATACTAGAAACACTAGGAAACACAACAGCAGCAGAGACCAATAAAAAGCAAAAGACATCAAATTATATCTTCCCTCGACGCTGAAAGGCAAATGAGGAAGAAAAGAAGATTCGAGGAATTCATTTCAGGGTCTGGAAGATTTTTTTAATTTTTTTTTTTTTTAATGTCATTCGGGCGCTGGATCGGACCACAACCAACAACAGGTTTGATCAGGCCCGCAGGCTGAGAGTATATTCCCAGGACACCTCCAACTAGCGTGACGTTTTCATTATTGCGAACAGCGGCGGTTGTTGGTAGCGTGACCTCAGCCGAATATAGTTGAAAGCGTCACACTAGTTGGAGGGTTTTCCAGTTTTATTTTCTGCTCTCGGCCCTTTGTTAAATCCATCTATATCTCACGTGGGTTTTCCAGTTTTATTTTCTGCTCTTGGCCCTTTGTTAATCCATCTATATCTCACGTGGGCTTTCCAGATTTATTTTCTGCTCTTGGCCCTTTGTTAATCCATCTATATCTCACGTGGGCTTTCCAGTTTTATTTTCTGCTCTTGGCCCTTTGTTAATCCATCTATATCTCACGTAGGTTTCCAGTTTTATTTTCTGCTCTTGGGCCTTTGTTAAATCCATCTATATCTCACGTGGGCTTTCCAGTTATATTTTCTGCTCTTGGACCTTTGTTAATCCATCTATATCTCACGTGGGTTTTCCAGTTTTATTTTCTGCTCTTGGGCCTTTGTTAAATCCATCTATATCTCACGTGGGTTTTCCAGTTTTATTTTTTGCTCTTGGGCCTTTGTTAATCCATCTATATCTCACGTGGGTTTTCCCCGAAAACATTTAAGACTTGTGACGTCATCAGTAACGTGAGCTATAAACGACTGACGTCAATTTACTCACAGCCGCCCCTGATCGAAATTCAGAAAACGTCACAAGCTTTGGGTGATCAGGTGGAGGGCTTGAGATATAGTTGGCGATGGCAGGATTTAGATTTCGTGAATGAAAGAAAGAAAGAAAAAAAAAAGAAAGAAAAAACAAAACGAAAGAATGAAAGGAAAAAAGAAAAGAAATGAAAGAAAGAAAGCAAGCAAGAATAGAAAGAAAGAAAAAGAGAAAAGAAAGAAAGAAGGAAAGAAAGAGAAAGGAAGAAAGAGACAGAACGAATGAATGAAAGAGAAGAAGAAAAGACAAGATAGAAAGAAAGAAAGAAAAAAAAGAAAGAAAGAAAGAAAGAAAAAAAACAAGACGAAAGAAAGAAATAAAGAAAGAAAGAAAGAAAGAAAGAAAGAAAGAAAGAAAGAAAGAAAGAAAGAAAGAAAGAAAGAAAGAAAGAAAGAAAGAAAGAAAGAAAGAAAGAAAGAAAGCCGTGTTACCCGTTGGTCAACGGGAAACCATAAAATACTCTTGGTGTCAAGACGGCTTTGGAATGTTTTTGAAAGTTCCAGAACTGTACAGAAGTATAAAGAAATCCATTGACCGATCACAAGCGTGGATCATAGAATTAGCAACGAACCTTCTGTAGCTCTCTCTCTTTTGGAATCCCCGCTTCTGCACAAGGCGAGTCTCAGGTATATCCTCACAACACGAGGACCGCGCGAGGGTTTATATTCCAGCTGGACTATCCGAGTCGCGAGTCTCAGCTATATCTCACAACACGAGGACCGCGCGAGGGTTTATATTCCAGCTGGACTATCTGATGATACAGTTTTAATCGCTAAGAGTGAAAATGAGTTACAAGAAATGTTGGACATTATAGTGAAAGAAAGCAAAAATAAAGGACTCAGCCTTAATAGCAAAAAGACAGAGGTAATGGTAACAACAAAGAAAAATACATCACCTCAGTGCAAAATAAAGACAAGTGGAACAATATTAAAACAGGTAAATGAATTTAAATATTTGGGAACTTTGTTAACCTCAGACGGAAGATGTACAAAAGAGGTGAGATGCAGAATGGCTCAGGCAAAAGCAGCTTTCCAAAAAATTAGGAAGATACTATGCAATCCATTTTTGACAATAGAAACAAGAAAAAGAGTTCTTAAATAGTACGTAGAGCCAGT
Organism: Megaustenia siamemsis; assembly: GCA_032433765.1. NCBI lineage: Eukaryota > Metazoa > Mollusca > Gastropoda > Stylommatophora > Ariophantidae > Megaustenia > Megaustenia siamemsis. The sequence goes on along the minus strand of JAVIAB010000099.1, from coordinate 7,187,465 downwards.
CTTAACTTAAGTGGATGCGAATCATGGACAATAGGACAACAGACAAGAAAATCACTGGAGTCTGTAGAAATGTGGTTTTACAGAAGAATGTTGAGAGTACCATGGACAGCTAAGAAGAGTAATGAAGATGTTCTGAGGGAGGTCAAAGCAAAAAGAGAGCTAATTTCCAATATTAGGAATAAACAATCATCATTTTGTGGGCCATGTAATGAGATGGGAACAACTGGAATATATTGTAACAAATGGAACAATTGAGGGACGAAGAGATAGAGGGAAGCAAAGAGAAAAAATAACAGACAACTTAAGAGAATGGCTTGGCAGAAGGTCAACAACAGAAATGATAAATAACTGCCGAGATCGAGAGTTGTGGAGAGACATGATCACCTACGCCAGCAGGCCCGGTACTTGATGATGATGATGATGAGACTATCCGAGTGGCGAGTCTGACAGGGGGCGCTGGGCGCTCACTGTGAGAACTGATGGAAACAGATGGCAGGAGGTTAACTATTGGATGTGGTTTTCAAGTGCGTGATCTTCCCCCAGCGTTGGAGGAAGACTTGCCTTGGCGATATCCTGTCTCCGGGCTCGGGTTTTCTCAGCTATCGGTGCAATAACAGATTCGGCTAGATAGCACGTAGAGATATCATTTTTATCATAATGAAATAAGCGCCCTCGTCTACAGCACTCGATGTGTTAATTTGATCCGTTTCCTACAGTTTTATATTAGACGGTACTAGTGTGATTTCTTGTCTTTTTGGGGGGGGGGATTTATTGTGGGAGCGATATGGACCAAGATTTCTTTCTTTCTTTCTTTCTTTCTTTCTTTCTTTCTTTCTTTCTTTCTTTCTTTCTTTCTTTCTTTCTTTCTTTCTTTCTTTCTTTCTTTCTTTCTTTCTTTCTTTCTTTCTTTCTTTTCTTCTTTCTTTCTTTCTTTCTTTCTTTCTTTCTTTCTTTCTTTCTTTCTTTTTCTTCTTTCTTTCCCTCCATTTCTTTCTTTTTTTCTTTCTTTCACTCTTCTCTTTCTTTCTTTCTTTCTTTCTTTCTTTCTTTTTCTTTCTTTCTTTCTTTCTTTCTTTCTTTCTTTCTTTCTTTCTTTCTTTCTTTCTTTCTTTCTTTCTTTCTTTCTTTCTTTCTTTCTTTCTTTCTTTCTTTCTTTCTTTCTTTCTTTCTTTCTTTTTCTTTCTTTCTTTCTTTCTTTCTTCTCTTTCCTTCCCTCCATTTCTTTCTTTTTTTCTTTCTTTCACTCTTTCTTTCTTTCTTTCTTTCTTTCTTTCTTTCTTTCTTTCATTCTTTCTTTCTTTCCCTTTCTTTCTTTCTTTCTTTCTTTTTCATTCTTTCTTTCCCCTTATTTCTTTCTTTATTTTTTTGTTTGTTTTTTTTTGTTTGTTTCAATCTTTCTTTCCATACCCTTCTTCATTCTTTCTTTCGTTATTTCTTTCGTTTGTTCCTTCCTTCTTCCTTTCGTTCTTTCTTTATTGCTCGCTTTCTTTCTTTAGTTATTTTTTTTTCCTTTTGCAGCATCTCTTCTGAGATCCTCAAGGCAATTGATAGCCATAATTTAATACATCTCCAAAAAATGTTCAACATCATTTGGAAAACAGAGAAGACGCCTCATAAATGGAAAAAAGGAATCATTGTTAAGATCCCAAAAAAGGGCAATCTTAGAGATTGTAACAACTGGAGAGGCGTGACACTTTTGTCAGTTGCCTCAAAGTTATTCTGTAAAATCATCCTAAATAGAATAAAGGATTCAATAGATACAGTAATGCGTGAAGAACAGGCTGGGTTTAGAAAAGGGAGAAGCTGTCTTGACCACATTTTCACTCTACGACTTATATTGGAGGAACACATTGAAAAGCAAAAACCTTTTGTACTTAACTTCATCGACTTCAAAAAAGCATTTGATAGTATTCATAGAGATTCTTTGTGGAAAATTCTGAAGCAATATGGCTTACCATCAAAAATCATAAATATTATCAAAGACATGTATGATGGTTACACATGTGCAGTTCGAAGAGAGGAAGGACTGAGCGAATGTTTCCCAATAGAAACTGGGGTTAAACAAGGATGTATTTTATCGCCCTTGTTATTTGGAATTGTTATGGACTTCATAATGAAGAAATGCTGCACTGGTAATAAAGGCATCGAATGGATACAAGGAGACCATTTGGAGGACCTCGACTTTGCTGATGACATAGTTCTCATCAGCAGTCAGATAAAAACGATGCAGGAAAACACAAATGAACTATCATCAATAGCCAGCAAAATTGGGCTTGAGGTCAATCATGAAAAGACTAAAGTCATGAAAAGTTTAATTCCAACAAGTGACAAAATATACATGGAAAACAAACCAGTAGAAGAGATCGATCACTTTATCTATCTTGGAAGTCACATTGATCGAGAAGGGGATACGAGCAAAGAAATTAGAATCAGACTGGCTAAAGCAGCAATGTCTTTCAGAAGCCTTGAAAAGTTGTGGAAATCAAAACTCATTAGCACAAACACAAAACTTAGGCTATTCAAATCAAATGTACTATCAACCCTTACGTATGCGTGTGAAAGCTGGAAAACAACAAGAGATATAGAAACAAAGTTGAACGCATTCGAAAATAAATGTCTAAGGAAAATACTTGGTATAGAATGGAACGAATTCAAAACAAACGAGAAAATTAGAGAAATCGCCAATCAACCACTAATATCTTCAGTAATAAAGAAAAGACGATGGTCATACGTTGGACATGTGATGAGAAGAGATAATAATCGAATAGCAAAGCAAGCCCTCATATGGGAAACAACAGGTAAAAGAAAAAGAGGAAGACCCAGGGAGACACTGAGAAGAACATTGATGAGAGAGGCAAGAGCAGCAGGAATCGGCTCCCTCAATGAGATAGAACTGCTTGCACAGAACAGAGACAGATGGCGAGATTTGATAAAATATCTTTAAAAGAAAACTGCTAGAACAAAAATTCATATAGGAGAAGGTGTATCTTGGTCTACGCCCTATGGGCCGGTTACGGCTCGAAAGGTCAATAGATAGATAGCATCTCTTCCTTTCTACATTGCTCTTAAAATCCCATCAACAAAATGTAGTTTTTAAACAACGTAGTAAATAAACATAAGATTGTATCTATCAGCTAAGTTAGTAGTGGGACGAGCAAACAACGACGTTTCGGTAAAAGCCTTCATCAGGTTCAAAGAAAAATATATACAAAGATCAACACGATAGGCGAATACTATTCTAAAATAAAGAAAGAAATAGAAACACGAAAACCAAACACTGATCTGATTAATGGCGGAAAGAAACGATGGCCAGGATTTACATAGCTGTTAGAAGTAAACAACATAATTCACAATTTTTTTATTTTTTGACACATACCAGTGAAGAGATAATGCAGGTACGGTGCATCCGACTTCAGTGACGATCCATGTGGTGGAAGCTGTTTCCAGCAGGCACGTCCAGAATGTCAGGAGACAAGCGAATCATTTCAGGATAAGAGGTATGTTTACGACATTCTGCCGGGGGGGATCACAAATAATCAACAACAGCTCATCAAGGCCAGCTCCTTGTCGTGGGGGATGAGGCTTAACAGTCACCAGGGACTGAAAACCAAGACTGGCCAGGCCTTCGTACACCCGAGCAAGACCACAGTCTGCTCTAGCAAGTTTAAGTGCTGAAGTCGGAGGCACCCAGCCAAAAGGCGCACTACAACAATCAGGATGCCACACACTCACGCCAATGGGAAGTATTAGCGAACGAAAGATAGATAGATCGACAACAGAAAAAAAATAAACAAAAAAAACAAAGAACAACAAACGGTCTAAAGCAGGATCGAACCCGTACTCCTCGGCACAGCGCCTTGCCACGAGAAGCGCCAAACGGTAGAACACACAGCCAACTAAACTACTAAAAATATAGCTATCATTGGCGATGTCTTTCGCGCATGTGTTCTCATGACTATAGCAAAGGGTTACGATCACAACTCAGGAATAAATTGTGTATCTGTATTTTCCTATTAAGACAAGTATCTCCCGGATATAAAAAAAAAGTAAAGTACCCCCGTCCCGCCAAGTGGCGTATAGCGAATATGGTGTTAGTGACCATACATTTTACATACCTTCAGCACATGATTTTTGGGGTAATGTGGTCGGTATTACGCCAATGCCGCTTCACTTTCCCTGAAAAAAATCAGGTACCCATTAAAGGCTGGGTGAACCCGGAAGCCGTCGGTTGGGATTGAACCCTACATCTTGTCCTTTGTAGTCCAGTTCACTAACCACTGAGCTATCGCGGCTCCCTATCTCCCGGATATGGTAGGGCTACATATTTACGTTGCTAAATATTAAAGTTTTTTTTTGTAGGCCATGTTAAAAGACACATCATCATCATGTGCCATACCGGTTGGCGTAGGTGATCATGTCCCTTCACAATCTTCTATCTACAGTGCATCGTATCAGTTCTGTTGTTGACTGTTTTCCATGCCATGACACCAAGCTATCCAGTATTTTCTCTCTTTGTCGTCCGCGATCTCTCTTTCCTTTTATTTTGCCAGTTGTAACCAGGTATAAAAAAAAAAAAAGGAAAGAGAGATCTTTCTTTTTTTAAAAGACACAACAACCTACTAAAAATAATCCTGGAGGGGTAACATAAGGTAAAAGAGGCAGAGGCAGACCAAGACTAGCGTGGACGAGTAACATCAAAAGATGGACAAACCAGCCTATGACAACCTGCACCATCAAAGCAAGAGACAGAGCAGAATGGCGCGCCAGAGTGTGGCTAACCTTCGTTGCGGAGATGGCACTTGATGATGATGATGATGATTTTCCAATTACGACAAGTATCTTCCGGATAGGGTAGGGCTGAATACTTGAGATGTAGACAAACAGTTGTAGGATGAAACAGCACGAATAGTAGTTTCCAGTGTTTTAGACAGGAGACAAATAATAATAAATGAATATTATTCTAGAGGGGAACTTCCGAGGTGATAGATCAGCGCGAATCATTTGAAGGGAAGAGGTATGTTTACAGCACTCGGGAACAAATCACAAATAATTAACGTCTCAGCCTCGTTGAGACCAGGTTCGTTAAGAATACCGCTCGTGAAGGACAGAACGAAAACGCGAAAAATAAAAATTACAGAAGGAAGGAGAGGAACGCGGAAGTGTAAAAGAGAAAAGTACAGTTGTTAGTTGTAATATGAAAGTGACATTTTAATTATAACCTTGGGAAATGTTGCGAAATTTTTGTGTATATATGTCCAGAGTTAGGCATGTTATGTTGCGACATTTTTGTGTATTAATGTCCAGAGTTAGGCATGTTATGTTGCGACATTTTTGTGTATAAATGTCCAGAGTTAGACACGTTATGTTGGGACATTTTTGTGTATAAATGTCCAGGAGTTAGAGACGTTATGTTGGGACATTTTTGAGTATAAATGTCCAGAATTAGACACGTTATGTTGAGACATTTTTGTGTATAAATGTCCAGGAGTTGGACACGTTATGTTGGGAAATTATTGTGTATGAATGTCCCGTAAAGCATGTTATGTTGGGACATTTTGTGTATAAATGTCCATTTAGGCATGTTATGTTGGGACATTTTTATGTATAAATGTCTAGTCAGGCATGTTATGTTGGAACATTTTTGTGTATAAATGTCCATTTAGGCATGTTATGTTGGGACATTTTTGTGTATAAATGTCCAGTTAGGCATGTTATGTTGGGACATTTTTATGTATAAATATCCAGTTAGGCATGTTGTGTTGGGACTTTTTGTGTATAAATGTCCAGTTAGGCATGTTATGTTGGGACATTTTTGCGTATAAATGTCGAGGAGTTAGGCATGTTATGTTGGGGCATTTTTGTGTATAAATGTCCAGAGTTAGGCATGTTATGTTGCGACATTTTTGTGTATAAATGTCCAGGAGTTAGAGACGTTATGTTGGGACATTTTTGAGTATAAATGTCCAGAATTAGATACGTTATGTTGAGACATTTTTGTGTATAAATGTCCAGGAGTTGGACACGTTATGTTGGGAAATTATTGTGTATGAATGTCCCGTAAAGCATGTTATGTTGGGACATTTTGTGTATAAATGTCCATTTAGGCATGTTATGTTGGGACATTTTTTTGTATAAATGTCTAGTCAGGCATGTTATGTTGGAACATTTTTGTGTATAAATGTCCATTTAGGCATGTTATGTTGGGACATTTTTGTGTATAAATGTCCAGTTAGGCATGTTATGTTGGGACATTTTTATGTATAAATATCCAGTTAGGCATGTTGTGTTGGGACTTTTTGTGTATAAATGTCCAGTTAGGCATGTTATGTTGGGACATTTTTGCGTAAAAATGTCGAGGAGTTAGGCATGTTATGTTGGGGCATTTTTGTGTATAAATGTCCAGAGTTAGGCATGTTATGTTGCGACATTTTTGTGTATAAATGTCCAGGAGTTAGGCATGTTATGTTGGGACATTTTTGAGTATAAATGTCCAGAATTAGACACGTTATGTTGAGACATTTTTGTGTATAAATGTCCAGGAGTTGGACACGTTATGTTGGGAAATTATTGTGTATGAATGTCCCGTAAAGCATGTTATGTTGGGACATTTTTATGTATAAATGTCTAGTCAGGCATGTTATGTTGGAACATTTTTGTGTATAAATGTCCATTTAGGCATGTTATGTTGGGACATTTTTGTGTATAAATGTCCAGTTAGGCATGTTATGTTGGGACATTTTTATGTATAAATATCCAGTTAGGCATGTTGTGTTGGGACTTTTTGTGTATAAATGTCCAGTTAGTCATGTTATGTTGGGACATTTTTGCGTATAAATGTCGAGGAGTTAGGCATGTTATGTTGGGGCATTTTTGTGTATAAATGTCCAGAGTTAGGCATGTTATGTTGCGACATTTTTGTGTATAAATGTCCAGAGTTAGGCATGCTATGTTGGGACATTTTTGTGTATAAATGTCCAAAGTTAGACACGTTATGTTGGGACATTTTTGTGTATAAATGTTCAGAGTTAGGCATGTTATGTTGGGACATTTTTGTGTATAAATGTCCAGAGTTAGACACGTTATGTTAGAACATTTTTGTGTATAATTGTCCAGAGCTAGGCACGTTATGTTGGGACATTTTTGTGTATAAATGTCCAGGAGTTGGACCCGTTATGTTGGGAAATTTTTGTGTATAAATGTCCTGTTAGGCATGTTATGTTGGAACATTTTGTGTATAAATGTCCATTTAGGCATGTTATGTTGGGACATTTTTATGTATAAATGTCCAGTCAGGCATGTTATGTTGGGACATTTTTGTGTATAAATGTCCAGTTAGGCATGTTATGTTGGGACATTTTTGTGTATAAATATCCAGTTAGGCATGTTGTGTTGGGACTTTTTGTGTATAAATGTCCAGTAAGGCATGTTATGTTGGGACATTTTTGTGTATAAATGTCCAGTTAGGCATGTTATGTTGGGACTTTTTGCGTATAAATGTCCAGTTAGGCATGCTATGTTGGGACATTTTTGCGTATAAATGTCGAGGAGTTAGGCATGTTATGTTGGGAAATTTTTGTGTATAAATGTCCAGAGTTAGGCATGTTATTTTGCGACATTTTTGTGTATAAATGTCAGAGTTAGGCATGTTATGTTGCGACATTTTTGTGTATAAATGTCCAGGAGTTAGGCCTGACCTCCCTTACCCCCCCCCCTTTTTTCCTATTTTCATTTTTACACGGGGAGGGAAAGACGTCTCACAGCAGCAGAGCAGTCAGCGGCTCCTAGTTGGTAGTTTGCGCCAGGATCAATGGACCATAACCATCCAGACTTTACTCCACCTCTTCACAGTGCCTCCAGATTTTGACTAACCTGTCTAGTCTGGCTAAGCGAATAGGGATCGAAGAGGAAGGACAATCCGGTACTCAAAAATAACATGATCAAGTCGGATGTGTTGGGCCGCGATTTGAGGGCGCAAATACCATAGTTCTACTGGAAACTACAACACAACGTATCTACGCCCACTTAACGTCTTTCTAAGGACGGATGATGAAGAGGAGGTTCAATTCTTTTAGAGGGCCTCGGTAGCCTAGTTGGGAAAACCACCCGACTGGACTACCGACGTTCGGACAACCCGTGTTCGATTCCCGCTGGGAGCAGTATGAGTTGTACTCGTGGTTGGAAAAGAAATACCCCAGCGGTTGACCCAGCCACTGGCAGAAATAAGTATTGGGTAGTACTCTGGGAAGGTGACGAATGCCGCCTAGCATCATGAGTTTCGATGCTTGAGGCGACACTATCCAGAAGTCTCCGAACACTTCGGCCGAGCCCATATGGGTGAAAACTCGCGTGCTAAGACGCCGATTCAAGTCTCGTATTTTACCTTTACCTTTACCTTTACCTTTACCTTTACCTTTACTTTACCTTTTTAAATTTACCTTTACCTTTACATTTATCTTTATCTTTACATATCATTGGGAGCCGCGATAGCTCAGTGGTAAGTGAACCGGACTACAAAGGACAAGAGGTAGGGTTCGATCTCAACCGACGGCTTCCGGGTTCTCCCAGCTTTAAACGAGTACCGGATTATTTCTGGGAAAGTAAAGCGGCACGGGCGTAATACCAACCACATTATCCCATGATCATGTGCTGAAGGTCTGTAAAAATTATGGTCACTAACACCCTAGTTCCTATACACCACTTGGCGTGACGGGAGCTCTTTACTTTACTTTACTTTACTTTACTTTACTTTACTTTACTTTACTTTACTTTACTTTACTTTACTTTACTTTACTTTACTTTACCTAAAGTTCCACAGAGTAGGGCGCGAACTTGTCATCGGAATTTACCGATGCATTTTGGGAAATGCTGTGTGACAAGTGGTGGAGCGGATATGGGAAATTCCTGGCTGCAAGGAAACTGGTTTCATGGATCTTAAAATGTATAAACTTTCGTGTCTCAAGGATTAATTATTGCAGCGGCAGAAACTCTCAAATTTGCCCAACTTCTCGTTACCAGGATTATTCCACTTTTATCAAATAATTCTTTTTTTCTTTTCATCTTCTTATTTTCTTTCTTTGCATATTAGGCTTTCAGCGTCGAGGAGAGTTCGCGGTCTTTCGTTATTTTTTAAAATTTTTTATTGATTTCTGTTGATGCTGTATCCTACTTTTGATAAAATACACTAGGCACGGCTGTTTGCTTTCGATTCAAAGTGCGGTTTTAGTTCTAATCGTGGTTATGTTTCAGCTTTTACGGTGGAGACCTCCTTAGCGTAGTAAAAGTGGAAGGGGAGAGAGAGAGAGGAGGTGGGAGGGGGGGGTGGGGGGGGTTGATAGCCTAGTTGGGAAAACTATCCCGCGACCGCCCGTTCAGACAACCTGTTTTCGATTCTCGCTGGAAGCTGTTTGTAAATTTTACTCTTGAAGAAAAAGATTCAATCCTAGTACATTCTACCTTAATACATTCTACCCTAGTACATTCTATCCTAGTACATTCTACCGTAGTACATACTAACCTAGTACATTCTACCTTAGTATATTCTACATTAGTACATTCTACCCAAGTACATTCTACCCTAGTACATTCTGCTCTAGTACATTCTACCCTAGTACATTCTACCCTACTACATTCTACCCTAGTACATTCTACTCTAGTACATTCTACCTTAGTACATTCTACATTAGTACATTCTACCCTAGTACATTCTACCCTAGTACATTCTACCCTAGTTATTCTACTCTAGTACATTCTACCCTAGTACATTCTACTCTAGTACATTCAATCCTAGTACATTCTACTCCAGTACATTCTACCCTAGTACATTCCACCCTAGTACATTCTACTCTAGTACATTCTACCCTAGTACATTCTACTCTAGTACATTCTACCCTAGTACATTCTACCCTACTACATTCTACCCTAGTACATTCTACTCTAGTACATTCTACCTTAGTACATTCTACCCTAGTACATTCTACTCTAGTACATTCTACCTAGTACAATTTACCTTTGTACATTCTACCCAAGTACATTCTACCTTAATACATTCTATCCTAGTATATTCTACCCAAGTACATTCTACTCTAGTGCATTCTAGCCTTAGTACATTCTACCCTAGTACACTCTACCATAGTACATACTACTCTAGTACATTCTACCCTAGTACATTCTACTCTAGTACATTCTACCCTAGTACATTCCACCCTAGTACATTCTACTCTAGTACATTATACCCTAGTACATTCTACTCTAGTACATTCTACCCTAGTACATTCTACCCTAGTACATTCTACCCTAGTTATTCTACTCTAGTACATTCTACCCTAGTACATTCTACTCTAGTACATTCAATCCTAGTACATTCTACTCCAGTACATTCTACCCTAGTACAGTCCACCCTAGTACATTCTACTCTAGTACATTCTACCCTAGTACATTCTACTCTAGTACATTCTACCCTAGTACATTCTACCCTACTACATTCTACCCTAGTACATTCTACTCTAGTACATTCTACCTTAGTACATTCTACCCTAGTACATTCTACTCTAGTACATTCTACCCTAGTACAATTTACCTTTGTACATTCTACCCAAGTACATTCTAGCTTAATACATTCTATCCTAGTATATTCTACCCAAGTACATTCTACTCTAGTGCATTCTAGCCTAGTACATTCTACCCTAGTACACTCTACCATAGTACATACTACTCTAGTACATTCTACCCTAGTACATTCTACTCTAGTACATTCTACCTAGTACATTCCACCCTAGTACATTCTACTCTAGTACATTATACCCTAGTACATTCTACTCTAGTACATTCTACCCTAGTACATTCTACCTTAATACATTCTATCCTAGTATATTCTACCCTAGTACATTCTACCTTAGTCCATTCTACCCTAGTACATTCTACCCTAGTACATTCTACCCTAGTACAATCAACCCTAGTACATTCTACCCTAGTACAATCTACCCTAGTACACTCTATTCTAGTACAATCTACCCTAGTACACTCTATTCTAGTACAATCTATATTCTACCCTAGTACATTCTACACGTTCTAGAAATTGATATTCTACGGAATTGGTTTCAACTTGCGATACAACTGACTAAATGTAAAATAACTGACTAAATGTAAAATAATTGACTAAATTAAATATTTTCTTCGGAATATTTCAGTAGTCAATTAGTCAATGGTCCAATTTAAAAAAGAAAAAAAAAAAAAAAAAAGATTGTGGCCATTTCAGAGAGTTTCAGGGAATGTCTTTATTCATTTGTAACCACACAAGTTGTTACATTTTAAGGGACAGCTTCTTAAAATCACTTTGAATGTATAATAGAAGAAGTATAGGAGGCGAAGACGCACCTCACAGTAGCGGAGCTGGAAGTTATCAGCGACCCACAGCTGATGGCTTGCGGCCAGGATCGATGAACCGGAACCATCCAGACCCTGCTCCACCTCTTCGTGGTGCCTCCAGTAACAGCCTAACCTGTCTAGAATGGCCAAGTGAGTAAGGATAAAAAAAGAGAAAACATCTGGGTACTCAAAAATATGCTAAAGTCGGATGTGTTGGGCCGAAAGGCGCAAATATCACGGTTTTACTGCAAACCACAATAAGACGCAGACACGCCCACTTAACGGCCTTTTAAGGGCGGATGACTAAGAGGTAAAAAGGTAAAGGTAAAGTACGAGACTTGAACCAGCGTCTTAGCAGGCGAGGTTCCATCCATATGTGCTCGGCCGCCTATCCAGAAAATTTCGGAGACTTCTGGATAGTGTCGCTTTAAGCATCGAAACTCACGATGCGAGGCGGCATTCTTCAACTTCCCAGGGGTAATACCAAGGTAACCATTTCTGCCAACGGCTGGGTCGACCTTGGGGGTATTATTTATTTTTTTCCAACCACGAGTACAACTCACACTGCTCCCAGCGGGAATCGAACACGGGTTGTCCGAACGTCGGTAGTCTAGTCGGGTGGTTTTCCCAACTCGGCTACCGAGGCCCCCCCCCTCCCCCAAAGACTGACTAACAGGTGTACTCCTATAGTCGTCGGGCGAGCGCAAGCAAGCAAGAAGTATATGAATTTTATCATTGGGAGAAATAATAATAAATGAATATTATTATAGAGGGAAACTTCCGAGTCTGCTTTAGATGAATGATGATATCGTATGACAGGGAACAGTTGGCTGTGTTCACTTTCTGCGCGGTTTCGCCTTTTGTCTTTTGGCGTGTGCTGAGACTGCTACGATGGGAACTACAGTCACATTTCTTTGTTTGGGAGATGATATTCGGATGATTACGCTGGCACGGGCGGTTGAGCAATTATGGATTTTAATTCGTTTGCAGTGTTACCGAGGCCTTCCATAACCAAATAACCAAATAACCAAATAACCAAAATAACTTCCGAGGCGACAGATCAGCGAATCAATTCAGGGGAAGAGGTATGTTTATAACAATCGGGGAAAAAAAATTCACAAATAATCAACAACAACAACAAAAGAAAAAACAAACAAAGAAATATAGACAGTCCGAGCTCTTTCCCCTGAAATGATTCGCTGTATTATATCTTTCTTCAGCCGCGATAGCTCAGTGGTTAGTGAACTGGACTACAAAGGAGATGAGGTAGGATTCGATCCCAACCGACGGCTTCCGGGTTCACCCAGCCTTAAATGGGTGCCGAATTAAAAAAAAATTTTTTCTGGGAAAGTAAAGTGCTGAAAGTAGTAAAGTACCCCCGTCACGCCAAGTGGCGTATAGGGAATATGGTAGTGACCCTATATTTTACAGACCTTCACTTCAGCACATGGTATTTTGGGCAATGTGGTCGGTATTACGCCCGTGCTGCTTTACTTTCCCAGAAAAAATTCGGTACCCATTTAAGGCTGGGTGAACCCGGAAGCCGTCGGTTGGGATCGAACCCTACCCCTTGTCCTTTGTAGTCCAGTTCACTAACCACTGAGCTATCGCGGCTCCCAAAGTGCTGAAGGTCTGTAAAATGTATGGTCACTAACACCATATTCCCTATACGCCACTTGGCGTGGCGGGGGGTACTTTACTTACATTTTACTTCCCCCGTTCATATTCTGTGGGTCAAGAAACCCACCCTGCTACTGATTCCATGCATTAGGATCGGTGAAAACCCGAGCTGGTCAAAACCATGATTCACCCCCCCCCCCCAGTGGTACTCCTGGAAATACACTGTGTCAGTCTGGTCAAGTGAGTAGGGAAAGAGGCATCCCGGTAGACACAAACGCCGAGCAAAAGTCGGATTTGTTGGGCTGAAAGGCGCAAATATCATTGCCCATCATCAAGCAACAGTACAACGTACCTACGCCCTCTAAACGTTCTTTATAAGGACGGATGATGAAGAGGTCTACTCATTCTTTTAGTGACTATCTTGTGAACGCATGGAAGGAAGGAATAAAAGAATGGAAAGAAAGAAAGAAATAAAGAAAGGGAAGAAAGGAAAAGAAAGAAAGAAAGAAAGAAAGAAAGAAAGGAAGAAAGAAAGAAAGAAAGATAGAAAGAAAGAAAGAAAGAAAGAAAAAAGAAAGATAGGAATAAAGAAAGATAGATTTGAAAGAAAGAAAGAAAGAAAAAAAGAAAAGAAAGAAAGAAAGAAAGGAAAGAAAGGAAAGAAAGGAAAAGAAAGAAAGAAATAAAAAGAAATAAAGAAAGAAAGAAAGAAATAAAAGAAAGAAAGAAAGATAGAAGGAAAGAAAGAAAGAAAGAAAAAAAAAAAAAAAAAGAAAGAAAGAAAGAAAGAAATAAAAAGAAAGAAAGAAAGAAAGAAAGATAGAAGGAAAGAAAGAAAGAAAGAAAAAAAGAAAGAAAAAGAAAGAAAGAAAGAAAGAAAGAAAGAGAAAGAAAGAAAGAAAGAAAGAAGAAAAAGAAAGAAAGAAAGAAAGACAGAAACAAAGAAAGAAAAAGAATAAAGAAAAGAAAGAAAGAAAGAAAGAAAGAAAGAAAGAAAGAAAGAAAGAAAGAAAGAAAGAAGAAAGAAAGAAAGAAAGAAAGAAAGAAAGAAAGAAAGAAAGAAAGAAAGAAAGAAAGAAAGAAAGGTCTTGGGAAAAGAAAAACACAGAAAGGTCTTAATTACAACTTCTAGTAAAGTACCTCGACACATACTCCACACACGGTAATTATATTTATATACAGCAGAACTTCCCAATTCCAACCAACACGAGGCGCCAGCGAGAATTACCTGTTCTTTCCGCCATTTATCTTAATTTGGATTAGGGAGCCCCCAAAGGAACCCAGGAAATAAATGAAAAACCCGGGTCTACGCTGACTTGTCAAAATGATGAACAACTTTGCCTATTCGCGGTTGCCAGAGACTTGGTACGCACTACAAGGCGACTGATAAAACAAATTTGAGAAATGGTTTTATTTCCGGCCTTTCACAGTTTTAATTAAAACAATATTTTTACACGCGTTAACTCCTTTTCCGAGCTTAGGGACGAGGGCTGAGCACTTGTGAGTCCTCGACTATTTTATATTGTACGGCTCAAGTCTCCGTGTTGATCGGCTTTTTAACGGCCGGTGGAAAATAGGAAGCAGGATGACTGGGGTTGAACGACACCCTCCTCGGGAAAGTTGGTGGTTACTGGAAAAGTGGTGTGGGAATGCCAGGAGTAGTTTGTTATCTCATTCGCAATATATTAGCTTTGGCCGTCCAACTGATAATAACACTTTTTCTGTCTTTGTTTCGGCCGTCTAGATTTAGAATTAATGCGACCAGACATTTTTCAAACAAATTAGTTTCAGACAATAATTCCAGTTTTATCTTTGTCCGACCGATTGTACAAGCTGCTATGACTGCAACTTCTTATTCTCATTCTTCTTCCTCGTTTTCCTCTTCCACGTCTTCATCTTCCATTATTCTTTCTTCCCCCCGTTTACACTTCTTCTTCCATTTCCTCCAGAATCCTATCTCCTCTTCTGCTCTTTTTTTCTTTTTCCTCTTCTCCTTTAATTCAGTAAACCTTATTCTACTAATATACCAATCATCATCATCACACCGACTGGCGTAGGCGATCATGTCCTTCCACAATTCTCTATGTATATCCCTCTTTGAGTAATGAGATCCTATGTCTAGCCCTCTCTAGGTGGTGAGATCCGATGTCTAGCCCTCTCTAGGTGGTGAGATCCGATGTCTAGCCCTCTCTAGGTGGTGAGATCCGATGTCTAACCCTCTCTAGGTGATGAGTTCCGATGTCTAGCCCTCTCTAGGTGGTGAGATCCGATATCTAGCCCTCTCTAGGTGGTGAGATCCGATGTCTAGCCCTCTCTAGGTGGTGAGATCCGACGTCTAGCCCTGTCTGGGTAGTGAGATCCGATGTCTAGCACTCTCTATGTGGTGAGATCCGATGTCTAGCCCTCTCTGGGTAGTGAGATCCAATGTCTAACCCTCTCGGATAACGGCAAGGAACAGGATGTTCCGCCTGCATTCTGCGCAGCTTGGACCCAAAACAGTATACTAAAAATGGCGGCTGCCTGGGAAAAATTAATAGAAAAAAAAATGTTACCCAAAACGTTAAAACTCTCGATGATAAATATATGGGAGTAGCTCTGAACTTGGAGAACATCTGCCTGTATGGCGAGGACGTGGCTGCTGGTTTGACAAATAAGAAAATGTGGTATTCGTACACAAATCAGTCCCTCGGACCTCTCTAGAGGTATAAAGCTGACGAACGGAAACAAACAAACAAACAAGAGCAGACTGAACGTAGTGTGGAAGAATAAAGGCATCACCACTCATAAATTATATTCCGATTGCTTACGATGAATAATGATATCGTATAACGAAGGACAGTTCGGTTTGCGTTCACTTTCGGTGCGGCTACGCATTATGCAATTTTAGCGTGTGCTGTAGCTGCAATGATGGGGACTGCAGCTGCCTTTCTTTGTTTTGATCCTTCAATGAGCTGAGATGTTAATTCGGATGATTCCACTGGCACATGCGACTGGGTAATTATGGATTTTAATTCGTTTGCAGTGATGCTAGGGCCTTCCACTAACTATAACTATAACTAAACTATAACTAAACTATAACTAAGCTATAACTAAACTATAACTAAACTATAACTAAACTTTAACTAAACCTTAACTATAACTATAACTGTAACTAAACTATAACTAAACTATAACTAAACTATAACTAAACTATAACTAAACTATAACTAAACTATAACTAAACTATAACTAAACTATAACTAAACTATAACTAAACTATAACTAAACTATAACCTATAAATTATTAATCGTCTCCACGAAAGTAATTAAAATGCTACTTTTAAGTTACAACAAACAACCGTGCATGACGTTAACATTAATTTTTTTAAAATGTGATATCTCATCCAATACTCAAACAAATGTGAAGGGAACAGTTGAAATATATTGTAACAACAGGGAAAATCGAGGGACGACGAGATAGAGGAAAGCAAAGAGAAAAAAATAACAGACAGCTTAAGATAACGGCTTGGCAGAAGGTCAACAACAGAAATGATAAATAACTGTCGAGATTGAAAGTTGTGGAGAGACATGATCATCTGCACCAGCAGGCACGGTACTTGATGATGATTATGATGATGATGACTCATATCTTTTTTTGTAAATAAAATAAAAAAATTTTAAATAAAAGTATAAATTGAACTCTTCACGTCTATGCAGTCGGTCAGCTATAGGTCGCTGACCATACACACAACCTCAGTGCAGAGGAAATGTCATTGCCTCAACATTTATACGCTTAAAAAAAAAAGACAGCACCAAACACATCGCAAATATCACGTGTACATCATACAGACATTGCAAAACATCTACAAAGAAAGAAACAAATCCTCGTTCTATTCCCCTCCCTTTCTCCCAGAGATGTTCTATTTTCCATTTCTCCCATTGCGGTTGCAATAAATAAGTCTCCGTAAGAGATGATTAGATTAGCGCACAAAAACACGAACCACAAAACGGGGAAGAATCACAACAAACAAGAGCGGTATTGCGTAACGTGAGAGATACACGGCGCCGAGTTTAGTAGTAAACGGGTAATCATGAACCGAGGGGAAGGTGAGGGTTGTAGGGGTCGAGGGCTGGGAAGGCGGGGATAGAGAGAGAGAGAGAGAGAGAGAGAGAGAGAGAGTGTGTTTAGGTGTTTAGAAGAATGAGATAAAGTGAGATGGAGAGAGTGTGAGGGAGTCACAGAAGGAGAAATGTGATGCGAGAAAAAGTATTTTTGGGAGGATGGAGAAAAAGGAGAGAGAAAGAGAGAGAGACTGTGTGTGTGAGTGAGAGAGAGGGAAAGAGAGAGAGAGAGACTGTGTGTGTGAGTGAGAGAGAGAGGAACATACATTTTAAGCAAGTGAGAAGTGGTCAGGAAGTGTGTATGTGTGAAAGTGTTTATACTGATGTGATAGAGAGAAAGTGTTTGTACTAATGTGATAGAGAGAAAATGTTTGTACCAATCTGATAGAGAGAAAGTATTTACACCAATGATATAGAGAGAGAAAGTGTTTGTACCAATTAGATGGAGAGAAAGTGTTTGTACCAATGTGATAGAGAGAAAGTGTTTGTACCAATGTGATGAGAAAGTGTTTGTACCAATGTGATAGAGAGAATGTATTTGTACTAATGTGATAGAGAGAAAGTGTTTGTACCAATGTGATAGAGAGAATGTATTTGTACTAATGTGATAGAGAGAAAGTGTTTGTACCAATGTGATAGAGAGAAAGTGTCTGTACCAATGTGATAGGGAGAAAGTGTTTGTACCAATGTGATGAGAAAGTGTTTGTACCAATGTGATAGGGAGAAAGTGTTTGTACCAATGTGATGAGAAAGTGTTTGTACCAATGTGATAGGGAGAAAGTGTTTGTACCAATGTGATGAGAAAGTGTTTGTACCAATGTGATAGGGAGAAAGTGTTTGTACCAATGTGATGAGAAAGTGTTTGTACCAATGTGATAGAGAGAAAGTGTCTGTACCAATGTGATAGGGAGAAAGTGTTTGTACCAATGTGATGAGAAAGTGTTTGTACCAATGTGATAGGGAGAAAGTGTTTGTACCAATGTGATGAGAAAGTGTTTGTACCAATGTGATAGAGAGAAAGTGTTTGTACCAATGTGATGAGAAAGTGTCTGTACCAATGTGATAGGGAGAAAGTGTTTGTACCAATGTGATGAGAAAGTGTTTGTACCAATGTGATGAGAAAGTGTTTGTACCAATGTGATAGAGAGAAAGTGTTTGTACCAATGTGATAGGGAGAAAGTGTTTGTACCAATGTGATGAGAAAGTGTTTGTACCAATGTGATGGGGAGAATGTATTTGTACCAATGTGATGAGAAAGTGTTTGTACCAATGTGATAGAGAGAATGTATTTGTACTAATGTGATGAGAAAGTGTTTGTACCAATGTGATAGAGAGAATGTATTTGTACCAATGTGATGAGAAAGTGTTTGTACCAATGTGATGAGAAAGTGTTTGTACCAATGTGATGAGAAAGTGTTTGTACCAATGTGATAGAGAGAAAGTGTTTGTACCAATGTGATAGGGAGAAAGTGTTTGTACCAATGTGATAGGGAGAAAGTGTTTGTACTGATGTGATAATAAGAAAGTGTTTGTACCAATGTGATAGAGAGAAAGTGTTTGTACCAATGTGATAGAGAGAATGTATTTGTACTAATGTGATAGAGAGAAAGTGTTTGTACCAATGTGATAGAGAGAATGTATTTGTACTAATGTGATAGAGAGAAAGTGCTTGTACCAATGTGATAGAGAGAAAGTGTCTGTACCAATGTGATAGGGAGAAAGTGTTTGTACCAATGTGATGAGAAAGTGTTTGTACCAATGTGATAGGGAGAAAGTGTTTGTACCAATGTGATGAGAAAGTGTTTGTACCAATGTGATAGGGAGAAAGTGTTTGTACCAATGTGATGAGAAAGTGTTTGTACCAATGTGATAGGGAGAAAGTGTTTGTACCAATGTGATGAGAAAGTGTTTGTACCAATGTGATAGAGAGAAAGTGTCTGTACCAATGTGATAGGGAGAAAGTGTTTGTACCAATGTGATGAGAAAGTGTTTGTACCAATGTGATAGGGAGAAAGTGTTTGTACCAATGTGATGAGAAAGTGTTTGTACCAATGTGATGAGAAAGTGTTTGTACCAATGTGATGAGAAAGTGTTTGTACCAATGTGATAGAGAGAAAGTGTTTGTACCAATGTGATAGGGAGAAAGTGTTTGTACCAATGTGATGAGAAAGTGTTTGTACCAATGTGATAGAGAGAAAGTGTTTGTACCAATGTGATGAGAAAGTGTCTGTACCAATGTGATAGGGAGAAAGTGTTTGTACCAATGTGATGAGAAAGTGTTTGTACCAATGTGATGAGAAAGTGTTTGTACCAATGTGATAGAGAGAAAGTGTTTGTACCAATGTGATAGGGAGAAAGTGTTTGTACCAATGTGATAGGGAGAAAGTGTTTGTACCAATGTGATGAGAAAGTGTTTGTACCAATGTGATAGGGAGAATGTATTTGTACCAATGTGATGAGAAAGTGTTTGTACCAATGTGATAGAGAGAATGTATTTGTACTAATGTGATGAGAAAGTGTTTGTACCAATGTGATAGAGAGAATGTATTTGTACCAATGTGATGAGAAAGTGTTTGTACCAATGTGATGAGAAAGTGTTTGTACCAATGTGATGAGAAAGTGTTTGTACCAATGTGATAGAGAGAAAGTGTTTGTACCAATGTGATAGGGAGAAAGTGTTTGTACCAATGTGATAGGGAGAAAGTGTTTGTACCAATGTGATGAGAAAGTGTTTGTACCAATGTGATAGGGAGAATGTATTTGTACCAATGTGATGAGAAAGTGTTTGTACCAATGTGATAGAGAGAATGTATTTGTACTAATGTGATGAGAAAGTGTTTGTACCAATGTGATAGAGAGAATGTATTTGTACCAATGTGATGAGAAAGTGTTTGTACCAATGTGATGAGAAAGTGTTTGTACCAATGTGATAGGGAGAAAGTGTTTGTACCAATGTGATGAGAAAGTGTTTGTACCAATGTGATAGAGAGAATGTATTTGTACTAATGTGATAGAGAGAAAGTGTTTGTACCAATGTGATAGAGAGAAAGTGTCTGTACCAATGTGATGAGAAAGTGTTTGTACCAATGTGATGAGAAAGTATCTGTACCAATGTGATAGAGAGAAAGTGTCTGTACCAATGTGATAGAGAGAAAGTGTCTGTACCAATGTGATAGAGAGAAAGTGTCTGTACCAATGTGATGAGAAAGTGTTTGTACCAATGTGATGAGAAAGTGTTTGTACCAATGTGATGAGAAAGTGTTTGTACCAATGTGATGAGAAAGTGTTTGTACCAATGTGATGAGAAAGTGTTTGTACCAATGTGATAGAGAGAAAGTGTATGTACCAATGTGATAGAGAGAAAGTGTCTGTACCAATGTGATAGAGAGAAAGTGTTTGTACCAATGTGATGAGAAAGTGTCTGTACCAATGTGATAGAGAGAATGTATTTGTACTAATGTGATAGAGAGAAAGTGTTTGTACCAATGTGATGAGAAAGTGTCTGTACCAATGTGATAGAGAGAATGTATTTGTACTAATGTGATAGAGAGAAAGTGTTTGTACCAATGTGATAGAGAGAAAGTGTCTGTACCAATGTGATAGAGAGAATGTATTTGTACTAATGTGATAGAGAGAAAGTGTTTGTACCAATGTGATGAGAAAGTGTTTGTACCAATGTGATGAGAAAGTGTTTGTACCAATGTGATGAGAAAGTGTTTGTACCAATGTGATAGAGAGAATGTATTTGTACTAATGTGATAGAGAGAAAGTGTTTGTACCAATGTGTTAAAGAGAAAGTATATAGAGAGAGTGTGTGTTTGTACCATTGTGATAGAGAGAGAGAGAGTGTTTGTACCATTGTGATAGAGAGAGAGAGAGAGTGTTTGTACCATTGTGATAGAGAGAGAGAGAGTGTTTGTACCATTGTGATAGAGAGAGAGTGTTTGTACCATTGTGATAGAGAGAGAGAGAGTGTTTGTACCATTGTGATAGAGAGAGAGAGTGTTTGTACCAATGTGATAGAGAGAGAGAGAGTGTTTATACCAATGTGATAGGGAGAAAGTGTCTGTACCAATGTGATAGGGAGAAAGTGTTTGTACCAATGTGATGAGAAAGTGTTTGTACCAATGTGATAGAGATAATGTATTTGTACTAATGTGATAGAGAGAAAGTGTTTGTAAAAGAACGATAGAGAAAACATATTAGTAGAGTAGAAACATATATCATTAAAACATCTATTCCGCAAACCACGACACTTCTACGGCAATTTAACGCTCTTCTAAAGGTGGGCGTTGAAGAGTCTTAGCCGTTGGGAGAACACCGAAGGAAAGAAAGAGAGAAAAAAAAGAAAGAAAGAAAGAAAGAAAAAAACGAGACAGAGAATAAAGAAAAAAGAAAGAACGAAAGAAAGAAAGAAAGAAAGAAAAAGAAAGAAAGAGAGAGAGAGAGAGAGAGAGAGAAAAGAAAGAAAGAGAGAAAAGAAAGAAAGAGAGATAGAGAGAGAGAAAAGTAAGAATGAAAGAAAGAAAGAAAGAAAGAACGAAAGAAAGAAAGAAAGAAAGAAAGAAAGAAAGAAAGAGAGAGAGAAAAGAAAGGAAGAAAGAAAGAAAGAGAAAGAAAAGAAAGAAAGAATGAAAGAACGAAAGAAAGACAGACAGAGAGAGAGAAAGAAAGAATGAAAGAAAGAAAGAAAGAAAGAAAGAAAGAAAGAAAGAAAGAAAGAAAGAAAGAAAGAAAGAAAGAAAGAAAGAAAGAAAGAAAGAAAGAAAGAAAGAAAGAAAGAAAGAAAGAAAGAAAGAAAAGAAAGAAAGAAAGAGAGAAAAGAAAGAAAGCATGAAAGCATGAAAGAACGAAAGAAAGAAAGACAGAGAGAGAGAAAAGAAAGAAAGAAAGAAAGAAAGAAAGAAAGAAAGAAAGAAAGAAAGAAAGAAAGAAAGAAAGAAAGAAAGAACGAAAGAACGAAAGAAAGAACGAAAGAAAGAAAGAAAGAAAGAAAGAAAGAAAGAAAGAAAGAAAGACAGAGAGAAAGAAAGAAAGAAAGAAAGAAAGAAAGAACGAAAGAACGAAAGAAAGAACGAAAGAAAGAAAGAAAGAAAGAAAGAAAGAAAGAAAGAAAGAAAGAAAGAAAGAAAGAAAGAAAGAAAGAAAGAAAGAAAGAAAGAAAGAAGGACAGAGAGAAATTAGTCGAATTTTCTTTTTTATTAGAGAAAGTAAATGAAAGTGGAGATAAAAGTAAAGTTGGTTGGTTCGTCGATGACCTAGCAGCCATATTGTTCTCAGCCAACGCTGAAATAGGAAAAAAAAACATAACGATATCTTCTACGCTACGATGTCTGTACTTTGTCTGTCCATTTATGTCTATAATCTTTACGACATATAGTACCATTGCCACGTGTCAAGTACTTGGGCACAATAATAACATCAGATGGGAGATGCACCACAGAAATAAAAAGCAGAATAGCTCAGGCCAAAATAGCATTTCAGAAAATGAAAAATATCTTATGCAACAAATATATGTCAATAAAAATGAGAAAGAGAGTTCATCGGTGCTATATAGAACCAATTCTGACCTACGGAAGCGAATCATGGACAGTAGACAAACAAATGAAAAGACGATTAGAGGCCACAGAGATGGGATTTCTCAGAAGAATGTTGAAAGTTGCCTGGACAGCTAAAAAGACCAATGAGGAAATTCTCAAAGAGGCCAACACAAAAAGGGAGCTCCCAAAAAACATCAGAAAGAAACAATAGACATTTTTCGGGCACATCATGAGAAGAGGAAAGTTGGAATACTTGGTTACAACTGGCAAAATAAAAGGAAAGAGAGATCACGGACGACAAAGAGAGAAAATACTGGATAGTGTGGTGTCAATGGCATGGAAAACAATCAACAACAGAACTGATACGATGCACGGTGGATAGAAGATTGTGGAAGGACATGATCACCTACGCCAACCGGTATGGCACATGATGATGATGATGAGTACCTTGCTTCTTGCTGATATATGTCGGGGAAGGGGGGAGGGCTCACTACAGGACCAGAGAGATAAAGGCCGCTTGGTCAAAGCAGTCGTCACGACGTGTGAGACTCAATTCACAAACAGCAGAGATAGACTCAAGATGCAACAAAGCTTGTCAAATCATTGGACAGTTATCATCACTATTGTCCAACAAGGAAATAACTCTGGAGGCAAAACGGGCACTCTACAATACAATCTTCATCCCAACGTTGTGCTACCAATGCCTGGACCCTAGATGCAAGAACAATAAGAAAAAATAACCTCTACTGAGATTAAATGTGTTAGACGAATGACATGAAACAGTCTGAGAGATAAGATCAGAAATGAAGAACTGAGAAAAAAGCTAGGAATAGCCCCCGCCATAGAATATATAAGGAAACAACAGATAAAATGGTTTGGCCACGTGACAAGGCAGAAAGATCAAAACACAACACAACGAGCCTTCAATAAACGTTGCGAGATAACCAGACCCAAGGGCCGACCAAGAAAAAGATAGATAGACGAAAAATTAAAAACCATCGAAGCTGTAAGGAAATGAGGAAGGAAAAAAGAAGTACACAGGGTATCTTTTCTTAGGCATTTGTCTTCAAATGTATAAACAGATCTTGTTAATCAGATCTGAAGCTACAAAGCCTTGTTCTATAGTAGATCATCTAATGAGTTAGAGAGTTGCACACATCGGAGAGGCGATGATAGGAACCCTCGGAGCAGCCTCGTGGCTGGAAGAAAGCGAGAGGTTTGATTATGAGATGGAGAGAGATGATCATAAATACAGAGTTATCCATCCATCCATCCATCAATCCATCCATCAATCCATCCATCAATTCATCCATCCATCCACCCACCCACCCATCCATCCATCCATCCATCAATCCATCCATCCATCCATCCATCCGTCCGTCCGCCCGTCCGTCCGTCTATAAGTCCATCCATCCACCTATCCATCCATCCACCCATTCATCCATCCACCCATCCACCCATCCATTCATCCATCCATCCACCCATCCACTCATTCATCCATCCATCCACCCACGCATCCATCCACCCATCTATCCATCCTTCCGCCCGTCTCTCTGTCTATATGTCCATCCATCCATCCATCCATCCACCCACCCGTCCGTCCGTCTGTCTATAAGTCCGTCCGTCCGCCCGTCTGTCTGTCTATAAGTCCATCCATCCACCCACCCAAACCCACCCACCCACCCACCCATCCATCCATCCATCCGTCCGTCCGTTCGTTCGTCTGTCTGTATGTCTGTCCATAAGTCTGTCCGTCCGCCCGTCTGTCTGTCTATAAGTCCATCCATCCACCCACCCAAACCCACCCACCCATCCATCCATCCGTCCATCCGTTCGTTCGTCTGTCTGTATGTCTGTCCATAAGTCTGTCCGTCCGCCCGTCTGTCTATTTAATGTTCATGAAATCAGCAGACACAAAAGAATATGAAGAGAACTAGTGCACTGACCTTGACCTGTATCAACTAGTTCTCCATTCGATTTCTGGAAGACCACGTGTGCAGAAGGGGAACTCCTTGGTGGGTCACAGGTCAAGGTTGCATAACCACCTTCCGGTACGATTATCGTGACGTCATCGACTGGAGTGAACCGGGACATTGCTGAAGAGACACACAAAAAAAAACATTTAACGGCTATAAAAAAATAAAATACTTTTTTTCTTCTTTACCGTATAGTAAGTGATTCGCTGAACATGATGAGAAAAGTAGAGGCGGGCTCTGTACGCATGCAATGAGTAGTGTCGTTGCAGAGCTAAAAAATACGTATGGTCACCTTTGTCTACGTCACAGGACATGCGGGAGTACGGGGAAATGAAAGAGCGGACAGGTAGGACAACAGCTGCGCTATTGTTGTGGACGGTCAACCAATGGATCGGGCGGACATCATCAGGGCCCTCCGGGAAGTTGGAAGGGCACAGGGCTTCGACAACCATGAGTCCACGTCACTCCTTCGGATGAAAGAGATTGGAGTTAAGATGGGCACAGCCAGAAATGAGAAACTTAGTGGGCGCGTAAGAAGACTTATCAACCAACATAGAACTGGAGTCGTCAGTCGCTGGACACTGCAGGACTTGCTGAGGAGGGGATGTGAGCACCTATGGACATGTTCGAAGTGCAATGATGATGACCTGCAGATAACTCAATATATATATATAACTCCGTTTTGATCATGTTTCGATATTCCAATTGTTTACTGTGAATGATGATATCGTATGACAGGGAACAGATGGCTGTGTTCACTTTCTGTACGGGTTCGCCTTATGTCTTTTGGCGTGTGCTGAGACTGCTATGATGGAGACTTCAGTTCCCTTTCTTTGTTTGGGAGATGAGATAGTAATTCGGATGATTCCACTGGCACGGGAGGTTGAGCAGTTATGGATTTTAATTCGTTTGCAGTGATACCGGGGCCTTCCATAAACATAACCATAACCATAACCGAAAAAAGTAGGTAATAAAATATGGCCGCTGCTCGGGGCAAAATTGGCAACAAAAACCTACCCACACCGTGGATCTCATGCCGTGCCACGGAGTTCGTGCACATGGGTAGGGATCTTCATCGGATTTTCTCGGGACTCTCGATGGGGATATCGGAGCACCTATGAGTCCGTCCGGTGTGCAGTGATGATTGTAATAATAAATAAAAAACTGCCTTGTGTTTGTAAGGATAACACATTTTGGAAATCCCTGTGTAAGTTTAAAAATAAAATAGGTTGGAAATCCCTGAGTAAGTTTAAATAAAAATAAAATAGGTTGGAAATCCCTGAGTAACTTTAAATAAAAATAAAGTAGGTTGGAAATCCCTGAGTAAGTTTCAATAAAAATAAAATAGGTTGGAAATCCCTGAGTAAGTTTAAATAAATAAATAGGTTGGAAATCCCTCAGTAAGTTTAAATAAAAATAAAGTAGGTTGGAAATCCCTGAGTAAGTTTAAATAAAAATAAAGTAGGTTGGAAATCCCTGTGTAAGTTTAAATAAAAATAAAATAGGTTGGAAATCCCTGTGTAAGTTTAAATAAAATAAAATAAGTTGGAAATCCCTGTGTAAGTTTAAATAAAAATAAAATAGGTTGGAAATCCCTGTGTAAGTTTAAATAAAAATAAAATAGGTTGGAAATCCCTGTGTAAGTTTAAATAAAAATAAAATAGGTTGGAAATCCCTGAGTAAGTTTAAATAAAAATAAAATAGGTTGGAAATCCCTGAGTAAGTTTAAATAAAAATAAAATAGGTTGGAAATCCCTGTGTAAGTTTAAATGTAAAAAATAAAATAGGTTGGAAATCCCTGAGTAACTTTAAATAAAAATAAAATAGGTTGGAAATCTCTGTGTAAGTTTAAATAAAAATAAAATAGGTTGGAAATCCCTGAGTAAGTTTAAATAAAAATAAAATAGGTTGGAAATCCCTGAGTAAGTTTCAATAAAAATAAAATAGGTTGGAAATCCCTGAGTAAGTTTCAATAAAAATAAAATAGGTTGGAAATCCCTGAGAAGGCGGTGTAAAGTTGTAAACAGAAACCAGATCGGAAGTATCGGTCCATCTGCGATCCCAAAGACTAGTCGATGTGACGTCTGCCGTTAGTTCCAGGTCTTGTCTGAGTTGGATTTCATGGTCACTTCCGGCACGCGATAACGACAGCTGTGACGTATAGGGGGCGTGTCCACATCCGCGTGAGAGAAGTGATTCCCGCCCAGGTGGCATTTCCGATCACGTGACAACCTTCTGTTCTGGCTCCACTGCAAGAGATCCTATAACGTTGTCTATGGCTATACGGCACGCTCCTAGAGATTATCTGTCCAAAAAGTATAGGAAATGGCTGTTTGACAAAGGTATTTTAGTTTTACTGTTATGATGCCAAGTTCTGATTTACATACAATCCGGAAATGTTTGCACAATATAGAAGTTTTTGAAATGTGGATTTATAGAAGAATTGTTTGGAAAGAACTCAAAACCCACAAGTGGATATCAAAATAGAAGGAATAGACCTGGAGACAGTTCAGAACTACAACTACCTTGGACATACTATAACCAGTGATGGAAAATGTACAACTGAAATAAACAAAAGAATAGGAATGGCAAAAAGTAATTTTAATGCCATGAAGAACATACTAACATCAAAACAAATAACACCAGGGCTAAAACTAAGAATTGCAAAATGTTACATCTTCTCAATATTCCTATATGGTGCAGAAACATGGACATTAGACAAGAAAACAGAACAGAGAATTGAAGCCTTTGAAATGTGGATATATAGAAGAATAGGTAGAATTGGATGGAAGGAAAAGAAAACAAACGACGAAGTCTTAAAACAACTAAAAATGAAAAGAGAACTACTAAACACAATTCAAACAAGGCAAATGATATTTTGGGGCCATGTTAAAAGACACAACAACCTACTAAAAGTAATCCTGGAGGGGAAAATACAAGGTAAAAGAGGCAGAGGCAGACCAAGACTGAAATGGACGAATAACATCAAAAGATGGACAAGTCAGCCTATGACAACCTGCACCATCAAAGCAAGAGACAGAACAGAATGGCGCTCCATGGTAGCCAACCTTCGATGCGGAGATGGCTGAGTCAGTAGCGAAGTGGTTTGGGGATAAAGAGAATGTAGGTTCAAGCTCATCAGTCGACCCATTTGAAAAACATAAATAGGTACCTGACCCACGATTCATTTTTGCAGCATTTATTCTATTTCTGAGGTACCCCCCCCCCCCCCCAAACCCTTTATCTCTTCCCCCTTCTACTATTCTATCTCTTTCTCCCTCCTAACACTCCTCTATATATCATATTCTTTCTCTTTATCCCTCCTAACACTCCTCTATATATCTAATTCACTCTCTTTATCCCTCCTAACACTCCTCTATATATCATATTCTTTCTCTATATCCCTCCTAAAACTCCTCTATATATCTAATTCGCTCTCTTTATCCCTCCTAACACTCCTCTATGTATCTAATTCGCTCTCTTTATCCCTCCTAACACTCCTCTATATATCTAATTCGCTCTCTTTATCCCTCCTAAAACTCCTCTATATATCTAATTCGCTCTCTTTATCCCTCCTAACACTCCTCTATATATCATATTCTTTCTCTATATCCCTCCTAACACTCCTCTATATATCTAATTCACTCTCTTTATCCCTCCTAACACTCCTCTATATATCTAATTCACTCTCTTTATCCCTCCTAACACTCCTCTATATATCTAATTCACTCTCTTTATCCCCCCAACACTCCTCTATATATCTAATTCACTTTCTATCTCCCTTACTCTACGTTTCCCCTTTCTTTTAATCTATTTCTACCTCTCGCCCTCTTCTTTTCCCATCCTCTCTTTCTTTATCCCCCTCTCTCTTCTATCCCTCATTTTTTTCCCTCACTTTCTAGGAATGTGGGATCTGCGATAGCTCAGTGGTTAGTGAACTGGACTACAAAGGACAAGAGATAGGGTTCGTTCCCAACCGACGGCTTCCGGTTCATCCAGCCTTTACCGGATTTTTTTCTGGGAAAGTAAAGCGGCACGGGCGTAATACCGACCACATCACCACCAAAAAATCATGTGCCGAATGTGTGTAAAATTTATGGTCACTAACATCATGTTCCCTATACGTCACCTGGCGTGACGAGGGTACTTTAATTTACTTTTTTTCTAGGAATGAAGTAATTTTGGTTCAATGACGTCATATAGATGAGTATTACGTCAAATGTGACATGTGACCAATATTTGTCAATTGTCACAATTGTTCTATCTTTCCAATGTGTCAAATTATCCATCACCGTGGTATTGACGCAATATACCTTCTATCTCTCTCTCTCTCTCTCTCTCTCTCTCTCTCTCTCTCTCTCTCTCACTGTTTTTAGTCCACTTCATTTTTCTGTTCATTTTTTTAAAATTTCTCTTGGACAGGATGCTGTTAAACAACTCATAGCTGATGGCTAACGCCTGGATCTGTGAATCTGAACCATCCTGACACTACTCCACCTCCTCGTGGTGCCTCTTGCAACAAACTAAGCTATCTAGTCTGGCCAAGGCAATGAGGATCAAAAAGGGTAGGCAATCCGGTACTAAAAAACGCCGTGCTAAAGTCGGAAATGTGGGCCGAAATGCAGTGATATCACAGTTCTGTGCAACTACAACACAACGCAACAAGGCCCACTCAACGCCCTTAAGGACAAACGACGGCCAGGGCTATTCTCTATCAATTCCTTAAGCTAGGCTCATTGGGTGTCGCAAGAAGGAGAAATAAACAAAGAAATGGAAGGTCTGAATGGAAAGAAAAGGAAGATAACGCCAGCATGTCAACAATTTCTATATTTGAAAGAAGATAAAGTCAGCATGTTAACAATTTCCATATTTGGGAGAAGATACAGTCAGCATGTTAACTATTTCCATATTTGGGAGAAGTTAAAGTCAGCATGTTAACTATTTCCATATTTGGGAGAAGATAAAGTCAGCATGTTAACTATTTCCATATTTGGGAGAAGTTAAAGTCAGCATGTTAACTATTTCCATATTTGGGAGAAGTTAAAGTCAGCATGTTAACTATTTCCATATTTGGGAGAAGATACAGACAGCATGTTAACTATTTCCATATTTGGGAGAAGATACAGTCAGCATGTTAACTATTTCCATATTTGGGAGAAGATACAGTCAGCATGTTAACTATTTCCATATTTGGGAGAAGATAAAGTCAGCATGTTAACT
The DNA here is from genome assembly GCA_032433765.1 of Megaustenia siamemsis. NCBI lineage: Eukaryota > Metazoa > Mollusca > Gastropoda > Stylommatophora > Ariophantidae > Megaustenia > Megaustenia siamemsis. Next base: position 7,157,644 of record JAVIAB010000099.1, on the reverse strand, counting down.
ATTTCCATATTTGGGAGAAGATACTGTCAGCATGTTAACTATTTCCATATTTGGGAGAAGATACAGTCAGCATGTTAACTATTTCCATATTTGGGAGAAGTTAAAGTCAGCATGTTAACTATTTCCATATTTGGGAGAAGATACAGACAGCATGTTAACTATTTCCATATTTGGGAGAAGATGCAGTCAGCATGTTAACTATTTCCATATTTGGGAGAAGATACAGTCAGCATGTTAACAATTTCTGTATTTGGGAAAAGATACAGTCAGCATGTTAATGATTTTTATATTTGGGAGAAGATACAGTCAGCATGTTAACAATTTCTATATTTGGAAGAATATACAGTCAGCATGTTAACAATTTCTATATTTGGAAGAAGATACAGTCAGCACGTTAACAATTTCTATATTTGGAAGAAGATACAGTCAGCACGTTAACAATTTCTATATTTGGAAGAAGATACAGTCAGCACGTTAACAATTTCTATATTTGGAAGAAGATATAGTCAGTATGTTAACAATTTTTATGTTTGAGAAATTTTTTCATATTCACATCTGTGAGTTTCTTATCTTTTCTTATATCAGGTTATCTTCATCATCATCATCATGTGTCATTCCAGTTGGCGTATGCGATCATGTCCTTCCACAATCTTCTATCTACAGTGCATCGTATCAGTTCTGTTGTTGACTGTTTTCCATGCCATGACACCAAGCTATCCAGTATTTTTTCTCTTTGTTGTCCACAATCTCTCTTTCCTTTTATTTTCCCAGTTGTAACCAAGTATTCCAACTTTCCTCTCTCATGATGTGCCCGAAAAATGTTGATTGTTTCTTTCTGATGTTTTTTAAGAGCTCCCTTTTTGTGTTGGCCTCTTTGAGAATTTCCTCATTGGTCTTTTTAGCTGTCCAGGGAACTTTCAACATTCTTCTGAGAAATCCCATCTCTGTGGCCTCTAATCGTCTTTTTATTTGTTTGTCTACTGTCCATTATTCGCTTCCACAGGTCAGAATTGGTTCTATATAGCACTGATGAATTCTCTTTCTCATTTTTATTGATATAGATTTGTTGCATAAGATATTTTTCATTTTCTGAAATGCTATTTTGGCCTGAGCTATTCTGCTTTTTATTTCTGTTTTGTATCTCCCATCTGATGTTATTATTGTGCCCAAGTATTTGACACTTTGCACTTGTTTAAAATTGTTCCTGTTTATCTTCATATTTCTTCATATTCGCTCCCTCTCTCGTTCAGTCTGTCTTTGATCTCTCCCCCTTTTGTTGAGTATCTCTCACAATTCGTTTCTCCAATGTCTTCCTTGATTAGTTTGTCTTTCTCTTATCTCTTTTTTTTTTTGTGTGCTTATTTCCGCAAGTCAATTTGTCTCTTATTCTTACACTATTATTTTCTTTCTCTTCATCTTTCTTTCTCTTTCTCTATCGTTATCTCTTTATCTATTTCCCTCTCTTATCTCCCTCTCTTTTTCTCACGTGCTTTCTCTATCTCCCTCTCTTTTTCTCGTTTGCTTTCTCTATCTCCCGCCCTCTCTTTTTCTCACGTGCTTTCTCTATCTCCCTCTCTTTTTCTCACGTGCTTTCTAGATATCCCTCTCTCTCTCTTTTTCTCACGTGCTTTCTCTATCTTCTTCCCTATCATTTTCTCACGTGATTTCTCTATCTCTCTCTCTTTTTCTCGTTTGCTTTCTCTATCTCCCTCTCTTTTTCTCACGTGCTTTCTCTATCTCCCTCTCTTTTTCTCGTTTGCTTTCTCTGTATCTCCCTCTCTTTTTCTCACGTGCTTTCTCTATCTCCCTTTCTTTTTCTCACGTGTTTTCTCTATCTCCCTCTCTTTTTCTCACGTGTTTTCTCTATCTCCCTCTCTTTTTCTCACGTGCTTTCTCTATCTTCCTCTCTTTTTCTCACGTGCTTTCTCTATCTCCCTCTTTTTTTCTCGTTTGCTTTCTCTATCTCCCTCTCTTTTTCTCACGTGCTTTCTCTATCTCCCTCTCGTTTTCTCACGTGCTTTCTCTGTATCTCCCTCTCTTTTTCTCACGTGCTTTCTCTATCTCCCTCTCTTTTTCTCACGTGCTTTCTCTATCTCCCTCTCTTTTTCTCGTTTGCTTTCTCTATCTCCCTCTCTTTTTCTCACGTGCTTTCTCTATCTCCCTCTCTTTTTCTCGTTTGCTTTCTCTATCTCCCTCTCTTTTTCTCGTTTGCTTTCTTTATCTCCCTCTCTTTTTCTCGTTTGCTTTCTCTATCTCACTCCCGCCTCTATATTCCCAACTCTTGTATTCTACTATCATTCTCTCTGAACACCATCCCTTCCAAGATAGGGGTCCATTGGGTATTGCGTGTCTTCACGTGTACTAACATTACAGTTATCTTGTTCATATATTGTAACGTTGTTTCGTTTCCTGTTCTCAATTAATTCAAAAATTCCTTGTTTGTATTCTTTTTTCTTCCATTCCATTCTCAACATTTTTCTATAATCCAATTTTCAAAGGACATTTTATCGGCAACTTTCTGTGGTTTTCTTATTTAATGTCATTGTTTCTCCGTTACCTTCTTCTTCTTCTGCCATTTAGCTCCCTGAGGAGCATAGGTCTTCAACAAACACTTTCAAATCCTTGTGGAGCATATGTCTTCAACAGACACTTTCAGCTCCCTGTGGAGCATATGTCTTCAACAAACACTTTCAAATCCTTGTGGAGCATATGTCTTCAACAGACACTTTCATCTCCCTGCGGAGTATAGGTCTTCAACAGACACTTTCATCTCCCTGTGAAGTATAGGTCTTCATCAATATGCACTTTCAGCTCCATGTGGAGCATAGGTCCTCAACAAACACTTTCCCAGCCGTTCTGTTTCTTGCCCTATCTTTTTCCTTTCCCCCCTCTTTTATCTTTAACTTGCTTCACTCTCTGTTTTTCCTTTTCCTTTTCATTAAACCTTCTGTCTATTTTTATTTATTTCTCTTTCCCTTTCTCTTTCTCTATCTCTGTCTTTCCCTTTTGTTCGATATGTCCCTATTTTGTTCTATATGTCCATATTTTTGTTTCCCTTTTGTTCTATATGTCCATATTTTTGTTTCTCTTTTGTTCTATATGCCCCTATTATTGTTTCTCTCTCGTTCTATATGTCCCTATTTTTGTTTCCCTTTTGTTCTATATGTCCACATTTTTGTTTCTATTTTGTTCTATATGCCCCTATTTTTGTTTCTCTTTTGTTCGATATGTCCCTATTTTTGTTTCTATTTTGTTCTATATGTCCATATTTTTGTTTCTCTTTTGTTTTATATGCCTCTATTTTTGTTTCTCTCTCGTTCTATATGTCCCTATTTTTGTTTCTCTCACACTCTTTGTTTCTTTTCCACCCACTCTCTCTTTCTCTATCGCTCCCTTCATCCCTCGTCTGACTTCTTCATCTCTCACACCACTTTCCTTTTATTTTTCGTTCCTTCCTCCCTCTCTTCCCTTCTCTCTTCTCCTTGCTCTCTCTCTCTTTTTGTATCTCTCCTCCCATCCTCCTCCCTCCCTACCGATATTTATTTCTTTTATTCCTCCACTTTTTTCATCATCTCTCTCTTTCCACATCTTCATCTCACTCTCTCATCGCATCCACTTTTAACTCCCTGCTTTTTTACGCCCCCTCCCTCTTTCTCTCTCTCTCTCTCTCTCTCTCTCTCTCTCTCTACCTTTCCCAATCTTTATCCCGCTCCTTCAATGCATCCCTTATTCTCTTTCTCCCAATTCTCTCTCTCTCTCTCTCTCTCTCTCTCTCTCTCTCTCTACCTTTCCCAATCTTTATCCCGCTCCCTCAACGCATCCCTTATTCTCTTGTTCCCACCTCTCTCTCTCTTTCTCTCTCTCTCTCTCTCTACCTTTCCCAATCTTTATCCCGCACCCTCAATGCATCCCTTATTCTCTTGTTCCCACCTCTCTCTCTCTCTCTCTCTCTCTCTCTCTCTACCTTTCCCAATCTTTATCCCGCTCCCTCAATGCATCCCTTATTCTCTTGTTCCCATCTCTCTCTCTCTCTCTCTCTCTACCTTTCCCAATCTTTATCCCGCTCCGTCAATGCATCCCTTGTTCTCTTGTTCCCACCTCTCTCTCTCTCTCTCTCTACCTTTCCCAATCTTTATCCAGCTCCCTCAATGCATCCCCTATTCTCTTGTTCCCACCTCTCTCTCTCTCTCTACCTTTCCCAATCTTTATCCCGCTCCCTCAATGCATCCCCTATTCTCTTCTTCCCACCTCTCTCTCTCTCTCTACCTTTCCCAATCTTTATCCCGCTCCCTCAATGCATCCCCTATTCTCTTCTTCCCACCTCTCTCTCTCTCTCTACCTTTCCCAATCTTTATCCCGCTCCCTCAATGCATCCCCTATTCTCTTGTTCCCACCTCTCTCTCTCTCTCTCTCTACCTTTCTCCATCTTTATCCCGCTCCCTCAACGCATCCCCTATTCTCTTTCTCCCACCTCGCTCTCTCTCTCTCTACCTTTCCCATCTTTATCCCGCTCCCTCAATGCATCCCTTATTCTCTTTCTCCCAATTCTCTCTCTCTCTCTCTTTCTCTCTCTCTCTCTACCTTTCTCCATCTTTATCCCGCTCCCTCAACGCATCCCCTATTCCCTTTCTCCCACCTCGCTCTCTCTCTCCACACTACTCTCGGGAGTACATACCTGGTTTAGATAAAAACGCTGGCTGGCTGATAACGGTCCCTGCAGCCGTTGTGACCGTACACCGATATTCCCCATAACTGATATCCTCATCTGACCCCGTCACAAACTGAATGTTCGAACCCACAATCCTCAGCTCCTTGTACCGACGTTCGTTTAGCGGCTGTCCATCAAACAGCCACCGGATGTGGGCGTTTCCTGGAGTGGCAGAACATCTTAAGGTCACAGATGAACTATGGGAAATGCTCTGGGATCGAGGCTGCTCTAAGAATTCTGGGAGCTCTTCTGAAAATATAAAAAAGGCGGGAAATTTAGATATTAATTATTTGACTGTTCCATTCATGCAAATAGGAAACAGTCCTAGAGATAAGATCAGAAATGAAGAACTGAGAAAAAAAAATAGGAATAGCCCCCGCCGTATAATATATAAGGAAACAACAGATAAAATGGTTTGGCCACGTGACAAGGCAGACATATAAAAACACTGCACAACGAGCCTTCAACAAACGTTGTGAGAACCCCAGACCCAAAGGTCGACCACGAAAAAGATGGGTCGATGGAATATTAGAAGCACTAGGAAACGTAACAGCAGCAGAGGCGAACAGAAAAGATCGTAAATTATATCTCCCCTCGACGCTGAAAGGCAAATGAGGAAAGAAAGAAGAAGAAGAAGAATTAATCCAAGTCTATGTCAATAGAAGTGAGGAAGAGAGTTCAGCTGTGCTATATAGAACCAATTCTGACCTATGGAAGTGAATCATGGACAGTAAACAAACAAATGAAAAGACGATTAAAGGCCACAGAGATGAGATTCACACGAATGTTGAAAGTTCCCTGGACAGCTAAAAAGACAAATGAGGAAATTCTCAAAGAGGCCAACACAAAAAAGGAGCTCCTAAAATAAACATCAGAAAGAAACAATCAACATTTTTTGGGCACATCATGAGAAGAAGCCCCCAAAAATCATGTACCGAAGCTCTGTAAAATTGATGGTCACTAACACCATATTCCCTACACGGCACTCGGCGTGACGGGGGTGTACTTTACTTTTTTTTTTTTAATGAGAAGAGGAAAGTTGGAATACTTGGATACAACAGGCAAAATACAGGGAAAGAGAGATCGTGGACAACAAAGAGAGAAGATACTGAATAGCTTGGTGTCACGGCGTGGAAAAGCGTCAACAAGAGAAATGGTTATATTGTGCTGTGGATTGAGGAGCAGTGATAGCTCTGTGGTTAGTGTACTAGATTACAAAGGTCAATTGGTCGCGTTCGATCCTGATCGACGGTTTCCGGGTTCACCCAGCCTTAAATGGGTACCGATTTTTTTTTCTGGGAATGTAAAGCGGCACGGGCGTTATCTTCTACCTTTTTTAGCTCCCAGTGGAGCATAGGTCTTCAACAAACACTTTCCAAGTCGTTCTGTTTTTTGCAATTCTTTTAAGATCGTTCCATGTCTTCCCCATCATCTTCATCTCTGCTTCTATCTGTCTTCTCCAAGAATTCCTTGGTCTTCCTCTTTGTCTTTTCCTCTGGGGATTCCAAAAAAGGGCCTGTTGTGTAATACTCTCAGTTGGCTTCCGTAGTGTATGTCCTATCCAGCGCCATCGTCTTCGCTGTATCTCTTTATCCACTTTATACCAACCACAGAACCCCTCCAAAACCTTTATGGCGCACGCTGTCATAAGTTCACCTGTCCACCTTTAGATATTATCAGTCCACTGTAGTCTAGGTGTTCCCTGCCTGCCTTGCACCTTCCCTTCCAAGATGGCCGTCCATTGGGTATTGTGTGTCTTCACGTGTACTAACGTTACAGTTATCTTGTTCATATATTGTAAAGTTGTTATTTTTTCGTTGTCAATTAATTCAAAAACTCCTTGTTTGTATACTTTTTCTTCCATTCAATTCTCATTTTTGTGTTGGACTCTTTGAGAATTTCCTCATTGGTCTTTTTAGCTGTCCAGGGAACTTTCAACATTCTTCTGAGAAATCCCATCTCTGTGACCTCTAACCGTCTTTTCTTTTGTTTGTTTACTGTCCATGATTCGCTTTCATAGGTCAGAATTGGCTCTATATAGCACCGATGAACTCTCTTTCTCACTTCTGTTGACATAGATTTGTTGCATTAGACGTTTTTCATTTTCTGAAATGCTATTTTGGCCTGAGCTATTCTGCTTTTTATTTCTGTGGTGGATCTTCCATCTAATGTTATTATTGTACCCAAGTATTGGAGCTCTCCCGTGTGTTACCGGGGCCTCATTATGTGGGAAGTAAAGAATAGTGACACTGTGACCTTCCAGGCATGTCGTAAGAGGCGACTAAGGAGTTTGATTGATGGCTTGACAAGCTGTCATTGTAAAACGCATTGTTATGGAAACAGAAATCAGTGATCTTTGCAATATGTGCCACTTTGGCACGCAAGGTTTCTGTTTTTGAGATTGTAGTTCTGCCCTATGTGCCGCTTTCGGCTCGAAAGGACTATACATAGATAGATAGATTTGAGGCGTTGCACCTGTTTCAAATTTGTCCCGTTTATTTTTATGCTGCATGATGTTAATGATTATTTCTTCGATACGACCATTACTTCTGTTTCCTTACTATTCAGACTGAGACCTTTCTTGTTGCTTTCTTTTACTAAGTATGTCTATCATTTCCTGTAGTTCATTTTCCGTCTCTGCTATTAAGATTATATCATCCGCATATCGTTATATTGTAAGTATTTATAAAATCATAAAGAGTTATAAACATGATATACATATATAAAAATATAAATTGTCGTAAAAAGTTAAGATTTATCCTCAAATTTGTGTACATCTTATATTTTAGATGCATAACCTCTGACCCCATGAGCTGTACTCTGTGAATAAATAATCCCGGAATGTAGGCTGGCCTGCCAACGCTGAATGTTATCTTCCTAATTATTGGGAGGCAGCAAATGCTTGCTTTGTAAGCTCAAACTTGATTGGCTCTGGCAGTAAGTTCAACATTAGGTAGGGGTGATAGCTTATGGATTCAAATTTAGAAAGATCTGGTTCAGTGATTCCCAAACTGGTATCGCGTGAACCCTTCAAATTAATGGAGAATTTATTCATTTTATTCGTCTCTAATATTCTCTCCATCTCTCTCTTGCTCTTTCCTTTTTTCACTTTCTCTCGTTCTTCTTTTCTCTTATTATAATTCTTTCTTTCTATCTATACCCCGATAAAATAAAAACAAGTGGAACAATATTAAAACAGGTAAATGAATTTAAATATTTAGGAACTTTGTTAACCTCAGACGGAAGATGTACAAAAGAGGTGAGATGCAGAATGGCTCAGGCAAAAGTAGCTTTCCAAAAAATGAGGAAGATACTCTTAAATATTATGTAGAGCCAGTCTTAACATATGGATGTGAATCATGGACAATAGGATAACAGACAAGAACATCTCTGGAGTCTGTAGAAATGTGATTTTACAGAAGAATGTTGAGAATACCATGGACATCTAAGAAGAGTAATGAAAATTATTCTGAAAGAGGCCAAAGCAAAAAGAGAGCTAATTAAAAAAATTAGGAAGAAACAATCATCATTTTTTGTCCATGCTATGAGAAGGTAACAACTGGAACAACTGAAAATTGAGTGATGAAACGATAAAGGGAAGCAAAGAGAAAAAAAACCAGACAGCTTAAGATAATGGCTTGGCAGAAGGTTAACAACAGAACCGATAAATAACTGTCGAGATCAAAAATTGTGGAGAGACATGATCACCTACGCCAGCAGGCCCGGTACTTGATGATTATGAATTTTCTCTCCATCTCTCTTTCTCTCTCTCTCTCGCTCTTTTATTTTTTCACTTTCTCTCATTCTTCTTTTCTCTTATTATAATTCTTTCTTCCTTTCTTTCTTTCTATACCCCAAAATCTCACAATTTCTATCCCTATTTTAATTTGTATCTTGTCGTTCTTTCTACAGTTGTAACTATTTTTCTTTCTTCTTTTCCCTTTACAGTAGTTGCTTCTCCTTTTATTAGAGATTTTCATTTTGCTTTTACACTCTCACTTCAGTTCTCTCTCTCTCTCTCTCTCTCTCTTGATGTATATATATATATATATATATATATATATATATATATATATATATTTGACATTTTAAATATATGCATTATGTATATAACCTTCTTACTGTCCACTCACACATTCCGCCCAAGACCCACCCACCCATCTATCTATTTATGTTTGTCTGCCAGCTTGCGTGCCTGTCTATCTACCAAATTCTCATCTGTCTATCTGTATGTCTATCTGCTTGTCTGTCTACCAGGATGAATGTCTGTCATCTGTTTGTCTATCTGCTTGTCTGTCCACCAGGATGAATGTCTGTCATCTGTTTGTATATCTGCTTGTCTGTCTACCAGGATGAATGTCTGTCATCTGTTTGTCTATCTGCTTGTCTGTCTACCAGGATAAATGTCTGTCATCTGTTTGTCTATCCATCCATCCACTCACTAGTTATCTACATTTGTATACTTTATATGTAGCTAATTATATAGTTGAAAGTAGATAATTTTACAGATAAATGAATGAAAGATATTCAAACATGAAGCAGATAAATCATCATCATTAAGTGCCGTCTGCGCATCGAAGGTTGGCTACCATGGAGCGCCATTCCACTGTCTCTTGCTTTGATGGTGCAGATTGTCATAGGTTGACATGTCCATCTTTTGATGTTTCTCGTCCATGTTAGTCTTGGTCTGCCTGTTTTACCTTGTATTTTCCCTTCCAGGATTACTTTTGGCTGTTGTGTCTTTTAACATGACCCAAAAATCGCATTTGTCTTGTTTGAATTGTGTTTAGTAGTTCTCTTTTCATTTTTAGTTGTTTTAAAACTTTATGGTTTGTTTTCTTTTCTTTCCATCCAATTCTACTTATTCTTTTATAAATCCACATTTCAAAGGCTTCAATTTTTTGTTCTGTTTTCTTGTCTAATGTCCATGTTTCTGCACCATACAGGAATATTGAGATGTAACATTTTGCTATTCTTAGTTTTAGCCCTGGTGTTATTTAAGACAAATATACAACTAAGAAAGAGACCAACATACTACTACTACTCGGAGAACTACCCACTCAAATTACGTCAAAAAAAAAAAAAACCCCCATCACACTCTATCTGACCTTTCGTCGTTGAAATCATTAGCACAATCTTGGTTGGCGCTGACCTTTGCCCCCTGACCTCTAACCCCAGTGCTAGAAGACATGGCATGTAGGTTCTTATTGGCTAGAGGAAACGAGTAATTGCTTTCCGGTTAATAACACGATTGTCTGGGAGAAGAAGGGAGTGTGAAGAAAGGAGAGGGGGAGTAATTATTAGTAACGGGGAACAAATTTCCGGTCAGGACTGCAGGATGCGGGCACGCATTAATTTTAATTCACGGACTGGATAAGATTTTTGTTATAGTAATTGCTTTTACGCGTCAAATACTTGGGCACAATAATAACATCAGATGGAAGATGTACCACAGAAATAAAAAAAAGTAGAATAGCTCAGGCCAAAATAGCATTTTAGAAAATGAAAAATATCTTATGCAACAAATCTATGTCAATAGAAGTGAGAAAGAGAGTTCATTGGTGCTATATAGAACCAATTCTGAACTATGGAAGCGAATCATGGACAGTAGACAAACAAATGAAAAGACGATTAGAGGCCACAGAGATGGGATTTCTCAGAAGAATGTTGAAAGTTCCCTGGACAGATAAAAAGACCAATGAGGAAGTTCTCAAAGAGGCCAACACAAAAAGGGAGCTCTTAAAAAACATCAGAAAGAAGCAATCAACATTTTTCGGGCACATCATGAGAAGAGGAAAGTTGGAATACTTGGTTACAACTGGCAAAATAAGAGGAAAGAGAGATCGTGGACGACAAAGACGGAAAATACTGGATAGCTTGTTGTCATGGCAAGGAAAACAGTCAACAACAGAACTGATACGATGTACTGTAGATAAAAAAAACTGTGGAAGGACATTTTCGCCTACTCCAACGGTATGGCACATGATGATGATTTTTTTTTTTTTTTAAGTTTAGAGCAAAAAAAAATCGTATTTCGGTCCCGCAGAAAGTTGAAAAGTCGGACTCATACATATATCACACACGAACTCTCAAATACATCCAAGCAATGTCCATTTCCACTCCAATGTGAACACATTAAACAGACAGGCCCCTATTTCTCCATGAAATGTCGAATAATTTAAGAACTGAGGCCCCCAGCTATAGTGTTCCAGATTTCAGATGACCACCAATTTATGATTGAAATTGGAATATTTACATAAAGGGGAGATAACTATAAACGCGGGCCAGAGGAGAAATGGAAATTGTGTTTGGCAATAATTTGTTTAAAAGTGGCTGTAGAATATAGAGTGTGTTCTGGCATTGTTTGTTTTTTAAAGTGTTGTTGAAGTTGTTACTGTGAAGGGGAGGTAAGGGTATAGGGGAACGTAATTTCTTACGTTTTTTATAGCTCTGGGGGTAGTTGGGGCATTACTGAGAAACTGGGGGGTAGTTGGGGCATTACTGAGAAACTGGGGGTAGTTGGGGCATTACTGAGAAACTGGGGGTAGTTGGGGCATTACTGAGAAACTGGGGGTAAGTTGGGGCACTACTGAAAAACCGGGGGTAGTTGGGGGATTACTGAGAAACTGGGGGTAAGTTGGGGGACTACTGAAAAACTGGGGGTAGTTGGGGCATTACTGAGAAACTGGGGGTAAGTTGGGGGACTACTGAAAAACTGGGGGTAGTTGGGGGACTACTGAAAAACTGGGGGTAGTTGGGGCATTACTGAGAAACTGGGGGGTAGTTGCGGCATTACTGAGAAACTGGGGGGTAGTTGCGGCATTACTGAGAAACTGGGGGTAAGTTGGGGGACTACTGAAAAACTGGGGGTAGTTGGGGGATTACTGAAAAACTGGGGGTAGTTGGGGCATTACTGAGAAACTGGGGGTAGTTGGGGCATTACTGAGAAACTGGGGGTAAGTTGGGGCATTACTGAGAAACTGGGGGTAAGTTGGGGCATTACTGAAAAACTGGGGGTAGTTGGGGCATTACTGAGAAACTGGGGGTAGTTGCGGCATTACTGAGAAACTGGGGGTAGTTGCGGCATTACTGAAAAACTGGGGGTAGTTGGGGCATTACTGAGAAACTGGGGGTAAGTTGGGGGACTACTGAAAAACTGGGGGTAGTTGGGGCATTACTGAGAAACTGGGGGTAAGTTGGGGGACTACTGAAAAACTGGGGGTAGTTGCGGCATTACTGAGAAACTGGGGGTTCTTGGGGCACTACTGACAGACCCCATTATAACCTATGGGTCCTTGGGGCACTACTGGGAGACCCCACCAACCTGGGGTCCTTGGGGCACCCCACCAACTTGGGGTCCTTGGGGCACTACTGGGAGACCCCACCAACCTGGGGTCCTTGGGGCACTACTGGGAGACCCCACCAACCTGGGGGTTTTGGGACACTACTGGGAGACCCCACCAACCTGGGGTCCTTGGGGCACCCCACCAACCTGGGGTCCTTGGGGCACTACTGGGAGACCCCACCAACCTGGGGTCCTTGGGGCACTACTGGGAGACCCCACCAACCTGGGGGTTTTGGGACACTACTTCATAAACCCGGGCTGGAAGATGTGGAATGGTGCGTCTACAGACTATTTCAACCCGGGGGGTGTGGCTGTGACTTCATCAACCTTCACCGTATCTCACAGTCATCCTTCGGGGCACTACAAAGTAGTTGCCTGTCCACTCTTTGATGTTATCTTCCCATCTCTTTCTCTGCCTATTTCTCCTCTTCGCCTCCTCGACATTTCCTTAGAGAATGATTGTTTCTAGGACTGATGATCAAGACACGTTGACCAAACCATTTCCTTTTTCGTGACTTCACAAGAGCCAAAAGGTCATTATTTTTTCTCCGATTGCTTGTTGTATTCTTCTGCAATTGAAGAGCAGAAAACGTCGAGGATCATCACCATCATCATCATGTGCCATACCAGTTGGCGTAGGCGATCATGTCCTTCCACAATCTTCTATCTACAGTGCATCATATCAGTTCTGTTGTTGACTGTTTTCCATGCCATGACACCAAGCTATCCAGTATTTTCTCTCTTTGTCGTCCGCGATCTCTCTTTCCTCTTATTTTGCCAGTTGTAACCAAGTATTCCAACTTTCCTCTTCTCATGATGTGCCCGAAAAATGTCTATTGTTTCTTTCTGATGTTTTTTAGGAGCTGCCTTTTTGTGTTGGCCTCTTTGAGAACTTCCTCATTGGTCTTTTTAGCTGTCCAGGGAACTTTCAACATTCTTCTGAGAAATCCCATCTCTGTGGCCTCTAATAGTCTTTTCATTTGTTTGTCTACTGTCCATGATTCGCTTCCATAGGTCAGAATTGGTTCTATATAGCACCGATGAACTCTCTTTCTCACTTCTATTGACATAGATTTGTTGCATAAGATATTTTTCATTTTCTGAAATGCTATTTTGGCTTGAGCTATTCTGCTTTTTATTTCTGTGGTGCATCTTCCATCTGATGTTATTATTGTGCTCAAGTATTTGAAACGTTGCACTTGTTTAAAGATTTGTCTCGTTTATTTTTATGCTGCATGATGGTGATGATTGTTTCTTCGATATGACCATTACTTCTGTTTTCTTACTATTCAGACTGAGACCTTTCTTGTTGCATACTTTTACTATTATGTCTATCATTTCTTGTAGCTCATTCTCTGTCTCTGATATTAAGACTGTGTCATCCGCATATCGTAAATTATTTAGAGACTTAGATTTAGAGAGAGATGTCTATGTTAGTCATGTGTCGTCATATATCTTGATGTGTGTCGGTGTTAGTCATGTCTCGTATCGCTGTGTGCATGTCTGTGTTAGTCACATCTCCTATGTTTGTGTGTGCATGTCTGTGTTAGTCACCTCTAGTGACTCGGGCAGATGGTGCTCGTAAACCTGGGAGGGCTGACCATCTAAGGGCAGAATCCCCCTACAGAAAAGATAATCTGCTGCCTTGCAGGAAGATTGGTGACAATCAAAGGCTAAGGAAAGCAAACCTGAATAAAATGCTGACTGAAATCGGATGCACTGGACCACTGGCGCAGAACACAGTGCAACGTTTTAACGGGTGTTCAATCAGAGTGGATCTGGCAGACTCTAATTGTGATGTTCTGTCGGTGGGGGCGATCAACACACTTAACCTGACAGCTGACTTCATGTGAGAGTCTGGAATCCTACTCTGATTGAGTCCTGATCGCAGAGAGAGAGAGAGAGAGACAGAGAGAGAGAGAGAGAGAGAGATACACAGCAAAAAATAGGAATAAACCCGTACTTCTCAGCACAGCGTCTTGTCACGAGCGACCCCGATGTACATGGCCATTCCACAGCCATCTATAGATTTACTTAGGCCTGCTGGCTGAGGGTGAATTCCTGGAAAACGACCAACTAGCGTGACGTTTAAGTTTTGCGAGCAATGGGTAGGTGTTGATAGACTGAGGTCAGACGTCAATATCTCTTATAGTTGAACACGTCACATTAGTTGGTGGGATTTCCGTGTTTTATGTTCTGCTAGTGGGCTTTAGTAAATCTATAGTTGGTTGCGGTAATCCAGAGTAAATAGTATAATTTGTAAGGCAACGTAGTTTGTTGGTGTTATTTTAGTAGTCTTGGTACATTTTCTCAGTTCTGAAACTTTGATTAGAGATTCTGCTACCATCATCATCATCATCATCATCATCATCATCATCATCATCATCATGAAGTGCCATGCCTGCTGGCGTAGGTGATCATGTCTCTTCACAGCTTTCGATCTCGACAGTTATTTATCATTTCTGTTGTTGACCTTCTGCCAAGCCATTCCCTTAAGCTGTCTTGTATCTTTTCTCTTTGATTCCCTCTATCTCTTCATCCATCAATTTTCCAAGTTGTTACAATATATTCCAGCTGTTCTCTTCTCATTACAGACCAAAAAATGATGATTGTTTCTTCCTAATATTGGAAATTAGCTCTCTTTTTGCTTTGGCCTCGTTCATAACGTTTTCATTACACTTCTTAGCTGTCCATGGTATTCTCAACATTCTTCTGTAAAACCACATTTCTACAGCCTCCAGTGGTTTTCTTGACTGTTGTCCTATTGTCCATGATTCACATCCAGATGTTGAGACTAGCTCTACATAACATTTAATAAATCTTTTTCTTGTTTCTATTGTCACAAATGGATTGTATAGTATCTTCCTCATTTTTTGGAAAGCTGCTTTTGCCTGAGCCATTCTGCATCTCACCTCTTTTGTACATCTTCCGTCTGAGGTTAACAAAGTTCCCAAATATTTAAATTCATTTACCTGTTTTAATATTGTTCATCTTGTCTTTATTGTGCAATGCGGTCTTTTTCGTTGTTGCTACCATTAATTCTGTCTTTTTATTATTGAGGCTGAGTCCTTTATTTTTGCTTTCCTTCACTATAATGTCCAACATTTCTTGTAACTCATTTTCACTCTTAGCGATTAAGACTGTATCATCAGTATACCTTAGGTTATTTATATTATGACCTTCGATTGTTATTCCAGGCATGCCCATTATGTATCTTAAAATAATATTTTATTTAAGAAAGTGTTAAATGTGTTCAGTTTTGAAATATCTGTTGTGATCACATATGTATATATATATATATTGCTGAAATATTAACAGCCTAAAAATTAACCATTCTAGAATATTCCTTCTTCTTCCTTCCTTCCTTCCTTCCTTCCTTCCTTCCTTCCTTCCTTCCTTCCTTCCTTCCTTCCTTCCTTCCTTCCTTCCTTCCTTCCCTCCTCCTTCCTTCCTTCCTCCTTCCTTCCTTCCTTCCTTCCTTCCTTCCTTCCCTTCCTTCCTTCCTTCCTTCCTTCCTTCCTTCCTTCCTTCCTTCCTCCTTCCTTCCTTCCTTCCTTCCTTCCTTCCTTCCTTCCTTCTTCCTTCCTTCCTTCTTCTTCCTTCCTTCCTTCCTTCCTTCCTTCCTTCCTTCCTCCTTCCTTCCTTCCTTCCTTCCTTCCTTCCTTCCTTCCTTCCTTCCTTCCTTCCTTCCTTCCTTCCTTCCTTCCTTCCTTCCTTCCTTCCTTCCTTCTTCCTTCCTTCCTTCCTTCCTTCCTTCCTTCTTCCTTCCTTCCTTCCTTCCTTCCTCCTTCCTTCTTCCTTCCTTCCTTCCTTCCTTCCTTCCTTCCTTCCTTCCTTCCTTCCTTCTTCCTTCCTTCCTTCCTTCCTTCTTCCTTCCTTCCTTCCTTCCTTCCTTCTTCCTCCTTCCTTCCTTCCTTCCTTCCTTCCTTCCTTCCTTCCTTCCTTCCTTCCTTCCTTCCTTCCTTCTTCCTTCCTTCCTTCCTTCCTTCCTTCCTTCCTTCCTCCTTCCTTCCTTCCTTCCTTCCTTCCTTCCTTCCTTCCTTCCTTCCTTCCTTCCTTCCTTCCTTCCTTCCTTCCTTCCTTCCTTCCTTCCTTCCTTCCTTCCTTCCTTCCTTCCTTCCTTCCTTCCTTCCTTCCTTCCTTCCTTCTTCCTTCCTTCCTTCCTTCCTTCCTTCCTTCCTTCCTTCCTTCTTCCTTCCTTCCTTCCTTCCTTCCTTCCTTCCTTCCTTCCTTCCTTCCTTCCTTCCTTCCTTCCTTCCTTCCTTCCTTCCTTCCTTCCTTCCTTCCTTCCTTCCTTCCTTCCTTCCTTCCTTCCTTCCTTCCTTCCTTCCTTCCTTCCTTCCTTCCTTCCTTCTTCCTTCCTTCCTTCCTTCCTTCCTTCCTTCCTTCCTTCCTTCCTTCCTTCCTTCCTTCCTTCCTTCCTTCCTTCCTTCCTTCCTTCCTTCCTTCCTTCCTTCCTTCCTTCCTTCCTTCCTTCCTCCTTCCTTCCTTCCTTCCTTCCTTCCTTCCTTCCTTCCTTCTTCCTTCCTTCCTCCTCCTTCCTTCCTTCCTTCCTTCCTTCCTTCCTTCCTTCCTTCCTTCCTTCCTTCCTTCCTTCCTTCCTTCCTTCCTTCCTTCCTTCCTTCTTCCTTCCTTCCTTCCTTCCTTCCTTCCTTCCTTCCTTCCTTCCTTCCTTCCTTCCTTCCTTCCTTCCTTCCTTCCTTCCTTCCTTCCTTCCTTCCTTCCTTCCTTTCCTTCCTTCCTTCTTCCTTCCTTCCTTCCTTCTTCCTTCCTTCCTTCCTTCCTTCCTTCCTTCCTTCCTTCCTTCCTTCCTTCCTTCCTGTCGTTCACCAGGTGACTATTAAAAGAATTGTTTGTCGAATGCTCGCCCTATGGCTAAAGGATTACACCTCAAAAGGCAAACGAGGAAGGGAAAGAAGAAGCATCATTCATAACTCATTAATCCAAAAATGCACATGACATCATTAATTTCCTGTTTGAGTTAATAAATTCACGTAATGGTTGATAAAATTCTCTCCCCCCTGCCCGCCAACGAAAAGTGTCACACAATTAATTATGTACTTCCCGTGGCGGAATAACAACAGCCTCTAAAACCAAGCCTCAAACGCGAGGCTTGACACCAGCCGGACATAAGTCACAGCTTTCACGCCTTACGGCCGTAAATCTGTCAGTTTCCATCGGGCGCTTATACCGGCCCGGAGACATACTTCAGGGCAGAGATAAATCTGGCTAGACCTTGGAATTATGGGCGCTGATTTAGCCCGGAGAATCGCGGAGAAGTATTTCTCCTGATTTCGTGAGTGAAGACAATGGAGTGCGTGCAGACAAGGGTCGCTATTACTGTAGATGAAGGAGTAGTAAAAAAGGCTGGAAAGTGATTGTCTTCTCATGAAATGCCTAATTAAAGAAATCAGGACAGAATTAAAGCAGGTCAATTAATTTAAGTTAAACCTGTGTATGGGGTTTAGCTTCAGTAGGTGGATGTGTAACGGATGTGAGGTGCAGAATCATCATCATGTGCATATTGGTTGGCGTAGGTGATCATGTCCCTCCACAATCTTCTATCTACAGTGCATCGTATCAGTTCTGCTGTTGACTGTTTTCCATGTCATGACACCAAGCTATCCAGTATTTTCTCTCTTTGTCGTCCGCAATCTCTATTTTCATTTTATTTTGGCCAGTTGTAACCAAGTATTCCAACTTTCCTTTTCTCATCATGTACCAAATAAATGTTGATTGCTTCTTTCTGAAGTTTTTTATGAGCTGCCTTTTTGTGTTGGCCTCTGAGAATTTCCTCGTTGGTTTTTTAGCTGTCCGTGGAACTTTCAACATTCTTCTGAGAAATCCCATCTCTTTGGTCGCTAATCGTCTTTTCATTCGTTTGTCTACTGTCCATAATTCGCTTCCATAGGTCGGAATTGGTTCTATATAGCACCGATGAACTTTCTTTCTCATTTCTACTGACATAGATTTGTTGCATAAGAAGTTTTTCATTTTCTGAAATGCTATTTTGGCCTGAGCTATTTTGCTTTATATTTCTGTGGTGCATCTCCCATCTGATGTTATTATTGTGCCCAAGTATTTGACGCGCTGCATTTGTTTCAGGTTTGTCTCGTTTATTTTTATTTTGCACGACGGTAATGATTGTTACTTCGATATAACCATTACTTCTGTTTTCTTACTACTCAGCCTGAGACCTTTCTTGCTGCTTTCTTTTACTGTAATGTCTAAGGAAGAGTGGGATAACGGGGTGAACAAATAAAAGTATGAACGAGAAGAGAAAGGCTTTGGTGGAGATCAATTATAATCGCGGTTCGATAGAGAAACGGGACAATTTGTGAACTCTTTCATGGTCAAAAAGACAGTGTAAAATAGAAAAGAGTAGGAGTTCGTTCGTTCGCTTTCGTCAGCTTTGACCTCTGACGAAGTCCCACCCACTCAATTTTGTGGGACTGAATTTTGCGTGTAAAGTCTGTTTTATCCTATTACAGGATGCCCCTCGCCATGCAGGCAGATTTACTCCGACTTCAGAGGTACTAATTTTTTTTTAGGGAATTAGTAAAACCCAGGTGTCCTCGCCAGGGTACGAACCCCGGCTGTTGCCGTGGTAAGCCAACCGCCTATCGATTGCGCTAACCGGACACAAGAGTAGGAGTGAAAGCAGCAGAGGGAAATGGAATGGATGACGTTAAGTCTCTCTACATCAACACTTATTGTGACATTTCAGTATCGATTGCCTGGTACCTTCAACAGAACTCATGACGTAGATTGCAGCCCTCGATTGCCTCTCGTTCTTTACAACGCCGCTGGTGCTAATATGTTGCTCACGAGAAGGAACTTCATTACTCGCTCGAGAGATGGAAGTCGCTGGAGGCTAGACAAGGGCTCGAGTGAAAGTTAATGCTAAGCCTGAAAAATGTGTCCTTAGTTCAAGTTATTGGCAACACTGGGCCAGAAGGAGTAAAAGGCAGTGAAATATTATAGAGTGGATGGGAAGCCCATATCGGGTAAAGTTACTTATGTTCGTGGATAAATCATTATCATCAAGTACCGGGCCTACTGGCGTAGGTGATCATGTCTCTCCACAACTTTCGATCTTGCCAGTTATTTATCATTTCTGTTGTTAACCTTCTGCCAAGCCATTCTCTTAAGCTGTCTGGTATCTTTTCTCTTTGCTTTCGTCTGTTTCTTCGTCCTTCATTTTTCCCAGTTGTTACAATATATTCCAGTTGTTCTTTTCTCATTGCTTCGTCAAAAAAATGATGATTGTTTCTTCCTAATATTGGAAATTAGCTCTCTTTTTGCTTTGGCCTCTTTCAGAACGTTTTCATTTATCTTCTTAACAGTCCATGGTATTCTCAACATTCTTCTGTAAAACCACATTTCTACAGCCTCCAGTTATTTCCTTGTCTGTTGTCCTATTGTCCATTATTCACATCCATATGTTAAGACTGGCTCTACATAACATTTAATAAATCTTTTTCTTGTTTCTATTGTCAAAAATGGATTGCATAGTATCTTTCTCATTTTTTTTGGAAAGCAGCTTTTGCCTGAGCTATTCTGCACCTCACCTCTGTTGTACATCTTCCATCTGAGATTAACATTGTTCCCAAATATTTAAATTCATTTACATGTTTTAATATTGTTCCACTTGTCTTTAGTGCGCACTGAGGTGATGTCTTTTTCTTTGTTGCTACCATTACTTCTGCCTTTTTGCTATTAAGGCTGAGTCCTTTATTTATTTTTTTTCACTATAATATCCAACATTTCTTGTAACTCATTTTCACTCTAGCGATTAAGACTGTATAATCAGCATACCTTAGATTATTTATATTATGACCTCCAATTGTTATTCCATGCATGTCCTTTATGGATCTTAAAATAATCTCACTATAAATATTAAACAAATCTGGTGGCAGTCTTTTCTTTCACTATAATGTCTAAGATTAGATAAGTAGAAGATATAAAAGAGGAATACATAAAGTGCTAAAAGATCAGGGTTAGTGAACTGGCCGCGAGAGCTCAGTGGTTAGTGAACTGGACTACAAAGGACAAGAGGTAGGGTTCAATCCCAACCGACGGCTCCGGGTCACCCAGCCTTTAATGGGTACCGGATTTTTTTTTCTGGGAAAGTAAAGTGGCACAGGCGTAATACCGACCACATTACCCCAAAAATCATGTGCCGAAGGTCTGTAAAATTTATGGTCACTAACACCATATTCCCTATACGCCACTTGGTGTGACGGAGGCTCCTTATTTATATATTTTTTTACTAAAAGATCTAAACATTTACAAGAACTGGCTTAATAACACCATTCAATAGAGGAAGTTATATGGCCGCGTCAAAAGATACAGCGGGATTGGAATAACGGTAATGGAAGGCGTGGTTCCTGAGCGACACATCATGGGCAGACCCAAGTAGAATGTGGTTTCAGGACATCATGGAGACATTGAACATGAGAACAGAAGAAGTGGGAGATCTGGCTGGAGCCTGAGATTCTTTCAGACGGGCTGTGGTGGATGTAACGTTCTGTGGGAGATCTAGCTAGAGATAGAGATTCTTTCAGACGGGCTGTGGTGAATGTAACGTTCTGTGGGAGATCTGGCTAGAGACAGAGATTCTTTCAGACGGGCTGTGGTGGATGCAACGTTCTGTGGGAGATCTGTCTAGGGGACAGAGATTCTTTCAGACGGACTGTGATTAATGTAACGTTCTGTAAAGGAAATGCGACCTGATGATGATGTCAAGAACACTTAAATAGACTTAACAGCACATGCACAACATACAGCATGAAAATCAACATCAACAAAACAGAAGTCACAAATGTCGATAAAGAGAAACAGAACATCAACATCACTATATAAGGCAGATAACTAAAACAAGTAGAGGAATTCAAATACCTAGGAAGTCTAATGACAAATGATAATTCACAAACAGCAGAGATAGAGACAAGATGCAACAAAGCTTGTCAAATTATTGGACAGCTATCACCACTATTGTCAAATGATAGGACAGCTATCACCACTATTGTCAAATCATTGGACAGTTATCACCACTATTGTCAAATCATTGGACAGTTATAACCACTATTGTCAAATCATTGGACAGCTATCACCACTATTATCAAATCATTGGACAGCTAGCACCACTTTTGTCAAATCATTGGACAGTTATCCCCACTATTGTCAAATCATTGGACAGTTATAACCACTATTGTCAAATCATTGGACAGCTATCACCACTATTGTCAAATCATTGGACAGCTATCACCACTATTGTCAAATCATTGGACAGCTATCACCACTATTGTCAAATCATTGGACAGTTATAACCACTATTGTCAAATCATTGGACAGCTATCACCACTATTGTCAAATCATTGGACAGCTATCACCACTATTGTCAAATCATTGGACAGTTATAACCACTATTGTCAAATCATTGGACAGCTATCACCACTATTGTCAAATCATTGGACAGCTATCATCACTATTGTCAAATCATTGGACAGCTATCACCACTTTTGTCAAATCATTGGACAGCTATCACCTCTATTGTCAAATCATTGGACAGCTATCACCACTATTGTCAAATCATTGGAGAGCTATCACCACTATTGTCAAATCATTGGACAGTTATAACCACTATTGTCAAATCATTGGACAGCTATCACCACTATTGTCAAATCATTGGACAGCTAGCACCACTATTGTCAAATCATTGGACAGCTATCACCACTATTGTCAAATCATTGGACAGTTATCACCACTATTGTCAAATCATTGGACAGTTATAACCACTATTGTCAAATCATTGGACAGCTATCACCACTATTGTCAAATCATTGGACAGCTATCACCACTTTTGTCAAATCATTGGACAGCTATCACCACTATTGTCAAATCATTGGACATCTATCACCACTATTGTCAAATCATTGGACAGCTATCACCACTATTGTCAAATCATTGGAGAGCTATCACCACTTTTGTCAAATCATTGGACAGCTATCAAAACTATTGTCAAATCATTGGACAGCTATCACCACTATTGTCAAATCATTGGACAGCTATCATCACTATTGTCAAATCATTGGATAGCTATCACCACTATTGTCAAATCATCGGACAGTTATCACCACTATTGTCAAATCATTGGACAGCTATCACCACTATTGTCAAATCATTGGACAGCTATCACCACTATTGTCAAATCATTGGACAGTTATAACCACTATTGTCAAATCATTGGACAGCTATCACCACTATTGTCAAATCATTGGACAGCTATCACCACTATTGTCAAATCATTGGACAGCTATCACCACTTTTGTCAAATCATTGGACAGCTATCACCTCTATTGTCAAATCATTGGACAGCTATCAAAACTATTGTCAAATCATTGGACAGCTATCACCACTATTGTCAAATCATTGGACAGTTATAACCACTATTGTCAAATCATTGGACAGCTATCACCACTTTTGTCAAATCATTGGACAGCTAGCACCACTATTGTCAAATCATTGGACAGCTATCACCACTATTGTCAAATCATTGGACAGCTATCACCACTATTGTCAAATCATTGGACAGCTATCACCACTATTGTCAAATCATTGGACAGCTATCACCACTATTGTCAAATCATTGGACATCTATCACCACTATTGTCAAATCATTGGACAGCTATCACCACTTTTGTCAAATCATTGGACAGCTATCACCACTATTGTCAAATCATTGGACAGCTATCACCACTTTTGTCAAATCATTGGACATCTATCACCACTATTGTCAAATCATTGGACAGCTATCACCACAATTGTCAAATCATTGGACAGCTATCACCACTTTTGTCAAATCATTAGACAGCTATCACCACTATTGTCAAATCATTGGACAGCTATCACCACTTTTGTCAAATCATTGGACAGCTATCACCACTATTGTCAAATCATTGGACAGCTATCACCACCATTGTCAAATCATTGGACATCTATCACCACTATTGTCAAATCATTGGACAGCTATCACCACTATTGTCAAATCATTGGACAGCTATCACCACTATTGTCAAATCATTGGACAGCTATCACCACTATTGTCAAATCATTGGACAGCTATCACCACTTTTGTCAAATCATTGGACAGCTATCACCACTATTGTCAAATGATAGGACAGCTATCACCACTATTGTCAAATCATTGGACAGTTATCACCACTATTGTCAAATCATTGGACAGCTATCCCCACTATTGTCAAATCATTGGACAGCTATCACCACTATTGTCAAATCATTGGACAGCTAACACCACTTTTGTCAAATCATTGGACAGCTATCACCACTATTGTCAAATCATTGGACAGCTATCACCACTATTGTCAAATCATTGGACAGCTATCACCACTATTGTCAAATCATTGGACAGCTATCACCACTATTGTCAAATCATTGGACAGCTATCACCACTATTGTCAAATCATTGGACATCTATCACCACTATTGTCAAATCATTGGACAGCTATCACCACTATTGTCAAATCATTGGACAGCTATCACCACTATTGTCAAATCATTGGACAGCTATCACCACTTTTGTCAAATCATTGGACAGCTATCACCTCTATTGTCAAGTCATTGGACAGCTATCACCACTATTGTCAAATGATAGGACAGCTATCACCACTATTGTCAAATCATTGGACAGTTATCACCACTATTGTCAAATCATTGGAAAGCTATCACCACTTTTGTCAAATCATTGGACAGCTAGCACCACTATTGTCAAATCATTAGACAGCTATCACCACTTTTGTCAAATCATTGGACAGCTATCACCACTTTTGTCAAATCATTGGACAGCTATCACCACTATTGTCAAATCATTGGACAGCTATCACCACTATTGTCAAATCATTGGACATCTATCACCACTATTGTCAAATCATTGGACAGCTATCACCACTATTGTCAAATCATTGGACAGCTATCACCACTATTGTCAAATCATTGGACAGCTATCACCACTTTTGTCAAATCATTGGACATCTATCACCACTATTGTCAAATCATTGGACAGCTATCACCACAATTGTCAAATCATTGGACAGCTATCACCACTTTTGTCAAATCATTAGACAGCTATCACCACTTTTGTCAAATCATTGGACAGCTATCACCACTTTTGTCAAATCATTGGACAGCTATCACCACTATTGTCAAATCATTGGACAGCTATCACCACTATTGTCAAATCATTGGACATCTATCACCACTATTGTCAAATCATTGGACAGCTATCACCACTATTGTCAAATCATTGGACAGCTATCACCACTATTGTCAAATCATTGGACAGCTATCACCACTTTTGTCAAATCATTGGACAGCTATCACCTCTATTGTCAAGTCATTGGACAGCTATCACTACTATTGTCAAATGATAGGACAGCTATCACCACTATTGTCAAATCATTGGACAGTTATCACCACTATTGTCAAATCATTGGACAGCTATCACCACTATTGTCAAATCATTGGACAGCTATCACCACTATTGTCAAATCATTGGACAGCTAACACCACTTTTGTCAAATCATTGGACAGCTATCACCACTATTGTCAAATCATTGGACAGCTATCACCACTATTGTCAAATCATTGGACAGCTATCACCACTATTGTCAAATCATTGGACAGCTATCACCACTATTGTCAAATCATTGGACAGCTATCACCACTATTGTCAAATCATTGGACAGCTATCACCACTATTGTCAAATCATTGGACAGCTATCACCACTTTTGTCAAATCATTGGACAGCTATCACCTCTATTGTCAAGTCATTGGACAGCTATCACCACTATTGTCAAATGATAGGACAGCTATCACCACTATTGTCAAATCATTGGACAGTTATCACCACTATTGTCAAATCATTGGAAAGCTATCCCCACTATTGTCAAATCATTGGACAGCTATCACCACTATTGTCAAATCATTGGACAGCTATCACCACTATTGTCAAATCATTGGACAGCTATCACCACTATTGTCAAATCATTGGACAGCTATCACCACTATTGTCAAATCATTGGACAGCTATCACCACTATTGTCAAATCATTGGACATCTATCACCACTATTGTCAAATCATTGGACAGCTATCACCACTATTGTCAAATCATTGGACAGCTATCACCACTATTGTCAAATCATTGGACAGCTATCACCACTTTTGTCAAATCATTGGACAGCTATCACCTCTATTGTCAAGTCATTGGACAGCTATCACCACTATTGTCAAATGATAGGACAGCTATCACCACTATTGTCAAATCATTGGACAGTTATCACCACTATTGTCAAATCATTGGAAAGCTATCCCCACTATTGTCAAATCATTGGACAGCTATCACCACTATTGTCAAATCATTGGACAGCTAACACCACTTTTGTCAAATCATTGGACAGCTATCACCACTATTGTCAAATCATTGGACAGCTATCACCACTTTTGTCAAATCATTGGACAGCTATCACCACTATTGTCAAATCATTGGACAGCTATCACCACTATTGTCAAATCATTGGACAGCTATCACCACTATTGTCAAATCATTGGACAGCTATCACCACTGTTGTCAAATCATTGGACAGCTATCACCACTATTGTCAAATCATTGGACAGCTATCACCACTATTGTCAAATCATTGGACAGCTATCACCACTATTGGCAAATCATTGGACAGCTATCACCACTATTGTCAAATCATTGGACAGCTATCACCATTATTGTCAAATCATTGGACAGCTATCACCACTATTGTCAAATCATTGGACAGCTATCACCACTATTGTCAAATCATTGGACAGCTATCACCACTATTGGCAAATCATTGGACAGCTATCACCACTATTGTCAAATCATTGGACAGCTATCACCACTATTGTCAAATCATTGGACAGCTATCACCACTTTTGTCAAATCATTGGACATCTATCACCACTATTGTCAAATCATTGGACAGCTGTCACCACAATTGTCAAATCATTGGACAGCTATCACCACTTTTGTCAAATCATTAGACAGCTATCACCACTTTTGTCAAATCATTGGACAGCTATCACCACTTTTGTCAAATCATTGGACAGCTATCACCACTATTGTCAAATCATTGGACAGCTATCACCACTATTGTCAAATCATTGGACAGCTATCACCACTTTTGTCAAATCATTGGACAGCTATCAAAACTATTGTCAAATCATTGGACAGCTATCACCACTATTGTCAAATCATTGGACAGCTATCACCACTATTGTCAAATCATTGGACAGCTATCACCACTATTGTCAAATCATTGGACAGCTATCACCACTATTGTCAAATGATAGGACAGCTATCACCACTATTGTCAAATCATTGGACAGTTATCACCACTATTGTCAAATCATTGGACATCTATCACCACTATTGTCAAATCATTGGACAGCTATCACCACTATTGTCAAATCATTGGACAGCTATCACCACTATTGTCAAATCATTGGACAGCTATCACCACTTTTGTCAAATCATTGGACAGCTATCACCACTTTTGTCAAATCATTGGACAGCTATCACCACTATTGTCAAATCATTGGACAGCTATCACCACTATTGTCAAATCATTGGACATCTGTCACCACTATTGTCAAATCATTGGACAGCTATCACCACTATTGTCAAATCATTGGACAGCTATCACCACTATTGTCAAATCATTGGACAGCTATCACCACTTTTGTCAAATCATTGGACAGCTATCACCACTTTTGTCAAATCATTGGACAGCTATCACCACTATTGTCAAATCATTGGACAGCTATCACCACTTTTGTCAAATCATTGGACAGCCATCACCACTATATTCAAATCATTGGACAGCTATCACCACTATTGTCAAATCATTGGACAGTTATTATCACTATTGTCAAATCATTGGACAGCTATCACCACTATTGTCTAACAGGAAAAAAGTGACCCCCCCCCCCTCCCCACCAAAAAAAAATCCAGGTGGGTTGACAGTGGAGGACGTACTGGCTTCAGACCCCTTTTGTTTGGCGTGCAAAGCGAGCCCTCTTCCACTACGCCATGTACATAATGCATATATAAGATATACAAAACATGTACAAAAAATATACACAACATATATAGAAAATATACAGAAGATGTACATAGTACATAAATATTATATACGGTAGAACAGGAAGATATACAAAAATATGTACAGAAATATACTGTATATGTGTAGAATATATACAAAAATATACTGAATATGTGTAGAATATATACAAAAATATACTGAATGTGTAGAATATATACAAAAATATACTGAATATGTGTAGAATATATACAAAAATATACTGTATATGTGTAGAATATATATACAAAAATATACTGAATATGTGTAGAATATATACAAAAATATACTGAATATGTGTAGAATATATACAGAAATATACTGAATATGTGTAGAATATATACAGAAATATACTGAATATGTGTAGAATATATACAGAAATATACTGAATATGTGTAGAATATATACAGAAAAGGGAGCCGCGATAACTCAGTGGTTAGTGAACTGGACTATAAAGGACAAGAGCGGGTTCGATCCTGATCGACGGCTTCCGAGTTCACCCAGCCTTAAATTGGTACTGGATTTTTTCTGGGAAAGTAAAACAGCACGGGCGTAATACCGACCACATTACCCCAAAAATCATGTGCTGAAGGTTTGTAAAATTTATGGTCACTAACACCATATTCCCTATACGCCAACTGGCGTGATGGGGGCTCTTTTCTTGTACTTATATACAGAAAACATACAGAAGATTCACATAATACATATGAAAGACATGAAGTCTATATATAGAATATATATATATATATATATATATATATATATATACATAAAATATACAGAAGATATGCGGAAGATATACAGAAGATATGCAGAAGATATACAGAAGATATACATAAAATCTACAGAAGATATGCAGAAGATATACAGAAGATGTTCAGAAGATATTCAGAAGATATACATAAAATATACAGAAGATATGCAGAAGATTTACAGAAGATATGCAGAAGATATATAGAAGATGTACAGACGATATACAGAAGATATGCAGAAGATATACAGAAGATGTACAGAAAATATACAGAAGATGTACAGAAGATATACAGAAAATATACAGAAGATGTACAGAAGATATACAGAAAACATACAGAAGATATGTAGAAGATATACATAAAATAAACAGAAGATATACAGAAGATATACTGAAGATATGTAGAAGATATACAGAAGATATACATAAAATAAACAGAAGATATACAGAAAATATTCAGAAGACGTACAGAAAATATGCAGAAAATATACAGAAGACGTACAGAAAATATACAGAAATTATGCAGAAATATGCATAATATACATTGAAGGTATGCAGCAAATGTACAGAATACATACAGCAAATATTGAAGAGCTGTATATTTATAACAACAACAAAAAACAAATAAATAAAAAAGACCACTATGATTGTAACTAAAGTCTGTTGGACGGAGAGTAGCACAAGCTAGCTCGAGGCGTTGTTCCTGAAACACGAGCTGGAGATCGAGGGCATTGAACAAAGCGAGTTATATAGTGTAAGCCCCCATCGAAGACATGATGGATATGTTAACCGTTTCATTTTTCGTGGAGATAGGAAAACACCTTTAATATTACCTGCTCCAGAAAGTAGTCTACCACTCACACACACACACACACTCTCTATCTCTCCCTTTCTCTTTCTTTCTCCCACTCTTTCAGAATGAAATTCCTGATTCTGTAACGTCTGTGAAAAGTTGCATTTTCTAAAATTGTTTTTCTTGTGTCTTTAAAGTATCGTTCTTCTTCCCCTTCTTCTTCCTCTTCTTCTCCTTCTTCTTCCTCTTCTCTCCTTCTTCTTCCTCTTCTTCTCCTTCTCCTTCTCCTTCTTCTTCTTCTTCATCTTCTCCTCCTCCTCCTTCTTCTTCCTCCTCTTCTTTATCTTCTTCTTCGTTCTCCTTATTCACTTCTTCTTTCACTTCCTCCTCCTTCTCCTTCTTCTTCTTCTTCATCTTCTCCTCCTCCTCCTTCTTCCTCCTCCTCTTCTTTATCTTCTTCTTCGTTCTCCTTATTCACTTCTTCTTTCACTTCCTCCTCCTTCTCCTTCTTCTTCTTCTTCATCTTCTCCTCCTCCTCCTTCTTCCTCCTCCTCTTCTTTATCTTCTTCTTCGTTCTCCTTATTCACTTCTTCTTTCACTTCCTCCTCCTTCTCCTATTCTTCTTTCACTCATTCACTCATTTCTTATTTTACTTCTTCTTCTTTCACTTCTTTATTTTTCTCATTAGCTTCTTCTTTCACTCCCCCCCCTTCTCATTTCTTCTATATTTTGCGGTCTTTTTCTCTTCTTTTCGCCTCTACTGCTGTTATGTTTCCTAGTGCTTCTAATATTCCATCAATCCATATTTTCGTGGTCGACCCTTGGGTCTGGTGTTCTCGCAACGTTTACTGGAGGTTCGTTGTGTTGTGTTTTGATCTTTCTACCCTATCATGTGACCAAACCGTTTTATCTGTTGTTTCTTTGTGCACTCTACAGCGGGAATTATTCCTAGCTATTTTCTCAGTTCTTCATTTCTGATCTTATCTCTCAGACTGTTTCCTGCCATTCGTCTAACACATTTCATCTCTGTAGAGATTATTTTCTTATTGTTTTTGCATCTAGGGTCCAGGACTAGCATTGGTAGCACAACGTTGGGATGAAGATTGTATTGTAGAGTGCCCGTTTTGCATCCAGAGTTATTTCCTTGTTGGACAATAGTGGCGATAGCTGTCCAATAATTTGACAAGCTTTGTTGCATCTTGAGTCAATCTCTGCTGTTTGTGAATTGTTTGTCACTAAACTTCCTAGGTATTTAAATTCATCTATTTATTTTATCTGTCTGTTGTCTATATTTATGTTGATATTCTGTTTCTCTTTTGCGATATTCATGACTTCTATTTTTTTTTATGTTGAGTTTCATGTTGTGTCTGTGTTGTTGAGTCTATTTAAGTGTTCTTGTAGATTCTGCGCTGATTCACTCAAACGGAAATATATAATTTGTATAAATCTTTCTTCGAGCGCTTTTCTTTCTTTTTTTCTTTCTAATTTGAAAGAAAAGTCCCGATCTCAACACGGCTCCCAGCTGTTCTCTGAGCTCTGTCTAGCCACAAGATGCCACAGCTACTGCTCCAATACCAGCTCGTATCAGATTCCTCCTTGTCCGAAGGAAGCGCGAGCGTGTCAGATATGACGAGGGCCATATGCCCCATACTCAGTCCACATTGACTTAGGGGGAAGCGAGGGCGCGTATCATGCACTCGAAAATTGTTACTAATTTTTTTTTAACAATGGAAATATTACTTTCATTCATATAGACACATATATCTTTATATATAACTGAAATCGTATTTTTATTTATGGTTGGTGGTTGGCCCGATGACTAAAGTATTCTAGAGTATCTTGGTAGACTAGAATATTCCTCTTCATCATCCGCCCTTACAATGACGTAGTGGACGTGTCTGCGTTGTGTTGTGGTTTGCAGTATAACTGTTATATTTGCGCCTTTCGGCCAAACACATCCGACTTAAGCACGACATTTTTGAGTACCGGGTTGTCTTCTCTCTTCGATCCCTACTCGCTTGGCCAGACTAGACAGGTAAGTCTGTTACTGGAGGCACCACGGAGAGGTGGAGCAGGGCCTGGATGGTTCTGGTTACCCGATCCTGGCGAAGCCATAAGCTGTGAGTCGCTGATAACTTCCAGCTCTGGTGCTGTGAGGCGCGCCTTCGCCTCCATTTTTATTTATAATGGAAATGTTACTTTCATTCATATAGACAAATTTAACTTAATATATAACTGAAACCGTATCTATTTTTATGTATACTGGAAATGTTACTTTTATTCATATAGACAAATTTAACTTTAGATATAAATAGAATCGTATCTTTCTTTTTTCTTTCACATTTGAGATAGAATAAATGTTAGCAAGGACACTATTTCAACCTCGATTTGTAGATGTGTGTAAACGCGACATGAAGACTCTGAGCACAAACCCTGCAGCATGGGAAGACATAGCCGCGATAGCTCAGTGGTTAGTGAACTGGACTACAAAGGATAAGGGGTAGGGTTCGATCCCAACCGACGGCTTCCGGGTTCACCCAGTCTTAAATGGGTACCGGATTTTTTTCTGGGAAAGGAAAGCAGCACGGGCGTAATACCGACCACATTACCCCAAAAATCATGTGCTGAAGGTCTGTAAAATATAGGGTCACTAACACCATATTTCCCTATACGCCACTTGGCGTGACGGGGGTACTTTACTTTTTACATGGGAGGACATAGCAGCAGACCGCAATCTTTGGAAACACACTCTAAAGGTTCACCTCAAACAAGAAGCAGACAGATTCATAGAGAAAGAGAATACACGGCGAAAGCAAAGAAAAGAAAAAAATAGCATTTCTAGGAGCGCTGAAAAATTCATAGTCAACTATGACTGACGGAGGCTAATAGTCAACTATGACTGACGGAGGCTCTATAGTCAACTATGACTGACGGAGGCTACTATAGTCAACTATGACTGTCGGAGGCTACTATAGTCAACTATGACTGTCGGAGGCTAATATAGTCAACTATGACTGACGACTGACGGAGGCTACTATAGTCAACTATGACTGTCGAAGGCTACTATAGTCAACTATGACTGTCGGAGGCTACTATAGTCAACTATGACTGTCGGAGGCTACTATAGTCAACTATGACTGTCGAAAGCTACTATAGTCAACTATGACTGTCGGAGGCTACTATAGTCAACTATGACTGTCGGAGGCTACTATAGTCAACTATGACTGTCGGAGGCTACTATAGTCAACTATGACTGTCGAAGGCTACTATAGTCAACTATGACTGTCGGAGGCTACTATAGTCAACTATGACTGTCGGAGGCTACTATAGTCAACTGTGACTGTCGGAGGCTACTATAGTCAACTGTGACTGTCGGAGGCTACTACTAGATGTTAGCAAACTAGATGTCTTCTGCGGAAAAGATGTTTAATTGAACGCTCCATTTGGGGGTTGTATGATGTGGAGCAGAGATGTCCAAATGGAGGCCCGCGGTCCAGATATGGCCCGGCAGTCTATTTTTCTCGGCTCTCGAAGCTTGCACAGAAACTACTATACCACGTATCTATAAATTTTTAATCGGTCAAAAAAATAATATAAAAGTAATTTTGAAATAAATAATTAATTGTTTTGTTTCAAAGAACAACAACTACCTGGGACAGGCTATAACCAGTGATGGAAAATGTAAAACTGAAATAAACAAAAGAATAGGTGTGTTTACTTAAAAAGTGTTTGTTGAAGACCTATGCTCCACAGGGAGATGAAAGTGTTTGTTGAAGACCTATGCTCCACAGGGAGATGAAAGTGTTTGTTGAAGACCTATGCTCCATAGGGAGCTGAAAGGGTAGAAGAAGAAGAAGAAGATAGTGATAACATTTTCTACTTCTACCCCCCCCCCCCACACACACACACACACACACACTCACGACCGCTGTCTAATCTAGCCGTCCTCTTCTCTTATGACATTAAACACAATTCAGACAAGACACATGCCATTTTGGGGGCATGTTAAAAGACACAGCAGCCTACTGAAAGTAATCTTGGAAGGGAAAATACACGGTAAAAGAGGCAGACCAAGACTGACATGGACGAGTAACATCAAAAGATGGACAAGTCAACCTATGACAACCTGCGTTATCGAAGCAACAGACAGAGCGGAATGGCGCTCCATGGCAGAATGAGGACGAACTTCAAAAAAAATTACATGCTTTTCAATCTGAGAGTTAAAGAGTGACGCTTTCATCAGTTCTTTCGCGGTTGTTGTAGGGTTGGTGCACCATCAGCTGACCAAGACCTAGCAGTTCTATCGCGGTTGTTGTAGGGTCGGTGCACCATCAGCCGACCAAGACCTAGCAGTTCTATCGCGGTTGTTGTAGGGTCGGTGCACCATCAGCCGACCAAGACCTAGCAGTTCTATCGCGGTTGTTGTAGGGTCGGTGCACCATCAGCCGACCAAGACCTAGCAGTTCTATCGCGGTTGTTGTAGGGTCGGTGCACCATCAGCTGACCAAGACCTAGCAGTTCTATCGCGGTTGTTGTAGGGTCGGTGCACCATCAGCCGACCAAGACCTAGCAGTTCTATCGCGGTTGTTGTAGGGTCGGTGCACCATCAGCTGACCAAGACCTAGCAGTTCTATCGCGGTTGTTGTAGGGTCGGTGCACCATCAGCCGACCAAGACCTAGCAGTTCTATCGCGGTTGTTGTAGGGTCGGTGCACCATCAGCCGACCAAGACCTAGCAGTTCTATCGCGGTTGTTGTAGGGTCGGTGCACCATCAGCTGACCAAGACCTAGCAGTTCTACCTCCTCGTGGTCTCCCCTGGTAACAGTCTGCGTCACAACAGACAGGCTAACAGAAGCTAGGATCGCCGTGTTCCCCGTAGTGGTGGCTGTTACTGATATAGAAGACCCAGTATTGCAGTACCTCTGGGCTGGACTAGTAGTTTCCCTGCATAGCCTGGGACTAGACTAACTCCAACTTCTCCAGTAAGAGAGAGAGAGGAATGTCAAGAAAGCCATTACGACCCGCCACATTAAATAGTTAGGGATCCGCGATAGCTCAGTGGTTAGTGAAATAGACTACATACAAAGGACAAGAGATAGGTTTCGATCCCAACAGACCGCTTCCGGGTTCACCCAGCCTTAAATGGGTACAGTATATTTTTCTGGGAAAGTAAAGCGGCATGGGCGTAATACCGACTACATTACCCCAAAAATCATGTGTCGAAGCTCTCTATTTATGTATAATTACACTGAAACGCCCAAAAATCATGTGTCGAAGCTATATATATTTATGTATAATTAGACTGAAACGCCCAAAAATCATGTGTCGAAGCTATATATATTTATGTATAATTACACTGAAACGCCCAAAAATCATGTGTCGAAGCTATATATATATGTATAATTACACTGAAACGCCCAAAATCATGTGTCGAAGCTATATATAGTATAATTACACTGAAACGCCCAAAAATCATGTGTCGAAGCTATATATATTTATGTATAATTACACTGAAACGCCCAAAAATCATGTGTCGAAGCTATATATATTTATGTATAATTACACTGAAACGCCCAAAAATCATGTGTCGAAGCTATATATATTTATGTATAATTACACTGAAACGCCCAAAAATCATGTGTCGAAGCTATATATATATATATGTATAATTACACTGAAACGCCCAAAAATCATGTGTCGAAGCTCTCTATTTATGTATAATTACACTGAAACGCCCAAAAATCATGTGTCGAAGCTATATATATTTATGTATAATTACACTGAAACGCCCAAAAATCATGTGTCGAAGCTATATATATTTATGTATAATTACACTGAAACGCCCAAAAATCATGTGTCGAAGCTCTCTATATATGTATAATTACACTGAAACGCTTGAATTTCTTTTACTACGGTCATTGACATTCACTTATAATTTAAATTTGACTTCCATCAAAAATATATATAGAACAACAACAACAACTTAAATGGTTTGGCCACCTGGTCAGAATGAATCCTCACCAATCACCAGCAAGGGCGTTCTTCTCGAGAATGCATGGGAAAAGACCAAGAGGATGACCCAAAAGAAGATGGATAGATGATGTGACAGTGACATGTAACAACAGAGGAAAATCACTATAGCTCGTTTCAAATCATGTGCTCAACTTCAAAACGCTATTACTCAGTAAAGATTTGTTAAAAACTGTTGAAATTTTCCAAATGTTATTAGAATGCAAAAGACCCTTTAAATGTATATTTAACAAATATCTTGCAGCTGCAGTTTTCTTAAAGCGGCGAATTTCTTTGATGTTTGTCAAAATTGTAAATTGTGAACCCCTAAAGAATAGAAATTACCGTAGTTGCTGGTCTATGATTAATTTTCACTAGGTAAAGGCGTGGCCGTAATGGGGAAATAACTGGTTAAGACAAAACACCAGGAGAATTATTGTCTTCTCAGTTCGAGGACGGACGATAATATCAAGGTATACCTGTATGTCCAATTTTCATAGTTGCATGGTCCTGAAAAGGACCGTTTGTTGAACTAATTTAAGGTAATATAGGGGCCAACATTGTGGGGGCTATATACTTTCATTCTGAATCAGACGAGTCTAAAAGATTAATAACTGTTTGGGGTTGAACATTCCACAAACCATCATTTTTCCAATATTCCTCTTCCTGTTTTAAGACGTGGTCTTCACATTTAGCCCAATAATCTTTGTCTATATTTAATAAAGCGAGATTAGCAAGAGTCTTTACATCGCATATTTTGAATATTGTATTTTCATCTGCCACTTGTCCTTTTAATTTTGCCCTGATTAGTTCTATTGGATTTAAATGAGCATGGTAAGGTGGCAGCCTCAAACTTATATGACCGTGCTCTTGGATAATCTTATCTATTTGAAAAATCTTTGTCCTCTGTTTTTGCTTTACTAGAGATAGTAATTCAGGTTTTAAGTACATGTTATTAAATTGTATGTGCTCCTTTGTGAGCCATATCTTAATAGCATCTTTTGTACTGGATGACGTCGGGACTTTATCTTCAAGTGCAACAATGTTGTGGTACGCTGCATTGTCCATTATTAGGCAAGATGGTCGATCTAGTGATGGGAGAACAGAATTTTCAATCCAATGTCTAAATATGTGACCATTCATCTCAGAGTGATAATCCCGATTGTCTATGGATTTTGAAAGAAAAATGAGCTCTGCATTCTGTATTAGTCCATGTTGTCGACTACCTGCATGAGCAATTATCAAGCGCTGTCCTTTGCTGCTAGGTATTAATCTCTTAATCTTTCCATCTGATGACTGCCATTCCCTTTGGTTAGTGTGGTGAGCATTGATCCATGTTTCATCCAAGTACACAATATCATAACCTTGCTTGCGCACCTCTTTTACTTCACGTAAGTACTTGCTTCTCATGACTACTATATGTGGCTTCTCACAGATGATGTTTCGTCCATTGGAATACTTTCTGAATGTAAAGCCTGAAGCTCTCACATTCCTCCATAATGTAGACTTTGATATTTCAATACTGTTGTTCTTTTTCAGCGATACTTTTAATTTTCTTATTGTAACAGTTTCATTCATACCCAACATTTTGCGAATTTCACTTCTAATAAGTTCACTGTCGAAATTATCCAACATTTTTGCTCTTCCTTGTGATTTTGTATATTTGAAACATTGACGGTCACGTGCTTGAATCCAGCGATTAAATGACCGTTTAGATAAATCCAAAATGTGTCTTGTCCTATTCTCATGGTTTTCTAAAGAATGAAATAATCTTCCTCGTTTACCCTCTTTGCAAAAATAGTCATACATTTTTATTGCGATGTTTTGTAAACTGCAGAATTTCATTTTAAGACTCATGATAAATGTTATTGTTCCACGTTACGCCGCTGAATTAACGGAAATGGAACACACAATGTCTCGTGTTTACTACAAGTGTCTAATTGTGTCCGAAACGTTGAAAGCGTGCAAACACGTCAATTTGACCGTGTATGGATTTTTACTCGCTATTTTTAACTTAAAATACTTTAACATTAAGTTTTGACTACATCAATGGGTCGTTATAAAGTTATATAAATCAAATAAGCAAAAATAATAACCAAATGTTTTTTTTAATGAAATTAATTCCCTGTTGGGTTCTAATCATTATAAATTTACATGCAAATTTTTTTAAAACTTACAAATAGCGGTTAAAAAGATATCGATTTTAAATTTGGGCACGAGTTATGAAACGGACTATAATACAGACAGTTCGAGCAGCTCAAAAACGACAAATGATATAAACCATGACACCTTTCAGTTATCAGTGAAAAGAGAAAAGAAGAAAGAAGAATTACACTGAGTATCACATAACATTATTCTGAACTCTCTATATAGCAACATAATATAATGAGCATCGCATTTAGATATATAATATAATGCACAGCATCTATAGACATACAATATTATACCGAACGTCACATATAGATACATAATATTATAATAGACGTTTTTATTGAAAGAAAAATGCACGGTAAATGAGAAAAAGGCAGGCAAAGACAGGAGTAAACTGACACCATTAAAATATAGACAGGGGAGTCGACTACAGGGAGTAATAGCAGGGCAAAGGACATTAAGATAGATTATGTGTTAACCAACTTTCGATACGATCATGGCACGCAAAAACAGTTTTTTATTATATGATGAGTACTCTCCGCTGGCCGAACAAAATAATATAACAGGCTGCTTCGTGCCCGCGGGCTTTGAGTTGCACATACTTTGAACTTGCTCATAACGAATCCCAGCGAGATGGTGTTTATAAAACAGCGGACCGTTTGGTTGATGAGAGATGGGAAGATACCGAGGAGCGAGCGAGGCATTTAGGCTCCTCTACTAATGGGCTAGTACAGATAGAGGGCTCCTCAGTCAGTAATACTGACAGATAAGATCTTCACCTGTCCACTCCAGCTTTCACAAAGTATAACCAATCGCTCCGCACACACGGGCTAAATCAGATAACACATACACTCTCACACTCACTCACAAACCTATTCACTCACACATATACACAGTCATTCATACACTTACTCCATTCACATACTTACTCATTCATACATTCACTCACACATACTCACTAACGTACTCACACATGTACTCACTCATACACTCACTTACACACTCACACACTCTCTCACAAACAGTTATATATATATATATATACATCATCATCATCAAGTACCGGGCCTACTGGCGTAGGTGATCATGTCTCTCTACAACTTTCGATCTCGGCAGCTATTTATCATTTCTGTTGTTGACCTTCTGCCAAGCCATTCTCTTAAGCTGTCTGTTATTTTTTCTCTTTGCTTCCCTCTATCTCTTCGTCCCTCAATTTTTCAAGTTGTTACAATATATTCCAGCTGTTCTCTTCTCATTACATGGCCAAAAAATGATGATTGTTTCTTCCTAATATTGGAAATTAGCTCTCTTTTTGCTTTGACCTCTTTCAGAACATCTTCATTACTCTTCTTAGCTGTCCATGGTATTCTCAACATTCTTCTGTAAAACCGCATTTCTACAGACTCAAGTGATTTTCTTGTCTGTTGTCCTATTGTCCATGATTCACATCCATATGTTAAGACTGGCTCTACATAACATTTAAGAACTCTTAAATTAAGATAACACAACTCCGGGTTGAACACTGTTCTTCAATGAAAGATCACAGACTTAAATCATAACATGTATGAAAGACCGAGAGATGTGCAGAGAGATGGTGGCCTAACCCATGCGGCACGGCACGTGATGACGATAGTATAACAGTTACAGGAAACTCTTCATACAGACCTTCGATTCAGGAGGCAATCTGATCATCAGAAGCGGACCCATCGAGCAAGTGTAAGTATGTCTGTGTTTGTCACCTCTAGTGACTCGGGCAGATGGTGCTCGTAAACCTGGAAGGGCTGACCATCAAAGGGCAAAATCCCCCTACAGAAAAGACAATCTGCTGCCTTGAATGAAGACTGGGAACAATCAAAGGCTAAGGAAAGCAAACCTGAATAAAATGCTAGCTGAGATCGGATGCACTGGGCCACTGGCAGAACACAGTGCGACGTTTTAACAGGTACTCAATCAAAGTGGATCTAACAGAGAGCCAGTGGTGGGGTGTTGTAAACACTCCAAAGTATGATGACAGCTTTACAAGGAAGGAAAACAACACAATACTGACGTTTCGGCCTGTGGCCTTCTTCAGAATACAAGGACATCATCTATAGGCATGTTCTTGTATTCATTTGTCCCTGTATTCTGAAGAAGGCCACAGGCCGAAACGTCAGTATTGTGTTGTTTTCCTTCCTTGTAAAGCTGCCATCATACTTTGGAGTGTTTAGCACACCCCACCACTGGCTCTTTGCTACCAGCTTTACCGCAGCATTGCAATTATTTGACTGTTCCCGACATTGGATCTGACAAACTCTAGTTATGATGTTCTGTCTGTGGTGTCGATCAATTCACTTAAACAGCTGACTTCATGTGAGAGTCTGGAATCCTACTCTGATTGAGTCTTGATCGCAGTGTATATATATATATAATTATCATAATCCTCAAATACCGTTGCTGCTGGCGTAGGTGATCATGTCTCTCCACATCGTTCTGTCTCTACAATTATATATCCTCTCTGATATAGGCATCCCACGAAACTGTTCTCTGGTATCTCTTTTCCCTCTCTCTTACCTTCTATTTCTTCTTCCACCACTTTTTTTCCTCTTGTCACAACATATGTCAGCTGATCTGCTTTATTTATGTTTAAAGAGCCAAAAAAATTAAAATTATGATCTTTTCCTCCCGATATAGAAAATACACTTTTTGTTTACTTTGTCCCCTCTCACGGTATCTGGTTATTCTTTACATCTGTCTACCGTATTCTCTGTGCAGTCTATTTTTGACAATAGAAACAAGACAAAGAATTCTTAAATGTTATGCAGAGCCAGTCTTAACATATGGATGTGAATCAATGACAAAAGGACAACAGACAAGAAAATCACTGGAGTCTGTAGCCGCGATAGCTCAGTGCTTAGTGAACTGACTACAAAGGACAAGAGGTAGGGTTCGATCCCAACCGACGGCTCCGGTTCACCCAGCCTTTAATGGGTACCTGATTTTTTCTGGGAAAGTAAAGCGGCACGGGCGTAATACCGGCCACATTACCCCAAAAATCATGTGCTGAAGTTCAGTAAAATATAGGGTCACTAACATCATGTTCCCTATACGCCACTAGACTGGATGACCACAATGATTCCAAGAAACTCATTTTTCTAAATACAAGTTGAGGTCAAAGCGGGTTCCATATCTGGGAAGGAAACGAACTTGTAACTCTAACATCAATACCACTCGGGGATCGTACTGGACATTCGGCCTTGATTCTTCAATTTCATGAAGTCCTCTATCACGTCTCCTGTTTTGCCGTTACACTTAAGAGCTGAGATAAGCATTGTAGTGATTGATTCCTTCCTGCCTTCCTTCCTTCTTTCCTGTCTTTCTTCCTCCCTCTCTTCCTTCCTTTCTTTCTTCCTCCCTTCCTGCCTTCCTTCCTCCTTCTATTCCTTCCTTTCTTTCTTCCTTCCTTTCTTTCTTCCTTCCTGCCTTCCTTCCTTCTTTTCTTCCTTCCTTTCTTTCTTCCTTCCTGCCTTCCTTCCTTCTTTCCTGTCTTCCTTCCTCCCTCTCTTCCTTCCTTCATTTCTTCCTCCCTTCCTGCCTTCCTTCCTCCTTCTCTTCCTTCCTTTCTTTCTTCCTTCCTTTCTTTCTTCCTTCCTGCCTTCCTTCCTTCCTGCCTTTTTGCCTTTCTTCCTTCCTGCCTTTTTGCCTTCCTTTCTTCTTGCCTTTCTGCTTTCCTTCCTTCCTCCCCCTTCCTCCCTTCCCTCCTTCCTTCTTTCCTCCCTTCCTTTCTTCCTTCCTTCCTTCCAGCCTTCCTTCCTTCCATCTTTCCTTCCTTCCTACTCTCGTCCTTCTTTCCTTCCTTCCTTCTTTTCTTCCTTTCTGCCCTCTTCCTTCCTTCCTTACTCTTCCATCCATCTATTCATCTATCTTTTCCTTTCTCTTTCCTTCTTTCCTTGCTTCCTCATCCATCCTTCATCTTTTTCCTTCTTTCCCCGTTCACCTCCGATAGTTAAAAAAATGGAACAAAACACTCGTCCGTACTGGGATTCGAACCCACCCTCTCCCCTACTCTAGAGCACGACACTTACTGATCCACCACCTCCACTTCTCCACAAAATGACAGCAACTTTCATTAGAAGAAAGGGGGGGGGAGGGGGAAATTCCGATCTAAGTCTCACTTTCCACTGAGTCTGTTGCCCCTGTAGAATGCCATTTGACCGGAACGCTGGCTTCATTTATCTCTATGCTCCTTTGTCCTGGATCACGTGGATCGTTCAAAACGAAAACAAAATTACCAACGAGCTGACTGTGGAGTCATGCATTTTCTTTCTCACAGCATTTCACATCAGCAAAATATGTATTTTCCACTTATTTGGCTGAAGGTGGAAAAAGGTGTCTTTTCTTACAAACGAGAGCAGAGATTGCCACTTATTTTGCATGTGGAAGATAAACATGGTTTTTTTTAATGGAGAGCTCTTGTTTTTTTTAATGTTTATTTTGTTGTCATGGACTAGGAATAATAAATCTTCTTCTTCTTCTTTCATCGCTCTTTCTTTCTTTCTTTCTTTCTTTCTTTCTTTCTTTCTTTCTTTCTTTCTTTCTTTCTTTCTTCTATTTTTCTTTTCTTCTTTCTTTCTTTCTTTTATTCCTTCCTTACTACATTCCTTCTTTCTTTCTTTTTCTTTTTTCCCTTTCCTTCCTTCTCTTTCTTTATTTCTTTCTTTCTTTCTTTCATCTTCCTTTCTCTCTTTCTTTCATTCTATCTCTTTCCTTCTTTACTTATTCTTTGCACGAGAGCAAATC
Organism: Megaustenia siamemsis; assembly: GCA_032433765.1. Classification (NCBI taxonomy): domain Eukaryota; kingdom Metazoa; phylum Mollusca; class Gastropoda; order Stylommatophora; family Ariophantidae; genus Megaustenia; species Megaustenia siamemsis. The sequence continues at coordinate 7,115,918 of JAVIAB010000099.1, read as the reverse complement.
TTCCCACTTATTTAACACTCACTGCTAAATGCCACTCTCTCGTTTGGGCGCAGGGTTGTCCACAGCATCGGTAACCACAACGGCTCCATCTTTCCCTTAAGGTAATAGTTGTTCTTGTATTTCCCAGTCTGTTTTCTAATTACTTATTAATTACCGAAACTGAGTTACAAGAAATGTTAGACATTATAGTGAACGAAAGCAAAAAATAAAGGACTCAGCCATAATATCAGAAAGAAAGAAGCAATGGTAACAACAAAGAAAAAGACATCACCTCAGTGCACAATAAAGACAAGTGGAACAATATTAAAAACAGGAATTTAAATATTTGGGAACTTTGTTAACCTCAGACGGAAGATGTACAAAAGAGGTGAGATGCAGAATGGATCGGGCAAAATCAGCTTTCCAAAAAATAAGGAAGATACTATGCAATCCATTTTTGACAAAAGAAACAAGAAAAAGAGTTCTTAAATGTTATGTAGAGCCAGTCTTAACATATGGATATGAATAATGGACAATAGGACAACAGACAAGGAAATAACTTGAGGCTGTAGAAATGTGGTTTTACAGAAGAATGTTGAGAATACCATGGACAGCTAAGAAGAGTAATGAAAACGTTCTGAAAGAGGCCAAAGGAAAAAGAGAGCTAATTTCCAATATTAGGAAGAAACAATCATCATTTTTTGGCCATGTAATGACAAGAGAACAACTGGAATATATTGTAACAACTTGAAAAATTGAGGGACGAAGAGATAGAGGGAAGCAAAGAGAAAAGATACCAGACAGATTAAGAGAATGGCTTGGCAGAAGGTCAACAACAGAAATGATAAATAACTGTCGAGATCGAAAATTGTGGAGAGACACGATCTCCTACGCCAGCAGGCACGGTACTTGATGATGATGATGATTAATTACCGGTAATTATCTGAATTAAAACAAGACTTACCAGATAAGACATTAGCCACGACCCAGGAGACAATCACAGACGTTAACAGACAGCCTTTCTGACGTGTTTTCGGTGATGAGTGCCTAAGTTTGCATAAGGCCATCGTTGGCTACACGCAGGCTAGATCCTCGGCCAGTCTAGGCATTCTCTAGCGTCATATTAACTACCTGCAACGAGATGATGATTTATACATCAATAATATTATTAGTAAAATAGCAATGTAACATAATGTAATATATTAATGTAATATATTAATGTAATATAATAATGTAATATATTAAAATAAAATTATAAAGTAATATATTAATGTAATATAATAGTGTACTATAGCAATTATAGTATAATAATGTAATACAACAATGTAATATAATAAAGTAATATAATAATGTACTATAATAATGTAATACAACAATGTAATATAATAATGTACTATAATAATGTAATACAACAATGTAATATAATAATGTACTATAACAATGTAATATAATAATGTACTATAATAATGTAATATAACAATGTAATATAATAGACAACAATATAAGTAAAAAGGTTACGGTTCCCTCCCCTGCTAGGAGTACGAGGTACATGGTGTTAGCGATAATATTTTTCTATAACCGCGACACATTTTTTTGGTGATGTGGTCGGTATAATGCCAGGTCGCCTTTACTTCCCAGAAAAATCTATGGTGCCCACATTCAGATGCTGGGTGAACCCCGGAGTTGTGTTACCTCCTCCCGCTCTCCCCTCTCTTCCTGCTGGTTTCTCCTCTTTTCTCACTTCACTCTCCTTTCCACTCCCTCCACTTTTCTTACTGCGTTCTCATTCTCTTCTTGTCTCTCTCTCCTCTCTTTTTGTTGCTCTATTCTCTCTTCTTGTCGCTCTATTCTCTCTTCTTGTCGCTCTATCCTCTCTTTTTGTTGCTCTATTCTCTCTTCTTGTCGCTCTATTCTCTCTTCTTGTCGCTCTCTCCTCTCTTTTTGTTGCTCTATTCTCTCTTCTTGTCGCTCTATTCTCTCTTCTTGTCGCTCTATCCTCTCTTTTTGTTGCTCTATTCTCTTTTCTTGTCGCTCTATTCTCTCTTCTTGTCGCTCTATCCTCTCTTTTTGTTGCTCTATTCTCTCTTCTTGTCGCTCTATTCTCTCTTCTTGTCGCTCTATCCTCTCTTTTTGTTGCTCTATTCTCTCTTCTTGTCGCTCTATCCTCTCTTCTTGTCGCTCACTCCTCTCTTTTTGTTGTTCTATTCTCTCTTCTTGTCTCTCTCTCCTCTCTTTTGTTGCTCTATTCTCTCTTCTTGTCGCTCTATCCTCTCTTCTTGTCGCTCTATCCTCTCTTCTTGTCTCTCTCTCTCTCCTATATTCTTGTCGCTCACTCCTCTCTTCTTGTCTCTCTCTCCTCTCTTCTTGTCGCTCACTCCTCTCTTCTTGTCTCTCTCTCCTCTCTTCTTGTCGCTCTCTCCTCTCTTCTTGTCTCTCTCTCCTCTCTTCTTGTCGCTCTCTCCTCTCTTCTTGTCTCTCTCTCCTCTCTTCTTGTCTCTCTCTCCTCTCTTCTTGTCGATCTCTCCTCTCTTCTTGTCTCTCTCCTCTCTTCTTGTCTCTCTCTCCTCTCTTTTTGTTGCTCTATTCTCTCTTCTTGTCGCTCTATTCTCTCTTCTTGTCGCTCTATCCTCTCTTCTTGTCGCTCTATTCTCTCTTCTTGTCTCTCTCTCCTCTCTTTTTGTTGCTCTATTCTCTCTTCTTGTCGCTCTATTCTCTCTTCTTGTCGCTCTATTCTCTCTTCTTGTCGCTCTATCCTCTCTTTTTGTTGCTCTATTCTCTCTTCTTGTCGCTTTATTCTCTCTTCTTGTCTCGCTCTCCTCTATTTTTGTTGCTCTATTCTCTCTTCTTGTTGCTCTATTCTCTCTTCTTGTCGCTCTATTCTCTCTTTTTGTTGCTCTATTCTCTCTTCTTGTCGCTCTATCCTCTCTTTTTGTTGCTCTATTCTCTCTTCTTGTCGCTCTATTCTCTCTTCTTGTCGCTCTATCTTCTCTTTTTGTTGCTCTATTCTCTCTTCTTGTCGCTCTATTCTCTCTTCTTGTCGCTCTATCCTCTCTTTTTGTTGCTCTATTCTCTCTTCTTGTCGCTCTATCCTCTCTTCTTGTCGCTCACTCCTCTCTTTTTGTTGCTCTATTCTCTCTTCTTGTCTCTCTCTCCTCTCTTTTTGTTGCTCTATTCTCTCTTCTTGTCGCTCTATCCTCTCTTTTTGTTGCTCTATTCTCTCTTCTTGTCGCTCTATCCTCTCTTCTTGTCGCTCACTCTTCTCTTTTTGTTGCTCTATTCTCTCTTCTTGTCTCTCTCTCCTCTCTTTTTGTTGCTCTATCCTCTCTTCTTGTCGCTCTATCCTCTCTTCTTGTCTCTCTCTCTCTCTCCTCTATTCTTGTCGCTCACTCCTCTCTTCTTGTCTCTCTCTCCTCTCTTCTTGTCGCTCACTCCTCTCTTCTTGTCTCTCTCTTCTCTCTTCTTGTCGCTCTCTCCTCTCTTCTTGTCTCTCTCTCTCCTCTCTTCTTGTCGCTCTATCCTCTCTTCTTGTCGCTCTATCCTCTCTTCTTGTCTCTCTCTCCTCTCTTCTTGTCGATCTCTCCTCTCTTCTTGTCTCTCTCCTCTCTTCTTGTCTCTATCTCCTCTCTTCTGGTCGCTCTATCATCTCTTCTTGTCGATCTCTCCTCTCTTCTTGGCGCTCTCTCCTCTCTTCTTGTCGATCTCTCCTCTCTTCTTGTCTCTCTCTCCTCTCTTCTTGTCTCACTCTCCTCTCTTCTTGTCTCTCTCTCCTCTCTTCTTATCGCTCTCTCCTCTCTTCTTGTCGCTCTCCCCTCTCTTCCTGCTGGTTTCTCCTCTTTTCTTACTTCACTCTCCTTTCCACTCCCTCCACTTTCTTACTACGTTCTCCTTGCCGCTCCCTTCTTGTCTCTCTCTCCTCTCTTCTTGTCTCTCTCTCCTCTCTTCTTGTCGCTCTCTCCTCTCTTCTTGTCGCTCTCTCTCCTCTCTTCTTGTCGCTCTCTTCTCTTTTTTTGTAGCTTCCATATCTCTTCTTGTCGCTCGCTTCTCTCTTTTTGCCGCTTCCATATCTCTTCTTGTCGCTCTCTTCTCTCTTCTTCTCGCTCTCTTCTCTCTTCTTGTCTCTTTCTCACCTCTTCTCGTCGCTCTCTTCTCTCTTTTTGCCGCTTCCATATCTCTTCTTGTCGCTCTCTCCTCTCTTGTTGTCGCTCTTTTCTCTCTTCTTGCCACTTTCTCACCTTTTCTTGTCGCTCTCTCCTCTCTTCTTGTCTCTTTTCTCTCTTCTTGCCACTTTCTCACCTCTTCTTGTCGCTCTCTCTCCTCTCTTCTTGTCGCTCTCTTCTCTCTTCTTGCCTCTTTCTCACCTCTTCTTGTCGCTCTCTTCTCTCTTTTTGCCGCTTCCATATCTCTTCTTGCCGCTCTCTTTTGTTGTCGCTCTTTTCTCTCTTCTTGCCACTTTCTTATCTCCTATTGTCGCTCTCTCCTCTCTTGTTGTTCATTTCTCCTCTCTTCTTGTCTCTTTTTCACCTCTTCTTGTCGCTCTCACC
>JAVIAB010000099.1:7103898-7106398 GCA_032433765.1 Megaustenia siamemsis | reverse complement strand
ATCTTTCTATTTTATATCTCGTTGCTCACCCTACCCCATCTTTCTATTTTATATCTTGTTGCTCACCCTACCCCATCTTTCTATTTTATATCTCGTTGCCCACCCTACCCCATCTTTCTATTTTATATCTCGTTGCCCATCCTACCCCATCTTTCTATTTTATATCTCGTTGCCCATCCTACCCCATCTTTCTATTTTATATCTCGTCGCCCATCCTACCTCTCCTCATGTAGCATTCACATCTCTCTCTCTCTCTCACTCTCTCTCTCTCTCCTTTCTTATTTCAACATCCTACTTTCCTCTCCCTCCACTTGATCATCTAACATGTAGTTTAGATAATTGTGCTTCACCGTTTGTTGTCGTTGTCCCTGTATTCTGAAGAAGACCACAGGCCGAAACGTCAGTATGTTGTTGTGTTCCTTCCTTGTAAAGCTGTCACCATACCTTGTAGTGTGTATAAAACACCCCACTATTGGATCCTTCTAATTGACCCATTTTGTTTAATCCTCAAATCATTAATGTAACTTAATAATAAAACCTGTATGATACATACATTACACATAGAACACATAGACTTAAATTAATCGCAGTATGTAGCAACTTAGGCTATTCAAATCAAATGTACTATCAACCCTTACGTATGCGTGTGAAAGCTGGAAAACAACAAGAGATATAGAAACAAGTTGAACGCATTCGAAAATAAATGTCTAAGGAAAATACTTGGTATAGAATGGAACGAATTCAAAACAAACGAGGAAATTAGAGAAATCGCCAATCAACCACTAATATCTTCAGTAATAAAGAAAAGACGATGGTCATATGTTGGACATGTGATGAGAAGAGATAATAATCGAATAGCAAAGCAAGCCCTCATATGGGAAACAACAGGTAAAAGAAAAAGAGGAAGACCCAGGGAGACACTGAGAAGAACATTGATGAGAGAGGCAAGAGCAGCAGGAATCGGCTCCATCAATGAGATAGAACTGCTTGCACAGAACAGAGACAGATGGCGAGATTTGATAAAATATCTTTAAAAGAAAACTGCTAGAACAAAAATTCATATAGGAGAAGGTGTATCTTGGTCTACGCCCTATGGGCCGGTTACGGCTCGAAAGGTCAATAGATAGATAGATAGATAGATAGATGTAGCAGACAAAAATTGAATTATAAACATATACATGTATGCTTAGGGAACAGGCCAATAATTTCAGTGCTGCGGTAAAGCTCGTAGCAAGGAGCCAGTAGTGGGGTGTGGTATACATTCCAAGGTTATGGTTATGGAATGCCTCAGTATTACTGCAAACGAATTAAAATTCATAATTGTTCAACCGCCCGTGCCAGTGGAATCATCCGAATTACTAACTCATCTCCCAAACAAAGAAAGGTAGTTGTAGTCCCCATCGTAGCAGTCTCAGCACACGCCAAAGACATAAGGCGAAACCACACAGAAAGTGAACACAGCCAACTGTTCCAGTTCAGATATCATCATTCCTCGTAGACAATCGAGATATCGAAACATGATCAAAACGGATGAGACACACAGCTCACGGTGTGCACAGAGCACTTAACTCAGTAGCTCCTGCAACAAGCCTGACTTGGAATATGAGGAAACTGCAACAAGGAACACTTTTCATACATAGCCTTTAATGGTTCCTGCCGCCTATCCACATTATTGACCGGAAGTTCATGTCCTCCAGAAAATGATGATCGCCATTTTAAGATAAAATACTCCAAGGTATTCTGAAGAAGGCCGCAGGCCGAAACATCCGTATTTTGATGTGTTTCTTCTTTGTAAAGCTGTCACCATACCTTGGAGTGTATAGCACACCCCACTACTATATAGTAAAAAGTAAAGTAAAGTACCCCCGCCACGCCAAGTGGCGTATAGGGAAATATGGTGTTAGTGACCCTATACTTTACAGACCTTCAGCACATGATTTTTGGGTAATGTGGTCGGTATTACGCCCGTGCTGCTTTACTTTCCCAGAAAAAAATCCGGTACCCATTTAAGGCTGGGACACCCCACTACTGGCTCCTATATATTTGCTTGCTTGCATTAGCTCGATGAGTGGAGGAGTACTCATCTTCGTCATCTGTCCTTTAAAAGGACGTTACGTGGGTGTGTCTGCCTTTCGTTTGTGGTTTGCAGTAAAGTAAAAAAGTCAAGAGCCCCCGTCACGCGAAGTGGCGTATAGGGAATATGGTGTTAGTGACCATAATTTTTACAGACCTTTGGCACATGATTTTTGGGGTAATGTGGTCGGTATTACGCCCGTCCTGCTTTACTTTCCCGGAAAAAAATCCGGTACTCATTTAAGGCTGGGTGAACCCGGAAGCCGTCGATCAGGATCGAACACGACCTTTTGTCCTTTGTAGTCCAGTTCACTAACAACTGAGCTATCGCGACTCCTGTGGTTTGCAGTATAACTGTGACATTTTTGCCTTTCGGCCCAACACATCCGACTACAGTAGGACATTTTTGACAGAGGTTATCTTGGTT
>JAVIAB010000099.1:7083898-7098898 GCA_032433765.1 Megaustenia siamemsis | reverse complement strand
CTTCTTCCTCTTCAGTTTCTCCTTCCTGTTTCATCTCCTTCTTCCTCTTCAGTTTCTCCTTCTTCCTGTTTCATCACCTTCTTCCTCTTGTGTTTCTCCTTCTTCCTGTTTCATCTCCTTCTTCCTCTTCAGTTTCTCCTTCCTGTTTCATCTCCTTCTTCCTCTTCAGTTTCTCCTTCTTCCTGTTTCATCACCTTCTTCCTCTTGTGTTTCTCCTTCTTCCTGTTTCATCTCCTTCTTCCTCTTGTGTTTTCTCCTTCTTCCTGTTTCATCTCCTTCTTCCTCTTCAGTTTCTCCTTCCTGTTTCATCTCCTTCTTCCTCTTGTGTTTCTCCTTCCTGTTTCATCTCCTTCTTCCTCTTGTGTTTCTCCTTCTTCCTGTTTCATCTCCTTCTTCCTCTTGTGTTTCTCCATCTTCCTGTTTCATCTCCTTCTTCCTCTTGTGTTTCTCCTACCTGTTTCATCTCCTTCTTCCTCTTGTGTTTCTCCTTCTTCCTGTTTCATCTCCTTCTTCCTCTTGTGTTTCTCCTTCTTCCTGTTTCATCTCCTTCTTCCTCTTGTGTTTCTCCATCTTCCTGTTTCATCTTTATTCTCACTCGTGTGATTCTTCTTATTCCTCTTGTTTCCCCTTCTTCTCTCCTTTTGTGTTTGTCTTTCTTCTCCCTATTTCCTCTATTTCCTCCTCTCTCTCAATCCCTGCCCACAGAGCCATACTAGTTTCTGGAGGCACCACAAAGAGGTGGCGTAGAATCAGGACAGTTTTGTTTCACTGATTCAGGCCTAAACAGTCAGCTATGATACGCTGACTGCTTTCAGCCCTGGTACTAACAGGGAAATCCCCCCCCCCCCCACCAAAAAAAATATATAAATTGAATATTTATAGCAGCTTTTAGTTAACTAGAATGTACTATATATAATATGTATCTATAAACAGAACAAAACTAGCAAAGGGGCTAAATTCATAATTGATAAATAGCATATATTTTTGTTATTCTCATAAAGAAATAAGTATTTTTTTTTAAATGTCAGAAGTCATGGAATTCCTGTAAATTATGACAAGCTGTTGACACGAGCAGTTTATCAGGGTATGGTGTTGGCTGGGAGGATGGGCCGCAGGAATTGGAGGAATGCAGGAGATGACGGGGAGATGCGGAAAATTAGCCTCATTTCGAATTGGTAAAGTGAGGCGTGAGAAACGTGGATTGCAGTTGAGATGTTGTGAGGATGCTGGGGACTCTGTGGGAGACTCAACATTGGTGAGAGGAATAGGGAAGAATTGTTAGGTAATGCTTTTTGAACGTGAGGTGACAGGGAATAGACGAAATAGTGGAGACTAGGTAAAGTTGAGTAAAGAAATTCATCATCATCAAGTATAATGCTGGCGTAGGTGATCATGTCCCTCCACAACTTTCAATCTCGACAGTTATTTATCATTTCTGTTATTGACCTTCTGTCAAGCTATTCTCTTAAGCTGTCTGGTATTTTTTCTCTTTGCTTTCCTCTATCTCTTCGTCCCCCAATATATTCCAGTTGTTCTCTTCTCATTACATGGCCAAAAAATGATGATTGTTTCTTCTTAATATTGAAAATTAGTTCTCTTTTTGCTTTGGCCTATTTCAGAACGTTTTCATTATTCTTCTTAGCTGTCCATGGTATTCTCAACATTCTTCTTCAAACCACATTTATACAGACTCCAGTGATTTTCTTATATTTTTTCTTATTGTCTACGATTCACATCCATATGTTAAGACTGGCTCTACATAACATTTAAGAACTCTTTTTCTTGTTTCTATTGTCAAAAATGGATTGCATAGTATCTTCCTCATTTTTTGGAAATCTGATTTTGCCCGAGCCATTCTACATCTCACCTCTGTTGTACATCTTCCATCTGAGATTAACATTGTTCCCAGATATTTAAATTCATTTACCTGTTTTAATATTGTTCCACTTGTCTTTATTGTTCATTGCGGTGATGTCTTTTTCTTTGTTGTTACCATTACTCATGTCTTTTTGCTATAAAGGCTAAGCCCTTTATTTTTGCTTTCTTTCACTATAATATCCAACATTTCTTATAACTCATTTTCACTCTTAGCGATTAAGACTGTAACATCAGCATACCTTAGATTATTTATATTATGACCTCCAATTGTTATTCCAGGCTTGCCCCTTATGGATCTTAAAATAATCTCACTATAAATATTAAGCAAACCTGTTTACTGGTACTGGTTACCTCGACTATACCACTACAGGTAATACTAATACCTGTGCCCTCGACTATACCACTACAGGTAATACTAATACCTGTGCCCTCGACTATACCACTACAGGTAATACTAATACCTGTGCCCTCGACTATACCACTACAGGTAATACTAATACCTGTGCCCTCGACTATACCACTACAGGTAATACTAATACCTGTGCCCTCGACTATACCACTACAGGTAATACTAATACCTGTGTATAACCATAAGAATTTCATCATCATCGAGTGCCGTCTCCGCACCGAAGGTTGGCTACCATGGAGCGCCATTCCGCTCTGTCTCTTGCTTTGATGGTGCAGATTGTCATAGGTTGACTTGTCCATATTTTGATGTTACTCGTCCATGTTAGTCTTGGTCTGCCTCTGCCCCTTTTAATTTGTATTTTTCCTTCCAATATTACATTTACTGGGCTGTTGTGTCTTTTAACATGCCCCAAAAATTAAATTTGTCTTTTCTTAATTGTATTTAGTAGTTCTCTTTTCATTTTTAGTTGTTTTAAAACGTCATCGTTTGTTTTCTTTTCCTTCCATCCAATTCTACCTATTCTTCTATATATCCACATTTCAAAGGCTTCAATTTTCTGTTCTATTTTCTGGTCTAATGTCCATGTTTCTGCACTATACATGAATATTGAGAAGATGTAACATTTTGCTCTGTGAGGCCACAGAGATGAGGTTTCTCAGAAGAATGTTGAGAGTTCCCTGGACAGCTAAAAATAAGACCACGGAGAAAATTCTCAAAAAGGCCAGCACAAAATGAGAGTTGATAAAGAAAATAAAACAGGAAAAAAAGTGGCATTTTTCAGGTATGTCACGAGAAGAGGAAAGTTGGATTCGTCCGTCCGTCCGTCCCTCCTTCCACCCACCCACCCACCCACCCAACACCCACCCATCCATCATCTATCTGTCTTGTCTGTCTGTCTGTCTGTCTATCTGTCTTGTCTGTCTGTCTGTCTATCTGTCTGTCTGTCTATCTGTCTATCTGTCTATCTGTCTATCTGTCTATCTGTCTGTCTATCTGTCTATCTATCTGTCTTGTCTGTCTATCTGTCTGTCTGTCTATCTGTCTTGTCTGTCTGTCTGTCTTGTCTGTCTGTCTGTTTGTATATCTGTCTTGTCTGTCTGTCTGTCTATCTGTCTATCTGTCTTGTCTGTCTGTCTGTCTGTCTGTCTGTCTGTCTATCTGTCTGTCTGTCTGTCTGTCTGTCTATCTATCTATCTTGTCTGTCTGTCTGTCTATCTGTCTATCTATCTGTCTTGTCTGTCTGTCTGTCTGTCTGTCTATCTATCTTGTCTGTCTGTCTATATGTCTTGTCTGACTGTCTGTCTGTCTATCTGTCTATCTGTATATCTGTCTATCTGTCTATCTGTCTATCTGTCTATCTGTCTATCTGTCTGTCTTGTCTGTCTGTCTGTCTATCTGTCTATATTATTGCCGCAAATATATAATTCCTGGGACTTGCAGGGGAAACTATAGAACTGAAGAATAGCACCGCATGCTCACTGCAGCCCCCCCCCCCCCCCCCCCACAAGGAACTCAAGCCACAGAATTTATCAAACCATCAGAACAATAAAACCGTTCAGCCTACATTGTTTCGAACCGGCGTCCGTCTGATTTGAAGAACACAATGGTTCTTATCCAAATTATCCATCCGGTTAAAAACCAGACAATATTCAAAACTAGAAAAGCGGTAGACAGAGATAAAAAAGATAAATTACCTGAAGAGTAGTAGACACGACAGCGAATGACAGAAGAGACTAAAGAATTCTTGTTGATGGCTTATGTCCAGGTGAAAAGAAAGAAGGTAGGAATAGAATATAGAAGACGTTGACATATTACGTCATTATGAGCCTAGTCAAGATTTTGACGTCAAGACGTCAGGAAGTAAGTATGTTGAAAGCAGCAGGCCACTCATTGCTGACTGCTGTCGTCAGGATCAGTGACATGGAACTGATCAAGATCAGACTCCGATTCCTCCCCTCCCCGTAGCTTTGGAAATAGACTAATCGGGCGATGGAAGAGAGGGGGGAACCGCAGACGGAAACGGAAATGCGGGATTTGAAAAAAAAAACAAAAAACAAATAAACGTCGTGGTTTGAATAAATTGGGGTTAAGGCAAAGAAATGCAAATGAATGCATAAAAATGCAGTAAAGCTGAATATGAGGAAAAATTAAAAAATTTAAAAAAATGGTATATTAGAAGCTTTACGTGATAAGTGGAAGACACAGACTAAACAACGTTTCGGCCAATAGGCCTTCAGCAGGAACAAACAAGAAAAACCCACACACAAAACTAATAACGAAACATTAAAACAAAAATATTCGAAATATGTTAAAGAAAATAAACTAAAAATGTCTATACTGTGTGTATGAAACGGAAATGGTAACAAAAGTGTGGCTGTCGTGAATGTGCAGAAATGTGCAAAAATGTGCGCAAATGCACACCGAACCAGAGGAGTTCACACAGGGGTCAGTGTGCAAACACAAAGGAGAAAGAATAGAACAGTAGACTAACAGGTGCTCAAAAGGCGGTAAGAGTGAGATGTCTGAGAGTGCGGTACAAAAAAAAACAAATGAGGGGTAAGGAGCACAGAAAAAAGGTATAGAGGAGAACACCGAAGTGTCTCATAAGGGACTAGAGGAGAAGAACTATAAATAGCATGGCATAGTAGATAAACCAAAGATCCCAAATATGTGCCGTAGAGAAGGCTATACAAAAGGGAAGGAGCAACCAAAAGGAAACTTTTAGAATAAAATTGGTTTGACCACGTGATAAAACAAAACAAAAACAAAAACATAACACGAGGAGCCTTCAATAAACATTGCGAGAACAACAAATCCAAATGCCGACCACGACAAAGATGGATTGATGAAATATTAGAAACATTAGGAAACATAACAGCAGCAGAGGCCAACAGAAGAACAAAAGATGGATTGATGAAATATTAGAAACACTAGGAAACATAACAGCAGCAGAGGCCAACAGAAGAACAAAAGATGGATTGATGAAATATTAGAAACACTAGGAACCAATATATATATATAAATTTTTTTGCGTTCGCGCCAGCTGTCATCTCTAACAAAGTCCCTAGAGACTAGGAACTGAATTTTGTGTGTTAATCCATTTTTACCTGGCAGCCGTGTGAACAGTGGTCCCCTCGCCGTACAGGCAGAATACTACGTCTTCAGAGGTACTCATATTTTTTCCGTCGATGAGTAATTGACGTTTCAAGCCGGGCCTCGCTGCTGAGACCAGGGGTGGTTGCCGCTGAGAGAAATAAAAAAAATAAAACTCCCAACTGGTGCAGCCGGGATTTGAACCCACAACCTCTCTGTCTCAAGGCCGGCGTTTTGCCTCGAGACCAACCATTTCCCCCCCCCCCCCCCCCCCCCGAGGAAAAATAAGGGCAACAAATGCAAAAAAAAAAAAAAAATCCCACAAATTATATCTTCCCTCAACGGTAAAAAGCAAAGGATGAAGGATAAAAGATGATGGAGAAGGAGAAGACAAGAATAAGGAGAAGAAGAGAATAAGGAGAAGACGAGAATAAGGAGAAGACGAGAATAAGGAGAAGACAAGAATAAGGAGAAGACGAGAATAAGGAGAAGACGAGAATAAGGAGAAGACGAGAATAAGGAGAAGACGAGAATAAGGAGAAGACGAGAATAAGGAGAAGACGAGAATAAGGAGAAGACGAGAATAAGGAGAAGACGAGAATAAGGAGAAGACGAGAATAAGAACAAAAACGTTGCGCTGAATTCATCAACATCATCATCAAGTACCGGGCCTGGTGGCGTAGGTGATCATGTCTCTCCACAACTTTCGATCTCAGCAGCTATTTATCATTTCTGTTGTTGACCTTCTGCAAAGCCATTCTCTTAAGTTGTCTGGCATCTTTTCTCTTTGCTTCCCTCTATCTCTTTGACCCTCAATTTTCCAAGTTGTTACAATATATTCCAGCTGTTCTCTTCTCATTACATGACCAAAAATGATGATTGTTTCTTCCTAATATTGGAAATTAGCTTTTTTGCTTTGGCCTCTTTCAGAACGTTTTCATTACTCTTCTTAGCTGTCCAGGTATTCTCAACATTCTTCTGTAAAACCACATTTCTACAGACTCCAGTGATTTTCTTGTCCGTTGTCCTATTGTCCATGATTCACATCCATATTGTCTCATTATGAACGGTCTAATTTTGCTGCTATGGACTCAGCGACCTGTGAGCTGACGCCCTTCCGCCCAATGCCATGTAATGATATATGTAGACAATTCTGAGTTCTCCTGCATTTTCGTCCTGGTCCATTGAAAAGGCAAAAAGTAAAAATTTCCAGGCAAAAAAAGTAATTTTAATGTCATGAAGAACATACTAACATCAGGAGGCGAAGGCGCGCCTCCCAGCACCAGAGCTGGAAGTTGTCAGCGACCCACAGCTGATGGCTTGCGCCAGGATCGGTGAACCAAAACCATCCAGACCCTGCTCCACCTTTCCGTGGTGCCTCAAGTAACAGACTGACCTGTCTAGTCTGGCCAAGCGAGTAGGGATCGAAGAGGGAAGACAAACCGGTTCTCAAAAATGTCGTGCTGAAGTCGGATGTGTTGGGCCAAAAGGCACAGATATCACAGTTATACTGCAAACGTCAACACAACGCAGACACGTCCACTTAACGTCCTTTTAAGGGCGGATGATGAAGAGGTATACTCCTTAAGTCATCGGGCCAACACCAGGGCTAATAACCCTAGACATACCATATAGACATACATACCAGATAGACAGACATACCATATAGACAGACAAACCAGACAGATAGACCAGTCACGGCAGACACATAGCTAGATAGATAGATAGATAGATAGATAGGTAGGTAGGTAGGTAGGTAGGTAGGTAGGTAGGTAGGTAGGTAGATAGATAGGTAGATAGGTAGATAGATAGATAGATAGATAGATAGATAGATAGATAGATAGATAGATAGATAGATAGATAGATAGATAGATAGATAGATAGATAGATAGATAGATAGATAGATAGATAGATAGATAGATAGATAGATAGATAGATAGATAGATAGATAGATAGATAGATAGATAGATAGATAGATAGATAGATAGATAGATAGATAGATAGATAGATAGATAGATAGATAGATAGATAGATAGATAGATAGATAGATAGATAGATAGATAGATAGATAGATAGATAGATAGATAGATAGATAGATAGATAGATAGATAGATAGATAGATAGATAGATAGATAGATAGATAGATAGATAGATAGATAGATAGATAGATAGATAGATAGATAGATAGATAGATAGATAGATAGATAGATAGATAGATAGATAGATAGATAGATAGATAGATAGATAGATAGATAGATAGATAGATAGATAGATAGATAGATAGATAGATAGATAGATAGATAGATAGATAGATAGATAGATAGATAGATAGATAGATAGATAGATAGATATATAGATAGATAGATAGATAGATAGATAGATAGATAGATAGATAGATAGATAGATAGATAGATAGATAGATAGATAGATAGATAGATAGATAGATAGATAGATAGATAGATAGATAGATAGATAGATAGAATGTTTCAATAAAATATTTGAGACAGTGTCACTTGTCGAGAACTTCCGCGCCGTTTAAGAACATGTTCCGAGAACATCTTCGCCGTTTAAGAACACGTACTAGCTCAGTACTGCGTTTAATGAGCTCAATTAGTTAGTTCTTGGCAAAACGTACTTGCTCATCGCTGCCGCACTCTGCTGCCCTGTGCCAGATGTCTGTACCTCAAACACCCGCCTCTACTGAGCGATAAATCATCATTCTATGCACAGCTGTGTCTTCATGATATTTTAGTCTTGGTTAATTTGTTTACTTCTTAAAATGATCATCTCTACACTTTCAGCGCCGCGTGATGTCACACAGGACAAGTAGCTTCTTTCGCGATCCATCTCTATTCTGGGAGAGATGTTCGATCTCACCTAGAGGTGAATCTATGGAGACAAATGATAATAAATGAATGTGCTGTTTCGTCCTAAATGTTTGTCTCCAACGCAAGTATTCAGCCCTACCCTATCCGGGAGATACTTGTCTTAACAGGAAAAATATTTCCGAGCTGTGATCGCAGCCTTATGCTATAGTCATGGGAAAGCCTTCGTGAAAGGACATTACCCACGAAGCTAATTTTTCAGTTAGCTGAGTGGCAGTGTTCTCTAGCGTTTGACTTTTCGTGGCAAGGCGCTGTGCCACTGAGTACGGGTTCGATCCTGCCTTGGTCCATATTTTTTTCCTGTTGTTGATTATTTGTCATTTTTTCCGAGTGCTATAAACATACCCCTTCCTCTGAATTGATTCACTAATGAATCTATGCCTGCCAACTTTGCTTCTCTTTGCTTGTTCTTTTTAGTGTCTATTTAGGTCTTCATCTTTTTCTGTATCTTGATGTTTCACATATAAAAGCCTGTTTTGGGAATTCTCTTGTTGTCCCTTCTCAGTAAATGTCCAACATTTGTCCATCTTCTTTCCTTAATTGTAGGTGAGATCGTTGGTTGCATGATCATTTCTTTTATCTCAATATTAGTCTTGATTCATTCATTTGTTGACGGAATATTTTTCTTTGACATTTATCATCGCCAGACCTGCACATTAATGGAAAGATAATCAATAAACTAAGATATGTAGATAATAACCTGATGATATACTGATGATAACTTGATGATAACTTGATGATATACTGATGATAACTTGATGATAACTTGATGATAACTTGATGATATGCTGATGATAACTTGATGATATACTGATGATAAGTTGATGATATGCTGATAATAACTTGATGATATACTGATGATAACTTGATGATACTGTATTACAAGCAGAAAATCTTAAAGATTTACAACAATTACTTAATGAAATAAACATGACAAGCAAAAAATACGGACTAGATATGAATATCAAAAAGACTAAAACTATGATCATAAACAAAGAAGATACTCAAAACCTACAAGTGGATATCAAAATTGAAGGAATAGACCTGGAGACAGTTCAGAACTACAACTACCTTGGACATACTATAACCAGTGATGGAAAATGTACAACTGAAATAAACAAACGAATAGGAATGGCAAAAAGTAATTTTAATGCCATGAAAAATATACTAACAACAAAACAAATAACACCAGGGCTAAAACTAAGAATAACAAAATCTTTATCTTCTCAACATTCCTGTATGGAATGAAATATCTACAGAAATATGGACATTAGACAAGAAAACAGAACAGAAAATTGAAGCAATTTGTATTGTGGATATGTAAAATAATAGATAGAATTGGATGGTAGGAAAAGAAAACACAGGATGAAGTCTTAAAACAACTAAAAATGAAAGGAGAACTACTAAATAATTCAATCGAGACAAATACCATTTTTGGGCCTTGTTAAAAGACACAACAGCCTACTAAAAGTAATCTTGGAAGGGAAAATACAAGGTAAAATAGGCAGACCAAGATTGAAATGGACGAGTAACAGCAAAAGATGGACAAATCAGCATATGACAACCTGCACCATAAAAGCAAGAGACAGAACGGAATGGCTCTTCGTGGTAGCCAACCTTCGAGGCGACGACAGCACTTAATGAAAAGATGCTATTTATCTTCAAAAGCGTCTACTTTTTTCTTAAATCTCTTTCGATGTTTTTCAGCTTTCACGCGCATTGGTAAGTGTTGATAAAACGTTTGAGTTGAATATTCTCAAAGAGAAATGAAGAAGGAAATAAGAAGAAATGACTTTATTTATGTCCAAAGTTATTTCTGCTCTGGTCGAACGTACTTAGATCTCTGTTCATTTCTCTTGTTTATATTCTTTCTATCCACTTTTTTGGGGGGTTTCTGAGGAAGGCTGTATGTGAGGCCGAAACGCCATGTTTGTTTGTTTGCTCTCTACCGTGGAGATGTCTGTCTTCCTGACAACCAACTGAGGGAACGAAAGATAGAAGCAGAGGGAACGAATGTCACATTCATCATCATCATCATCATGTGCATACCGGTTGGCGTAGGCGATCATGTCCTTCCACAATCTTCTATCTACAGTGCATCGTATCAGTTCTGTTGTTGACTGTTTCCATGCCATGATAACAAAAGCTATCCAGTATTTTCTCTCTTTGTCGTCCGCGATCTCTTTTTCCTTTTATTTTGCCAGTTGTAACCAAGTGTTCTAGCTTTCCTCTTCTCATGATGTGCCAAAAAAATGTTGATTGTTTCTGTGTTTTTTTTTTTGGAGCTCCCTTTTTGTATTGGCCTCTTTGAGAACTTCCTCATTGGTCTTTTTAGCTGTCCAGGGAACTTTCAACATTCTTCTGAGAAATCCCATCTCTGTGGCCTCTAATCGTCTTTTCATTTGTTTGTCTACTGTCTATGATTCGTTTCCATAGGTCAGAATTGACTCTATATAGCACCGATGAACTCTCTTTCTCATTTCTATTGACATAGACTTGTTGCATAAGATATTTTTCATTTTCTGAAATGCTATTTTGACCTGAGCTATTCTGCTTTTTATTTCTGTGGTGCATCTCCCATCTGATGTTATTATTGTGCCCAAGTATTTGAAACGTTGCACTTGTTTCAGATTTGTCTCGTTTATTTGTATGCTGCATGATGGTGATGATTGTTTCTTCGATATAACCATTACTTCTGTTTTCTTACTATTTAGACTGATACCCTTTTAGTTGCTATGTTTTACTATTATGTCTATCATTTCTTGTAGCTCATTCTCTGTCTCTGCTATTAAGACTGTGTCATCTGCATATCGTAAATTATTTATGTTGTGACCGTTGATTTCAATTCCTTTTTTGTCTACTATTGATCTCATAATATATTCGCTGTAAAGTAAAAACAAATCCGGCGACAGAACACAGCCTTGTCTGACCTCTTGTTTTATATATTGGAATTGTTTGGTAATAATAAGTAACAGTAGTTTACTGTAAATTAAAAGTGGCATTTTAATTCCAATTATACAAATATTGCAACATGTATGAATGATTGTCATGGGGAAACTACATTCCTCTCATTGTTGAGATTGGTATTTTTTGGAGTGGTTCACATTTGTGACGCTGAACAAAGAAATTCATATTCTAGATTGGTTAATGTTTATGCTATTGATATTTTTAATTAAATAAATTATTATTTGGTGGCACTAGATGATGATGAATTAAATAAAGATAATGAGAACAAATATTTAAAAAATTTGACAAATTTAATCCTGTCTGGAATAAAATAAACATATTTTTGTAGTAATTTTGAACCAGTCTTAACATATGTATGTGAATCATGGACAATAGGACAACAGACAAGAAAATCACTGGTGGCTATAGAAATGTGATTTTACAGAAGAATGTTGAGAATACCATGGACAGCTAGGAAGAGTAATGAAGGTGTTCTGAGAGAGGCCAAAGCAAAAAGAGAGCTAATTTCCAATATTAGGAAGAACAATCATCATTTTTTAGCCATGTAATGAGAAGAGAACAGCTGGAATATATTGTAACAACTGGGAAAATTGAGGAACAAAGAGATAGAGGGAAGCAAAGAGAAAAGATACCAGACAGATTAAGAGAATGGCTTGGCAGAAGGTCAACAACAGAAATGATAAATAGCTGCCGAGATCGAGAGTTATGGAGAGACATTATCACCTACGCCAGCAGACATGGAGCTTGACGATGATGATAATATAATTACCTATTTATCTATTTACCTTCCGAGCCGTAGCCGGCCCATAGGGCATAGACCCAGATAGTCCTACTCTTATCTAAATTTTTATCCTAGCAGTTTTCAAACCTTGTAAAGATCTTTTATCAAATCTTGCTATTTGTCTCTGTTCTGTACAGGCAACTCTATCTTATTGAGGGAGCCGATTCCTGCTGCTCTTGCCTCTCTGATAAATGCTCTTCTTATGTGTCTCTCTGGGTCGGCCTCTTTTCCTCTTACCTGCTGTTTCCCACATGAGACTTGCTTTGCTATTCGGTTATTATCTCTTCTCATCACATGTCCAACATATGACCATCGTCTTGTCTTGACGAATAGAATTATAGTCAGTAAAGTAAAGAGCCCCCGTCACGCCAAGTGGCACATATGGAATATGGTGTGTGACTAGAAATTTTACAGACCTTCGGCACATGATTTTTGGGGTTATGTGGTCGGTATTACGTCCGTGCCGCTTCACTTTCCCCCCAAAAAAATTCGGTACCCATTTTAAGGCTGGGTGAACCCAGACGCCGTCGGTCGGGATCGAACCCTACCCCTTGTCCTCTGTAGCCCAGCTCACTAACCACTGAGCTATCGCGGCTTCCTGAATAGGATTATACTGAAGTTTAATTTCAGAATTGAGAAAACTTAGGAAGGCTCATCATCATGTACCCTGCCGGTTGGCGTAGGCGATCATGTCCCTCCACAATCTTCTATCTACAGTGCATCGTATTAGTTCTGTTGTTGACTGTTTTCCATGCCATGACACCAAGCTATCCAGTATTTTCTCTCTTTGTCGTCCGCGATCTCTCTTTCCTTTTATTTTGCCAGTTGTAACCAAGTATTCCAACTTAGGAAAGCTACTTACTAAAATACCTCGATCATTTTGTTTTGGATATTTCATTAAGAGTTAGCTATGTAGGATTAGTTATATTTACTTGCATATCTGTGTGTGTTGTTGTTTGTCTGTTCCTGCTGAAGGCCTATTGAGCCGAAACGTCGTTCAAATCTGTGTCGTCTTCTAACCACGTAAAGCTTTTACAATACCTCTTTTCTATTTTTTTTCTATTTTCCCTTACTAAAATACCATCCATTAACAGCTGTGAAGTGTTGGAGAAAGAAAGAGACAAAGAGACAAAGACTGAAGGATGAACAATAGTGGACCCCAGAATAGGGGTCAGCCTCAGTTTAGCCAGACCGTGTGAGTGACCAGTAACCACAGGTCGGGAGGACAATAGCGTTGATTGTCAACAAAGAAAGTGTCCGGGGGCAAAGCAAGTCTCCCCCAAAGTTGGACCATCTGTCTGGTTTATGTGTAGGACACTTGGAGCCTGGAATTAGTCACGGCCGCTCAACCAATTCACGGGGTCATTCGGTTATATCAGCGTATTTAATGTGTATCATTATCATTTAGTGCCGTATCCGCATCGAATGTTGGCTGCCATGGAGCGCCATTCAGCTCTGTCTCTGGCTTTGATGGTGCAGGTTGTCTTCGGCTGACTTGTCCATCTTTTGATGTTAGTCTTGGTCTGCCTCTGCTTCTTTTACCTTGTAATTTCCCTTCCCAGATTACTTTTAGTAGGCTGCTGTGTCTTTTAATATGCCTCAAAAAATTTCATTTGTTTTGTTTGAATTGTGTTTCGTAGTTCTCTTTTGTCATGAAAATATACTAACATCAAAACAAATAACAGCAGGGCTAAAACTGAGAATAGCAAAATACATGTATTATATCTTCAACATTCCAATATGGTGCAGAAACATGGACATTAGACACGAAAACAGAACAGAGAATTGAAGCCTTTGAAATGTGGATTTATAGAAGAATAGTAATAATTGGATGGAAAGAAAAGATAACAAACGAGGAAGTTTTAAAACAACTAAAAATGAAAAGAGAACTACTAAATACAATTCAAACGAGACAAATGTGATTTTTGAGCCATAAAAGATACAACAGCCTAATAAAAGTAATCTTAGAGGGGAAAATACAAGGTAAAAGAGGCAGAGGCATACCAAGACTAACATGGACGAGTAACATCAAAAGATGGACAAATCAGCCTATGACAACCTGCACCATCAAAGCAAGAGACAGAGCGGAATAGCGCTCCATGGTAGTCAACCTTCGTTGCGGAGACGGCACACGATGATGAGTTTTCTTTTAAATTTAGTTGTTTTAAAACTTCATCGTTTCTTTTCTTTTCTTTGCATCCAATTATTACTATTCTTCTATAAATCCATACTGTAATTATTGATACTGTTATTATTATTATTGTTATTATTATTGTTATTGTTATTACTGTTATTATTATTCTTATTATTATTGTTATTGTTATTATTGTTATTATTGTTATTATAATTATTGTTATTATTATTATTATTATTGTTATTATTATTATTGTTATTGTTATTACTGTTATTATTATTATTTTTATTGTTGTAATTATTGTTATTGTTATTATTGTTATTATTGTTATTATTATTGTTTTTGGTATTATTATTAGTTATTATTGTTATTGGTATTATTGTTAGTGTTATTATTATTATTGTTATTGTTATTATTATTACTGTTATTATTGTTGTTATTATTATTATTATTATTATTATTATTGTTATTATTATTGTTATTATTATTATTATTATTGTTATTATTATTATTGTTGTTATTATTATTGTTGTTATTATTATTATTATTATTGTTATTATTGTTATTATTGTTATTGTTATTATTATTGTTATTATTATTATTATTATTGTTATTATTGTTATTATTGTTATTATTATTATTGTTATTATTATTGTTATTATTATTATTGTTGTTATTATTATTGTTATTATTGTTATTATTGTTATTATTATTGTTATAATTATTATTGTTATTATTGTTATTATTATTGTTATAATTATTATGTTATTATTGTTATTATTATTATTATTATTTTTTTATTATTATTATTGTTATTATTATTGTTATTGCTATTATTATTATTGTTATTATT
>JAVIAB010000099.1:7061398-7078898 GCA_032433765.1 Megaustenia siamemsis | reverse complement strand
TTACTGTTATTATTGTTATATTAATACTGTTAATACTGTTCTTTCTCTTCTTATTATTATTCAACTTGATTACCGAAAGTATTATCGGCTCTTACAAATAAATCACCGGCACATGAGTTCTCGCCCTCGAGCTTCTTTTTAAAATAAATGTGGGAACGCTTCCGGTGAGCTCGTCCATTGTCGCGATTAACGAGTCACAGTATTTCATAAAGCTTGATCACGTGCTAGTTAGGCGACATTCTGATTGGTTGATTGTATGTGTGATGAATTGGAGGTCCGGCAGATAGCCGTGATTTTGAGTTTGGGTAGAAATTAGAAAGTCGTCAAGGATAATATTTATAGAAGACGTGTGTGTGTGTGTGTGTGCGCGCGCGCGCGTGTGTGTCTTTGATTCATTCATGCCCCCCCCCCCCCGGGCGAAGACGGTACATAGGGTGGAAGTCCTAGTTGTCCACGATTGACGATTTGCTACTATAGTCCGTTTCAAAATGTTTAGCTGCTCTTTAATAATTAAGAGAGTAATTTCTAGAGTAAAGTAAAAGTAAAGTACCCCCATCACGCCAAGTGGCGTATAGGGGAATATGGTGTTAGTGACCACATATTTTACAGATGTTCAGCACATGATTTTTGGGGTAATGTGTTCGGTATTACGCCCGTGCTGCTTTACTTTCCCAGAAAAAAATCCGGTACCCATTTTAAGGCTGGGTAAACCCGGAAGCCGTCGGTTGGGATAAAACCCTACACCTTGCATCTAGCATATTATCACCATGTAGATAGATTTGTTTACATATCCTTATATATATTTTTTTGTGTTGTTTGTTGTTCCAGCTGAAGACCTACTTGGCCGAAACGTAGACTTTTGTTGTTTTTTTTTCCATTACCACGTAAAGCTGTCATCATAGCACTTTTTTGTTCTTCTTATTTTTGTGTTTAGTACTGTCACTCAGTAATTAATATCTCTATAGCCACTTGATAGAAACTGTTCCAATTTTGCACATGGCATAATAATCTCTATGTCCACATAAATATATTTTTGTTCCTAATTAAAAACGCATGATTTTACATTTTCTTTATTTAATGTATACAAATTTACTATCTCCTAGACAAACCATTATTTTATATAGTTTAATACTTCATATTTCTGACTTATTTCGTTTGCTAATCTTTCACTAAATATGGACTAGATATGAATATCAAAAAGACTAAAACTATGATCATAAACAAAGAAAATACTCAAAACCCACAAGTGGATATCAAAATAGAAGGAATAGACCTGGAGACAGTTCAGAACTACAACTACCTTGGACATACTATAACCAGTGATGGAAAATGTACAACTGAAATAAACAAAAGAATAGGAATGGCAAAAAGTAATTTTAATGTCATGAAGAACATACAAACATCAAAACAAATAACACCAGAGTTAAAACTAAGAATAACAAAATGTTACATCTTCTCAATATTCCTATATGGTGCAGAAACATGGACATTAGACAAGAAAACAAAACAGAGAATTGAAGCCTTTGAAATGTGGATATATAGAAGAATAGGTAGAATTGGATGGAAGGAAAATAAAATAAACGATGAAGTCTTAAAACAACTAAAAATGAAAAGAGAACTACTAAGCACAATTCAAACAAGACAAACGCGATTTTTAGGCCATGTTAAAAGACACAACAGCCTACTAAAAGTAATCATGGAGGGGAAAATACAAGGTAAAAGAGGCATAGGCAGACCAAGACTAACATGGACGAGTAACATCAAAAGATGGACAAACCAGCCTATGACAGCCTGCACCATCAAAGCAAGAGACAGAGCAGAATGGCGCTCCATGGTAGCCAACCTTCGTTGCGAAGACGGCACTCGATGATGATGAATTTACCACGCTATTCCCGTCATTTGTGGAGTTTCTCCTGCACATTATTGCACGATGTTTGAATGACAAGTCAATTTTGGATGTTTATAAACAGTTTCCGTTTCTATTCATTGGCGTTGTATAAATCGTTGGATGTTCTAGGCATTTATTGAAATGAGTGTTATTATTAACATTCGAATTACGTTACGCCTATGCCGGAATAGGGGAACTGCATCAATTACGGTAAACTATTTTCTTCAACCACAAAATAACTGCATCTGTGGAAAAGATCAAAGAAATTAACCGTTACAGGCGAATGACACTATCTGCAATATTGCATTTTAGACAACTTTTGCGACATTGCAAAAATAAGACCAAATGCAAAAAAAAATATATATATATTTATGTGTGTAAGGGTTATGGGGATATTTGAAGTCAAACGTGGACAAGCCATTTTGAAACGGACTATGGTTCTTGTATAGTGACACTGTGACCTTCCAGGCATGTCGTAAGAGGTGACTAAGGAGATTGATCGATGGCCTGACAAGCTGTCTTTGTAAAAAGTATTGTTATGGAAACAGAGCCATAGATTTTAGAAGCAGTGATCTCTGCAATATGTGCCATTTTGGCACGCAAGGTTTCTGTTTTTGAGATTGTGGTTCTGCCCTATGTGCCGTCTTCGGCTAGAAAAGGACGATAGATAGATAGATAAGATAAGATAAGATAAGATAAGATAAGATAAGATAAGATAAGATAAGATTTAGATTTAGATTAGATTAGATTAGATTAGATTAGATTAGATTAGATTAGATTAGATTAGATTAGATTAGATTAGATTAGATTAGATTAGATGGACGGACGGACGGACGGACGGACGGACGGACGGACGGACGGACAGACAGACAGACAGACAGACAGACAGACAGACAGACAGACAGACAGACAGACAGATAGATAGATAGATAGATCTTTGACTTGACTTGAAGACCATTGCCCCACAGGGAGCTAAAAGGTAGAAAGAAGAAGAAGTAGAAAGATGACGAAGCGTGTATTTTATTTTCATGTGAAAGACACATATCAGGAAATCACCTAAAATATCTTCTTCTTCCTCTTCTACCTTTTAGCTCCCAGTGGAGCATAGGTCTTCAACAAACACTTTCCAAGTCGTTCTGTTTTTTGCCATTCT
The DNA here is from genome assembly GCA_032433765.1 of Megaustenia siamemsis. Classification (NCBI taxonomy): domain Eukaryota; kingdom Metazoa; phylum Mollusca; class Gastropoda; order Stylommatophora; family Ariophantidae; genus Megaustenia; species Megaustenia siamemsis. Next base: position 7,075,857 of record JAVIAB010000099.1, on the reverse strand, counting down.
TTTAAGATCATTCCATGTCTTCCCCATCATCTTCATCTCTGCTTCGATCTGTCTTCTCCAAGAATTCCTTGGTCTTCCGCTTTGTCTTTTCCCCTGGGGATTCCAAAAAAGGGCCTGTTGTGTAATACTCTCAGTTGGCTTCCGTAGTGTATGTCCTATACATCGCCATCGTCTTCTCTGTATCTCTTTATCCACTGGTATTTGACCGGTACATTTCCATAATTCCACGTTAGTGACTTTGTCCTGCCATTTCCATCCCTTTATTCTGCGCAAGCATCCATTAATGAAAGTCTGTACCTTCGTGATTGTCAATTTTGTTATTCTCCATGTTTCACAGCCATATAATAGGACCGACTTAACATTTGACTTGAACATTTTTATTTTTGTATTTAACCTAATTTCTTTGGACTTCCATATGTTTCCCAGTGCAATGAAAGCTCCTCTTGCTTTTGATATCCTTATTTTGGTATCATTTTCTGTTCCTCCCTCTTTATCTATATTACTACCCAGATATATGTTGATCACCTAAAATATCAATGATAAATAACTTTGATTTAGGCTACCGTCAACCGTAGATGGGAAGACGGGAGATAAACATATCCTCCATTTTGACACGTAACCGGAAGTACGTATATATACCTGAATGCTAGAAAGTTGAAAAAGAGGACTTTGATTTTCTGAATTTTGTGGCGATAAAAGTAGAGTTATTGTCATGGAAAATGAACGAGTAGATAAAAGTGTTATTTGAAATAAGGTGGATAATTAGATATAGTATTTTGATGTAAGGTGGACAATCTGACAGAATATTCTGATAAAGGTGGAAAATCTGGTAGCATTCTGATATAAGGTGGAAAATCTGGTATAGTATTCTGGTCATCATCATCGAGTGGCATTTCCGCAACGAAGGTTGGCTACCATGGAGCGCCATTCTGCTCTGTCTCTTGCTTTGATGGTGCAGGTTGTCATAGGCTGATTTGGCCATCTTTTGATGTTACTCGTCCATATTAGTCTTGGTCTGCCTCTGCCTCTTTTATCTTGGTCTGCATTTTCCCCTCCAGGATTACTTTTACTAGGCTGTTGTGTCTTTTAACATGGCCCAAAATCGCATTTGTCTTGTTGAATTGTGTGTAGTAGTTCTCTTTTAATTTGTTAGTTGTTTTAAGACTTCATCGTTGGTTTTCTTTTCCTTCCATCCAATTCTACCTATTCTTCTATATAAGTATTCTGATGTATTCCCTGTGGAGCATAGGTCTTCAACAAACACTTTCAGCCCCTGTGGAGTATAGATCATCAACAAATATTTTCAGCTCCCTGTGGAGTATAGGTCTTCAACAAACACTTTCAGTTCCCTATGGAACATAGGTCTTCAACAAATACTTTCAGTTCCCTGTGGAGTATAGGTCTTCAACAAACACTTTCAGTTCCCTATGGAACATAGGTCTTCAACAAACACTTTCAGCTCCCTGTGGAGTATAGGTCTTCAACAAACATTTTCAGTTCCCTGTGGAGTATAGGTCCTCAACATACATTTTCAGTTCCCTGTGGAGTATAGGTCTTCAACAAACATTTTCAGCTCCCTGTGGAGTATAGGTCTTAAACTTTCCATGCCGTTCTGTTCCTTTAGATTCCGTTAAGATTAGTCCATATCTTTTCCGTCTTCTTAATCTCTGCTTCTACCTGTCTTCGCCAAGAATATTTTGTCTTCCACTTTGTCTCCTCCTCTGGGGATTCAAAAAAAGGGCTTGTTGTGTAATACTCTCAGTTGGTTTCCGCAATGTATGTCCTTTCCAGCACCATTGTCTTCGCTTGTCTAGCAAACAAGTAAACTACCCCCGTCACGCCAAGTGGCGTAGTGACCATAAATTTTACAGACCTTCGGCACATGATTTTTGGGGTAATGTGGTCGGTATTACACCCATGCCGCTTTACTTTCCCAGAAAAAAATCCGGTACCCATTAAAGGCTGGGTGAACCGGAAGCCGTCGGTTGGGATCGAACGTCTAGTACTTTCCCATAATTCTAAATTAGTGATTTTACACTGTCATTTCCATCCATTTAATTATACGGAAACATCCATTAATGAAAATGTGTACAATAAATATTCCTCTATAATATGTAGACGGAAACCGCTTGCCGTAGAGTGCAGACCGTAACCCTTGCGTCGGGGGGTACGCTGCAATATTTTATCTATTGTTGCGTCATTACTCCTGTAAGAGATGCCTCGGGTTATTTCCCCCCTTTCTGTGGGTCCACCACGGAAGTAAATTTCCAGTGAGTCAGCAATTATCTCCCCTCATATCATAGAATGTTTCCAAAAATATTGTGGCATTACGTTCTTTACGGCCTGGAATGTTGTCTCTACCCAGGCTCGGTAGGATGGGAAGGGGGGGAAGAGGAGGTAAGTGGATGACTGACAGGCAGGGCTGCTAATTTATACCTAAAATGGATATTTTAGTTACAGTTTTTAAAATGTGTCAATTTGTGTTTGAAGATGGGTCAATTTGTGTTTAAAGATGTGTCAATTTGTGTTTAAAGATGTGTCAATTTGTGTTTAAAGATGTGTCAATTTGTGTTTAAAGATGTGTCAATTTGTGTTTAAAGATGTGTCAATTTGTGTTTAAAGATGTGTCAATTTGTGTTTAAAGATGTGTAAATTTGTGTTTGAAGATGGGTCAATTTGTATTTAAAGATGTGTCAATTTGTGTTTAAAGATGTGTCAATTAGTGTGTTAAAGATGTGTCAATTTGTGTTTAAAGACGTATCAATTTGTGTTTAAAGATGTGTCAATTTGTGTTTAAAGATGTGTCAATTTGTGTTTAAAATTTGTGTTTAAAGATGTGTCAATTTATGTTGATGGAAAAATATGTCATGGAACTCGAATATGTCATGGAACTCGTAAATTCCTCTCGTTGTCTATCCAGAAGGCAGGAAGAATAGAAAAGATACCAGACAGCTCAAGAGAATGGCTTGGCAGAAGGTCAACAACAGAAATGATAAATAACTGTCGAGATCGAAAGTTGTGGAGAGACCTGATCACTTACGCCAGCAGGCCCGGTACTTGATGATGATTATAACAACGTTGTCTACAGAGGTGACAGCTGCGATAAGGAACAAACACAGCATCATGGTAGCAAGCAGCAAGGGCTCTAGACACCACTCGGTTAATTCCCACACTCTGCTAAATTAAAATTAATCATTACAACGAACAATGTGACAACAGACACCCAACGGAAGGCCATGATACATGCACCACGGAGGCCATCTTGTCACGTGCCCTTGTTTTAGTTGCGATCGCGTGTCTAAAAGTTGTGACTCGCGAAATGGAGCAGTGGCTGAGATTGTCACGTCGGCTAGTGAGCGCAATACCATTAAAGAAGGGGGTCTCCTTCTGGTACGAGGCAAGAACACGCTGTCTGTTGTTCTGTTCTTCAACCCGTAGAAATATGATCGTCATAATTGTGAACAAAGAGAATAGGTGGTAAGTATTTTCCAAAGAGTAATGAAGAGGTTCTGAGAGAGGTCAAAGCAAAAAGAGAGCTAATTTCCAATGTTAGGAAGAAACAATCATCATTTTTTGGCCATGTAATGAGAAGAGAACAACTGGAATATATTGTAACAACTGGGGAAATTGAGGGACGAAGAGATAGAGGGAAGCAAAGAGAAAAAGTAACAGACAGCTTAAGAGAATGGCTTGGCAGAAGGTCAACAACAGAAATGATAAATAGCTGCCGAGATCGAAAGTTGTCGAGAGACATGATCACCTACGCCAGCAGGCCCGGTACTTGATGATGATGATTTTCTACAACAAAATGGCGGAAAACATATTTCTTCTTCTTTCCTTCCTCATTTAGCTTTCACCACCGAGGGGAATTATAATTTACAGTCTTTTGTTCTTCTCTTGACTTCCTCTGCTATTATGTTTCCTAGTGTTTCTAATGCCAGAGAATGACAGGAAACAGCTTAAGGGACAGAGTAAGAAACACCGACCTGAGGAAGAAACTCGAAATTGAACCAGCCATCGAATACATAAAGAAACAACAGATACATTGGTTCGGCCACAAAACAAGACAAAAAGAACTAACAATGACTCAAAGAGCAATAAATAAACGCTACAAAAACGCCAGATTAAGAGGAAGACCGAGAAAGAGATGGATAAAGGGAATACTAGAGTCACTAGGAGGGATAACACCATTAGAGGCTAACAGAAGAGCAAAGAATCGCAGATTGTATCTCCCCTCGACGCCAACGGCAGCAGAGGAGGGATAGAAGAAGAAGAAGTGTTTCTAATATTGCATTAATCTATATTTTCCGTAGTCGGCCCTTGAGTCTGGTGTTCTCGTAACGTTTATTGAAGACTGGTTGTGTTAATCATCATTGAGTGCTGTCTCCGGATGAAAGGTTGGCTAACATGTCGCTAATCAACCACTAATATCTTCAGTAATCAAGAAAAGACGATGGTCATATGTTGTACATGTGATAAGGAGAGATAATTACCGAATAGCAAAGCAAGCCCTCATGTGGGAAACAACAGGTAAGCGAAAAAGAGGAAGACACAGAGAGACACTGAGAAGAACGTTGATGAGAGAGGCAAGAGCAGCAGGAATCGGCTCCCTCAATGAGATAGAGCTGCTTGCACAGAACAGAGACAAATGGCGAGATTTGATAAAATATCTTTAAAAGAATTGAAAACTGCTAGAACAAAAATTCAGATAGGAGAAGGAGTATCTTGGTGGCCGGCTACGGCTCGAAAGGTCAATATCTATATATATATATCTAACATGGAGCGCCATTCCACTCTATCTCTTGTTTTGATGGTGCAGATTGTCATAGGGTGACTTGTCCATCTTTTGATGTTACTCGTCCATGTTAGTCTTGGTCTGCCTCTGCCTCTTTTACCTTGTATTTTCCCTTCAAATATCATATTTATTAGATACTTCTTTTGTCATCGTGTTTTAATGTTAACACTTGTACTAGTAAACGGTTTGTATTGACGTGACTAATACAATGATCATAAACAAATAAAATACTCAAAACCTACAAGTGGATATCAAAGTTGAAAGAATAGACCTGGAGACAGTTTCATTAAATTATTTATATAATACATGTATATATAAATATAATCATTTTAATTCATTAAAAGACGAAGATAACAGGAATCCATTAAAAGAAGAAGATAACAGGAATTCATTAAAAGAAGAAGATAACAGGAATTCATTAAAAGAAGAAGATAACAGGAATTCATTAAAAGAAGAAGATAACAGGAATTCATTAAAAGAAGAAGATAACAAATTCATTAACTCAGAGTTCATTAAAATAAAGCGGATAATTGGAATTCATATTTAGAAAAGCCGATCATTAACTCCTGGAATTCCCATCAACAGAAAAATGGAACCAGCATCGCTTCCTAATAAACACATGCAGAAGTAGCTCTTCAATCTCATTACCCCAAACAGCACCCAGTTATTTGTGATCAACTCGCCTCTTACTCAATCAAACAAGGAAGCTAATATGGTAGTTCTTCAGCGGATCCCCAAGTTACTCAAAAATATACCCTAATTGAAAGTTAATCAAGTTGTAAAGTGTTGAAGAGAAAAGAAGGAGAAAGCTGCGGTTGTGTTTTAAATAAATGAGACGGTCACTCAATCCATCGGTTGATCGCACATTTAGGAGCAGAGATGGAGAAGAGTGACTTTGGGGTTAACACTGATGAAAATAAGGAATTTGAGTGGACGATAAGGAAATGGAGTATCGGGTAAGGAATTGGAATTGAAGATAAGTAATTTGAGCAGAAGATATGGAAGTGGAGTAGATGGTAAGAAAATGGAATATAAGATAAGAAGTTTGAGTAGAATATAAGGAAGTGGAGTAAAAAGTAAGGAATTGGAATAGATGATAAGTAATTTGAGTAGAAGTAAGGAATTGGAGTAGGAGATCAGAAATTGAATTAAAGGCTAATGAATAGCAGGAGACGTTAAGGAAGTATACTAGAAGAAATGGAAGTATAGTATAAGATAAGGAAGTATAGTAGGAAATAAGGAAATGTAGTAGGAGATAAGGAAATATAGTAGGAAATAAGGAAGTATAGTAGGAAATAAGGAAATATAGTAGGAAATAAGGAAATATAGTAGGAGATAAGGAAGTATAGTAGGTAATAAGGAAATATAGTAGGAGATAAGGAAGTATAGTAGGAAATAAGGAAATATAGTAGGAGATAAGGAAATATAGTATGAGATAAGGAAGTATAGTAGGAGATAAGGAAATATAGTAGGAAATAAGGAAATATAGTAGGAAATAAGGAAATATAGTAGGAAATAAGGAAATATAGTAGGAAATAAGGAAGTATAGTAGGAGATAAGGAAGTATAGTAGGAAATAAGGAAATATAGTAGGAAATAAGGAAATATAGTAGGAAATAAGGAAGTATAGTAGGAAATAAGGAAATGTAGTAGGAGATAAGGAAATATAGTAGGAGATAAGGAAATATAGTAGGAAATAAGGAAATATAGTAGGAAATAAGGAAATATAGTAGGAAATAAAGAAATAGTAGGAAATAAGGAAATATAGTAGGAAATAAGGAAACATTGTAGGAATAAGGAAATATAGTAGGCAATAAGGAAGTAAAGTCGAAATGTAGTCGAAGATAAGACAATGGAGTAATTGGAGACAGAGAAAGAAGAAGATAAGGAAAGTATATGTAGTGCAAACGTGGATAAACCAGCAAATATCACATAGTTGAATGTCGACGTCAGAACCAACATGTCAGATGAAATGCTTGTATCGTGGTGTCGCAATAGGACTTAACACTTCTACAAAAGGGGGCCTCGGTAGCCTAGTTGGGAGTCTCGGTAGTCTAGTTGGGAGTCTCGGTAGTCTAGTTGGGAGTCTCGGTAGTCTAGTTGGGAGTCTCGGTAGTCTAGTTGGGGGCCTCGGTAACCTAGTTGGGGTCCTCGGTAGCCTAGTTGGGAGTCTCGGTAGTCTAGTTGGGAGTCTCGGTAGTCTAGTTGGGAGCCTCGGTAGTCTAGTTGGGAGTCTCGGTAGCCTAGTTGGGAGTCTCGGTAGTCTAGTTGGGAGTCTCGGTAGCCTAGTTGGGAGTCTCGGTAGTCTAGTTGGGAGTCTCGGTAACCTAGTTGGGAGTCTCGGTAGTCTAGTTGGGAGTCTCGGTAGTCTAGTTGGGAGTCTCGGTAACCTAGTTGGGAGTCTCGGTAGTCTAGTTGGGAGTCTCGGTAACCTAGTTGGGAGTCTCGGTAGCCTAGTTGGGAGCCTCGGTAGCCTAGTTGGGAGCCTCGAGCCTAGTTGGGAGTCTAGGTAGCCTAGATGGGGGCCTCGGTAGCCTAGTTGGGGCCTCGGTAGCCTAGTTGGGAGCCTCGGTAGCCTAGTTGGGAGTCTCGGTAGCCTAGTTGAGAGCCTCGGTAGCCTAGTTGGGGGCCTCGGTAGCCTAGTTGGGAGCCTCGGTAGCCTAGATGGGGGCCTCGGTAGCCTAGTTGGGGCCTCGGTAGCCTAGTTGGGCGTCTCGGTAGCCTAGTTGGGAGCCTCGGTAGCCTAGTTGGGGGCCTCGGTAGCCTAGTTGGGAGTCTAGGTAGCCTAGATGGGAGTCTCGGTAGCCTAGTTGGGAGCCTCGGTAGCTTAGTTGGGAGTCTAGCCTAGTTGGGAGTCTCGGTAGTCTAGATGGGAGTCTCGGTAGTCTAGTTGGGAGTCTCGGTGGTGTAGTTGGGAGTCGCGGTAGCCTAGTTGGGAGTCTCGTAAGTCTTGTTGGGAGTCTAGGTAGTCTAGTTGGGAGTCTCGGTAGTCTAGTTGGGAGTCTCGGTGGTCTAGTTGGGAGTCGCGGTAGCCTAGTTGGGAGTCTAGGTAGTCTAGTTGGGACTCTTAGTAGCCTAATGGGAGTCTAGTTGGGAGTCTAGGTAGCCTAGTTGGGAGTCCCGGTAGTCTAGTTGGGAGTCTAAGTAGTCTAGTTGGGAGTCTCGGTAGTCTAGTTGGGAGTCTCGGTAGCCTAGTTGGGAGTCTCGGTAGCCTAGTTGGGAGTCTCGGTAGCCTAGTTGGGAGTCTCGGTAGCCTAGTTGGGCCTCGGTAGCCTAGTTGGGAGCATCGGTAGCCTAGTTGGGAGTCTCGGTAGTCTAGTTGGGAGTCTCGGTAGTCTAGTTGGGAGTCTAGGTAGTCAAGTGGGGGGGCGTCGGTAGCTTAGTTGGGGGCCTCGGTAGCCTAGTTTGGAGCATCGGTAGTCTAGTTGGGAGTCTCGGTAGCCTAGTTGGGAGTCTCGGTAGTCTAGTTGGGAGTCTCGGTAGCCTAGTTTGGAGCATCGGTAGCCTAGTTGGGAGTCTCGGTAGTCTAGTTGGGAGTCTCGGTAGTCTAGTTGGGAGTCTCGGTAGCCTAGTTTGGAGCATCGGTAGCCTAGTTGGGAGTCTCGGTAGTCTAGTTGGGAGTCTCGGTAGCCTAGTTGGGAGTCTCGGTAGCCTAGTTGGGAGTCTCGGTAGCCTAGTTGGGAGTCTCGGTAGCCTAGTTGGGAGTCTCGGTAGTCTAGTTGGGAGTCTCGGTAGCCCAGTTGGGAGTCTCGGTAGCCTAGTTGGGAGTCTCGGTAGCCTAGTTGGGAGTCTCGGTAGTCTAGTTGGGAGTCTCGGTAGTCTAGTTGGGAGTCTCGGTAGTCTAGTTGGGAGTCTCGGTAGTCTAGTTGGGAGTCTCGGTAGCTTAGTTGGGGGCCTCGGTAGCCTAGTTGGGAGCATCGGTAGCCTAGTTGGGAGTCTCGGTAGTCTAGTTGGGAGTCTCGGTAGTCTAGTTGGGAGCCTCGGTAGCCTAGTTGGGAGTCTCGGTAGCCTAGTTGGGAGTCTCGGTAGTCTAGTTGGGAGTCTCGGTAGTGTAGTTGGGTGCCTCGGTAGCGTAGTTGGGAGTCTCGGTAGTCTAGTTGGGAGTCTCGGTAGTCTAGTTGGGAGTCTCGGTAGTCTAGTTGGGAGTCTCGGTAGTCTAGTTGGGAGTCTCGGTAGTCTAGTTGGGAGTCTCGGTAGTCTAGTTGGGTGTCTCGGTAGTCTAGTTGGGGGCCTCGGTAGTCTAGTTGTCTGTATCGGTAGTCTAGTTGGGTGCCTCGGTAATCTAGTTGGGAGTCTCGGTAGTCTAGTTGGGAGTCTCGGTAGTCTAGTTGGGTGCCTCGGTAGCCTAGTTGGGAGTCTCGGTAGCCTAGTTGGGAGCCTCGGTAGCCTAGTTGTGTGTCTCGGTAGCTTAGTTGGAGTCTCGGTAGCCTAGTTGGAGTCTTGGTAGCCTAGTTGGGAGTCTCGGTAGGCTAGTTGGGAGTCTCGGTAGCCTAGTTGGGATCCTCGGTAGAGTAGTTGGGAGCCTCGGTAGCCTAGTTGAAGTCTCGGTAGCCTAGTTGGAGTCTCGGTAGCCTAGTTGGGAGTCTCGGTAGCCTAGTTGGGAGTCTCGGTAGCCTAGTTGGGAGTCTCGGTAGCCTAGTTGGGAGCCTCGGTAGCCTAGTTGGGAGTCTCGGTAGTCTAGTTGGGAGTCTCGGTAGTCTAGTTGGGAGTCTCGGTAGACTAGTTGGGAGTCTCGGTAGCCTAGTTGGGAGTCTCGGTAGCCTAGTTGGGAGTCTCGGTAGTCTAGTTGGGAGTCTCGGTAGCCTAGTTGGGAGTCTCGGTAGCCTAGTTGGGAGTCTCGGTAGCCTAGTTGGGAGTCTCGGTAGCCTAGTTGGGAGCCTCGGTAGCCTAGTTGGGAGTCTCGGTAGCCTAGTTGGGAGTCTCGGTAGCCTAGTTGGGAGTCTCTGTAGCCTAGTTGGGAGTCTCGGTAGCCTAGTTGGGAGTCTCGGTAGCCTAGTTGGGAGTCTCGGTAGCCTAGTTGGGAGCCTCGGTAGCCTAGTTGGGAGTCTCTGTAGCCTAGTTGGGAACCTCGGTAGCCTTGTTGGGAGTCTCGGTAGCCTAGTTGGGAACCTCGGTAGCCTAGTTGGGAAAACCATCAGACTTGTCTACCAACGTTCGGACAACCCGTGTTCGATTCCCGCTGGAAGCAGTTTGAGTTGTACTCGTGGTTGAAGAAAACAAAAAAATACTCCCGCGGTCGACCCAGCCGCTGGCAGAAATGGGTTACAGGGTAGTACTCTGAGAAGGTGAAGAATGCCGCCTCGCATCCTGAGTTTCGATGCTTGAAGCGACACTATCCAGAAGTCTCCAAACACTTCTGAATAGGCGACCAAGCACATATGGGTGGAAACTCGCGTGCTAAGACAACGATTCACGTCTTGTAATTTACCTTTACCTTTATTTCTGTAAAAACAGAGTATACAGTTATGCTTGCGCATGCGCGAGGGTAACTTAAGCCTGGAGCTATGTTGACAAATGTGCAACAAGAACTCGCGGAAGCTGTTCATAAAGAACATAGGACACTCGACAAATTTGCGCTTTATAAAAAAAAAAGATGTAGTGACGATCCCTAAGTAGGAAGTGATAAAGTTAAGTCAACATTGAGGTCTGTACGAAATGCTGTCTGGATGACTTTTTGTTTGTTTCTGTCGTTCCTCCGATGACTGAAGGAATTGGTTCTCCTCCTCGTCATCCGCCCTTAAAAGGACGTTGAGTTGGGGTAGGTACCTTGTGTTGTAGTTTGTAGAAGAACTGTGATATTTGCGTTTATCGGCACAGCACATCCGACATCAGCATGTTATTTTTGAGTACCAGGTTGTCTTTTCTTTTCGATACCTACTCGCTTGACCTGACTAGAGAGGTTAGTTTGTTAGTTTGTGGCCCAACACATCCGACTTCAGCATGTATTCATCATCATCATCATCATCATCATCGAGTGCCATCTCCACATCGAAGGTTGGCTACCACGGAGCGCCATTCTGCTCTATCTCTTGCTTTGATGGTGCAGGTTGTCATAGGCTGGTTTGTTCATCTTTTGATGTTACACGTTCATGTTAGTCTTGGTCTGCCTCTTTTACCGTGTATTTTTCCCTCCAGGATTACTTTTATTAGGCTGTTGTGTCTTTTAACATGGCCCAAAAATCGCATTTGTCATGTTTGAATTGTGCTTAGTAGTTCTCTTTTCATTTTTAGTTGTTTTAAGACTTTCTCATTTGTTTTCTTTTACTTCCATCCAATTCTACTTATTCTTCTATAAATCCACATTTCAAAGGCTTCAATTCTCTGTTCTGTTATCTTATCTAACGTCCATGTTTCCTCACCATATAGGAATGTTGAGAATACATAACATTTTCCTATTCTTAGTTTTAACCATCAGTTCATCAAGTATTAGTGAAGTAATTATTCCATCGTTTATTTACTCGGAGTTTCTCTCGGAACTAAACCTGGATTCGCATGCAACTTGGCTCTCTCCTGACCACCAGCTGTACAAGTAATTTGTATCTGTTTCACTATGCTGCAGAAAAGTAATAACAACAAGAAGAAGCACTGGCTCCCTCCTTCAGTCACTGCGGTAATGTATTTCACTTTCTGAAGACATCGAATAGGTTAAGACATTCACATTGATACATTAGTACAAAACAAATACAACACAATGCACTTTCAATAAACGTTGTGAGAACACCAGACTCAAATGGACTGACAAGAAAAAAAGATGCATTGGTGGAATTAGAATCAATAGGAAACAACAGGAGAGGCCAACAGAAGAGCAAAAGAGCGGAAATTATATCTCCCTCGACGCTGAAAGGCAAATAAGAATGGAATAGAAGGAAGGAATAATAATAATAATAATAATGATAATAATAATAAGAAAAAGAAGGAGAAAACAAAGAAAAGAAGAAGAAGAAATTACTATAAAGAACATCAACAAGAAAATAAAAACTCAGTCCTTGGTCAATAAAAAGGCGATGAAAGAAGGACAGAAAATAAAGAAGAATTTATTCTCGAATTATCCCTTTTCTATCTCAAGGTTAAAATATAAACCTTACTATGCACACTGCGTGGCGACAGCAGGCGGTGTGGGATTTGTTGTTCCCAGCGGTTGAATTAACTCAGTGGTAGTCCCCTAGAAGCGGATAATGCTGCTACAAGAATTCACTTATTTTATTTTATTGTATTTTATTTCTTATTGAGATATTTCGCGAATGTATTTGTTTATTAGTGATGATTGCGATGTGGTTTCATATATGTATAATTTAATTAATTAAAATGTAATTTAATTTATTAAAAAGATATTAATAATGAAATAACTAATGAATACGTGCACAAGTGAAGAAAATAATAATTCAGGCATTTCATAATATAGGTACTTATGTTTCTTCATATATGGCCCTTTTCGTCTTGTCAGACGGTCTAGTGGAGGTGTGTATTTTCTTGAGGTTTTGTTTTTGTCGAACAGCTTCTCTCGTGGCTAATCCTACCAATGTTTGACAAACACACACGGCAACAGAATGAACAAGTCAGGCCCACTGATCCACCAGGTTTTCCTTCCTTTTTTCATGAGTCTTTTCTCTTCTAAGTTTTGCCTTAGCACAGTCTCAAATGATGTTATGCCATTCCTTATACATGCTCTCCATGATGTGCGATCACTTGCCTGATGTTCCCAGTCATTTTCACAGATGTAGAAGTCATTCAGAGATGATTTACAGATATCTCTATATCGTAGTTTAGGTCTGTCCATTTGTCTTTATCCCTGTGTTCCTATACCAATCAGGGAATATAATAAAAGAACTCACGGAAGATGAGATGAGCTAGATCCAAAATAATATAGGGTAGATTCTTCCTCTTCTTCTTCTTCGTTTTCTTCTCCTCCACTTTCTCCTCACCTTCTTCTTCCCCTTCTCCTTGTTTCTCTTCTTGCATTTACTCTTCTTATTCTTCCGATTCTTGTTATTTTCCTCTTACTGTTCTTCCATATTTTCTTCTTTTTCCGCCTCCTCTTCTTATCTTCTCTTTTTTATTGTTATTCTCCCCCTCCTCTTATTATTTATCTTCTCCCTTTTATTGTTATTCATCCCTCCTCCTCTTCTTATCTATCCCTTATCTGATTATTCTTTTTCCCCCTCCTCTTCTTATTTTTCTTCTCCCTTTTCTTGTTATTCTTCTTCCCCCCTCCTCTTCTTATTTTTCTTCTCCCTTTTCTTGTTATTCTTCTTCCCCCCTCCTCTTCTTATTTTTCTTCTCCCTTTTCTTGTTATTCTTCTTCCCCCCCTCCTCTTCTTATTTTTCTTCTCCCTTTTCTTGTTATTCTTCTCCCCCCTCCTCTTCTTATTTTTCTTCTCCCTTTTCTTGTTATTCTTCTTCCCCCCTCCTCTTCTTATTTTTTTTCTTCTCCCTTTTCTTGTTATTCTTCTTCCCCCTCCTCTTCTTATTGTTCTTCTTTCCTTCTTCCGCTTCTTTTGAGTTCCCCTAGCGGCTAGTAGCGGCTAGTCCCTTTCATCGTCCGCTCGTAAAATAATATAAGCGTTATTGCGTTTTGTCGTTCTTTACAGCAAATTGCGATCTACAGTATGTTCGTCTTTCAACCCAATACATCCGACTTCAGCTCAGAGTTTTGAGTACCGGAATGACATTAACTCTATTGTTCCCTCCTTACTTTGCTTGAATGGTTTGTCTATTTTTTTTTTAAGTTTAGACACGCATGTGAATCCAGGAAGTACCTAAACCAGCTTCAACCGCTGATTCTGACGCAATAAATCAGATATGAGTCACTGACTACCTTCAGCCCAGACCCTGGCATCCAGCCCCTCCACTCCTTCCACCCGCAAAAAAAAATAAAAAATGAATAAAAAAGTAACACAATCAAACAAACTTTACAACAGTATCAAATGACAATGGATGAGGCCGTCAGAGGTAAGGGAACCTAACACCGTGTATTTCCTTCCAACATAGAAACGACATACCAGGGTGTGAAAAATGAAAAGATGAAATTAATTTTGAAACTTAATTTTATTAAAAAGATATTAATAATGAAATAACAACTGATGAATACGCACACAAATGAAGGAAATAATAATTCAGACATATGATATTGTAGGTAATTGTGTTTCTTCATATATGGCGTCTTGTCAGACGGTCTAGTGGAGGCTATTGTGTATATGGCGCTCTTCATCTTGTTAGACGGTCTAGTGGAGGCTATTGTGTATATGGCGCTCTTCATCTTGTTAGACGGTCTAGTGGAGGCTATTGTGTATATGGCGCTCTTCATCTTGTTAGACGGTCTAGTGGAGGCTATTGTGTATATGGCGCTCTTCATCTTGTTAGACGGTCTAGTGGAGGCTATTGTGTATATGGCGCTCTTCATCTTGTTAGACGGTCTAGTGGAGGCTATTGTGTATATGGCGCTCTTCATCTTGTTAGACGGTCTAGTGGAGGCTATTGTGTATATGGCGCTTTTATACACAAGGGCCATATATACAATAGCCTATACTAGACCGCCTGACAAGACGGAAAAGGCCATATACACAATAGCCTCCACTAGACCGCCTGACAAGACGGAAAAGGTCATATACACAATAGCCTCCACTAGACCGTCTGACAAGATGAAGAGCGCCATATACACAATAGCC
>JAVIAB010000099.1:6993898-7053898 GCA_032433765.1 Megaustenia siamemsis | reverse complement strand
TATTGGAAGGGAAAATACAAGGCAAAAGAGGCAGAGGCAGACCAAGACTAACATGGACGAGTAACATCAAAAGATGGACAAGTCAATCTATGACAACCTGCACCATCAAAGCAAGAAACAGAGTAGAATGGCGATCCATGGTAGCCAACCTTCGTTGCGGAGACGGCACTCGATGATGATGATGATGATGATGATGATGATGATGATGATGATGATGATGATGATGATGATGATGATGATTTTTTAGAGGTAAAATTCTTGTATTCTTCAAATCTGCTCGAGCACATACTTGCAACATCTGTCAATCTGTTTGTTTAATGAAAGAAAGATGCACCACAGAAATATGAATGAGAACAGCCCAGACCACAATAGTAGTTCAGAAATTGAAAATTGTCTTGTGGAGCAAATTCTTTTTCAGGCGGTTCAAAATGAAAAATATCTTATGCAAACAAATCTATGTCAATAGAAATGAGAAAGAGAGTTCATCGATGCTACATAGAACCAATTCTGACATATGGAAGCGAAGCATAGACAGTAGACAAACAAATGAAAATACAATTAGAGGTCACAGATACAGGATTTCTCAGAAAAATGTTGAGAGTTTCATAGTAAAAAGAAAAAAATAAGAAAAGAGTCCCGTCACACCAAATGACGTATAAGGAATATTGTGTTAATGACCATAATTTTTACAGACTTTCGGCACATGATTTTTGGGGTAATGTGGTCGGTATTACCACCGTACCGTTTACTTTCCCAGAAAAAAAATCCGGTACCCATTTAAGGCTGGGTGAACCTGGAAGCCGTCGATCAGGATCGACCTCTCTTCCTTTGTAGCCCAGTTCACTAACCAACGAGCTAACGCGCTCCCTTTTGCGAGTTCCAAGGACAACTAAACTAAAAAGACCACGAGAAAATTCTCAAGAGGTCAACACAGAAAGGTTGTTAAATGCTAAAGAAAAACACATGAGAAAGAACAATCAAAACTTTTAGGGCACATCATGTGAACAGGACATTTGTATACTTGGATACAACTGGCAAAATACAGGGAGAGAGAGACAGAGAGAGAGAAGGGGGGGGGGGGAGAGGGAAAGAGAGAGAGAGAGAAATCGCGGATGACAAAGAGAGAAAATACTATATAGATAGCAAGTTGGCATGGCATGGAAAACAGTCAACAACAGAATTGATACTATTCGCTGTAGATAGAAGGAGCCGCGATAGCTCAGTGGTTAGTGAACTGGAGTACAAAGGACAAGGGGTAGAGTTCGATCCCAACCGACGGCTTCCAGTTCACCCAGCCTTAAATGGGTACCGGATTTTTCTGGGAAAGTAAGCGGCACGGGCGTAATACCGACCACATTTACCGAAAATCATGTTCCGAAGGTCTGTAAAATTTATGGTCACTAACACCATATTCCCTATACGCCACTTGGCGTGACGGGGGCACTTTAATTATTTTTTTCTTTTAACTGTAGATAGAAGATTATGTAAGGATATGATCGTCTACATTAACCTCCACAACACATATAAAAAAAAGTAAAGACCCCTGTAACGCCAAGTGGCGTATAGGGAATACGGTGTTAGTGACCATAAATTTTACAGACCTTCAGCACATGATATTCTGTTTATGTGGTTGGTATTACGCCCGTGCTGCTTTACTTCCCAGAAAAAATCTGGTAGTACCCATTTAAGGCGGGTGAACCCGGAAGCGGTCGGTTGGGATCGAAACCCTACCTCTTGTCCTTTTTTTTTAATTCATCACCATCATCATCGAGTGCCGTCTCCGCAACGAAGGTTGGCTACCGTGGATCGCCATTCCACTCTGTTTTCTTGCTTTGATGGTGCAGGGTTGTCATAGATTGACTTGTCCATCTTTTGATGTTACTCGTCCATGTTAGTCTTGGTCTGCCTCTGCCTCTTTTACCTTGTATTTCTCCTTCCAATATACCTTTATTAGGCTGTTGTGCTTTTAACGTGTCACAAAAATGTAATTTGTCTTGTCTTAATTGTATTTATTACATGGAATAATACAAATCGCACGGCAACACTAAACACTTTTACCTTGTATTTCTCCTTCCAATATTACCTTTATTAGGCTGTTGTGTCTTTTAACGTGTCACAAAATGTAATTTGTCTTGTCTTAATTGTATTTATTACATGGAATAACAAATCGCACGGCAACTAAAACAACATGATAAACAGCTGTGAACTGTGTGTTTAACTTTGAGAAAGGATTTAATGACTATAAGGGACATTTCTTGACCTGATGATCACGTGTTAACGATGTCAGGGCTAATATTTATTGGTGGAGAACCAACCGTCATAACTTGGTGACGAGCGAATCGACTCAAAGTTGCTTAACAAGGGGAGAGCGAGGGGTGTTGAGAAATGAGGGGTCGGTAGGAAGATAACTTTTAGGACGAGGAGAGAGATGGGATATTCAAATTTGGAGATTGCTCAAGGGAATACGGGGACATGATAACGATATATTGTCCCGCTTGTTAATCTCCAGAAAAGGCAAAGCACATTCCTCAGTCATTGAGCGCATACAGTTCGGTTATCATCTTCATCATCATGTGCCATATCGGTTGGCGTAAACCGCTATGTCCTTCCACAAGTCTCTATCCACAGAGCATCGCATCAGTCATCATCATCAAGTACCAAGCCTGCTGGCGTAGGTGATCATGTCTCTCCACAACTTTCGATCACGACGGTTATTTATCATTTCTGTTGTTGGCCTTCTGCCAAGCCATTCTTCTTAAGCTGGCCTGGTATCTTTTTCTTTGCTTCCCTCTATCTCTTCGTCCCTCAATTTTCCCAGTTGTTACAATATATTCCAGCTGTTCCCTTCTCATTACATGGCCAAAAAATGATGATTGTTCATATCAATATATGTATTTAAAATATTGCCATTCTCTTAGTTTCAGCCCCGCTGATATTTGTTTTGTTGTTAGTATATTTTTCATGGCATTTAAAATTACTTTTGGCCATACCTATTCTTTTATTTATTTCAGTTTTGCATTTTCCATCATTGGTTATAGTATGTCCCAGGTAGTTATAACTCTGGACTGTCTCCAGATGTATTCCCTCAACTGTGATATTTAATTGTAGGTCTTGTTGGTCTAATTACATATTACATTATTTTATTCATTTATTTTTATATTTATTTAATTATTTAAATAAAATATTTATTAATTATTAAAAAAAAATTAATACATATATGTGTATGTGTTGTATGTTTGTTCCTGCTGAAGGCCTGTTGAGACGAAACGTCGTTCTGATTTGTGTTGTCCACTTATTACGTAAGACTTTAACCATACCCTTTTTTTCTATATTTTTTTCTCCATTTTCCTCTCGGTAGAATTGAACCATGTCTATTTTTATCTTCATGGAAAGAGACAAACGATCAAATAAACTAAAGTAGCATGTCAAGAAACTGTGTGTCTTCTACATCCCCATTATTTATAGAGTTAAAACTTTGTGGAAGTGGCTCCAACTCGCGACACCATAATGTGAATATTCCAGTTTGCTTGCTTGCGTTCGCCTGATGACTAAAGAAGAAACACCTCTTAGTCATCCGCCCTTAAAATGACTTTAAGATGGGCGTATCTGAGTTGTGTTGTGATTTGCAGTAAAACTGTGATAGATAGATAGACAGACAGACAGACAGACAGACAGACAGACAGACAGACAGACAGACAGACAGACAGACAGACAGACAGACAGACAGACAGACAGACAGAACAGACAGACAGATAGATAGAGAGATAGATAGATAGATAGATAGATAGATAGATAGATAGTAGATAGATAGATAGATAGATAGATAGATAGATAGATAGATAGATAGATAGATAGATAGATAGATAGATAGATAGATAGATAGATAGATAGATAGATAGATAGATAGATAGATAGATAGATAGATAGATGGGTTGAGTGGGGTAGTAGGTAGAGGTAGGTAGGTAAGGTAGGTAGGTAGATAGAGACAGACAGACCAGAACCGACAGACAGGACAGACAGACAGACAGACAGACAGACAGACAGGACAGACAACAGACAGACAGACAGACAGACAGACAGACAGACAGACAGACAGACAGACAGACAGACAGACAGACAGATAGATAGATAGATAGATAGATAGATAGATAGATGATAGATAGATAGATAAGATAGATAGATAGATAGATAGATAGATAGATAGATAGATAGATAGATAGATAGATAGATAGATCGGCAGTATAATTGTGGTATTTGTGCCGTTCGGCCTAACACATCCGACTTCAGCATATTTTTGAGTACCGGGTTGCCTTCCCTCGTCGATCCCTACTCGCTTAGCCAGACTTAATATGTTTGTTACTGGAGGCACCACGGAGAGATGGAACAGGGTCTGTATGCCTCTGGTTCCCCGACTCTGGCACAAGCCATCAGCTGTGGGTCGCTGACAACTTCCAGCTCCACTGTTGTGAGGCGCGCCTTCGCCACCATTATTCCAGTTTAAACAATAAAGTTGAGTTGAAAAATGACAACTAAAATACCACACACCAAACAGCCGTGTCCAGTCAGATAAGCCGCCACCCCCCTCCCCCAACCCTCCCTTCCTCTCTCCGCCCGACCCACGGAACAGAACAAATGCCGGAATCGTATTTACAAAAATGAATTCTGTGTTGAACAAATAAACAGTACGCCCACGGGCGTTAAACAACACTCGGTACGCCACTGGATTCAGGCTAGATTTAACGAAAATAAAACAAAAAATAATGCGCAAATACAATATTTTCCTTCTAAAAATACCCCTGGGGTAATTTAAGAACATTCTGGTCTTAGCTTCAGAAATGATTCTTCCCTCTTTATCTTCGTCCACGACATTCTTTTTGATTTCATAAATTTATGTTCGAGGTTTTTCTTCCCATTTTTCGGGTTTCTTTCTTTTCTGCACGTGGGGACGATGTTTTTTTAATTTCCAGCGGTAGATTTAAGACTTGGGCGTATCAATGCATGAAATGCCTTTTTTTTGAAACCACAGGAAAGGGGCAGCAGTTTGGGGGCCATAATCGGAAATGGGAGTTACGTGTTTTTTTTTTTTTCTTAGGATGTTGTGTCAATGCTGGAGACGGCCCCGAGGGTTGCTGGGTCATGTGTGGGTCTGAGGGGGGTCCGTGGGTGGGGTGTTGGGGTTTTGTAAAAAAAAAGCGGAGTGAAGAAGGTGGAGTTATTTTGGGCGGGATCTGGGAAATGAATGCGGAAAACGGTTAAAGGAAGTGAGAGTGAAAGAGATATAGGTGGAAAGGAAGAAAGAGAGAAAAAGAGAAAAAAAAGAAAGAAAGAAACACGGACGGAATGACTGACAGACATAGATAGATAGATATACAGACAGACAGACAGACAGATAGACAGACAGACAGACAGACCTACACAGGACAGACAGACAGATAGATAGATAGATAGATAGATAGATATATTAGATAGATAGATAGATAGATAGATAGATAGATATATAGATAGATAGATAGATAGATAGATAGATAGATAGATAGATAGATAGATAGATAGATATATAGATAGATAGATAGATAGATTGATAGGTAGGTAGGTAGGTAGTTAGGTAGGTAGGTAGACAGACAGACAGACAGACAGACAGACAGACAGACAGACAGACAGACAGACAGACAGACAGACAGCACAGACAGACAAACAGACAGACAAGTCGGCAGACCGACAAAAAACAAACAACTTAGCAGGCAGGTAGATAGTCAGACAGATAGACAGACCGATAGACAGACCGATGGACAGATGAAAGGATAGATTTTAAAAACATAAATGAAATGCTCCAAACTAATTGGGACTCGTGGGGTCACATTTCCACTTTCCTTCATGAATGACTTCACAAACCAAACAAGCAAACCCCTCGTTCAAGTACTAATTGCTTTACAGTCGACTCAGCTGTAAATGTGTACGTGACCTGCAGTGTTATGGAAACAAATTAGCAAGAACTACCGTGAACGGTAATTCGTGTACAGCTAAAATGTTATATTTTAGTGCTATCCCCCAAAATAATTTACACACGTGAATGTGACTTTATGTGAATTTATCACATTCTATTTGGTGGTATATATTTATATAAATTTAGCTCGACCTGTTACATTTACGACAGTATTCCTAAATAATTAATTTGAGTATTTCAGACACATCGCTATAATAATTTTTCACAACTATTTATTATTACAGGGTATTGGGCAAGGTTGTGTGCTGTCACCAGATTTGTTAATATTTATAGCGAGATTATTTTAAGATCAATAAGGGGCATGCCTGGAATAACAATTGGAGGTCATAATATAAATAATCTAAGGTATGCTGATGATACAGTCTTAATCGCTAGAGTGAAAATGAGTTACAAGAAATGTTGGACATTATAGTGAAAGAAAGCAAAAATAAAGGCCTTAATAGCAAAAAGACAGAAATAATGGTAACAACAAAGAAAAAGACATCACCTCTGTGCAAATAAAGACAAGTGGAACAATATTAAAACAGGTAAATGAATTTATATATTTGGGAACTTTGTTAACCCAGACGAAGATGTACAAAAGAGGTGAGATGCAGAATGGTTCAGGTAAAAGCAGCTTTCCAAAAATTAGGAAGATACTATGCAATCCATTTTTGACAATAGAAACAAAGAAAAGAGTTCTTAAATGTTATGTAGAGCCAGTCATAACATATGGATGTGAATCATGGACAATAGGACAACAGACAAGAAAATCACTGGAGTCTGTAGAGATGTGGTTTTTACAGAAGAATGTTGAGAATACCATGGACAGCTAAGAAGAGTAATGAAGATGTTCTGAAAGAGGTCAAAGCAAAACGAGAGCTAATTTCCAATATTAGGAAGAAACAATCATAATTTTTTGGCCATGTAATGAGAAGAGAACAACTGAATATATTGTAACAACTGGGAAAAATGAGGAACGAAGAGATAGAGGGAAGCAAAGAAAAAAAATAACAGTCAGCTTAAGAGAATGGCTTGGTAGAAGGTCAACAACAGAAATGATAAATAACTGTCGAGATGGAAAGTTGTGGAGAGACATGATCACCTACGCCAGCAAGCCCGTACTTGATGATGATGATGAGACTATTTATTATCATGTCCTAGTATTAGTTTTTAGTTGCATTGTTTCACTATTATTTTATTGTCGTGTCCTAGTATTAGTTTTAGTTGCATTGTTTTCACACTATTATTTTATTGTCGTGTCCTAGTATTAGTTTTAGTTGCATTGTTTCACTATTATTTTATTGTCATGTCCTAGTATTATTATTTTTTTATCATTCATCATCATCATCATCATCATCATCATCATCATCATCATCATCATCATCATCATCATCATTGAGTGCCTTCTCCGCAACGAAGGTTGGCTACCATGGATCGCCATTCTACTCTGTTTCTTGCTTTGATGGTGAAGGTTGTCATAGATTGACCTGTCCATCTTTTCATGTTACTCCTCCATGTTAGTCTTGGTCTGCCTCTTTTACCTTGTATTTCCCTTTCAATATTACTTTTAGCAGGCTGTTGTGTCTTTTAACATGCCCCAAAAATTACATTTGTCTTGTCTTAATTGTATTTAGTAGCTCTCTTTTTATTTTCAGTTGTTTTAAAACTTCATTGTTTGTTTTCTTTTCCTTCCATCCAATTCTACCTATTCTTCTATAAATCCACATTTCAAAGGCTTCAATTCTCTATCCTGTTTTCTTGTTTAATGCCCATGCTTCTGCACCATATAGGAATGATGAGAAGATGTAACATTTTGCTATTCTTAGTTTCAGCCCTGCTGTTATTTGTTTTGATGTTAGTATATTTTTCATGACATTAAAATTACTTTTATTTTATCATTATTTCATAATAATTAATTAATAAATAACATGTTAAGTGTTAGATAAATATAAACATGTAGATTTCATATTTAAAAACATGACAAATTTTGTCTTTGAAATCTTTACCGCTATATTTATACAACCCATCCGTACTGACATAGTTAACCTTGCTCCTATGGTACTCTCTGTCTGTCAGTCATACCGCCCGTCTTTCTTTCTTTTTTTCTGTCTTTCTTCTTCTTTCTTTCTTTCTTTCTTTTTTTCTTGTTTCATTCATTCATTCTTTCTTTCTTCTTTCTTTCTTTCTTTTTTTTTTTTTCTTTCTTTTCTTTCTTTCTTTCTTTCTTTCTTTCTTTCTTTCTTTCGTTCATTCTTTCTTTCTTTCTTTCTTTCGTTCTTTATTTCATTCTTTCTTTCTTTCCACCTATACCTCTTTTATTTTCACGTCCTTTAACCGTCTTGTTGCAGGAGCTACTGAGTTAAGTGTTCTGTGCACACCGTGAGCTGTGCGTTTCATCTGTTTTGATCGTGTTTTGATATTCCGATTGTTTACGATAATGATGATATCGTATGATGGAGAATAGATCGCCGTGTTCACTTTCTGTGCGGTTTCGCCTTATGTCTTTTGGCGTATGCTGAAACTGCTATGATGGAGACTACAGTTACCTTTCTTTGTTTGGGAGATGATATATTAATTCGAATGATTCCACTGACACGGGCGGTTCAGCAATTATGGATTTTAATTCGTTTTGCAGTGATACCGGGGGCCTTCAGTAACCATAACAATAACCGTCTTCCTCATTCATTCCCCAGACCCCGCCTAAGTCTGGCCCTCGGTCAAACTTACATTGACCGTCGCTGGCATTCTTTTATCCTTGACCATTTCGGCACAGTTAGACGTCATGTAGGCAAGCAATTCAGAGGAAGAGGTATGTTTGCAGCACTCGGAAAAAATGACAAATAATCAACAACATGAAAAAAAAAAAGAACAATATATGGACCTAAGCAGGATCAAACCCGTAACCCTTAACACACATTATCGGGAGATAATTTGGAGATTTTTCTTTTCTTCTTTCTTTCTTCTTTTTTTTTTTCTTCTTTTCTCTTTCTCACTGATACCTAAAAGGTGTCGTGGTTTATATCATTTGTCGTTCTTGAGCTGCTCGAACTGTCTGAATTAGTGATTTTCCTTTGTTGTTACATGTCTCTGTCACTGCATCTATCCATCTTCTTCTTTTCTCTTTCTCACTGATACTAAAAGGGTGTCGTGGTTTATATCATTTGTCGTTCTTGAGCTGCTCGAACTGTCTGAATTAGTGATTTTCCTTTGTTGTTACATGTCTCTGTCACTGCATCTATCCATCTTCTTCTTTTCTCTTTCTCACTGATACCTAAAAGGTGTCGTGGTTTATATCATTTGTCGTTCTTGAGCTGCTCGAACTGTCTGAATTAGTGATTTTCCTTTGTTGTTACATGTTTCTGTCACTGCATCTATCCATCTTCTTCTAGGTCTTCCTCTTGGTCTTTTTCCATGCATTCTCGAGAAGAACGCCCTTGATGGTGATTGGTGAGGATTCATTCTGACCAGGATCCAAACCATTTAAGTTGTTGTTGTTCTATATATTCTTGGCAGGGTTTTGTTCCTACCATTTTTTGTATGGTTTCATTTGGTATTCTATCTCTTGAAACCATAAGAAAATTGGGAGATACTTATCTTAATAGGAAAAATACAGACACACAATGTATTTCTGAGCTGTGATCGCAGCCTTATGCTATAGTCATGAGAACACCTGCATGAAAGACATTGTCCACGATAGCTAATTTTTTAGTTAGCTGAGTGACAGTGTTCCCTAGCGTTTGGCTTTTCGTGGCAAGGCGCTATGTCACTGAGTACGGGTTCCATCCTGCTGTGGTCCATATTTTTTTTCTGTTGTTGATTATTTGTCAATTTTCCGAGTGCTGTAAACATACCTCTTCCTCTGAATTAATTCACTGATTATCGCCTCGGAAGTTTCCCTCTAGAATAATATTCATTTATTATTATTTGTCTCGACGTCACGTAGGGCTTGTAATGTTTTTCGCCACACCTCTCTCTTCTATGAAAAGACGATTAGAGGCCACAGAGATGCGATTTCTCAGAATGTTGAAAGTTCCCTGGACAGCTAAAAAGATCAATGAGGAAGTTCTCAAAGAGGCCAACACAAAAAGGGAGCTGCTAAAAAACATCAGAAAGAAACAATCAACATTTTTCGGGCACATCATGAGAAGAGGAAAGTTGGAATACTTGGTTACAACTGGCAAAATAAAAGGAAAGAGAGATCGCGGACGACAAAGAGAGAAAATACTGGATAGCTTGGTATCATGGCATGGAAAACAGTCAACAACATAACTGATACGATGCACTGTAGATAGAAGATTGTGGAAGGACATGATCGCCTACGCCAACCTGTATGGCACATGATGATGATAATAATCTCTATTCTGGGAATATGTTCGATCTCATCTAATGAGTCTATGCCTGCCAACTTTGATTCTCTTATAAGTGCTCTCTTTGGTGTGTCTCACTAGGTCTTCCTCTTTTTCTGTATCCTGATGTTTCCCATACAAGAGCCTGTTTTGGAATGCTCTTCCAAAGTTTGTCCTTTCTCAGCACGTGTCCATTTTCTTTCCTTAATTGTAGATGAGATCGTTGGTTGTATAACCATTTCTCTTATCTCTATATTAGTCTTGAATTCATTCCATTGTAGATGAGATCGTTGGTTGCATGACCATTTCTCTTATCTCTATATTAGTCTTGAATTCATTCCATTGTAGATGAGATTGTTGGTGCATGACCATTTCTCTTATCTCTATATTAGTCTTGAATTCATTCCATTGTAGATGAGATCGTTGGTTGTATGACCATTTCTCTTATCTCTATATTAGTCTTGAATTCATTCTATTGTTGTAGATGAGATCGTTGGTTGCATGGCCATTTCTCTTATCTCTATATTAGTCTTGAATTCATTCCATTGTAGATGAGATCATAGCTGCATGGTCATTTCTCTTATCTCTATATTAGTCTTGAATTCACCCCATTGTACACGGAATATTTTTCCTTAAGAATTTGTCTTCAAAAACGTTTACTTTATCACTGGCATAGTGGATGTAAAAATATAGCTGAAAAAAAAAACAATCATAAGGGATATAATCAAAATACTCGAGCGCAGTTCAATGGATGATCGCCCTTAACAATGTTCAAGGTTTCAAAAATTCACAAATGACAAGAAATATTACTTATTCATCTTAGTAGTTCATCAACACTATGGTTTATTTCACGGGGTGTTTAACAAGACGGGTGCATATGTTTGTTTAACGAGAAATGTTTCATTGGAAACACCTGACTTCTGGTTTTTGATAGTTGTAAGTTTACATAGAGAGGAGAGGAGAGGAGAGGACAGAGAGAGAGAGAGAGAGAGAGAGAGAGAGAGAGAGAGAGAGACGTAACTAGCGCCTATGTGTCGTTATACTCCTGACAGGTTCGGGCTTGTTGTGTAATGTTATTTGTGGGTGGGATTTTTAGTTATCGGTGTGGGTTATGTTGTGTAAGTACATAGTTGTTGTGATGTGGTTACGATAAAATTAAGGTAAAGGTAGTGCAATAGCAACTTGAGATAGAAGAAACAGAAGAAAAATAAGAGGTATGATAGTAGTATTAGTAGTAATTGTAGTAGTAGTCAAGTAGTAGTAATAGTAGTAGTAGTAGTAGTAAGAGTAGTAATATTAGTAGTATAATAATTATAGTACATGTAGTAGTAGTAGTTGTAATAATAATAGTAGTAGTAGTAGCAATAGTAGTATTAGTAGTAGTAATAGTAGTAATAGTAATAGTAGTAGTATTAGTAATAGTAATAGTAGTTGTATTAGTAATAGTAATAGTAGTTGTATTAGTAATAGTAAAAGTAGTAATAGTAGTAGTAGTTACAATAGTAGTAGTAGAAATAGTAGTGTTAATAGTAGTGGTAGTAGAAATAATAGTTGTAGTAGTAGTAATAGAAGTTGTAGTTGTAGTACTAGTAATGGTAGCTGTAGTAGTAGTATTTGTAGTATTTGTAGTAGTTGTAATAGTAGTAGTAATATAAATATCAGTAGTACTAGTAATAGTAGTAGTAGTAGTATCAGCAATACTAGCAATAGTAGTAGTAATAGTTATATTAGTAATAGTAGTAGTAGACGAAGGAAGAAAAAAACATAATTAGAATAGTAGTAGTGAGGGTCGTATAGCCCTGGCTAGCTCATTAAGCTGCGAGCCCCCACAGTCTAAAGAATGAAGATTTAATCAGGTCGTGTGTCCTTGCTGAACGTTACATTCACCACAGTCCGGCTGAAAGAATCTCTGTCTCTAGTCAGATCTCCCACGGAACGTTACATTCACCACAGTCCGGCTGAAAGAATCTCTGTCTCTAGCCATATCACCCACAGAACGTTACATTCACCACAGCCCGTCTGAAAGAATCTCTGTCTCTAGCCATATCACCCACAGAACGTTACATTCACCACAGCCCGTCTGAAAGAATCTCTGTCTCTAGCCATATCACCCACAGAACGTTACATTCACCACAGCCCGTCTGAAGAATCTCTGACTCTAGTCAGATCTCCCACAGAACGTTACATTCACCACAGCCCGTCTGAAAGAATCTCTGTCTCTAGTCAGATCTCCCACAGAACGTTACATTCACCACAGCCCGTCTGAAAGAATCTCTGTCTCTAGCCAGATCTCCCACGGAACGTTACATTCACCACAGCCCGTCTGAAAGAATCTCTGTCTCTAGCCATATCACCCACAGAACGTTACATTCACCACAGCCCGTCTGAAAGAATCTCTGTCTCTAGCCAGATCTCCACGGAACGTTACATTCACCACAGCCCGTCTGAAAGAATCTCTGTCTCTAGCCAGATCTCCCACGGAACGTTACATTCACCACAGCCCGTCTGAAAATCTCTGTCTCTAGCCATATCACCCACAGAACGTTACATTCACCACAGCCCGTCTGAAAGAATCTCTGTCTCTAGCCATATCATCCACAGAACGTTACATTCACCACAGCCCGTCTGAAAGAGTCTCTGTCTCTAGTCAGATCACCCACAGAACGTTACATTCACAACAGCCCGTGTGAAAGAATTTCTGTCTCTAGCCATATCACCCACAGAACATTACATTCACCACAGCCCGTCTGAAAGAATCTCTGTCTCTAGCCATATCACCCACAGAACATTACATTCACCACAGCCCGTATGAAAGAATCTCTGTCTCTAGCCATATCACCCACAGAACGTTACATTCACCACAGCCCGTCTGAAAGAATCTCTGTCTCTAGCCATATCACCCACAGAACGTTATATTCACCACATCCAGTCTGAAAGAATCTCTGTCTCTAGCCAGATCTCCCACAGAACGTTACATTCACCACAGCCCGTCTGAAAGAATCTGTGACTCTAGCCATATCCCCCACAGAACGTTACATTCACCACAGCCTGTCTGAAAGAATCTCTGTCTCTAGCCATATCACCCACAGAACGTTACATTCACAACAGCCCGTGTGAAAGAATTTCTGTCTCTAGCCATATCACCGACAGAACATTACATTCACCACAGCCCGTCTGAAAGAATCTCTGTCTCTAGCTATATCACCCACAGAACGTTACATTCACCACATCCTGTCAGAAAAAATTTCTCTGTCTCTAGCCATATCACCCAAAGAACGTTACATTCACCACAGCCTGTCTGAAAGAATCTCTGTCTCTAGCCATATCACCCACAGAACGTTACATTCACCACATCCCGTCTGAAAGAATCTCTGTCTCTAGCCATATCACCCACAGAACGTTACATTCACCACAGCCTGTCTGAAAGAATCTCTGTCTCTAGCCATATCACCCACAGAACGTTACATTCACCACATCCCGTCTGAAAGAATCTCTGTCTCTAGCCAGATCTCCCACAGAACGTTACATTCACCACATCCCGTCTGAAAGAATCTCTGTCTCTAGCCAGATCTCCCACAGAACGTTACATTCACCACATCCCGTCTGAAAGAATCTCTGTCTCTAGCCAGATCTCCCACAGAACGTTACATTCACCACATCCCGTCTGAAAAAATCTCTGTCTCTAGCCAGATCTCCCACAGAACGTTACATTCACCACATCCCGTCTGAAAGAATATGTGTCTCTAGTCAGATCTCCCACAGAACGTTACATTCACCACATCCCGTCTGAAAGAATCTCTGTCTCTAGTCAGATCTCCCACAGAACGTTACATTCACCACATCCCGTCTGAAAGAATCTCTGTCTCTAGCCAGATCTCCCACAGAACGTTACATTCACCACATCCCGTCTGAAAGAATCTCTGTCTCTAGTCAGATCTCCCACAGAACGTTACATTCACCACATCCCGTCTGAAAGAATATCTGTCTCTAGCCAGATCTCCCACAGAACGTTACATTCACCACAGCCCGTCTGAAAGAATCTCTGTCTCTAGCCAGATCTCCCACAGAACGTTACATTCACCACAGCCCGTCTGAAAGAATCTCTGTCTCTAGCCAGATCTCCCACAGAACGTTACATTCACCACATCCCCGTCAGAAAGAATCTCTGTCTCTAGTCAGATCTCCCACAGAACGTTACATTCACCACATCCCGTCTGAAAGAATCTCTGTCTCTAGCCAGACCTCCCGCAGAACGTTACATTCACCACATCCCGTCAGAAAGAATCTCTGTCTCTAGCCAGATCTCCCACAGAACGTTACATTCACCACATCCCGTCTGAAAGAATATCTGTCTCTAGCCAGATCTCCCACAGAACGTTACATTCACCACAGCCCGTCAGAAAGAATCTCTGACTCTAGCCAGATCACCCACAGAACGTTACATTCACCACAGCCCGTCAGAAAGAATCTCTGACTCTAGCCAGATCACCCACAGAACGTTACATTCACCACATCCCGTCAGAAAATTCTGTGACTCTAGTCACGAACGAAAAACAAATGAAGTAGAAGCAGCAAAAGATGAAGAAGAAATTGGAGAAGAGTTTGAAAGGAAACAGAAAATATGTTCCCTAATCACCTGTTCATATCATCTCGATGTTATCAGATGACAAAGATCAGATCGTTTACCAAACTAGGGTACGCAAAGACTTGAAGAATAATGTGACACTTTGTAACTAAATAGATACGTAGGAGAGTGACAACATTTAAATGTGACATTTACAAAGTTTTTTTTTGCTAATAAAATAGTTGAAGCCCATTTGGGTTCAAATCTTTAAGTCGAAGTTGAATCCTGGCGGTCCGCGACTACAAAACGTGTTTAATGGGGTCAGCGACTACAAAACGTATTTAATGGTGGTCACGACTACAAAACGTGTTTAATAGGGTCCGCGACTACAAAACGTATTTAATGGTGGTCCACGACTACAAAACGTGTTTAATAGGGTCCGCGACTACAAAACGTATTTAATATGGGTCCGCGACTACAAAACGTGTTTAATGGGGTCCGCGACTACAAAACGTATTTAATGGTGGTCCACGACTACAAAACGTGTTTAATATGGGTCCGCGACTACAAAACGTATTTAATGGTGGTCCGCGACTACAAAACGTGTTTAATGGTGGTCCACGACTACAAAACGTGTTTAATATGGGTCCGCGACTACAAAACGTATTTAATGGTGGTCCGCGACTACAAAACGTATTTAATGGTGGTCCACGACTACAAAACGTATTTAATGGTGGTCCACTACTACAAAACGTGTTTAATATGGGTCCGCGACTACAAAACGTATTTAATGGTGGTCCGCGACTACAAAACGTATTTAATGGTGGTCCGCGACTACAAAACGTATTTAATGGTGGTCCGCGATTACAAAATGTGTTTAATATGGCTCCGCGACTACAAAACGTGCTTAATCGGGTCAGCAACTCCAAAACGTATTTAATGGGGGTCCGCGACTAAAATTGTATTTAATGGTGGTCCGCGACTACAAAACGTATTTATGGTGGTCCGCGACTACAAAACGTATTAATGGTGGTCCGCGAATACAAAATGTGTTTAATGGTGGTCCGCGACTACAAAACGTATTTAATGGTGGTCCGCGACTACAAAACGTATTTAATGGTGGTCCGCGATTACAAAATGTGTTTAATATGGCTCCGCGACTACAAAACGTATTTAATGGTGGTCCGCGACTACAAAACGTATTTAATGGTGGTCCGCGATTACAAAATGTGTTTAATATGGCTCCGCGACTACAAAACGTGCTTAATCGGGGTCAGCAACTCCAAAACGTATTTAATGGGGGTCCGCGACTAAAAATTGTATTTAATGGTGGTCCGCGACTACAAAACGTATTTAATGGTGGTCCGCGACTACAAAACGTATTTAATGGTGGTCCGCGATTACAAAATGTGTTTAATATGGCTCCGCGACTACAAAACGTATTTAATGGTGGTCCGCGACTACAAAACGTATTTAATATGGCTCCGCGACTACAAACGTATTTAATGGTGGTCCGCGATTACAAAATGTGTTTAATATGGCTCCGCGACTACAAAACGTGCTTAATCGGGGTCAGCAACTCCAAAACGTATTTAATGGGGTCCGCGACTAAAAATTGTATTTAATGGTGGTCCGCGACTACAAAACGTATTTAATGGTGGTCCGCGACTACAAAACGTATTTAATGGTGGTCCGCGACTACAAAATGTGTTTAATGGTGGTCCGCGACTACAAAACGTATTTAATCGTGGTCCGCGACTACAAAACGTATTTAATGGTGGTCCGCGACTACAAAACGTATTTAATGGTGGTCCGCGATTACAAAACGTGCTTAATCGGGGTCAGCAACTCCAAAACGTATTTAATGGGGGTCCGCGAAAAAAAATTGTATTTAATGGGGGTCCGCGACTACAAAACGTATTTAATGGGGGTCCGCGACTACAAAACGTATTTAATGGGGGGTCCGCGACTACAAAACACATTTAATGGGGTCCGCAACTACAAAAACGTATTTAATGGGGGTCCGCGTCTACAAAACGTATTTATTAAGGGTCCGTGGTAAATGAAGATTTTGAGAACCGGTGACGTAGATGATTAAGGACCGCTAGCCCAAAATATGCAAAAAACACAACCCATGGCTGCTAAATAAGTAAAATAGAAACTAAGATTATTTCAAAGCAAAAAACCTCTCTGACACTTATAGAATTACCCGTGAATTCCCAGTATGCATCGAACAGTGGTAGAACCCACCCCAAAACCATGACTAGAAATGGGAAATGGGAGAAAACAGAGCCGAGAGATCGATCTCTCTTTGAAAATTAACACGACCAATTTTCTAAAGTCTGGATTCTTCAATTCATCAGGACTTGTTGGCTGGAATCTGCAAAATCAACAAGGATTGTTTATCGGTTCCAGAAAGACCGTATCGATCACCACTTGTCGGATGGGCTCTCAGCGTTTGTGGAATAACCTTCATTAGCTTAACTAAACAGCATGGGTTTGATTCCCCCACAAAGTAGGACAAATTCCACTAACACTACGAGATAATCAAGAAGCAGACAGTTCTGTCCAAGCTAGTACCAATATGCAAATTAACTCAATGGGAACATCTACGATTGTTAACCCGTGTTACCGCAGTTCTTTGAGCTATATTTGTAGTGCTAATATTGGCTGGACAAACTGGGACCGATTCATTATTTGTTTTATATTCGTCTGTTTTCTTTCGGAGCATCGCAGTCTAATATGTCTTTCTTTTCTGTTTCATAGAACTGTTTCTTTCTTTATTTTTCTTCTGCTCAGATTTGTGTTGTTGTTGCTTATTTGTGTGTGTATGTGGGTGCTTGTGTGTGTTTTAAGTAATTTTTGCTTGCTTGCTTGTTTGTTTGCTTGTTTGCTTGCTTGCTTGTTGTTTGCTTGTTTGTTTGCTTGTTTGCTTGTTTGCTTGCTTGCGTTCGTCCGATGACTAATGGCATACACCTTCTCATCATCCGCTTTTAAGAAGACGTTAAGTGGACGTGTTACCGGGGCCTCATTATGAGGGAGGTAAAGAATAGTGACACTGTGATCTTCCAGGCATGTCGTAGGAGGCGACTAAGGAGGTTGATCGATGGCTTGACAAGCTGTCATTGTAAAAAGTATTGTTATGGAAACAGAGTCATAGATATTAGTGCAATGATCTCTGCAATATGTGCCATTTGGCACGCAAGGTTTCTGTTTTTGAGATTGTGGTTCTGTCCTATGTGCCGTCTTCAGCTTGAAAGGACAATAGATAGATAGATAGATAGATAGATAGATAGATAGATAGATAGATAGATAGATAGATAGATAGATAGATAGATAGATAGATAGATAGATAGATAGATAGATAGATAGATAGATAGATAGATAGATAGATAGATAGATAGATAGATAGATAGATAGATAGATAGATAGATAGATAGATGGATGGATGGATGGATGGATGGATGGATGGATGGATGGATGGATGGATGGATGGATGGATGGATGGGTGGGTGGGTATGGTGGATGGATGGATGGAGGGATGGATGGATGGATATATATATATATATATATATATAGATAGATAGATAGATAGATAGATAGATAGATAGATAGATAGATAGATAGATAGATAGATAGATAGATAGATAGATAGATAGATGGATGGATGGATGGATGGATGGATGGATGGATGGATGGATGGATGGATGGATGGATGGATGGATGGATGGATGGATGGGTGGGTGGGTATGGGTGGATGGATGGATGGAGGGATGGATGGATGGATATATATATATATATATATATATAGATAGATAGATAGATAGATAGATAGATAGATAGATAGATAGATAGATAGATAGATAGATAGATAGATAGATAGATAGATAGATAGATAGATAGATAGATAGATAGATAGATAGATAGATAGATAGATAGATAGATAGATAGATAGATAGATAGATAGATAGATAGATAGATAGATAGATAGATAGATAGATAGATAGATAGATAAATGGACGTGTCTGCGTTGTGTTGTGGTTTGCAGTATAACTGTGATATTTTCGACTTTCGGCCCAACATATCCGACTTCAGCATGTTATTTTTGAGTACCGGGTTGTCTTCCCTCTTCGATCCCTATTTGCTTGGCCAGACTAGACAGGTTAGTTTGTTACCGGAGGCACCACGGAGAGGTGGAGTAGGGTCTGTATGGTCCTGGTTCACCGATTCTGTCGCAAGCCATCAGCTGTGGATGAGGACCTAACAGCATGTTGGTCACGTGATAAGGGGTCCATAGGCCAAAAGAGGGCCACAGAAAGAGCCAAACAACGAAGGGGTCCCATTAAAGAGAGAAAGCAGGGGTGGGAAGGGGGTCTTCAGGTAGTAGATGTATAACTGAGGTCAGGTGGGGGTGGGGTGAGGTGCAGTGAGATGAGGTGAGATGAGGTGGGATGAGATGAGATGAGGTGAGGTGAGATACAGTGAGGTGTGAGATGAGATGAGATGAGGTGAGATGAGATGAGATGAGATGAGATGAGGTAAGATGAGATGAGGTGAGATGAGATGTGATGAGGTGAGATGATGTGAGATGCAGTGAGGTGTGAAATGAGGTGAGATGAGGTGAGATGAGGCAAAGTTGAATATGAGGAAAAACTAAAAAAAAACAAAAAAATAAAAAATAAAACATACAGAGACAACAAATGGTTTGATCATCTGGAAAGAATGTCAAGAGATTCTCTAACAAACAAAACAGATATCAAAAGAGGGGATGGTAAAACAGCCTGTGGATGACCCAGAGTAAGATGGATTAAAAACATTCGAAAAACGTAACAACAACATCCAATGACAATGAGTGAGACTGCCAGAAGGGAAAGAACTTAAATTTTGTATCTCCCTCGACACCCGAAGAGGTGTAGGAGAAAGTGAAAAAAAAAAATAAATATACTACAGAAGACTGCATTAAAAAAATGGAAAACAGATATTTCGCGCCTATATAATTCTTGACAATCTATCTATCTATCTATTGACCTTTCGAGCCGTAACCGGCCCATAGGGCGTAGACCAAGATACACCTTCTCCTATATGAATTTTTTGTTCTAGCAGTTTTCTTTTAAAGATATTTTATCAAATCTCGCCATCTGTCTCTGTTCTGTGCAAGCAGTTCTATCTCATTGAGGGAGCCGATTCCTGCTGCTCTTGCCTCTCTCATCAATGTTCTTCTCAGTGTCTCCCTGGGTCTTCCTCTTTTTCTTTTACCTGTTGTTTCCCATATGAGGGCTTGCTTTGCTATTCGGTTATTATCTCCATTCTTGACAATGGAGGAAAGTTAAAACTTCTTAATTGTTTTGTGAAGCGCATCTTAACTTATTCGCGGGCGTAATACCGACCACATTACCCCAAAAATCATGTACTGAAGGTCTGTAAAATGTATGGTCACTAACACCATATTCCCTATACGCCACTTGGCGTGATGGGGGCTCTTTACTTTTACTTTTATTTTAACTTATTGAAGATAATCATGGACAATCAGACAACAAAATCGTCAAGAAGTCTAGCTTTATATAAAAGAAATGAGGACCACGACAGGTAATGAAACGAATTGGGGGGGTCTAAAGAAGGTCAAAGCAAAAAGGAAAGAAATAAAAACAAAAAGAAAGAAAGAAAAAACAGAAAGAAAGCTTATTGTAAACATAAAGAAGATAAAAGTCAACATTTTTTATCATTTAGTGAGAAGATAAGACAACTACTTTGGGCAAGCTATAACCAGTGATGGAAAATGTACAACTGAAATAAACAAAAGAATAGGTATGGCAAAAAGTAGTTTTAATGTCATGAAGAACATACTAACATCAAAACAAATAACACCAGGGCTAAAACTAAGAATAGCAAAATGTTATGTCTTCTCAACATTCCTATATAGTGGAGAAACATGGACATTAGACAAGAAAACAGAACAGAGAATTGAAGCCTTTGAAATGTGGATTTATAGAAGAATAGGTAGAATTGGATGGAAGGAAAAGAAAACAAACGACGAAGTTTTAAAACAACTGAAAATAAAAACTACTGAACACAATTCAAACAAAACAAATGCGATTTTTGGGGCATGTTAAAAGACACAAGAGCCTGCTAAAAGTAATCCTGGAGGGGAAAATAGAAGGTAAAAGAGGCAGAGGCAGACCAAGACTAACATGGACGAGTAACATCAAAAGATGGACAAACCAGCCTATGACAACTTGCACCATCAAAGCAAGAGACAGAGCAGAATGGCGCTCCATGGTAGCCAACCTTCGTTGCGGTGATGGCACCCGATGATGATGAGAAGATAACGTTTGGAATCTATTGTCAGAACAGAAGAGGCTGCGGCAAGTGGAGGTTAGTTAGTGCACATACAATAACTATCATGTGCCATGCCGGCTGGCGTAGGCGATCATGTCCTTCCACAATTTTATTTGCCCAGTACATCGCATAAATTCTGTTCTTGGCTGTTTTCCGTGTCACGTCACCAAGCTATCTAGTATCTTCTCTCTTTACCGTCCGGTGATCTCTTTTTCCTTGTATTTTGCCAGTTGTAACCAAGTATTTCAACTTTCCTCTTCTCATGATGTGCCCAAAAAAATTATTGTTTCTTCTTCTACACAAACCAACATACACAAGCGCCACCCATTTAACGATTTGAAGAAAAAAATAGGCGCTAAATATTAATAAAAGTAGTTAAAGTAAAGTACCCCCGTCACGCCAAGTGACGTATAGGGAATATGGTGTTAGTGACCCTATATTTTACAGACCTTCAGCACATGATTTTTGGGGTAATATGGTCGGTATTACGCCCGTGCTGCTTTACTTTCCCAGAAAAAAAATCCGGTACCCATTTAAGGCTGGGTGAACCCGGAAGCCGTCGGTTGGGATCGAACCCCTTGTCCTTTGTAGTCTAGTTCACTAACCACTGAGCTATCGCGGCTCCTAAATATTAATGGTCGCAGTTAAACGCAACAGGGCAGCTTCAATATTTTTCATTAATAATTATTTTCTCTTAGGACCATCTTCAATCTATTTTTAAAATTTCAAAACTTTATATTTCTCTTCCGTTCTTTTATGTCTTTCAAATACTGCTATGTCATTGCGACATCATTTCTCTCTTTTCTATTTCAACTTCGTTTCTTCGATCTCTTTTCTGCTCTCCAGATAATTTCAGGCTATTTTTTTTTTGGGTGTAATTACACAATTGATTAATTCTCGACTTAATTTTATTTCCCCATCTTTCTTTAAAATTAAATTAAATTAGAATTTAATTATTTCAAATTGAATTTAATATTTACCTGAAAACGTTGAAGAAAAAAAGCAATCCTGTCATTTAGCCTGTTTTGCCGGTTTGGCTTCGTGAAGTGATTGTAGTAGATAAGGGGAGAGCAGGGGGTGTTTTGTTCTATTTATCAGGTCTTTCATAAAGTTGAATTGTTCTGATGTTAATGAGCTATGGACAGTCAAAAAGGTGATGTTCTACTGATTCATGCGGGTGTTCACAGAGTGTATTAAAGCAGGTAAATGAATTTAAATATCTGGAAGCAATATTACCCTTACATCATAGATGTACAACAGAGGTGAGATGCAGAATGGCTCAGGTAAAAGCAGCTTTCCAAAAAATGAGGAAGATACTATGCTATCCATTTTTAACAATAGAATTTTAAAAAAAGAGTTTTTTAATGTTATGGAGAGCCAGTCTTAACATATGGATGTGAAACATGGACAATAGGACAACAGACAAGAAAATCACTGGAGTCTGTAGAAATGTGGTTTTACAGAAGAATGTTGAGAATACCATGGCCAGCTAAGAAGAGTAATGAAAACGTTCTGAAAGAGGCCAAAGCAAAAAGAGAGCTAGTTTCCAATATTAGGAAGAAACAATCATCATTGTTTGGCCATGTTCTCCATGTTCCCAAAAATGATTGTTTCTTCTTCACAAACCTTAAGAAGAGAACAACTGGAATATATTGTAACAACTGGGAAAATTGAGGGTCGAAGAGATAGAGGGAAGCAAAGAGAATAAATACAAGACAGCTTAAGAGAATGGCTTGGCAGAAGGTCAACAACAGAAATGATAAATAACTGTCGAGGTCGAAATTTGTGGAGAGACATGATCACCTACGCCGGCAAGCATGGTACATGATGATGATGATTTATTTTTGGCGATGAAACGGGCTAAAACAAGGGAAATAAGTGTGGTGGATATGATCAACGATGTGATAGCATGGTAAAGATGATTATGGAAAGAGACAACGAAAGGCGCA
Source organism: Megaustenia siamemsis (assembly GCA_032433765.1). Lineage (NCBI taxonomy): Eukaryota > Metazoa > Mollusca > Gastropoda > Stylommatophora > Ariophantidae > Megaustenia > Megaustenia siamemsis. The sequence continues at coordinate 7,030,717 of JAVIAB010000099.1, read as the reverse complement.
GAAGAAGTAGATAGCGAAAGAAATTAATGCAAGATGTCAAAAACAGCGCTTGCTAATGAATATCAAAAATATAGGGACCTCGGTGGCCTAGTTGGGAAAACCACCCGACTGGACTACCGACGTTCGGACAACCCGTGTTCGATTCCCGCTGGAAGCAGTGTGAGTTGTACTCGTGGTTGGAAAAAAAAATTACTCCCGCGGTTGACCCAGCCGCTGGCAGAAGTTGGTACCAGGGTAGTGTTCTGGGAAGGTGAGGAATGCCGCCTAGCATCGGGAGTTTCGATGCTTGAGGCGACACTATCCGGAAGTCTCCGAACACTTCTGGATAGGCGGCCGAGCACATATGGGTGGAAAATCACGTTTAAGACGTCGATTCAAGTCCCGTACTTTATTCTTCTTCTACCTTTCAGCTCCCTGTGGAGCATAGGTCTTCAACAAACACTTTCAGCTTCCTGTGGAGCATAGGTCCTCAACAAACACCTTTAGCTCCCTGTGGAGCATAGTAAGTAAAAAGGTAAAGTACCGCTGTCACGCCAACTGGCGTATAGGAAAATATGGTGTTTGTGACCCTATATTTTACAGACCTTCAGCACATGATTTTTGGGGTAATGTGGTCAGTATTAAGCCCGTGCTGCTTTAATTTTCCAGAATAAAATCCGGTACCCATTTTAAGGCTGGGTGAACCCGGAGCCGTCGGTTGGGATCGAACCCTACCCCCTTGTCCTTTGTAGTCTAGTTCACTAACCACTGAGCTATCGCGGAGGAAGAGAGGGAGGGAGAGAGAGAGGGAGGGAGGGATGGAGGGAGAGAGGGAGGGAAGGAGAGAGAGAGGGAGGGGGAGGGAGGGAGATAGAGAGGGAGGGATAGAGGGAGGGAGAGAGAGAGAGGGAGGGACGGAAAGAGGGAGAGAGAGAGGGAGGGAGAGAGGGAGAGAGAGAGGGACGGAAAGAGGGAGAGAGAGAGGGAGGGAGGGAGGGAGAGAGAGGGAGGGAGAGAGGGAAGGAGGGAAGGAGAGAGGGAGGAACAAAGGGAAGAAAAATAACATCAAGAAAAAAGAAATATAAGCAGACAAGAGAGGTAAGATAAATGTGAGGAAATGTAAGTCGATAATATAATAACAGTGAAGGAGTATTAAAAGAAAACAGAAAGGAATCGTCTACATATCCCCGACGTTGTTGACGCTGCATACGATATGGTTTTTGTTTGAGTCGATCGTTTTAGGGGCGGCAGCAACATCACGGACTGACTTCCTCTGATCGACCAGGTGAAAATTGTGTTACTGGGGCACTCGGTGCAGCCTGCAACTGGAGCATGATACACAATATTTTAACACGCTTTAAGGACGTACACAAATGTGTATTTTCACTTCTCTCTCTCTTTCTCTCTCTCTCTCTCTCTCTTTATCTCTCTCTCTCTTTCTCTCTCTCTCTCTCTCTCTCACTCTCTTTAAAGAAATAATGCACGAACGTGGAAAAGTGTATTTAATTTGAATCTACTCCATTTTGAGACACACGGATGATATAGTACTTCAATCCAACAAAAAAGAACACTAATCATCAATCATCATGTGCCATACCGGATGGCGTAGGCGATCATGTCTTTCCACAATCTTCTATCTTCAGTACATCGCATCAGTTCTGTAGTTGACTGTTTTCCATGCCATGACACTAAGCTATGTAGTATTTTCTCTCTTTGTCGTCCGCGATCTCTCTTTCATTTTATTTTGCCAGTTGTAACTAAGTATTCCAACTTCCCTCATCTCACGATGTGCCAGAAAAATGTTGATTGCTTCATCATCAATTATCATCATCAAGTACCGGGCCTGCTGGCGTAGGTGATCATGTCTCTCTACAACTTTCGATCTCGGCAGCTATTTATCATTTCTGTTGTTGACCTTCTGCCAAGCCATTCTCTTAAGTTGTCTGTTATTTTTTCTCTTTGCTTCCCTCTATCTCTTCGTTCCTCAATTTTTCCAGTTGTTACAATATATTCCAGTTGTTCTCTTCTCATTACATGGCCAAAAAATGATGATTGTCTCTTCCTAATATTGGAAATTAGCTCTCTTTTTGCTTTGGCCTCTTTCAGAACGTTTTCATTACTCTTCTTAGCTGTCCATGGTACTCTCAACATTCTTCTGTAAAACCACATTTCTACAGACTCCAGTGATTTTCTTGTTTGTTGTCCTATTGTCCATGACTCGCATCCATATGTTAAGACTGGCTCTATACAGCATTTTAAGAACTCTTTTTCTTATTTCTATTGTCAAAAATGGATTACATAGTATCTTCCTCATTTTTTGGAAAGCTGCTTTTGCCTGAGCCATTCTACATCTCACCTCTGTTGTACATCTTCCGTCTGAGGTTAACAAAGTTCCCAAATATATAAATTCATTTACCTGTTTTAATATTGTTCCACTTGTCTTTATTTTGCACTGAGGTGATGTCTTTTTCTTTGTTGTTACCATTACTTCTGTCTTGTTTCATCATCAATAGGAAGAGTTATGAAAGGAAGCGAGCGAAAGGGACTCAGTTTAAATGAAAAGAAAAAGGAAGTAATGATAGATTCAAAAGATTTCACCCAAGTGTAATGTGTGACACTGTGACCTTCCAGGCATGCCGTAAGAGGCGACTAAGGAGGTTGATCGATGGCTTGACAAGTTGTCATTGTAAAAAGTATTGTTATGGAAACAGCGCCATATATTTTAGAGCAATGATATCTGCAATATGTGCCACTTTGGCACGCAAGTTTTCTGTTTTTGAGATTGTGGTTCTGCACTATGTGCCGTCTTCGGCTTGAAAGGACGATAGATAGATAGATAGATAGATAGATAGATAGATAGATAGATAGATAGATAGATAGATAGATAGATAGATAGATAGATAGATAGATAGATAGATAGATAGATGGATGGATGGATGGATGGATGGATGGATGGATGGATGGATGGATGGATGGATGGATGGATGGATGGATGGATGGATGGATGGATGGATACATGGATACATAGATAGATAGATAGATAGATAGATAGATAGATAGATAGATAGATAGATAGATAGATAGATAGATAGATAGATAGATAGATAGATAGATAGATAGATAGATAGATAGATAGATAGATAGATAGATAGATAGATAGATAGATAGATAGATAGATAGATAGATAGATAGATAGATAGATAGATAGATAGATAGATAGATAGATAGATAGATAGATAGATAGATAGATAGATAGATAGATAGATAGATAGATAGATAGATAGATAGATAGATAGATAGATAGATAGATAGATAGATAGATAGATAGATAGATAGATAGATAGATAGATAGATAGATAGATAGATAGATAGATAGATAGATAGATAGATAGATAGATAGATAGATAGATAGATAGATAGATAGATAGATAGATAGATAGATAGATAGATAGATAGATAGATAGATAGATAGATAGATAGATAGATAGATAGATAGATAGATAGATAGATAGATAGATAGATAGATAGAGAGACAGATAGATAGGTAATGTGTAAGCAGTTGGTGAACATCTGAGACAAGTAGATTGTATTCAGTATCTGGGGGACAGCGTTAACATCGGATGGGAGATGTCTAACTGAGGTAACATGGAGACTCGAATAGGACGTTTTTATTCTTCTTCTTTCCTTCCTCATTTGCCTTTCAGCGTCGAGGGGAAATATAATTTGCGGTCTTTTGCTCTTCTGTTCGCCTCTGCTGCTGTTATGTTTCCTAGTGTTTCTAATATTCCGTCAGTCTATCTTTTTCGTTGTCGGCTTTTGGGTCTGGTGTTCTTGCGACGTTTATTGAAGCCTCCTTGTGTTGTGTTTTGATCTTTCTGCCTTGTCATGTTGCCAAAAATATGTTATCTGTTGTTTCTTTATGTATTATATGGCAGGAATAATTTATAACTTTTTATTCATTTGCTCATTTCTGATCTTATCTCTCAGAATGTTTCCTGTCATTCGTCTAACACATTTCATCTCAGTAGAGGTTATTTTTCTTATTGTTCTTGCATATAGGGTCCAGGTCTGGCATTGGTAGCACAACGTTGGGATGAAGATTGTATTGTAGAGTGCTCGTTTTGCCTCCAGAGTTATTTCCTTGTTGGACAATAGTGGTGATAGCTGTCCAATAATTTGACAAGCTTTGTTGCATCTTGAGTCTTTCTCTGCTGTTTGTGAATTATCGTTTATCACTAGGCTTCCTAGGTATTTGAATTCATCTACTTATTTTAGTTCCTTGTGACTCCCGATTTTGGTATTAAATCTTGGAGAGAACCAGCAGACCAATGAGCATTGTTTAATAACATATAGACTAATGAAAATGAGTTTCATTAAAAACCAATATGCCAATGAACATTAGTTTAAGAACAAACAAAGCAATGAGAATTAATTTAAGAACAAATAGACCAATGAGCATTAGTTTAAGAACAAATAGACCAATGAGCATTAGTTTAAGAACAAATAGGCCAATGAGCATTAGTTTAAGAACAAATAGACCAATGAGCATTAGTTTAAGAACAAACAGATCAATGAGCATTAGTTTAAGAACAAATAGACCAATGAGCATTAGTTTAAGAACAAACAGACCAATGAGCATTAGTTTAAGAACAAACAGATCAATGAGCATTAGTTTAGGAACAAATAGACCAATGAGCATTAGTTTAAGAAGCAATGAACCAATGAGCATTAGTTTAAGAACCAATAAACCAATGAGCATTAGTTTAAGAACCAATGAGCCTTAGTTTAAGAACCAATGAACCAATGAGCATTAGTTTAAGAACCAATGAGCATTAGTTTAAGAACCAATGAGCATTAGTTTAAGAACCAATGAGCATTAGTTTAAGAACCAATGAGCATTAGTTTAAGAACCAATGAGCATTAGTTTAAGAACCAATGAGCATTAGTTTAAGAACCAATGAGCATTAGTTTAAGAACCAATGAGCATTAGTTTAAGAACCAATGAACCAATGAGCATTAGTTTAAGAACCAATGAGCATTAGTTTAAGAACCAATGAGCATTAGTTTAAGAACCAATGAACCAATGAGCATTAGTTTAAGAACCAATGAGCATTAGTTTAAGAACCAATGAACCAATGAGCATTAGTTTAAGAACCAATAAACCAATGAGCATTAGTTTAAGAACTAATGAGCCTTAGTTTAAGAACCAATGAACCAATGAGCATTAGTTTAAGAACCAATGAGCATTAGTTTAAGAACCAATGAGCATTAGTTTAAGAACCAATGAGCATTAGTTTAAGAACCAATGAGCATTAGTTTAAGAACCAATGAGCATTAGTTTAAGAACCAATGAGCATTAGTTTAAGAACCAATGAGCATTAGTTTAAGAACCAATGAGTATTAGTTTAAGAACCAATGAGCATTAGTTTAAGAACCAATGAGCATTAGTTTAAGAACCAATGAACCAATGAGCATTAGTTTAAGAACCAATGAGCATTAGTTTAAGAACCAATGAGCATTAGTTTAAGAACCAATGAACCAATGAGCATTAGTTTAAGAACCAATGAGCATTAGTTTAAGAACCAATGAACCAATGAGCATTAGTTTAAGAACCAATGAACCAATGAGCATTAGTTTAAGAACCAATAAACCAATGAGTCTTAGTTTAAGAACCAATGAACCAATGAGCATTAGTTTAAGAACCAATGAGCATTAGTTTAAGAACCAATGAACCAATGAGCATTAGTTTAAGAACCAATGAACCAATGAGCATTAGTTTAAGAACCAATAAACCAATGAGCCTTAGTTTAAGAACCAATAAAGCAATGAGTCTTAGTTTAAGAACCAATGAACCAATGAGCATTAGTTTAAGAACCAACAGGCCAAAGAAAAAGAGAAAGGAATGAAGACCACCTCGCTACAATTCTTCACTCCCTTTTAGAGCCTAAGCAGCTCACGGGTGCTGAATTGATTAAAAAAGTTGAAACAAATAATAAAGAAATAAACAGTAAAGAAATAAACAGTAAAGAAATAAACAGTAAAGAAATAAACAGTAAAGAAATAAACAGTAAAGAAAGAAGGATTAATTTGTGAAGTTTTGATGATACTGAAAACACAGATTTGTATAGGAAGATAGTAGAAGAAGAAAATGAAAACAGAGTTGTGGAGTTTTAAAAATAAACACATAGCGGGAGTGTTTATATCGTGAACACATGTCTTTACATGTGCCACGGAGTTCGTGAATATGACATGAAGCTATCTTAAGTGCTTTCGCTAATGTTATAAGTGGGAAACGTGCTGATGAAGGGATATGAGCTTATGAAGATGTCCGCAACGCAATAAAGCAAATATCTCGACTAAACTCAGTGGCGTATACTGGATTTGGGGTCTGGGCTACAGCTGACAAAATAAATAAAAACGTACATTATATTCAGTAGGCTAACATAAAGTAATATTTTCTAATGTCTTCACTACATTTTAAATTACTTACTTATTTATGTTAATTATATCTGTCTTGCTTGGGACGAAAATGTCTCGATGACTTTGTCATTGAAAGTACTGTTGGGTTGGTTTCTACGTTTCTGAGGGAATGATTTCTCAATGGACATTAATGCCAAACAAGATAAGCGTTCTTGTGTCTAAGTTGAGCGACAATAAGATTTGATTCTCTTGAGAGTAGAAAAAGTTCATTCTACAGAAGACTTAGCTAGCTATGGAAGTTCCGGTAATCAGACATAGTTTCAATTTCACTTTATGACGATTATGATTGGCTAGAGCTAAAAGTAACCCATGAAACCGCATTCATCTATCGGCAACACCTCCTAAATACATTTTGATTCCCAGTTTTGATTGTCTAGGTCGTTAATACGTGGTCCGGATAGAGGAAAAATGTACCGCTGGCTCCTAGAGTTTCAATGTAGAATAGTTATAACATTCACAAACGTTATAGTGGCCAGAGGAAAACCTTGCTTTAACAAATGCAAATCAAAGCAAATAAATCATATTGGCCTACGAAATGTGTAATAGAATATTCGAAAATTTGTAATATAATTATACAAAAAAATATAATAAATTATCATTTCCTTTTGTATTTCGATAACATGTTCAGGCTACCGGCGGTAGCTGCGGTATCATAGAGAATACGCCACTGGCTAAACTGAACAATAACGCCAAAAAGGGGCTGCAACACTTACCAATTTTAGAACCGTCGTGTTAGAATGTCTTAAACATGGAACTAAATTTAACATTTGATGTATGCATGTTTTAACAATGAACTCCCACGAGTTCTTGCCCCTTAGAGGGTCACAATAATAAAATTGAGGATCAAACACAACTAGGATTCATGGTCATGTAAACCAACGACAGAACTGCAGTAAACAGAACATTTTTGTGAGTACCTTTTTGTAGTATCACCGTATTTAACTAATTTAGCTCGGTTTATTATAATATTACATATAGAGCACTATATTACCATATATAATGTCCGTGCTATGTGAATCACATTTAGGGGGAAGTAACTCTATTAGAATAACTTATGTTAGATTTTAGATACGTTTATCACTGTTAAAACAATTTTTGAAGATTCTACTTTTTCTACTGCTACTACTTTTACATATACTACCACTACTACTAATACCACAACTGCTGCTGCTACTACTATATTACTACTACCATTATCGCCACTACCACCACCACATTATTGCTACTACTACTGCTACTACTCGTCATCACCATCATCGTGTGCCTTCTCCGCAACGAAGGTTGGCTACCATGGATCGCCATTCTACTCTGTTTCTTGCTTTGATGGTGCAGGCTGACATAGATTGACTTGTCCATCTTTTGATGTTACTCGTCCATGTTAGTCTTGGTCTGCCTCTGCCTCTTTTACCTTGTATTTTTCCTTCCAATATTACTTTTAGTAGGCTGTTGTGTCTTTTAACATGCCCCAAAAATGTCATTTGTCTTGTCTTGATTTAGTAGTTCTCTTTTTATTGTCAGCTGTTTTAAAACTTCATCGTTTGTTATCTTTTGTTTCCATCCAATTCTACCTATTCTTCTATAAATCCACATTTCAAAGGCTTCAATTTACTGCTACTACTACTAATACTTTAATCTAATTATTGTTGTTGTTATTGTTGTTGTTGTTATTGTTGTTGTTATTGTTGTTGTTATTGTTATAGTTGTTGCTACAACTATAGAAAGGGCGATCTCGTGCTTTGTCAATGCCTCAACATGAACACATTATGGGGTCTTCATTGATTGCTGTTCTTGAATCTTCTCAATTATCGGTTTTTACGATGGCGTCGTAACTTGCAATCCTCTTCAGTATTTGCTAATTAAAATAAATGACTAGAAACGGCTCTAGTGAAATGTCCTGTAAAAAGATAAGTCTTCTTCTTTACTTTTATCGTTAGCCTTTCTTTCTTCTTTACTTTATCGTTAGCCTTTCTTTCTTCTTTACTTTATCGTTAGCCTTTCTTCTTCTTTCCTTTATCGTTAGCCTTTCTTTCTTCTTTACTTTATCGTTAGCCTTTCTTTCTTCTTTACTTTATCGTTAGCCTTTCTTCTGCTTTACTTTACCGTTAGCCTTTCTTCTTCTTTACTTTATCGTTAGCCTTTCTTTCTTCTTTACTTTATCATTAGCCTTTCTTCTGCTTTACTTTATCGTTAGCCTTTCTTCTGCTTTACTTTATCATTAGCCTTTCTTTCTTCTTTACTTTATCATTAGCCTTTCTTCCTCTTTACTTTACCCTTAGCCTTTCTTTCTTCTTTACTTTATCGTTAGCCTTTCTTTCTTCTTTACTTTATCATTAGCCTTTCTTTCTTCTTTACTTTATCATTAGCCTTTCTTTCTTCTTTACTTTATCATTAGCCTTTCTTTCTTCTTTACTTTATCATTAGCCTTTCTTCCTCTTTACTTTACCCTTAGCCTTTCTTTCTTCTTTACTTTATCGTTAGCCTTTCTTTCTTCTTTACTTTATCATTAGCCTTTCTTTCTTCTTTACTTTATCATTAGCCTTTCTTTCTTCTTTACTTTATCATTAGCCTTTCTTCCTCTTTACTTTACCCTTAGCCTTTCTTTCTTCTTTACTTTATCGTTAGCCTTTCTTTCTTCTTTACTTTATCATTAGCCTTTCTTTCTTCTTTACTTTATCATTAGCCTTTCTTCGTCTTTACTTTATCATTAGCCTTTCTTCGTCTTTACTTTATCATTAGCCTTTCTTTCTTCTTTACTTTATCATTAGCCTTTCTTTCTTCTTTACTTTATCGTTAGCCTTTCTTTCTTCTTTACTTTATCATTAGCCTTTCTTTCTTCTTTACTTTATCATTAGCCTTTCTTTCTTCTTTACTTTATCATTAGCCTTTCTTTCTTCTTTACTTTATCATTAGCCTTTCTTTCTTCTTTACTTTATCATTAGCCTTTCTTTCTTCTTTACTTTATCATTAGCCTTTCTTTCTTCTTTACTTTATCATTAGCCTTTCTTTCTTCTTTACTTTATCATTAGCCTTTCTTTCTTCTTTACTTTATCATTAGCCTTTCTTTCTTCTTTACTTTATCATTAGCCTTTCTTTCTTCTTTACTTTATCATTAGCCTTTCTTTCTTCTTTACTTTATCATTAGCCTTTCTTTCTTCTTTACTTTATCGTTAGCCTTTCCTCTTCTTTGCGTTGAACCGTTGAATGGGCGTTGATGCGTTGAGTTTACGGCATAGCCGCAATATCTGCGCCTTTCAGCCCGACACATCAGTCTGCGACATGGATGGGTAGATTTGCTAAAAAAATTTTTGCAAGGGCAGCGGCCATTATTATCCTGCTCTTTTCGATTTTAAACTGCCAAGGGGATCTTTAACGTGCGCGAGTACACAAGGGGATCTTTAACGTGCGCGAGTACACAAGGGGATCTTTAACGTGCGCGAGTACACAAGGGGATCTTTAACGTGCGCGAGTACACAAGGGGATCTTTAACGTGCGCGAGTACACAAGGGGATCTTTAACGTGCGCGAGTACACAAGGGGATCTTTAACGTGCGCGAGTACACAAGGGGATCTTTAACGTGCGCGAGTACACAAGGGGATCTTTAACGTGCGCGAGTACACAAGGGATCCTCTGTTTTTTTTTGCCGTTTTTCCAAGAGGGCTAGACATCAAATCTCACTACCAAGAGAGAGGTAGACATCAGATCTCGCTACCAAGAGAGAGATAGACATCGGATCTCACTACCCAGAGAGGGCTAGACATCAAATCTCACTACCAAGAGAGAGGTAGACATCAGATCTCGCTACCAAGAGAGAGATAGACATCGGATCTCACTACCCAGAGAGGGCTAGACATCAAATCTCACTACCAAGAGAGAGGTAGACATCAGATCTCGCTACCAAGAGAGAGATAGACATCGGATCTCACTACCCAGAGAGGGCTAGACATCGGATCTCACTACCCAGAGAGGGCTAGACATCAGATCTCACTACCAAGAGAGAGGTAGACATCAAATCTCACTACCAAGAGAGAGGTAGACATCAGATCTCACTACCAAGAGAGAGATAGACATCGGATCTCACTACCAAGAGAGAGCTAGACATCAGATCTCACTACCAAGAGAGAGCTAGACATCGGATCTCGCTACCAAGAGAGAGATAGACATCGGATCTCACTACCCAGAGAGGGCTAGACATCAAATCTCACTACCAAGATAAGAATGAGGTAGACATCAGATCTCGCTACCAAGAGAGAGCTAGACATCGGATCTCACTACCAAGAGAGAGCTAGACATCAGATCTCACTACCAAGAGAGGGCTAGACATCAGATCTCACTACCAAGAGAGAGCTAGACATCGGATCTCACTACCAAGAGAGGGCTAGACATCAGATCTCACTACCAAGAGAGAGCTAGACATCGGATCTCACTACCCAGAGAGGGCTAACACATCAGATCTCACTACCCAGAGAGGGCTAGACATCAGATCTCACTACCCAGAGAGGGCTAGACATCGGATTTCACTACCCAGAGAGGGCTAGACATCAGATCTCACTACCCAGAGAGGGCTAGACATCAGTTCTCCCTACCCAGAGAGAGCTAGACATCAGATCTCACTACCAAGAGATGGCTAGACATGTGATCTCACTACCCAGAGGGGGCTAGACATCAGATCTCACTAGCCAGAGAGGGCTAGACATCAGATCTTATTACCCAGAGAGGGCAAGACATCGCATCTCACTAACCAGAGAGGGCTAGACATAGGATTTCACTACCCAAAGAGAGCTAGACATGGGATCTCACTACCCAGTGAGGGCTAGACATCAGGTCTCACTACCCAGAGAGGGCTAGACATCGGATCTCACTACCCAGAGAGAGCTAGACATCAGATCTCACTTCACAGAGAGGGGGGCTAGATATCAGATCTCACTTCACAGAGAGGGGGGCTAGATGTCAGATCTCACTTCCCAGAGACCAGGGCTAGATATCAGATCTCACTACCCAGAGACCAGGGCTAGATATCAGATCTCACTACCCAGAGACCAGGGCTAGATATCAGATCTCACTACCCAGAGACCAGGGCTAGATATCAGATCTCACTACCCAGAGACCAGGGCTAGATATCAGATCTCACTTCCCAGAGACCAGGGCTAGATATCAGATCTCACTTCCCAGAGACCAGGGCTAGATATCAGATCTCACTACCCAGAGACCAGGGCTAGATATCAGATCTCACTACCCAGAGACCAGGGCTAGATATCAGATCTCACTACCCAGAGACCAGGGCTAGATATCAGATCTCACTACCCAGAGACCAGGGCTAGATATCAGATCTCACATCCCAGAGACCAGGGCTAGATATCAGATCTCACTTCCCAGAGACCAGGGCTAGATATCAGATCTCACTACCCAGAGACCAGGGCTAGATATCAGATCTCACTTCCCAGAGACCAGGGCTAGATATCAGATCTCACTTCCCAGAGACCAGGGCTAGATATCAGATCTCACTTCCCAGAGACCAGGGCTAGATATCAGATCTCACTTCCGAGAGACCAGGGCTAGATATCAGATCTCACTTCCCAGAGACCAGGGCTAGATATCAGATCTCACTTCCCAGAGACCAGGGGAGGGTAAAACCACGAAGCAGGCCATGTTTCTTGAGTTTCTAATATTTCATCTTTTTCCTGATTGGCCCTTGAGTCTGGTGTTCTCGCAACGTTTATTGAAGGCTCTGTGTTGTTTTGTGTGTGTGTGTGTAATCTTTCTGCCTTTGTCACGTGGCCAATTCAATTTACTTGTAGTTTCTTTATATATTTTACGGCGGGGGTTATTCCTAGCTTTTTTTCTCAGTTCTTCATTTCTGATCTTATCTCTCAGACTGTTTCCTGTCATTCGTCTAACACATTTCATCTCAGTAGAGGTTATTTTTCTTATTGTTCTTGCATCTAGGGTCCAGGACTGGCATTGGTAGCACAATGTTGGGATGAAGATTGAACTGTATAGTGCTCGTTTTGCCTCCAGAGTTATTTCCTTGTTGGACAATAGTGGTGATAACTGTCCGATGATTTGACAAGCTTTGTTGCATCTTGAATCGTTTTCTGCTGTTTATGAATTGCCCAAAATTGTGTCTGTCTTGTTGGCATTTTTAAAAAATCAGACTGAAAAGACAAAAATAAGCATCTTCAATTTCCACAGCGATATATCATCATCATCACCATCATCATCACCATCATCATCACCATCATCATCACCATCATCATCATCATCACCATCACCATCATCATCACCATCATCATCATCATCATCATCCAGTACCGTGTCTGCTGGCGTAGATGTTCATGTCTACACAATTTTCGATCTCGAGAGTTATTTATCATTTCTGTTGTCGTTACCTTCTGCCAAGCCATTCTCTTAAGCTGTCTGGTATCTTTTCTCTTTGCTTCCCTCTATCTCTTCGCCACTCAATTTTCCCAGTTGTTACAATATATTCCAGCTGTTCCCTTCTCATTACATGGCCAAAAAATGATGATTGTTTCTTCCTAATATTGGTAATTAGCTCTCTTTTTGCTTTGGCCTCTTTCAGAACGTTTCCAAGACTCTTCTTAGCTATCCACAGGGACACATCGTTAACAAAAACACAATGCTCACATCGACCGAGGCGAGAACGAGGAAGGGAAAACTCCATCTAGGGTAAGTGTGTCAACCTAGTATGAGAACCTCTAAGTTACACACACGTGACTGCTAAACTCATTATCATATTCCCTGGTAACGATTTATAACATAAGACGAATCTTCATTTTCAGAGATACTGAATTTTAACACAAAATTCTTCCACTCGTGCAATCTTGGTACTCATTTTTTTTTTTAGCTGCGTATTTTTTGCTCTATTTTTTGCTCATGTTTTGTAGAATAATATTTTTCTTTAGACATTATTAGCTGTATTTGAAATAATTTTTTCAATTCTATTTTATAGAAAAATATTTTTCTTTAGACATTAATAGCTGTTTTTTCAATAGAAAACTATTTTTCCTTACACATTATTAACTGTTTTTTTCAATAGAAAACTATTTTTCCTTACACATTATTAACTGTTTTTTCAATAGAAAACTATTTTTCCTTACACATTATTAACTGTTTTTTCAATAGAAAACTATTTTTCCTTACACATCATTAGCTGTTTTTTCAATAGAAAACTATTTCTCCTTACACATTATTAGCTGTTTTTTTCAATTCTATTTTATAGAAAACTATTTCTCCTTACACATTATTAGCTGTTTTTTTTCAATAGAAACTATTTCTCCTTACACATTATTAGCTGTTTTTTTTTCAATTCTATTTTATAGAAAACTATTTTTCCTTACACATTATTAGCTGTTTTTTTCAATAGAAAACTATTTTTCCTTACACATTATTAGCTGTTTTTTTTCAATAGAAAACTATTTTTCCTTACACATTATTAGCTGTTTTTTTTCAATAGAAAACTATTTTTCCTTACACATTATTAGCTGTTTTTTTCAATTCTATTTTATAGGAAAATATTTTTCCTCACACATTATTAGCTGTATTTTTTCAATTCTATTTTATAGGAAAATATTTTTCCTTACACATTATTAGCTGTTTTTTTCAATTCTATTTTATAGGAAAATATTTTTCCTTACACATTATTAGCTGTTTTTTTCAATTCTATTTTATAGGAAAATATTTTTCCTTACACATTATTAGCTGTTTTTTTCAATTCTATTTTATAGGAAAATATTTTTCCTTACACATTATTAGCTGTTTTTTCAATTCTATTTTATAGGAAAATATTTTTCCGTACACATTATTAGCTGCTTTTTTCAATTCTATTTTATAGGAAAATATTTTTCCGTACACATTATTAGCTGCTTTTTTCAATTCTATTTTATAGGAAAATATTTTTCCTTACACATTATTAGCTGCTTTTTTCAATACAAAACTATTTTTCCTTACACATTATTAGCTGCTTTTTCAATACAAAACTATTTTTCCTTACACATTATTAGCTGCTTTTTCAATTCTATTTTATAGAAAAATATTGTCCCTTACACATTATCATGTGTATTTTTATTATTTATTTATTTTAAAGTAAAGTATTTTTCCATGAACTTTACTTTTTCTGTTTTATTTTTGTAATGAAAGAAGACAATTCTTCAATTTGTTGTACTTGGCACATTTTATTTCCCTGTACCTTTTCCTTAATTTTTTTTGGAAGAAAAATATTTATCATCAGACATTACCAGTTATTTTTTCGATGTTTTCTTTTACCAGTTATCTTTTCGTGTTTTCTTTTACAAGTTATCTTTTCGTGTTTTCTTTTACTAGTTACCTTTTCGGTGTTTTCTTTTACCAGTTATCTTTTCGATGTTTACTTTTACCAGTTATCTTTTCGTGTTTTCTTTTACTAGTTACCTTTTCGGTGTTTTCTTTTACCAGTTATCTTTTCGGTGTTTTCTTTTACCAATTATCTTTTAGTTGTTTCCTTTTACCAATTATCTTTTCCATGCTTTCTTTCACCAGTTATCTTTTCGGTGTTTTCCTTTACCAATTATCTTTTTCGATGTTTTCTTTTACCAGTTATATTTTCGATGTTTTCTTTTACCAGTTATATTTTCGATGTTTTCTTTTACCAGTTATATTTTCGATGTTTTCTTTTACCAGTTATATTTTCGATGTTTTCTTATACCAGTTATATTTTCGATGTTTTCTTTTACCAGTTATATTTTCGATGTTTTCTTTTACCAGTTATATTTTCCATGTTTTCTTTTACCAGTTATCTTTTCGATGTTTTCTTTTACGAGTTATCTTTTCAATGCTTTCTTTCTCCAGTTATATTTTCGATGCTTTCATTTCAACAAAAACTGGACGTTTCTGAAACACATTTTTCGTGTGTACTCATGGTGATTTTAAAAGAAAAATAAAGTTATTAGACGCTTTTAACTGTACTTTCACCAATTTTTAAATTAAAAAAACACAATTTAATTGTTCGTTTTTGAAAAGTTTGGTATTTTCATCTGTGGTGCTTTTAACATGAAAAAAAAAATATTTTTCCTCAGACGCTCGTTACTGTATTTTCACTGTTTGTTTTTTTAAATTTAGAAAGATCGTTTAATTAGTCGTGGTACACATTTTTAACTGTACTTTCCTTAATTTTTTTTTTTTTTTACAAATAAATAATATTTTTCTGTGACTGTTCATGGCAAAATGAGAAAAAAAACACGACATGGTAAAGCACAGGATATGCGAGTTTTATTAAATTCATTTTCCTTTTTTAATATTGTTCCACTTGTATTTATTGTGCATTGTGGTGGTGTCTATTTCTTTGTTACCATTACTTCTGTCTTTTTGCTATTAAGGCTGAGTCCTTTATTTTTGCTTTCTTTTATTATATTGTCTAACATTTCTTGTAACTCTTTTTCACTCATAGAGATTAAGACTGTATCATCAGCTTAAAAAAAAGTAAAGTACCCCCGTCACGCCAAGTGGCGTATAGGGAAATACGGTGTTAGTGACCCTATATTTTACAGACCTTCAGCACATGATTTTTGGGGTAATGTGGTCGGTATTACGCCTGTGCCGCTTTACTTTCCCAGAAAAAAATCCTGTACCCATTTAAGGCTGTGGGAACTCGGAAGCCGTCGGTCGGGATCGAACCCTACCCCTTGTCCTTTGTAGTCCAGTTCACTAACCACTGAGCTATCGCGGCTCCCGTATACCTTAGATTATTTATATTATGACCTCCGATTGTTATTCCAGTCATGCCCCTGATGGATCTTAAAATAATCTCACTATACATATTAAAAAAATTGGTGGCAGCACACAATTTTGCCTAAAATCCTGTTTGATTTGGTGAAAAATTCTATCTACCTATTGTCCTTTCGAGCCGAAGACGGCACATAGGGCAGAACCACAATATCAAAAACAGAAACCTTGCGTGCCAAAATGGCACATATTGCAGAGATCACTGCTTCTAAAATCTATGGCTCTGTTTCCATAACAATACTTTTTACAATGACAGCTTGTCAAGCCATCGATTAATCCCCTTAGTCACCTCTTACAACATGCCTGGGAGGTCACAGTGTCACTATTCTTTACTTCCCTCATAATGAAGCCCCGATAACACACAGGAGCATTCCCCATTACTTATTTAAAAAAAAATTAAAATAATTAAAATAATTAAAATAATTTAAAAAATTAAAAAAATTAAAATAATTAAAAAATTAAAATAATTAAAATAATTAAAATAATTAAAAAAATTAAAAAATTAAAATAATTAAAATAATTAAAATAATTTTAAAAAATTAAAATAATTAAAATAATTAAAATAATTAAAAAAATTAAAATAATTAAAAAAATTAAAATAATTAAAATAATTTAAAAAATTAAAAAAATTAAAATAATTAAAATAATTAAAATAATTAAAATAATTACTTACATGAATTTATAAAGGCTAAAGTTAAAATATAAGCGACAACAGTTAGACAATAGACAAACACATATACTTACATTTGAGATTGTATCCGTACGTGATATGCTATGTCCGTATCTTGGAGCGAATCAACATATCACAACAAAATCACAACGATGCAAGTAACTGGTTAAAGTAACAAGTTTTCCACATGGAAAATAAATCACAGTAATCGTTTTATGTGATTTAGACTCAATCAAATCACTAAGAATGTGACTAATGACTAACCTGATATCACAATCTGATTGTAAGTGTTAAATGTGACTAAATATTGGCTTGATATAATAAATTAACGACTACGTTAAAAGTTACTTTAGACTATCTCAGCGTCATAAATTAACGGCCGTGTTAAAAAGGACTTGTTACTGCTGTTTTTATATCAGAATTTAACAAAAAGCGTTAAAAGTGACTAATTTGTAAAGAGAAAAGAGAGGAAAACGACTAAATGATGTGGTACAGCTGGTGCCTACATTGTGTGGTTCTGCTAGTAACTAACTTGTGTGATACAACAAGTGACTAAATTGTGTGGTACAGCTGGTGTCTACATTGTGTGGTTCTGCTAGTAACTAACTTGTGTGATACAACATGTGACTAAATTGTGTGGTACAGCTAGTGACTGAATCGGGTGGTACAGCTAATGACTAAATGGTGCGGTACAAATAGTGACTAAATGGTGTGGTGCAACTAGTTACTAATTGGTGTGGTACAGGAAGTGATTAAATGGTGTGGTAAAATCAGTTACCAAATGGTGTTGTGCAGCAAGTGACTAAATGGTGCGGTACAACTAGTGACTAAATTGTGTGGTACAGGTAGTGACTGAATCGGGTGGTACAGCTAGTGACTAAATAGTGCATTACAAATAGTGACTAAATGGTGTGGTACAACCAGTTACTAAATGGTGCGGTACAACTAGTGGCTAAATGGTGTGGTGCAGCTAGTGACTAAACGGTGTGGTACAGCTAGTGACTATGCGGTGCGGTACAGCTAGTGACTAAATGGTGCGGTACAGCTAGTGACTAAATGGTGCGGTACAGCTGGTGACTAAATGGTGCGGTACAGCTGGTGACTAAATGGTGCGGTACAGCTGGTGACTAAATGGTGCGGTACAACTAATGACTAAATTGTGTGATACAGCTACTGACTAAATTACGTGGTTCAACGACTAAATAGTGCGGTAAGGCTGACGATTAACTGATGATGTACAGATTTAAGATGAAAGATGTCGGCCCAAAAACGTTACGACCCAGCATGTCTTCTTCATGAGCACAGATAATACAAATAAACAAAACTAGATACGAAAGGTCACACAAGAACTACAACAAACTAAGCTAGCAAGTTAAGACTATAGTAGAACTATTAGCCTCCGTCAGTCATTGTTGACTATATATATTGTCTCCGTCAGTCATAGTTGGCTATAGATTTTGTCTCTGTCTGTCATTGTTGACTATATATATATTGTCTCCGTCAGTCATAGTTGACTATAGATTTTGTCTCTGTCTGTCATATTTGACTATAGATTTTGTCTCCGTCAGTCATAGTTGACTATAGATTTTGTCTCTGTCTGTCATAGTTGGCTATAGATTTTGTCTCTGTCTGTCATAGTTGGCTATAGATTTTGTCTCCGTCTGTCATAGTTGACTATAGATTTTGTCTCCGTCTGTCATAGTTGACTATAGATTTTGTCTCCGTCAGTCATAGTTGACTATAGATTTTGTCTCCGTCAGTCATAGTTGGCTATAGATTTTGTCTCTGTCTGTCATAGTTGGCTATAGATTTTATCTCCGTCAGTTATAGTTGACTATAGATTTTGTCTCCGTCAGTCATAGTTGACTATAGATTTTGTCTCCGTCAGTCATAGTTGGCTATAGATTTTGTCTCTGTCTGTCATAGTTGGCTATAGATTTTATCTCCGTCAGTCAGTATAGTTGACTATAGATTTTGTCTCTGTCTGTCATAGTTGACTATAGATTTTGTCTCCGTCAGTCATAGTTGGCTATAGATTTTGTCTCTGTCTGTCATAGTTGACTATAGATTTTGTCTCCGTCTGTCATAGTTGACTATAGATTTTGTCTCCGTCAGTCATAGTTGACTATAGATTTTGTCTCCGTCATTCATAGTTGACTATAGATTTTGTCTCCGTCAGTCATAGTTGACTATAGATTTTGTCTCCGTCAGTCATAGTTGACTATAGATTTTGTCTCCGTCAGTCATAGTTGACTATAGATTTTGTCTCCGTCAGTCATAGTTGACTATAGATTTTGTCTCCGTCAGTCATAGTTGACTATAGATTTTGTCTCCGTCAGTCATAGTTGACTATAGATTTTGTCTCCGTCAGTCATAGTTGACTATAGATTTTGTCTCCGTCAGTCATAGTTGACTATAGATTTTGTCTCCGTCAGTCATAGTTGACTATAGATTTTGTCTCCGTCATTCATAGTTGACTATAGATTTTGTCTCTGTCAGTCATAGTTGACTATAGATTTTGTCAATCTTGTTTTGACTGTTCTGCCAGCCGAGCGTGCTGTAAATGCCCATGTACTCCTTTATTGTCCTATTAGATCTGTCTGTATAGATGACTGCTTTTTTCCTCATCGGTGTTATCCTAGATGAGACCGTTGACCACCGCATTGACCACGACTGCGCCCATATAGTTGTGTCTGTAGTGTTGTATCTATGGACCTATTGGATTTTCCTCAGTCTACTATATTCAGTGCAGTCTATGGGCAGCCTGTCCACATGTACAAGTAGATGAGGTGCCGATCTTGAATTTTGTATACATGTGACTATGGAGCCGATTGTGTCCTGTTTATGAGGCGTATATATAATAACTTGTTCATATCTATTCATATTATGAAAGGCATCCTGATTTTGGCTTGTGTCCTCTGGTTGCTTGCTGCTTGTGTTCACCTGATGACTAAAGGAATACACATACCTTGTCATCCGCCCTTAAAAGGACGTTAAGTGGGCGTGTACTGCGTTGTGTTATGGTTTGCAGTATAACTGTGATATTTACGCATTTCGGCCCGACACATCCGACTTCAGCACGATACCTTCTCACTGATTTGATTATCAGTTTCTTCTGACGGTATGTAACAGATACCTATGTAACAGAGACCTATGTAACAGATACCTATGTAACAGATACCTATGTAACAGATACCTATGTAACAGATACCTATGTAACAGATACCTATGTAACATATACCTATATAACAGATACCTTTGTAACAGATACCTATGTAACAGATACCTATGTAACAGATACCTATGTAACATATACCTATATAACAGATACCTTTGTAACAGATACCTATGTAACATATACCTATGTAACAGATACCTTTGTAACAGATACCTATATAACAGATACCTATATAACAGATACCTATATAACAGATACATTGTAAACAGATACCTATGTAACATATACCTATATAACAGATACCTTTGTAACAGATACCTATATAACAGATACCTATATAACAGATACCTATATAACAGATACCTATGTAACAGATACCTATGTAACAGATACCTATGTAACAGATACCTATGTAACAGATACCTATGTAACATATACCTATATAACAGATACCTTGTAACAGATACCTATGTAACAGGTACCTATATAACAGATACCTATGTAACAGGTACCTATATAACAGATACCTATGTAACAGATACATATCGGGGGTAATATATAAAAACTAAAAAATGAACATAAATAAAGTGTCAGACGCATGACAGGAAACACCATAAGTGATAAGATCAGATATGAAAAAATACGAAAAAAATACTAGTAACGGAACTAGCTATTGAATGCAAAAAACGACAACAGATCAAGTGGTTTGGGCATGTGATAAGACATCAAGAACGAAATCTAATACAACGAGTCACCAACAAACGATAAGAGAACACCAGACCAAAAGGCCGACCACGATAAAGGTGAATAAACGGAATACTAGAAACACTCGGAGGTATAACAGCAGAAGAGGCAAAGAAAAGAGAAAGAAACAGCGAACCATTTGGTTATTTGGTTATTTGGTTATGGAAGGCCCCGGTATCACTGCAAACGAATTAAAATCCATAATTGCTCAACCGTCCGTTCCAGCGTAATCATCCGAATTAATATCTCATCTCCCAAACAAAGAAAGGTAACTGTAGTACCCATCGTAGTAGTTTCAGCATACGCCAACAGATATAAGGCGAAACCGCACAGAAAGTGAACACAGCCAACTGTTCCCTGTCATATGATATCATCATTCATCGTAAACAATTGGAATATCGAAACATGATCAAAACGGATGAGACACACAGCTCACGGTGTGCACAGAGCACTTAACTCAGTAGCTTCTGCAACAAGCCGGACTTGGAATATGAGGAAACTGCAACAAGGAACACTTTTCATGCATAGCCTTCAATTGTTCCCGCCGCCTATCCACCATATACCGGATGTTCACGTCCTCTTGAAAATGATGATCGTCATATTTTTTAAATAAAAGTATAGCGCTTGATGATGTTAGGACATCGTTGTTGACTCCAATTCCGAACATATAAACACACAGTTAGTCGTCAGATTATCCCCGTCGCACATCAAACAACAGACCGTAAGATTAGCGTACAGCCGGTCTAGGGACCGCCAACCATATCTACATGTATCTTATCTATGTTTACATTTATCTTATTTATATGTACATGTATCTTATCTATCTCTACATGCATCTTATCGATGTGTACAAGTATCTTATCTATGTGTACATGTATATTGTCTATGTGTACATGTATCTTATCTATCTGTACATGTATCTTATGTATCTCTACATGTATCGTATCTATCTGTACATGTATCTTATCTATCTCTACATGTATCTTATTATATGTACATGTATCTTATTTATCTCAACATGTATCTTATCTATCTCTACCTGTATCCTATCTATCTGTACATGTATCTTATCTATCTCTACATGTATCTTATCTATCTCTACATGTATCTTACCTATCTATACATGTATCTTATCTATCTATACATGTATCTTATCTATCTCTACATGTATCTTATCTATCTCTACATGTATCTTATCTATCTCTACATGTACCTTATCTATGTGTACATGTATCTTAGAGCCTCGACACCGAAAGGCAAATAAAGAAAGAAAGGAAGAAAATACACGAACAAATCGTAACAACTGCGCTGGTCAAGCGGCCTTTATTTTACGATCCCACAAAAGCCCACCGAAAGACCCCAGGTGTGGGTAAAATGTAGTAAAGATACTTGGATTCATTGTATTTTTTTATTAAATATAGTTTTACAGAAGAATGTTAGGAATTCCGTGTTTATCTGAAATGGGTCAGCGCGTAACGTTTTAAAAGAACACGAAGGGAGATAAAGTATTTTAAATACTCAGATATAAATATTTATATCTTTTTTTTTGGGGGGGGGGAGGGGAGAGAGAGAGAGAGAGAGAGAGAGAGAGAGAGAATATAATGAGATGGAAACAGTTGGAATATATTGTGTGCATATAAACGTTGTGCTACCAATGCCAGACCTGGACCCTAGATGCAAGAACAATAAGAAAAAATAACCTCTACAGAGATGAAATGTGTTAGACGAATGGCAGGAAACAGTCTGAGAGATAAGATCAGAAATGAAGAACTGAGAAAAAAGCTAGGAATAGCCCCCGCCATAGAATATATAAGGAAACAACATATAAAATGGTTTGGCCACGTGACAAGGCAGAAAGATCAAAACACAACACAACGAGCCTTCAAGAAACGTTGTGAGAACACCAGACCCAAGGGTCGACCACGAAAAAGATAGATTGACAGAATATGGGGAAACACTAGGAAACATAACAGCAGCAGAGGTGAACAGAAGAGCAAAAAAAAAGAAACCCCAAATTATATCTCCCCTCGACGCTGAAAGACAAATGAGGAAGGAAAGAAGAAGAAGACATTTGTGTGTTTTATCTACACGGAAAGCTACGCTTACAAAATCGTCAGGCTAATTATTAATTTTGAATATTTTAAGATAGCGCAAGCGAGAAAGTTAATAAATATGACGATTTACTAAGATAATAGAAGACAAGCAAGGAGTCAGACAAGGCTGTGTTCTGTCGCCGGATTTGTTTTCACTTTACAGCGAATATATTATGAAATCAATAGTAGACAAAAAAGGAATTGAAGTCAATGGTCACAACATAAATAATTTACGATATGCGGATGACACAGTCTTAATAGCAGAGACAGAGAATGAACTACAAGAAATGATAGACAGAATAGTAAAAGAAAGCAACAAGAAAGGTCTCAGTCTGAATAGTAAGAAAACAGAAGTAATGGTTATATCGAAGAAACAATCATCACCATCATGCAGTATAAAAATAAACATGTCAAATATGAAACAAGTGCAACGTTTCAAATACTTGGGCACAATAATAACATCAGATGGGAGATGCACCACAGAAATAAAAAGCAGAATAGCTCAGTCCAAAAGAGCATTTCAGAAAATGAAAAATATCTTGTGCAACAAATCTATGTCAATAGAAATGAGAAAGAGAGTTCATCGGTGCTATATAGAACCAATTTTGACCTATGGAAGCCAATCATGGACAGTAGACAAACAAATAAAAAGACGATTAGAGGCCACAGAGATGAGATTTCTCAGAAGAATGTTGAAAGTTCCCTGGACAGCTAAAAAGACCAATGAGGAAGTTCTCAAAGAGGCCAACACAAAAAGGCAGCTCCTAAAAAAACATCAGAAAGAAACAATCAACATTTTTGGGCACATCTTGAGAAGAGGAAAGTTGGAATACTTGGTTACAACTGGCAAAATAAACGGAAAGAGAGATCGCGGACGACAAAGAGAGAAAATACTGGATAGCTTGGTGTCATGGCATGGAAAGCAGTCAACAACAGAACTGATACGATGCACTGTAGATAGAAGATTGTGGAGGGACATGATCGCCTACGCCAACCGGTATGGCACATGATGATGATGAATAGAAGACAAATCTTATCGTTAAAAAACAATTAATCGTAACTACTTTAATGTCAGCTAAATTATAAGAGTGAATTGTGGTAATGTTGATAATGTTGATAATGTTGATAATAGAAAGTGGAGGCATCAGCTGTGACTGTTGATAACGTTAATTCAGCAAAGAGAACATTAATACAACACAAGAGAACATTAATAAAACACAGGAGAACATTAATACAACACAAGAGAACATTAATACAACACAGGAGAACATTAATACAACACAAGAGAACATTAATACAACATAAGAGAACATTATTACAACAAAAAAAAGAGAACATTAATATAACAAAAGAGAACATTAATACAACACAAGAGAACATTAATACAACACAAGAGAACATTAATACAACACAAGAGAATAATAATACAACACAAGAGAACATTAATACAACACAAGAGAACATTATTACAACATAAGAGAACATTATTACAACATAAGAGAACATTATTACAACAAAAAAAGAGAACATTAATACAACATAAGAGAACATTAATACAAGGACAAAAAAACAATACAACAAAAAAGAATATTAATACAACGAAAGAGAACATTAACTCAACAACAAAAGAGAACATTATTACAACGAAAGAGAACATAAATACAACAAAAGAGAACATAAATACAACAAAAGAGAACATTAATGCATCAAAAGAAAACAATAATACAACAAAAATATTAATATAACAAAGGAGAACAATAATACAAGGAAAACATTCATATAACAAAAGAGAACATTAAAAGGACAAAAAAAGTCACACCTAACGGGTGACACCAACAAGCAAGACGCGAAGACTCGGTGCTAATCGCATTTTCCGAGGTGTGTATCGAGGGCGATCATAAAGCAGTCACTCGGTAAAAAATGACGCGTATTATGGAAGAATAAGCTGTAAAACCAATAAAATCATCCATGGAAAAAAGATAAGATGATTATAGGATAAAGGATAATTTTCTGGGTGTAGAATTGTGTCAGAATATCGTTTAGAAATATTTTTTTCTTCTCTGAGAATCATCTTCTATTGTCTATCAGCTTAGAGAGTCCATACGCTGTGATGTGTCTGTGTGCTATTTCGTGTTACCAATGCCAAACATGGACACTTACGACTAAGCATAAAGAAAACTTGTCATCACAGAGATGAGATGTATGAGTAAAGCGTTTGGAGTAACCAGAAAAGACAGAATTAGAAATGATATTTTTAAGCAATCGAGGGGGTATTAAACCAATCCTAAGCTACATAACATAGATGGTCATCATCACCAAGTGCCATGCCTGCTGGCGTAGGTGATCATATCTCTCCACAACTTTCAATCTCTATAGTTATTTATCATTTCTGTTGTTGACCTTCTGCCAAGCCATTCTCTTAAGCTGTCTGGATATCTTTTCTCTTTGCTTCCCTCTATCTCTTCGTGTCTGAATTCTCCCAATTGTTACAATATATTCCAGTTGTTCTCTTCACATTACATGGCCAAAAAATGATGATTGTTTCTTCCTAATATTGAAAATTAGCTCTCTTTTTGTTTTGGTCTTTTTCAGAATATTTTCATTACTCTTCTTAGTTGTCCATGGTATTCTCAACATTCTTCAGTAAAACCACATCTCTACAGACTCCAGTGATTTTCTTGTCTGTTGTCATATTGTCCATAATTCACATCCATATATTAAGCCTGGCTCTACATAACATTTAAGAACTCTTTTTTTTTGTTTTTATTGTCAAAAATAGATTGCATAGTATCTTCCTCAATTTTTGGAAAGCTGCTTTTGTCTGAGCCATTCTGCATCCTACCTCTAATAAACAGTATAATTTATATATAATATAATAAACAGTATAATTTATATATAATATAATAAACAGTATAATATATTCATTCTTCATAATTTAGACCACGTGGCCATATCTCTCAATGCTCTGACTGAAGCTAAGAAGAGTAATCTATGTAATCGCGTTACACGTTTTTTCTTAACTATCTTGTGATACTGATGAAGACCTTTTGTCGAAACGTTTATAATTTCATGTTGTTATTAATTAATCTTGAAAGTCACAAACATAAGATAACAACGTACCAGACCACGAGATACGAGAACGGCTTAGTAAGGCTGAAAACAAAACTAAAAGATTTACGATTAGAAATAAGGTCTTGAGAAAAATGGTGGGTGTAGTAACAGAATAGTTCAGTCCAAAAAATGCATTTCAGAAAATGAAAAATATATTATGCAACAAATCTATGTCAATAGAAGTGAGAAAGATAGTTTATTGGTGCTATATAGAACCAATTCTGACCAATGGAAGTGAATCATGGACAGTAGACAAACAAATGAAAAGACAATTAGAGGCCAAAATGATGGGATTTCTCAGAAGAATGTTGAAGGTTCCCTAGACAGCTAAAAAGACAAATGAGGAAGTTCTCAAAGCGGCCAACACAAAAAGGGAGATCCTAAAGAATATCAGAAAGAAACCATCAACGATGCACTACAATGTAGATAGAAGATTGTGGAATGACATGGTCGCCTACGCCAAACGGTTTGGCACATCATAGTGATGATGATGAGCACCAGCTATTGACTATATCGAATAAAAAGGAAAGAAATAGTTCGAATATTCGACC
Organism: Megaustenia siamemsis; assembly: GCA_032433765.1. Lineage (NCBI taxonomy): Eukaryota > Metazoa > Mollusca > Gastropoda > Stylommatophora > Ariophantidae > Megaustenia > Megaustenia siamemsis. The sequence goes on along the minus strand of JAVIAB010000099.1, from coordinate 7,004,137 downwards.
AGAATGAAATCTAGCCAGCCTGCATCTCGAGCATGTTACATGAAAATGTCCAACTATAGAGCAAACGCGAAACTAAAAAATGAGTTGGTTGCGTTCGCCCGATGACTAAAGTATTCTAGAGTATCGTGCTAGACTAGAATATTCCTCTTCATCATCCGCCCTTACACGGACGTAGAAAAAGTAGATGGAAAAGTGTAATAAAAAAAACATGAAGGCCATTCAACATGAGAGCAACACAAGCTAGACAACAAGAGAAGGCTAGAAAATGGCACAATCCTCATTCTTTGTGACACTACACGACCGAAGCATATGACAAAATAAAAAAAGAAAAAAAGAAAGAAAGAAAGAAAGAAAGAAAAAAAGAAAGAAAAGAATGAAAGAAAGGCAAGAAAAAAAGAAAAGAAAGAAAAAGAAAGAAAGAAGGAAAGAAAGAAAGAAAGAAAGAAAGAAAGAAAGAAAGAAAGAAAGAACGGAAATAAAGAAAGAAAGAAAGAAAGAAAGGCAAGAAAGAAAAGGAAAAGAAAGAAAGGCAAGAAAGAAAGAAAGAAAGACAAGATAAAAAAGAATGAAAGAGAAAAGAAATGAAAGAAAGAAAGAAAGAAAGGAAAAGAAAAGAGAGAAAGAAAAGTAAAAACACGAAAGGAAAAGAAAAGAAAGAAATACGAGGACAAGTAATCGCTGTATGAACACAACAGAAGGAGAATATTCATATACATTAGACACATAATTGGCCGAGACACTTGCTCGATGGTGCACACACTTCTGTTGCTCAAATTCTCTGCTTTTTTTTAGGTAAAATCCTATAGTTTCCTGTTACTGACTTATGCCTTCTTTCTTTATTTCTGGATATCCCCTTAACAAATAAGGAAAAAATAATTGTTACAAAGAGAAATTGTTAGACAGAGAATTTGTATACAAAGAGAAATTGTTACACAGAGAAATTGTTGCAAAGAGAAATTGTTACAAAGAGAAATTGTTACACAGAGAAATTGTTGCAAAGATAAATTGTTACACAGAGAAATTGTTACACAGAGAAATTGTTACACAGAGAAATTGTTGCAAAGAGAAATTGTTTAAAAGAGAAATAGTTAAACAGAGAAATTGTAACACAGAGAAATTGTTACGCAGAGAAATTGTTTCAAAGAGAATTTGTTACAGAGAGACATTGTTACACCGAGAAATTGTATACAAAGAGAAATTGTTACACAGAGAAATTGTTGCAAAGAGAAATTGTTACAAAGAGAAATTGTTACACAGAGAAATTGTATACAAAGAGAAATTGTTACACAGAGAAATTGTTGCAAAGAGAAATTGTTACACATAGAAATTGTATACAAAGAGAAATTGTTACAAAGAGAAATTGTTACACAGAGAAATTGTTTCAAAGAGAAATTGTTACAAAGAGACATTGCGTATAAAGAGGAATTATGTAGAAAGATACATTTTTACAGAGAGAAACTGTGTAGAAATGGAAATTGTAACAGAGAGAAATTGTGTACAAAGAGAAAATGTTACAAAGAGAAATTGTGTACAAATAGAAAATGTTACGAAAAGAAATTGTGTACAAATAGAAATCATTACAAAGAGAAATTATGTACATAAAGTAATTGTGTACAAAGATCAACTGTGTTACAAAGAAAATTATTACAATGATACATTGTGTTACAAAAGAATGTGTGTAGAAAGAGGGCTTCTGAAATGTGTCCCAACGTCCCTGCTCACACGTCGGTATCTCCACTACTCGACCACAGCAATCACTGCACTTATAATCAATCAATTAATCAGGTATTTACCGTTTGGGTAACGCTGTTTGGCGAGATAAGCGCAGATTATATCAAATATACACCGCCGGGCCGCGAGCACAGCCGCAGGAAACAATGCCAATTATATTTGTTGTTATAATTAATATAATTATAATTTTAACTTTAGTAAAACAATGTCAAACGATCGCCGTGATGAGAATTAAAATACGACTTTGTGATGAAAACAAACTACTGTGAATTAAATATCATCAAGTGCCATGCCTGCTGGCGTAGGTGATAATGTCTCTCCACAACTTTCGATCTCGACAGTTATTTATCATTTCTGTTGTTGACCTTCTGCCAAGCCATTCTCTTAAGCTGTCTGGTATCTTTTCTCTTTGCTTCCCTCTATCTCTTCGTCCCTCAATTTTCCCAGTTGTTACAATATATTCCTGTTGTTCTCTTCTCATTACATGGCCAAAAAATTATGATTGTCTCTTCCTAATATTGGAAATTAGCTCTCTTTTTGCTTTGGCCTCTTTCAGAACGTTTTCATTACTCTTCTTAGCTGTCCATGGTTCTCTCAACATTCTTCTGTAAAACCACATTTCTACAGACTCCAGTGATTTTCTTGTCTGTTGTCATATTGTCCATGATTCGTATCCATATGTTAAGACTGGCTCTACATGACATTTAAGAACTTTTTTCTTGTTTCTATTGTCAAAAATGGATTGCATAGTATCTTCCTCATTTTTTGGAAAGCTGCTTTTGCCTGAGTCATTCTGCATCTCACCTCTGTTGTACATCTTCCGTCTGAGGTTAACAAAGTTCCCAAATATTTAAATTCATTTACCTGTTTTAATATTGTTCCACTTGTCTTTTAATAATAATAAATGAATATAATTATAGAGGGAAACTTCCGAGACGATGGATCAGCGAATAATTTCAGAGGAAGAGGTATGTTAACAGCACTCGGGAAACAAATGACAAATAATCAACAACAGAATAAAAAGAACAATATATGGTCCGAAGCCGGATCGAACACGTACTCCTTGGCACAGTACCTTTGCACGAGAACCCAAACGCTAGAGCACACGACCAACTAAGCTATCAATGTCCTGATAAACCCACATTGCACTCAATCTGGATATTGTTATTTAATAGTGTGGTTCAAATTCGTGACAATGTATACTTCTTCTTCTTCTTTCCTTCCTTCCTCATTTGCCTTTCAGCGTCGAGGGGAGAGATATAATTTACGGTCTTTTGCTCTTCTGTTCGCCTCTGCTGCTGTTATGTTTCCTAGTGCTTCTAATATTCAACCGATCCATCTTTTTCGTGGTCTGGTGTTCTCACAACGTTTGCTGAAGGCTCGTATACATTCATTGTATAAAGATATGAATAATATAGAATAGTTCATTTCTGTGCCACTGATACCCTAGCTATGTGTTTATGGGAACATATTTCACAACCTCATAATTTGGACTCTGGTGTACGAGAAATAATTCTAGTTTTGTCACAAATATTGGAAAGATTTCAGTGATAGCTTCTCATATCTTCAAAGGTATAAGTTACTTAAACAAAATTGTATTAAAGTTTTGTAATTCAGAACTAAGAGAAGTTAGTGAGACTAGTAGACTCAACGCACATCAGTGTATTGTACATTTAGTATATATTTTATGTCATTATCATTAAGTGCCGTCTCCGCATCGAAGGTTGGCTACCATTGAGCGCCATTCCACTCTGTCTCTTGCTTTGATAGTGCAGGTTGTCATAGGCTGACCTGTCCATCTTTTGATGTTAGTCGTCCACGTTAGTCTTGGTCTGCCTCTGCTTCTTTTACCTTGTGTTTTCCCTTCAAAGATTATTTTTAGTAGACTGTTGTGTCTTTTAACATGGCCCAAAAATCTCATTTGTCTTGTTTGAATTGTGTTTAGTAGTTCTCTTTATATTTTTAGTTGCTGTAAGACTTCATAATTTATTTTATTTTCTTTCCACCCAATTCTACATATTCTTCTAAAAATCCACGTTCCAGAGGCTTCCATTTTCTCTTCTGTTTTCTTGTCTAATGTCCTAATTTCTGCACCATACAGCAATGTTGAGAAGATATAACATTTTCCTATTCTTAGTTTTAGCCCTGGTGTTATTTGTTTTGATGTTAGTATTTATTTTTCATGGCATTAAAATTACTTTTGCCATTCCTATTCTTTTTTTAATTTCAGTTTTATGTTTTCCAACACTTGTTATAGTATGTCCAAGTACATATTTCATGTATGTTTAATTCTACTATACACACTGGACTATATTTCCGTCTCATTGTTTAATTAATATAAACAGCGCGCTATTTGAACAAACAAGAAAGTGTGGAGGCATCGCTTCTATAAACCCATTCCCAAGTCTGGCCCACACTGTCTTCATCATCATCATGTGTCAAACGGTTGACGTAGGTGATCATGTCCTCCCACACTTTTTCTATCCACAATACATCGTATCAGTTCTGTTGTTGACTGTTATCCATGCCATGACGCCAAGCTTATCTAGTTTCTTCTCTCTTTGTTGTCCGCGATCTCTCTTTCCCTGTATTTTACCAGTTGTAACCAAGTATTCCAACTTTCCTCTTCTCATGATGTGCCCCAAAAAAATGTTGATTGCTTCTTTCTGATGTTTTTTAAGAGCTCCCTTTTTGTGTTGGCCTCTTTGAGAATTTCCTCATTGGTCTTTTTAGCTGTCCAGGGAACTTTCAACATTCTTCTGAGAAATCCCATCTCTGTGGCATCTATTCTTCTTTTCCTTTGTTTATCTACTCTTACCTCAATGATACGCTTCCATAGGTTAGAATTGGTTCTATACTAATTAATAAAAACACTTCACTTTCTTTAAAATACAACAAAAGACTTGAAATTACTTGCATTTTTCTGATTGTTATTTCGTGTGAAAAGTTAACAGTAAAACAATACGCGATTTCAACAAGAATGGAATTCTAGGTTAGTATAGGTAACTACCTCTAAATGTAAAAAATCACCGATGTGAGCACAGGTAACATAGTGCGATATTCCTAGGTGAGGATAAAGCGATGAAAGTTCATGTACAACTTCGGTTCCAAGTAAGAATCCACACTTAGTCCCCCCGTGAAACAAGGAGAAAAGCTGGAGAACAAACTAAAAAATAAATCCACATGGAAGCGATATCCACACAACGGTGTTATGACGTGTTTGAACAAACAGGACAGAGTTGTAGCGAGCTGTCTCGTGGCTGTACCTTTCGCACGGAGTGCGGCGCACAGACTGAACGGGTTTAAAATGGGAGGCTTCGCCGAGGTTTCTTAATGTACTCGAGTGTAAAGCTCCGACAGGAGGTAGGATTCCGTATATTTGGCTCCGGCCGAGGCCACAGGGGGGCTGGTTGTTCGCATAGGCTCGAAAAGGGGAGAAAACGGTGTCTCTAGTTGTGAGACAGTTTTGGTCCCTTCCGAATCGGAGTTACTTCTAGTCTTCTCATTTATCTCTCGTAGCGGACGCCTTGCGGCTGTTGTGTCAGTCAAAACCCTCAGTGCCGCCTCGTTCGAGATTTGAGTTAGAGACGAGTGAAATCGTGCCTTGATGTCGCTAGTAGCATGCGCGCTTCTAACAAGTCTCTCTTTACGTTCAACTCGTAGTGTCCTACAGTCATCATTATCAAGTACCGTGCCTGCTGGCGTAGATGATCATGACTCTCCACAACTTTCGATCACGACAGTTATTTATCTTTTCAATTGTTGTTTCACCTTCTGCCAAGCCATTCTCTTAAGCTGTCTGGTATCTTTTCTCTTTGCTTCCCTCTATCTCTTCGTCCCTCAATTTTCCAGTTGTTACAATATATTCTAGTTGTTCTCTTCTCATTACATGGCCAAAGAATGGTGCTTGTTTCTTCCTAATATTGGAACTTAGCTCTCTTTTTGCTTTGGTCTCTTTCAGAAGGTTTTCATTACTCTTCTTAGCTGTCCATTGTATTCTCAACATTCTTCTGTAAAATCACATTTCTACAGACTCCAGTGATTTTCTTGTCTGTTGTCATATTGTCCATGATTCACATCCATATGTTAAGACACTACATAACATTTAAGAACTCTTTTTCTTGTTTCTATTGTCAAAAATGTTTTGCATAAAATCTTCCTCATTTTTCGGAAAGCTGCTTTTCCCTGAGCCATTTGGTATCTCACCTCTGTTGTACATCTTCCGTTTGAGGTTAACAAAGTTCCCAAATATTTAAATTCATTTACCTGTTTTAATATTGTTTCACTTGTCTTTATTTTGCACTGAGGTGATGTCTTTTTCTTTGTTGTTACCATTACTTCTGTCTTTCTGCTATTAAGGCTGAGTCCTTTATTTTTACTTTCTTTCACTATAATGTCCAACATTTCTTGTAACTCATTTTCACTCTTAGTGATTAAGACTGTATCATCAGCATACCTTATATTATTTATATTATGACCTCCAATTGTTATTCCAGACATGCCCCTTATGGATCTTAAAATAATCTCACTATAAATATTAAACAAATCTGGTGACAGCACACAACCTTGCCTAACACCCTATTTTATTTGTTGAAACATTCCCAATAGATTTCGAGATCTTATGGCCGCTGTTTGTTGCCAGTACATGTTCTTTATTATTCTTAGATCTTTGCTGTCTATGTTTATGCTTTCTAAAATGTTGATTATTTCTTGGTGCTTTACTTTGTCAAATGCCTTGGTGTAATCTATGAAACATAGGTATAGATCTGTTTTCACCTCTATGGCTCTTTCTAGTATAGATCTGTTTTCACCTCTATGGCTCTTTCTAGTATAGATCTGTTTTCACCTCTATGGCTCTTTCTACTAAAGATCTTAAATGTCTTACAACAAGGGACAAATAATAGTAAATAATTATTTTAGAGGGAAACCTCCGAGGCGATAATCAGCAATTCAATTCAGAGGAAGAGGTGTGTTTACAGCACTAAAAAAATGACAAATAATCAACAACAGAAAGGAGGAGAAGACGGGCCTAACAGCACCAGAGCTGGAAGTTGTCAGCGACCCACAGCTGATGGCTTGCGCCAGAATCGGTGAACCGGAACCATCCAGACCCTGTTCCACCTCTCCGTTGTGCCTCTAGTAACAGACTAACCTGTCTAGTCTGGCCAAACGAGTGGGGATCGAAGAGGGAAGACAACCCGGTACTCAAAAATAACATGCTGAAGTCGGATGTGTTGGGCCGAAAGGCGCAAATATCACAGTTATACTGCAAACCACAACACAACGTAGACACGCCCACTTAACGTCCTTTTAAGGGCGGATGATGAAGAGGTACACTCCTTTAATCATCGGGCGAACGCAAGCAAGCAACAACAACAAAAAGAAAAAAAAACAAAGAACAATATATGCACTGAAGCAGGATCGAACCCGTACTCAGCGATGTAGACAGTGTGACGTGTCTGGGCGACGGCATTCGTCGTATGACCGGTTCTAGCACTTTCTACAGCACACCACATCGTTTTGTAAAACGTTCGCACCCGCTAGTAGCAAGCTACTACAACAAGTCTCTTTTTACGTTCAACTCGTTGTGTCCTACAGTCAATCAATTACGAGGAAGAGGTATGTTTACAGCACTCGGAAAAAATGACGAATAATCAATAACAGAAAAAAAAATTGACCAAAGCAGGTTCGAACTCGTGCTCAGTAGCACCGCGCCTTGCCGCGAAAATCCAAACGATAGGGAACACTGCCTCTCAGTTAACTAAAAAATTAGCTTCGTAGGCAATGTCTTTCGCGTAGGTGTTCTCATGACAATAGCATAAGGTTGCGATCTCAGCACGGAAATACATAGTGTATCTGTATTGTTTCCTGTTAAGACAAGTATATTCCGGATAGGGTAGGGCTGAATGCCTGAATACGTAAGGTCACCTTTGTCTTTGCCATCGCTGACGTACAGTAAGGATGTTCGTACTTAACACCGTGGTAGCTTTCCTCACAACCACTGTCATACAGTAAGGATGTTCCTACTTAACACCGTGGTAGCTTTCCTCACAACCACTGTCATACAGTAAGGATGTTCGTACTTAATGCCGTGATAGCTTTCCTCACATCCACTGTCCTACAGTAAGGATGTTCCTACTTAACGCCGTGGTAGCTTTCCTCACATCCACTGTCCTACAGTAAGGATGTTCGTACTTAACGCCGTGGTAGCTTTCCTCACAACCACTGTCATACAGTAAGGATGTTCCTACTTAACGCCGTGGTAGCTTTCCTCACGACCACTGTCATACAGTAAGGATGTTCCTACTTAACGCCGTGGTAGCTTTCCTCACAACCACTGTCCTACAGTAAGGATGTTCGTACTTAACGCCGTGGTAGCTTTCCTCACAACCACTGTCATACAGTAAGGATGTTCGTACTTAACGCCGTGATAGCTTTCCTCACAACCACTGTCCTACAGTAAGGATGTTCGTACTTAACGCCGTGATAGCTTTCCTCACAACCACTGTCCTACAGTAAGGATGTTCGTACTTAACGCCGTGATAGCTTTCCTCACAACCACTGTCCTACAGTAAGGATGTTCGTACTTAACGCCGTGGTAGCTTTCCTCACATCCACTGTCATACAGTAAGGATGTTCGTACTTAACGCCGTGATAGCTTTCCTCACATCCACTGTCATACAGTAAGGATGTTCCTACTTAACGCCGTGATAGCTTTCCTCACATCCACTGTCATACAGTAAGGATGTTCGTACTTAACGCCGTGATAGCTTTCCTCACATCCACTGTCATACAGTAAGGATGTTCCTACTTAACACCGTGATAGCTTTCCTCACAACCACTGTCATACAGTAAGGATGTTCCTACTTAACACCGTGATAGCTTTCCTCACATCCACTGTCATACAGTAAGGATGTTCCTACTTAACGCCGTGGTAGCTTTCCTCACGACCACTGTCATACAGTAAGGATGTTCCTACTTAACGCCGTGGTAGCTTTCCTCACGACCACTGTCATACAGTAAGGATGTTCCTACTTAACGCCGTGGTAGCTTTCCTCACAACCACTGTCATACAGTAAGGATGTTCGTACTTAACGCCGTGATAGCTTTCCTCACATCCACTGTCATACAGTAAGGATGTTCCTACTTAACACCGTGATAGCTTTCCTCACATCCACTGTCATACAGTAAGGATGTTCCTACTTAACGCCGTGGTAGCTTTCCTCACGACCACTGTCATACAGTAAGGATGTTCCTACTTAACGCCGTGGTAGCTTTCCTCACGACCACTGTCATACAGTAAGGATGTTCCTACTTAACGCCGTGGTAGCCTTCCTCACAACCACTGTCATACAGTAAGGATGTTCGTACTTAACGCCGTGATAGCTTTCCTCACAACCACTGTCCTACAGTAAGGATGTTCGTACTTAATGCCGTGGTAGCTTTCCTCACGACCACTGTCGTAATTCCGAGAAATTACTGTCCACGAGTAATTCATATCAAGGGCGCAGACGGAATGACCTTTCTGAAGGTGGTTTGAAAACGAGAAAAAGAAGGAACAAAAGAGAACAAATGAAAACAAATAAATAATGGGAATCGGGAGGTGACCGGATTGTCACGCTCGTTTAGAATTTACTTTAAAAGCAATAATCTTCCCAAAACTTTTATTAATGAATATGGGAAAAGACAAAGAGGAAGACCAAGGAATTCTTGGAGAAGACAGATAGAAGCAGAGATGAAGATGATGGGGAAGACATGGGATGAACTTAAAAGAATGGCAAAAAAACAGAACGACTTGGAAAGTGTTTGTTGAAGACCTATGCTCCACTGGGAGCTAAAAGGGTAGAAGAAGAAGAGGGAGGGGACCGGATTGTCAAGCTCGTTTAGAATTTACTTTCAAAGCAATAATCTTCCCAAAACTTTAATGAATGAATTTGCTCGTTTGTTTTCGTTTTAAACCACAGCTATGAATCTTCTTTCTCTTCATCATCATCATGATATTCTTCTTCATCATCTTTTTTTCAGCTTCTTCCTCTTTATCTCTTTCTTCCTTATAATCTTCTTATTCTTATTTTATTGATTCATCATCATCATCATCTTCTTCTTCTTCTTCATCATCTTATTATTCCTCTTCTTCTTCATCATCATCATCGACTTTTTATATTCATCATCATCATCATCATCATCATCAACATCATCATCGTCATCATATTCTTCTTCTTCTTCATGATGTTCACAATGTTCTTTTCCGTCATCATCTTCTTCCTCATCCTCTTCTTCTTCCTCTTCTTCCTCTCCTTCATATTCTTTTTCAGCTTCTTCCTCTTTACGTTCTTCTTTTTCTTCATCGTTTTATTCTGCTTCTTCTTCTTCTTCATCATCAACATCATCATTTTCTTCTTCATCATCGCCTTCATCTTCCTCTTGTTTATCTTCTTCTACTTCATCATCTCCATATTCTTATTCTGCTTCTCCTTCATCGTTTTCATCATCACTTTCTTCATCATC
>JAVIAB010000099.1:6946398-6991398 GCA_032433765.1 Megaustenia siamemsis | reverse complement strand
ACCTAACAAAAAAACACGTACTTATTATGTTGAGTTTTTTAAAACTGTGATTTATCCACATTTCTACCCAGTGTATTCGATTTCCGCCCGTGCGCTGCCGGGGCCCGAAAGGGGAGTAAAGAATAGCGACGCTGTACCCTACCAGGCATGTTCGTAAGAGGCGAGAAAGGAGGGTTGGGCATGGGGCTGGCTATCCCATACTGTAAAAAATAAGCCGAAAAAACTTCACAAACATGGACAAGTCAAAGAAAAATAAAGTAAATCCGCCATCCAGGAAAGAGAAGGGCTCTCTGTCTAAGAGACGTATGACGCAATCCGGAGAAAGCCATAAGGAGTCCGGGTTGCCGACTCACCCTTTGTCTACCAGGAAATCCCCCAGAATTGGCACCTGGAATGTTCGTACCCTTAACAGGGAAAAGCGGCACAAGTGGCAGCAGAAATGACCAACTACAAGATAGATATTCTGGGAATGTGTGAAACAAGATGGCTAGGAACGGAAAGAATAAAATTGAATACAGGGGAGATGATTTGATCATCAGGACACCAGGAACCAGGAGCACAACATAGCGAAGGGGTAGCTATAATGCTATCAAGGAATGCACAGAAGACACTAATAGAATGGGCGGCAGTGGGACCAAGACTGGTGAGAGCAACATTTAGAACAACCAAAAACATAATAAAATTACACATTATACAATGCTATGCACCAACCAACGATAAGGATGATTCAGTTAAAGATGATTTTTATAAACAGCTACAATGTCAGATGGATGCAAGACGAGCCAAGGATATTATAATCTTGATGGGAGACCTAAATGCTAAAGTAGGATCAGACAACAGAGGCTTCGAAGAGATTATGGGAAAACATGGACTTGGACATATAAACGAGAATGGAGAGATATTTGTGAATTTCTGCGCCCTTAATCAAGTGAGCCTAGGAGGAACAATATTCCAACATAAAAGAATACACAAAGCTACATGGGTGTCACCAGATCATAGAACGGAAAATCAAATTGATCACATATGTATTAATAATAAATTTAAGTCATCCTTACAGGATGTAAAAGTATATAGAGGGGCAGATGTAGCTTCATATCATCATCTTCTGTTAGCCAAACTTAAAATTAAACTAAAAAGGTATACTACAACGAATAAGGGTAGAAAGTATTTCAATGTAGGGATTCTTAAAGAACAAGGAATTAAAGATAAATTCGCAGTCACAATATCAAACAAATACCAAGTCCTCCAACAACTAGAAAATACAATAAATATAGAAGATCATTGGAAACAGGTAAAAAATATATGGAAAGAGACATGCGAAGAAACACTGGGGAAAAGAGAGCGCCAGAATAAGGCATGGATGACAGCAGAGACCCTTGGATAAAATTAGAGAAAGAAAGAACAAGAAAGCAGACATAAATAAAAGCAAAACAAGAAGTAATAAAGCCAAGACACAGGAAGCTTACACAGAGGTAAACAAAGAAGTGAGAAGATGCATTAAAAGGGATAAGAGGAAATATATAGATGAACTAGCTAAAGAGGCAGAAGAAGCAGCAAATAAAGGGAATATGAAAGAACTGTACAACAGCACAAAGAAATTAGGTGGAAAATACAAACAGATCAACGCCTTTATCAAAGATAAGAAAGGAAATCTGCTTAATAATATAAGAGAACAAATGGAGAGATGGAAAGAGCACTTTGAAGAACTTTTGAACAGACCCGGCTCAAATAATCCTCCAGATATACTACCAGCAGAAGAAGAGTTACACGTTAACTGCGGAAAACCAAGCAAAGAAGAAATAATGAAAGCCATCAAACTATTAAAAGATGGTAAATCCACAGGATCAGATGAAATTCCTTCGGAATCCATCAAAGCAGATATTAACACCTCTACCAAGATGTTACATGATCTATTGGATAAAATTTGGGAGAGGGAAGAAATACCTAAAGACTGGAGAGAAGGTTATATGATCAAACTACCAAAGAAAGGAAGTTTACGGGAGTGCACAAATTATAGGGGAATTATGCTACTATCAGTGCCAGGAAAAATATTAGGCAGAATCATTCTGGAGAGACTAAAAGAGGCTATAGAGAAACGCTTGAGAGATGAACAAGCAGGTTTTAGGAAGAACAGATCATGTGCTGATCAAATAACTACCCTACGTATAATAGTTGACAAAAGTTTAGACCTAAAATCCCCACTTTATATTGGATTCATAGATTACGAAAAGGCATTTGATAGTTAGAGACAGAAGAATGCTTTGGAAGTTGCTGAGTCATTACGGAATCCCCATAAAGTTTATTAACCTGATAAAAACAATGTATGAAATAACAAAATGTAGTGTGGTGCATGAAGGACAGCTTATAGAAGCATTTGAAATAAGAACAGGAGTAAGGCAAGGATGCCTTCTGTCTCCATTTCTCTTTCTACTGGCCATAGATTGGATTATGAAAATAACTCAAAACAACAGAAATGGGATCCAGTGGTCACTGACCAAACAACTTGATGATTTAGACTTTGCTGATGACATAGCTCTCCTATCACACAGCCATCCACAGATGCAGGATAAAATGAGCATACTTGATGAGAGATCACAACAGCTAGGACTAAAGATTAATAGAGATAAGACCAACATTATGAGAATTAATGCAGTTGGCAATAACCAAATAAAACTAAGAGAAATACCTCTACTAGACGTACAATCTTACATATATCTGGGCAGTAATATAGATAAGATGGAGGAACAGAAAATGATACCAAAATAAGGATATCAACAGCAAGAGGAGCTTTCATTGCACTGGGAAACATGGAAATCCAAAGAAATTAGGCTAAATACAAAAATAAAAATGTTCAACTCAAATGTTAAGTCGCTCGTATTATATGGCTGTGAAACATGGAGAATAACAAAATTGACAATCACGAAGGTACAGACTTTCATTAATGGATGCTTGCGCAGAATAAAGGGATGGAAATGGCAGGACACAGTCACTAACGTGGAATTATGGAAATGTACCGGTCAAATACCAGTGGATAAAGAGATACAGCGAAGACGATGGCGCTGGATAGGACACACACTACGGAAGCCAACTGAGAGTATTACACAACAGGCCCTTTTTTGGAATCCCCAGGGGAAAAGACAAAGAGGAAGACCAAGGAATTCTTGGAGAAGACAGATCGAAGCAGAGATGAAGATGATGGGGAAGACATGGAATGATCTTAAAAGAATTGCAAAAAACAAAACGACTTGGAAAGTGTTTGTTGAAGACCTATGCTCCACTGGGAGCTAAAAGGTAGAAGTATTCGATTTCAACGTGGCACATTATTAGGGCCGTGTTTGCCTTCCTATTTGCTTGCTTGCGTTCGCCCGATGACTAAAGGAGTATAGCTCTTCGTCATCCGCCCTTAAAAGGACATTAAGTGGACGTGTCTGCGTAGTATAGTGGTTTGCAGTATAACTGTGATATTTGCGTCTTTCGGCCCAACACATCCGACTTCAGCACGACATTTTTGAGTATCGGGTTGTCTTCCCTCTTCGATCCCTACTCGCTTGGCCAGACTAGACAGGTTAATCTGTTACTAGAGGCACCACGGAGAGGTGGAGCAGGGTCTGGATGGTTCTGGTTCACCGAACTTGGCGCAAGCCATCAGCTGTGGGTCGCTGACAACTTCCAGCTCCGTTGCTGTGAGGCGCGCCTCCGCCTTCCTATTTAAAGTCATAAAGCCTTGCATGGACTCTGTACCCTTTTTTTGTGATCAAGTCATGTAATGATGGAAGCCGCGATAGCTCAGTGGTTAGTGAACTGGGCTACAAAGGACAAGAGGTTAGGTTCGATCTTGATTGAAGGCTTCCAGGTCCACCCAGTCTTAAATTGGTACCGGATTTTTTCTGGGAAAGTAAAATAGTACTATAGAATGGTACAATGGAATGGTACTATAGATTAGCACTATGGAATAGTACTATAGAATGGTACTATGGAATGGTACTATGGAATTGTACTATGGAATTGTACTATAGAATGGTACGATGGAATGGTACTATGGAATGGTACTATGGAATGGTACTATGGAATTGTACTATAGAATGGTACTATAGAATGGTACGATGGAATGGTACTATAGAATGGTACTATAGAATGGTACGATGGAATGGTACTATAGAATGGTACTATAGAATGGTACTATAGAATGGTACTATAGAATGGTACGGTCCGTTTTGATTCTCTGACTTTTATGAATTTGTTGATTTTGCCGAAGAAATGTGTCAGACGAATGATAGGAAACAGAAAAGCTGTTATGGGGCTAAGTTTAGAGTATCTGTTATAAAGTTTAGAGTATCTGTTATAAAGTTTAGAGTATCTGTTATAAAGTTTAGAGTATCTGTTATAAATTTTAGAGTATCTGTTATACAGTTCAGAGTATCTGTTATAAAGTTTAGATTATCTGTTATAAAGTTCAGAGTAGCTGTTATAAAGTTTAGATTATCTGTTATAAAGTTCAGAGTATCTGTTATAAAGTTTAGAGTAGCTGTTATAAAGTTCAGAGTAGCTGTTATAAAGTTCAGAGTAGCTGTTATAAAGTTCAGAGTAGCTGTTATAAAGTTCAGAGTATCTGTTATAAAGTTCAGAGTAGCTGTTATAAAGTTCAGAGTAGCTGTTATAAAGTTCAGAGTAGCTGTTATGGAGCTAAGTTCAGAGTAGCTGTTATAAAGTTCAGAGTAGCTGTTATGGAGCTAAGTTCAGAGTAGCTGTTATGGGAGCCAAGTTCAGAGTAGCTGTTATGGGAGCTAAGTTCAGAGTAGCTGTTATGGGAGCCAAGTTCAGAGTACCTGTTATGGGAGCTAAGTTCAGAGTAGCTGTTATGGGAGCCAAGTTCAGAGTAGCTGTTATGGGAGCCAAGTTTAGAGTAGTTGTTATGGAAGCCAAGTTCAGAGTAGCTGTTATGGGAGCCAAGTTCAGAGTAGCTGTTATCAGCCAAGTTCAGAGTAGCTATTTTGAGAGCCAAGTTCAAAGTAGCTGTTATGGGAGCCAAGTTCAGAGTAGCTGTTTTGAGAGCCAAGTTCAGAGTAGCTGTTATGGGAGCCAAGTTCAGAGTAGCTATTTTGAGAGCCAAGTTCAAAGTAGCTGTTATGGGAGCCAAGTTCAGAGTAGCTGTTATGGGAGCCAAGTTCAGAGTAGCTGTTTTGAGAGCCAAGTTCAGAGTAGTTGTTATTAGAACCAAGTTCAGAGTAGCTGTTATGGGAGCCAAGTTCAGAGTAGCTGTTATGGGAGCCAAGTTCAGAGTAGCTGTTATGGGAGCCAAGTTCAGAGTAGCTCTTATGAGAGCCAAGTTCAGAGCAGCTGTATAGGGAGCAGTGCTCTAGCTTTTGAGTTTTCATTACTCTTTTAGCTGTCCGTGGTATTCTCAACATTCTTCTGTAATGTCACGTTTATTGTGGCGACCCATGATCATACAAAGAAATTACGACGGTGGTTTTCTGTTGCCTTCCATCGGTTTATCTATGCATGACTCCGCTAGCCTTTGACTAAAAAGTCTCACCCGCAAGACAGTGGTGTTGTTTAACTTTAAGGTATCCTCCCTTAGCATTTTACTCTCCCGAGCATACCTGCAGTGCAGCAGGGCAGCCACAGGTTGTACTGTCTACTGCTTACAGTCATCATCATCATCATGTGTCATACCGGTTGGCGTAGGCGATCATATCCTTCCACAATCTTCTTTCTACAGTGCATCATATCAATTCTGTTGTTGACTGTTTTCCATGCCATGACACCAAGCTATCCAGTATTTTCTCTCTTTGTCGTCCGCGATCTCTCTTTCCTTTTATTTTGCGAGTTGTAACCAAGTATTCGAAATTTCCTCTTCTCTTGATGTGCCCGAAAAATGTTGATTGCTTCTTTCTGATGTTTTTTAGGAGCTCCCTTTTTGTGTTGGCCTCTTTGAGAATTTTCTCATTGGTCTTTTTAGCTGTCCAGGGAACTTTCGACATTCTTCTGAGAAATCCCATCTCTGTGGCCTCTAATCGTCTTTTCATTTGTTTGTCTACTGTCCACGATTCGCTTCCATAGGTCAGAATTGGTTCTATATGGTATCTATGAACTCTCTTTCTCATTTCTATTAACATAGATATGTCTGCTTACAGTAGCAGGTAAATTTACTTGACCTGACCTAGATTAGTTAGTCTGTTTCCGGGTCTACCAGGTGGGTACAAGATGCTGATGAATTTTGATTGACTAATCATGAAGAAAGATGAAAAAAGATATTAAATGTTATGTAGAGCCAGTCTTAACATATGGATGTGAATCATAGACAATAGGACAACAGACAAGAAAATTACTGGAGTCTGTAGAAATGTGATTTTACAGAAGAATGTTGAGAATACCGTGGACAGCTAAGAAGAGTAATGAAAATGTTCTGAAAGAGGTGAAAGCAAAAAGAGAGATAATTTCCAATATTAGGAAGAAACAATTATCATTGTTTGGCCATGTAATGAGAAGAGAACAACTGGAATATATTGTAACAACTGGGGCAATTGAGGGACGAAGAGATAGAGGGAAGCAAAGAGAAAAGATACCAGACAACTTAAGAGAATGGCTTGGCAGAAGGTGAACAACAGAAATGATAAATAACTGTCGAGATCGAAATTTGTGGAGAGACATTATCACCTATACCAGCAGACCGGTACTTGATGATGATGATGATGAATCATGACGAAATTGTCGGCTATGATTCCATTACCGCTATCAGATTGTTCACTGCATTGACCTTACTTTCCTCACCTACAAAAGGGCTGTGTGGTCCGGAGCTACGACTTTGGCCGGAGAACAGGAATGACCCGAGTTCCAAGCCCACCAGACGCGGTGAAGATTTAAAAAAAAAAAAGACAAAACAATATTCCGTGATTTCTTTATGGCTTTACTTTCCTCTGATCTCTTGGGCAGTGAGAACCCATGTCAGGTCTCTCATATATTTCTTCTTCTTCTTTTCTCATTTTCAATAAAATATCTAAATGTGTCATGGCTATATCATTTGTCGTTCTTTAGCTGCTCGAACTGTCTGAATTAGTGATTTTCTTTTGTTGTTACATGTCTCTGTCACTGCATCTATCCATCTTCTTCTGGGTCTTCCTCTTGGTCTTTTTCCATGCATTTTCGAGAAGAGCGCCCTTGATGGTGATTGGTGAGGATTCATTCTGACCAGGTGGCCAAAACATATAAGTTGTTGTTGTTCTATATGTTCTTGGCAGGGTTTTGTTCCTACCGTTTTTCTTATGGTATCATTTGGTATTCTATCTCTTCTTGTGTTGTTTGTTACTTTTCTCAAGCATCGCATCTCACATGTATTGATCTTTCTTAAAAATCCCTCTCAGATAACGGCAATAAACACGAGGTCCCGTGTGTTCTCTGCGCACGTTTAAGATCCCCTGGCAGTTAAAACAGAGAAAAAAGTAGGACGTAAATATGATCGTTGTCTGGGCTAAATTGTCAGAGAAAAAACGTAACCACACCGTGCATTCTAGACCGTGCTACGAAGTTCAGGATTTGTATTGAATTTTCTGGCGATTCTTGAGCGGGATAATGGAGCACCTATGGGTTCATCCGGTGTGCAGTAACGATGACCTTAACTACAAACAAAGTGCCAGTTTCTGGAATGACAGAATGCACCAGGAAAGCAAGAATGCAATGATAGGATCATTAATCTAGACGATATGCAAGAAGTGAACAATGGAACACAATGATGCCTGAGGGTGTAAGATGTACTAATTTGAACCAACCTTTTCTATGTTCCGTCGATATTTCCTTGAATTTATATATAATTTACTGAGCAAGATGTGTATTAAAACTCACAAAGTCTCTGCCATGTTTATTTGCGGTGACCAACTTTGTGCTTGCTGTTTATTTAAGAGCGGCTATGAGAAGTAGTCCGCGCTGGTAAACTGTGGCCGTAGTTTGATTGGCTGTCGTCGGCTGTCAAGGCTGAGGTTACGTTGGAGGGCAAGGTTCATAGGGTCACTTCCTGTAGGATGTCCTGATGCTGAGTATGTTTACAGTTATATAGCGATGTTGTGAGAGTAACTTCCTTGGCAGATTAGACTTAATTTCAAGTTGGTAGAGAACGTTGAGAGCGGTGATGAGGAGTTAGAGAGAGGTATGTAGACTCTTAATTAACCCTTCAACTCCCGAATCTTCTCGTTTTTTATGTTCAGCCGTAAAATAAGAGTGGAATATGTTGTGTCGCTAGTTTATGACGAGCAGAAATGTATGCGACTTTCGGCCCGACATATCCATATTTGGCATGGGTAGATCTTTACTAGATCTGGAGACAGTTCAGAACTACAACTACCTTGGACATACTATAACCAGTGATGGAAATGTACAACTGAAATAAACAAAAGAATAAGTATGGCAAAAAGTAATTTTAATGCCATGAAGAACATACTAACATCAAAATAAATAACACCAGGGCTAAAACTAAGAATAGCGAAATGTTATGTCTTCTCAACATTCCTACATGGTGCAGAAACATGGACATTAGACAAGAAAATAGAACACAGAATTGAAGCCTTTGAAATGTGGATATATAGAAGAATAGGTAGAATTGGATGGAAGGAAAAGAAAACAAACAATGAAGTTTTAAAACAACTAAAATGTAAAAAGAACTGCTAAACACAATTCAAACAAGACAAATGAGATTTTTAGGCCACGTTGAAAGACACAATAACCTACTAAAAGTAATCCTGGAGGGGAAAATACAAGGTAAAAGAGGCAGAGGCAGACCAAGACTAACATGACGAGTAACATCAAAAGATGGACAAACCAGCCTATGACAACCTGAACCATCAAAGCAAGAGACAGAGCAGAATGGCGCTTCATGGTTGCCAACCTTCGTTGCGGAGATGGCACTCGATGATGATGATGAGATTTTTACGTGTTCTTCTTCAGCTATCAACTATTGCTCTTGCATTTAGACTAAACTTCCGGTCAATATGGCGGATAGGTGGCAATGATCATTCAGGCTCAGTCTGAAAAGTGTTCCTGGTTGCAGTTTTCTCATATTTCAAGTCCGGCTTTCTGCTTGAGCTACTGAGTTTAGTGTTCTGTGCACACCGTCAGCTGTGCATTTCATTCGAATCGTGTTTAGATGTTCTGTTTGCTTACGATGAATGATGATATCGTACAACGAAGGACAGTTCAGCTGCATTCAATTTTGGTACTGCTTGATCTTATGCCTTTTGGCGTGTGCTTTTAGCTGCTATGATGGGGGCTGCAGCTGCCTTTCTTTGTTTGGATCTTTCGATGAGATGAATTTTAATTCGGATGATTCCACTGACACGGGCGGTTGAGCAATTATGGATTTTAATTCGGATGATTCCATTAGCACGGGCGGTTGAGCAATTATGGATTTTAATTCCTCTTCAGTGATGCCAGGGCCTTCGATTAATGATAACCATTTAGACCAGCTTGGGTAATGACCAAAACGGTACGCTTGAGGTCATCACCGGTTCACCATAACTTGTCATGTAGGGTTGATTCTGTGCGCCACATTTGTGCCCTTTGCGTGTTGAGAGTGCTGTAGTCCTGTAGAAGAAGCTCTGGAGTTTGTCTGGCTGCTCCACAGTCACATCTTGCAAAGTCACCGAGTCCTATTTTGTGTAGGTCTGCTCTGAGACCACAATGACCTATTCTTAGTCTGCCTATTCTTGGTCTGCTCATGTCTGTTGAGCTTGTTTAAGCTGTCACATTCTGGTGCATATTTTCCATGCAACTCTCTCCATTCTGTTTTCCTAGTTTGTTTAAGCTGTCATGTTCTGGTTCATATTTCCCATTTATCTCTCTCCATTCTGTTTTCCTAGTTTGTTTAAGCTGTCACATTCTGGTGCATATTTTCCATGCAACTCTCTCCATTCTGTTTTCCTATCTTGTTAAAGCTGTCATGTTCTGGCTCATATTTCCCATTTATCTCTCTCCATTCTTTTTTCCTAGTTTGTTTAAGCTGTCATGTTCTGGTTTATATTTCCCATCTCCCTCCATTCTGTTTTCCTATTTTGTTTAAGCTGTCATGTTCTGGCTCATATTTTCCATATAACTCTCTCCATTCTGTTTTCCTATTTTGTTTAAGCTGTCATGTTCTGGCTCATATTTCCTATATAACTCTCTCCATTCTGTTTTCCTAGCTTGTTTAAGCTGTCATGTCCTGGCTCATATTTCCCATATAACTCTCTCCATTCTGTTTTCCTAGTTTGTTTAAGCTGTCATATTCTGGCTCATATTTTCCATATAACTCTCTCCATTCTGTTTTCCTAGCTTGTTTAAGCTGTCATATTCTGACTCATATTCCCCATATAACTCCCTCCATTCTGTTTTCCTAGTTTGTTTAAGCTGTCATATTCTGGCTCATATTCCCCATATAACTCCCTCCATTCTGTTTTCCTAGCTTGTTTAAGCTGTCATATTCTGACTCATATTCCCCATATAACTCCCTCCATTCTGTTTTCCTAGCTTGTTTAAGCTGTCATGCCCTGGCTCATATTTCCCATATAACTCTCTCCATTCTGTTTTCCTAGTTTGTTTAAGCTGTCATATTCTGGCTCATATTCCCCATATAACTCCCTCCATTCTGTTTTCCTAGTTTGTTTAAGCTGTCATATTCTGGCTCATATTCCCCATATAACTCCCTCCATTCTGTTTTCCTAGCTTGTTTAAGCTGTCATGTCCTGGCTCATATTTCCCATATAACTCTCTCCATTCTGTTTTCCTAGTTTGTTTAAGCTGTCATATTCTGGCTCATATTTTCCATATAACTCCCTCCATTCTGTTTTCCTAGCTTGTTTAAGCTGTCATATTCTGACTCATATTCCCCATATAACTCCCTCCATTCTGTTTTCCTAGTTTGTTTAAGCTGTCATATTCTGGCTCATATTCCCCATATAACTCCCTCCATTCTGTTTTCCTAGCTTGTTTAAGCTGTCATATTCTGACTCATATTCCCCATATAACTCCCTCCATTCTGTTTTCCTAGCTTGTTATAAGCTGTCTCCCTCCATTCTGTTTTCCTAGCTTGTTTAAGCTGTCATCCTGGCTCATATTTCCCATATAACTCTCTCCATTCTGTTTTCCTAGTTTGTTTAAGCTGTCATATTCTGGCTCATATTCCCCATATAACTCCCTCCATTCTGTTTTCCTAGTTTGTTTAAGCTGTCATATTCTGACTCATATTCCCCATATAACTCCCTCCATTCTGTTTTCCTAGCTTGTTTAAGCTGTCATGTCCTGGCTCATATTTCCCATATAACTCTCTCCATTCTGTTTTCCTAGTTTGTTTAAGCTGTCATATTCTGGCTCATATTCCCCATATAACTCCCTCCATTCTGTTTTCCTAGTTTGTTTAAGCTGTCATATTCTGGCTCATATTCCCCATATAACTCCCTCCATTCTGTTTCCTAGCTTGTTTAAGCTGTCATGTCCTGGCTCATATTTCCCATATAACTCTCTCCATTCTGTTTTCCTAGTTTGTTTAAGCTGTCATATTCTGGCTCATATTTCCATATAACTCCCTCCATTCTGTTTTCCTAGCTTGTTTAAGCTGTCATATTCTGACTCATATTCCCCATATAACTCCCTCCATTCTGTTTTCCTAGTTTGTTTAAGCTGTCATATTCTGGCTCATATTCCCCATATAACTCCCTCCATTCTGTTTTCCTAGCTTGTTTAAGCTGTCATATTCTGACTCATATTCCCCATATAACTCCCTCCATTCTGTTTTCCTAGCTTGTTTAAGCTGTCATGTCCTGGCTCATATTTCCCATATAACTCTCTCCATTCTGTTTTCCTAGTTTGTTTAAGCTGTCATATTCTGGCTCATATTCCCCATATAACTCCCTCCATTCTGTTTTCCTAGTTTGTTTAAGCTGTCATATTCTGGCTCATATTCCCCATATAACTCCCTCCATTCTGTTTTCCTAGCTTGTTTAAGCTGTCATGTCCTGGCTCATATTCCCATATAACTCTCTCCATTCTGTTTTCCTAGTTTGTTTAAGCTGTCATATTCTGGCTCATATTTTCCATATAACTCCCTCCATTCTGTTTTCCTAGCTTGTTTAAGCTGTCATATTCTGACTCATATTCCCCATATAACTCCCTCCATTCTGTTTTCCTAGTTTGTTTAAGCTGTCATATTCTGGCTCATATTCCCCATATAACTCCCTCCATTCTGTTTTCCTAGCTTGTTTAAGCTGTCATATTCTGACTCATATTCCCCATATAACTCCCTCCATTCTGTTTTCCTAGCTTGTTTAAGCTGTCATGTCCTGGCTCATATTTCCCATATAACTCCCTCCATTCTGTTTTCCTAGCTTGTTTAAGCTGTCATATTCTGGCTCATATTTTCCATATAACTCCCTCCATTCTGTTTTCCTAGTTTGTTTAAGCTGTCATATTCTGGCTCATATTTTCCATATAACTCCCTCCATTCTGTTTTCCTAGTTTGTTTAAGCTGTCATATTCTGGCTCATATTCCCCATATAACTCCCTCCATTCTGTTTTCCTGACTTACTTCAGTATTATCTTTATTTCTTTGAAACTATATGCACTCTCCTCTTCTTCTTTTTTCTTTTCTACATACTCTCGTCTACCCCTTTCACTCGGTAAAAGGATTTAAATCAACAAGTAAATAAGAGGACTGGGTGGTGTAGGGGTAACAAGTGGGTTTCTCGACATGAGCGTTCCGGGTTCGTCTCTCACTACAGACGGTGGGAGTTTTTTTCAAAAATTGTAATCGCGATTGTTTCTTCATGGTTCTACCTCCCCCCGATCTCTGGGCAGTGAAATCCGATGTTTTGTCCCTTTGGTAACAGAAAAACAGGAGGTCCTGTATGTGCTCGCACACAATAATGAACCCGACAGTTGAGTGTCGCAGGGCAGAGATAGTGTTTGTTGTCTTGGCAACAAAACTGTTCTATGCTGATCTATTCTATTCCGGTCTATTCTATTCCGGTCTATTCTATTCCGGTCTATTCTATTCTGGTCTATTCTATTCTGGTCTTTTCTATTCTGGTATATTCTATTCTGGTCTATTCTATTTCGGTCTATTCTATTCTGGTCTATTCTATTCAGGGAGCCACGATAGCTCAGTGGTTAGTGAACAGGACTACAAAGGACAAGGGGTAGGGTTCGATCCCAACCGACGGCTTCCGAGTTCACCCAGCCTTAAATGGGTACCGGAAATTTGTTCTAGGAAAGTAAAGCGGCACGGGCGTAATACCGACCACATTACCCCAAAAATCATGTGCTGAAGGTCTGTAAAAATTTATGGTCACTAACACCATATTCCCTATACGCCACTTGGCGTGACGGGGTTCTTTACATTTTTTTATTATTCTAAATAATTAGGTCTTATTCAGGTCTATTCTATTCTGGTCTATTCTATTCTGGTCTATTCTATTCCGGTCTATTCTATTCAGGTCTATTCTATTCAGGTCTATTCTATTCGGTCTATTCTATTCTGGTCTTTTCTATTCTGGTCTATTCTATTCTGGTCTATTCTATTCCGGTCTATTCTATTCAGGTCTTTTCTATTCTGGTCTATTCTATTCAGGTCTATTCTAATTCAGGTCTATTCTATTCTGGTCTATTCTATTCTGGTCTATTCTATTCTGGTCTATTCTATTCATGGAGTCTATTTTATTGCAGTACATTGACATCCCAGTATCTGCTTCACCGCCCGTACCATCATTTATCGAAGCGTATACAAACTGATTGTTCATGTACAATGTTCATTAGAGATCTATCTATGGGGTGCCTCATAGCGCCACAGCTGAAAGTTGTCAGCGACCCACAGCTGTTGGTATGTGGTAGGATCGGTGAACTAGAAGTATCCAGACCATGCTCCACCTCTCCACGGTGCCTCCAGTTACAGAATAACCTGTCTTGCCTGACCAAGCGAGTAGGGATCGAAGAGGGAAGACAACCCAGTACTCAAAAATGTCGTGCTGAAGTCGGATGTATTGGGTCGAAAGGCGCAAATATCACAGTTATACTGCAAACCACAAAACAACTTACATACGCTCATTTAACGTCCTTTAAAGGGCGGATGACGAAGAGGTGTACTCCATTACTTTAGTCATCGAGCGAACGCAAGCAAACAAGCATACATATGGGAAACAGGCAACTAATTGCAGTGCTGCGGTAAAGCTGGAAGCAAGGAGCTAGTAGTGGGGTGTAGTCTACACTCCAAGGTATGGTCACTACTTTACAAAAAAGGAACACAGCAAAATACTGACGTTTCGGCTTGTGGCCTTCTTCAGAAGACGGAAACAACGACAACAAACGGCGAGGCACAGATATCTATAGCTACATGTCGGGAGCTGAAAGTGTTTGTTGAAGACCTATAGTCCACAGTAACCTGAAAGTGTTGAAGACCTATACTCCACAGGGAACTGAAAGTGTTTGCTGAAGACCTATGCTCCACAGGGAGCTGAAATTGTTTGTTGAAGTCCTATGCTCTACATGGAACTGAAAGTTGGAAGAAGAAGAATACTTTATACTTTTTATTCTTCATTTGTTAGCTTCAAATTCCTCGTTATTTCACTTTACTTACGATTTTGTATCTTTACACTTCACCTATCCTCTATCATGTGACAAAACTCTTTCTCATCTCACCATCCCATCTCTCATCTCACCATCCTATCTCTCATCTCACCATCCCATCTCTCATCTCACCATCCCATCTATCATCTCACCATCCCATCTCTCATCTCACCATCCCATCTCTCATCTCACCATCCCATCTCTCATCTCACCATCCCATCTCTCATCTCTCATCTCACCATCCCATCTCTCATCTCACCATCCCATCTCTCATCTCACCATCCCATCTCTCATCTCACCATCCCATCTCCCATCTCACCATCCCATCTCTCATCTCACCATCCCATCTCTCATCTCACCATCCCATCTCTCATCTCTCCATCCCATCTCTCATGCCTATGTCTACCTCTCCCTAACTTTATCATCTTACATGTAGCTATAGGTATCCGTACCTCACCGTTTGTTGTCGTGGTCCCGTCTTCTGGAGAAGGACGAAACGTCAATATTTTGTTGTGTTTCTTGTTTGTAAAGCTGTCACCATACCTTGGAGTGTAGACTACATCCTACTCCTGGCTCCAAGATACATCTGCTGTTTCTACTAAGATCTTCAGATCGAAAAATCCACCCAGAAATGGGATCCAGTGGTCACTGACAAAAAAACTTGAAAACCAGAAAAGAATATGTATCTTTATTTATAATATGTATAGACCAATACAAAGCGGAGATGCTGGAAGTATATTGGTCATGATCTCACTCAGAATGGTATCAAGAAGATTCCCACTGGCAGGGCTTCATACAAACACCAGGTGACCGTAAGACGTGTAATATCAGCCATCAATCATTATCTTAAAATAAAAATTTTCAACTCCAGTGTTAAGTCAGTCTTATTATATGGCTGTGAAACATGGAGAACAACAAACATACAATCATGAAGATACAGACTTTCATTAATGGATGCTTACGCAGCATAAAATGATGGAAATGGCAGACTACTGGCTCCAAGATACATTTGCTGTTCCCACTAAGATCTTCAGATCGAAAAATCCACCCAGAAATGGAATCCAGTGGTCACTGACCAAACAACTTGATGATTTAGACTTTGCCGATGACGTAGCTCTCCTATCACACAGCCATCAACAGATCCAGGATAAAATGAGCATACTTGATGAGAGATCACAACAGCTGGGACCGAAAATAAATAGAGATAAGACCAACATTATGAGAATCAATGAAGTTGGCAATAAACAAATAAAACTAGGAGAAATACCTCTACTAGACGTACAATCTTACATATATCTGGGCAGTAATATAGACAAAGAGGGAGGAACAGAAAATGATACCAAAATAAGGATTTCAGAAGCAAGTGGAACATTTGTTGCACTGGGAAACACATGGAAGTCCAAAAAAATTAGGATAAATACAAAGATAACAATTTTGAACTCCGATGTTAATTTAGTTTTATTATATAGCTGTGAAACATGGAGAACAACTAAACATGACAATGACGAAAACAATGACAGACTTTCATTAATGGATGCTTACGCAGAATAAAAGGATGGAAATGGCAGGACAAAATCACTAACATAGAATTATGGAAATGTACCAGTCAAACACCAGTGGATAAAGAGATAAAGCGATGACGATGGCGCTGGATAGGACACACACCGCGGAAGCCAACTGAGAGCACCACACAACATGCCTTTTTTTGGAATACCCAGGGAAAAAGACAAAGAGGAAGACCAAGAAATTCTTGAAGAAGACAGATAGAAGCAGAAATGAAGATGATGGGGAAGGCATGGAATGATCTAAAAGAATGGCAAGAAACAGAACAACTTGGAAAGTATTGGTTGAAGACCTATGCTCCAAAGGGAGCTGAAAAGTGTTTGTTGAAGACCTATGCTCCACAGGAGCTGAAAGTGTTTGTTGAAGACCTATGCTCCACAGGGAGCTGAAAGTGTTCATGGAAGACCTATGCTCCACAGGGAGCTGAAAGTGTTCATGGAAGACCTATGCTCCACAGGGAGCTGAAAGTGTTTGTTGAAGACCTATGCTTCACAGGGAGCTGAAAGTGTGTTTAAGACCTATGCTCCACAGGGAGCTGAAAGTGTTTATGGAAGACCTATGCTCCACAGGGAGCTGAAAGTGTTTGTTGAAGACCTATGCTCCACAGGGTGCTGAAAGTGTTTGTTGAAGGCCTATATTCCACAGGGAGCTGAAAGTGTTTGTTGAAGACCTATGCTCCACAGTGAGCTGAAAGTGTTTGTTGAAGACTTATGCTCCACAGGGAGCTGAAAGTGTTTATGGGAGACCTATGCTCCACAGGGAGCTGAAAGTGTTTGTTGAAGACCTATGCTTCACAGGGAGCTGAAAGTGTTTATGGAAGACCTATGCTCCACAGGGAGCTGAAAGTGTTTGTTGAAGACCTATGCTCCACAGGGAGCTGAAAGTGTTTATGGAAGACCTATGCTCCACAGGGAGCTGAAAGTGTGTTTAAGACCTATGCTCCAGAGGGAGCTGAAAGGTTGAAGAAGAAGAGGACTTTGGATCAACCAGATCCCTTTTCCACCTTTAGACTTCTCACACCCTCAATATATACTTCATTCCTCAACACAAGCTCCTTGTCGCGAGGATGAGGCTTAACAGTCACCAGGGACTGAAAACCAAGACTGGCCAGGCCTTCCTACACCCGAGCAAGACCACAGTCTGCTCTAGCAAGTTTAAGTGCTGAAGTCGGAGGCACCCAGCCAAAATGCGCACTACAACAATCAGGATGACACGCACTCACGCCAATGGGAAGTATGTTCATAACCGCAAATCGATATGGCACTCGCCCTGTGATGGACACTCAGGCAGGTGCAGTGCCGGGCCCTCAGCCTCGAAAGGGCCCAACCTCTATTACTGGATGTCCTCGCCACTGCAAGAGTTACAAAAGACAGTAAAATTTATACAGGAAACGACATTGCAGATATAGACAATACTTCAGGCGAACGAAAGATAGAAACTTTGTTGTCCTGCTCATTCTCCTCCTCTTCTCTTAAAGAATAAAGAACAATAAGAAAAATAACCTCTACTGAGATGAAAAGTGTTGGACGTAAGTAAATAAGTAAAGTACCCCCGTCACGCTAAGTGGCGTATAGGGAATATGGTGTTAGAGACCATACATTTCATTTTACAGACCTTCAACACATGATTTTTGGGTAATGTGGTCGGTATTACGCCCGTGCTTTATTTTCCCAGAAAAAATCCGGTACCTATTTAAGACAGAAATGAATAACTGAGAAAAAATGGGAGGAATAATTTCCGCTATAGAATATATAAAGAAACAACAGATAAAATGGTTTTACCACGTGATAAGGCAGAAAGATCAAGATATGACATAATGAGCTTTCAACAAACGTTGCGATAACACCAGACCCAAGGGCCGACCACGAAAAAAATCGTTATATGAAATATTATAAACACTAGGAAAAATAACAGCAGCAGAGACGAACAGAAGAGCAAAAGACCGCATTTTATATCTCGCGACGCTGAAAGGCTAATTATGAAGGAAAAAAGAAAATATATATGTCTATTATCCTTTAGATTCGGAGACGACACATTGGGCAGCCATTTTAGACTCTATTACGACACAATGTTGTTATCAGCTGTCACACCTTGCACAGGACCCGCATTGTATATCGACACAAGTCCCTGTTCTGCGCGACCCACTCAATCTCTGCAAAGAAGTTGATGTCTGCTGTTGTTAGCTCTCGCATCAGTGTTATTTTTAGTGTTCCTCTATGTCAGCCCCTCAGTCGGAAGATGTACAACAGAGGTGAGATGCAGAATGGCTCAGGCAAAAGCAGCTTTCCAAAAAAATGAGGAAGATACTATGCAATCTATTTTTGACAATAGGAACAAGAAAAAGAGTTCTTAAATGTTACGTAGAGCCAGTCTTAACATATGGGTGCGAATCATGGACAATAGGACAGCAGACAAGAAAATCCCTGGAGTCTGTAGAAATGTGGTTTTACAGAAGAATGTTGAGAGTACCATGGACAGCTATGAAGAGTAATGAAGATGTTATCAGAGATGTCAAAGCAAAAAGAGAGCTAATTTCCAATATTAGGAAGAAACAATCATCATTTTTTGGCCATGTAATGAGAAGAGAACAGCTGGAATATATTGTAACAACTGGGAAAATTGAGGGACGAAGATATAGAGAAAAGCAAAGAGAAAAGATACCAGACAGCTTAAGAGAATGGCTTGACAGAAGGTCAACAACAGAAATGATAAATAGTTGCCGAGATCGAAAGTTGTGGAGAGACATGATCACCTACGCCAGCAGGCATGGTACTTGATGATGATGATGATGATGATATAGGATTCAAGGCGCCTGAGATAGACGGAGCCGAAAGATGTTAGCGTTAATTTGATGACTTGCGCCAGGATCATGAACCCGGAACAATCAAGACCCTACTCCACCTCTTTGCTGTGCCTCTAGAAACAGATTAACCCGTCTTATGTACCCAAGTGAGTAGAGATCAGAAAAGGAAGATAATCCGGTACTCAAAAATGCCGTGGTGAATTCGGATATAAAAAAAAAGTAAAGTACCCCCGTCACGCCAAGTGGCGTATAGGGAATATGGTGTTAGTGACCATACATTTTACATACCTTCAGCGCATGATTCTCGGGAGTAATGTGGTCGGTATTACGCCCGTGCCGTTTTACTTTCCCACAAAAAAAAATCCAGTACCCATTTAAGGCTGGGTGAACGTCGGTTGGAATGGAAACCTTCCTCTTATCCTTTGTAGTCCAGTTCACTAACCACTGAACTATCGCGGCTCCCGAAGTCGGATATATTGGGTCAAAATCAAACAATAATTCTACTACAAACCAGAACGGAACGCGTACCTACTTAACGTCTTATCAAGGACGGATAGCAAAAAGCACTTAAGTTAATAGTCACTGGATTAATACCAGAAAGATAAATTATATATATATATATATATGCAAATATAAATGTGTACATATGTGTATAATATATACTTTCAGTACGCTATTGTACATACACACGAGGTTCGAGAGTTGTAAAAATTAGCGTTAGCAATGTCTGGTCAACACATATTAGCAAAGAAATAACATATGCAATATTTATATTTTGTGTTGTTGGAAGCCAATATTTAGTTAAACAGCCAATCTGGCACACAGAGAATTGTTAACATAAGATAAGACATATATTACAAGTGGTGTTAAAGGAAATAAAGGGGCGTAGATTGAATCCCTGGAGTGAGGTTTGAAATCCGCTGAAAACAAACATGATGCTTGGACGAGACAACACCGAGGGCCCACGGGTTGATCGTGAAATGTTAGGGGCTCTGTATCTTGTATCTAAGGGAGTTTGGTTTGATGTCCAACTCAGATCAACACGTGTGGTGGTGTTGCGCGTCCCTAGGGGTGGATGGGATCACGTCTAGCTCACACCTTCTTACGTCCAGGAAGCACGAGCTGTGTCTCTGAGGTCAAGGCTATTAGATGTGTGTTTGTTTTTGTTCATTTAACGTTTTGGTCTAAGCACTCAGTCATATCAGTCATACGCCATTCAGTCATTCGGCCATAAAGCATTCAGTCATAAGGAATTCAGTCATTCAATCTTAGTCATTCAGTCATAAAGCATTCAGTCATAAAGCATTCAGTCATAAAGCATTCAGTAATTCAGTCATAAAGCATTTAGTAATTCAGTCATAAAGCATTCAGCCATTCAGTCATAGTCATTCAGTCATAAAGCATTCAGTCATTCAGTCATAAAGCATTCAGTCATGAAACAGTCAGCCATTGTGCATTCAGTCATTGTGCATTCAGTCATAAAGCATTCAGTCATTCAGTCATGAAGGATTCAGTAATGAAACATTCAGTCATTGAGCATTCAGTCATAAAGCTTTCAGTCATTAAGTTATAAAGCATTCAGTCATGAAATATTCAGTCATTGAGCATTCAGTCATTCAGTCTTAAAGCATTCAGTCATAAGACATTCAGTAATTCAGTCATAAATCATTCAGTCATAGTCATTCAGTCATAAAGCATTCAGTCATTCAGTCATAAAGCATTCAGTCATGAAACATTCAGTCATTGAGCATTCAGTCATTCAGTCATAACGCATTCAGTCATGAAACATTCAGTCATTGAGCATTCAGTCATTCAGTCATAAAGCATTCAATCATAAAATCGACATTCTCCAACATGTGTTACATCTCTCTCTCTCTCGTAGCATCATCTCATCTCTTATTCCTCTGTTCACTTCTCCTTAACCTACCTGTCCCAATCATCCTAGATGTAGCAATATTTATCTGTGTCTCATCGTTTGTTGTCGTTCTCGTTTTCTGTAAAAGGCCGCATATAGGCCAAAACGTCAGTATTTTGTTGTGTTCCTTTTTGTAAAGCCATCACTATACCTTGTAGGAGTGTACGTTACACTTCCACTACTGGCTCCTGGCTACCAGCTTTACCGCAGCACTGCATTTGTTTGTCCATTCCCCGTCAAATAGACATCCAATGCAACAAGACAAACCAAATATTGGGATAGCTATTTCACTAAACTTCAACGTTAAGCACACTATGGTTTGTGTCTCCGTCAGTCATAGCTGACTATAGTAGTCTCCGTCAGTCATAGTTGACTATAGTAGTCTCCGTCAGTCATAGTTAATTGTGAATTGTGTCTCCTTCAGTCGTATTTGACTTTAATAGCCTCCGTCTGTCATAGTTGACTATAGTAGCCTTCGTCAGATATAGTTTATTATAGGAGCCTCCGTCAGTCATAGATGCCTAAAATATCCTCCGTCAGTCATAGTTGACTATAGTAGCCTCCGTCAGTCATAGTTGACTATAGTAGACTCCGTCTATCATAGTTTACTATAAAAGCCTCCGTCAGTCATAGTTGACTATAGTAGCCTCTGTCAGTCATAGTTGACTATAGTAGACTCCGTCTATCATAGTTTACTATAGAAGCCTCCGTCAGTCATAGTTGACTATAGTAGCCTCTGTCAGTCATAGTTGACTATAGTAGACTCCGTCTATCATAGTTTACTATAGAAGCCTCCGTCAGTCATAGTTGACTATAGTAGCCTCCGTCAGTCATAGTTGACTATAGTAGCCTCCGTCAGTCATAGTTGACTATAGTAGCCTCCGTCAGTCATAGTTGACTATAGTAGCCTCCGTCAGTCATAGTTGACTATAGTAGCCTCCGTCAGTCATAGTTGACTATAGTAGCCTCCGTCAGTCATAGTTGACTATAGTAGCCTCCGTCAGTCATAGTTGACTATAGTAGACTCCGTCAGTCATAGTTGACTATAGTAGCCTCCGTCAGTCATAGTTGACTATAGTAGCCCCCGTCAGTCATAGTTGACTATAGTAGCCTCCGTCAGCGATAGTTGACTACAGTAGCCTCCGTCAGTCATAGTTGACTATAGTAGCCTCCGTCAGTTATAGTTGACTATAGTAGTGTCCGTCAGTCATAGTTGACTATAGTAGTCTCCGTCTATCATAGTTGACTATAGTAGCCTCCGTCAGTCTTAGTTGACTACAGTAGTCTCCGTCAGTCATAGTTGTCTATAGTAGCCTCCGTCAGTTATAGTTGACTATAGTAGTCTCCGTCAGTCATAGTTGACTATAGTAGTCTCCGTCAGTCATAGTTGACTATAGTAGTCTCCGTCAGTTATAGTTGACTATAGTAGTCTCCGTCAGTCATAGTTGTCTATAGTAGCCTCCGTCAGTCATAGTTGTCTATAGTAGCCTCCGTCAGTCATAGTTGTCTATAGTAGCCTCCGTCAGTCATAGTTGTCTATAGTAGTCTCCGTCAGTTATAGTTGTCTATAGTAGCCTCCGTCAGTCATAGTTGTCTATAGTATCCTCCGTCAGTTATAGTTGTCTATAGTAGTCTCCGTCAGTTATAGTTGACTATAGTAGCCTCCGTCAGTTATAGTTAACTATAGTAGCCTCCGTCAGTCATAGTTGACTATAGTTGTCTCCGTCAGTCATAGTTGACTATAGTAGTCTCCGTCAGTTATAGTTGACTATAGTAGTCTTCGTCAGTCATAGTTAACTATAGTAGCCTCCGTCAGTCATAGTTGACCTCACATTCCTCTTCCTCACATTCCACTCACTCACATTCCTCTACCCCACATTCCTCTCCCCACACATTCCCCTCCCCCACAATTCCTCTACCTCAAACATTTCTCTCCCTCACATTCCTCTCCCTTACATTCCTCTCCCTCACTTTCCTCTCCCTCAAATTCCTCTCCCTTAAATTCCTCTCCTTCAATTTTCTTTCCTTCAAATTCCTCTCTCTCACATTCCTCTCCCTCACATTCCTATCCCTTACATTCCTCTCCCCTACATTCCTCTTCCTCACATTAATTTCCTTTGCATTCCTCTCCCTCACATTCCTCTCCCTTACATTCTTCTCCCCACACATTACTCTCCCCAAACATTCTTCTCCCCACACATTCCTCTCCCTCACATTCTTATTTTTCTGACTATGTAACTCACAATTCATCCATTATTACTCCAATTCATTTCCTCATTACTCAACAACTCCACTCATTATCTCTCCTTTACTCTGTAACCCCCCAACTCCATGTATTATTACTCCACAACCATCAACTCCACCCACTATTGTTCATTACTCCACACACTCAACTCCACCCACCATTCTTCATTACTCCACACCCTCAACTCCACCCACCATTCTTCATTACTCCATACCCTCAACTCCACCCACCATTCTTCATTACTCCATACCCTCAACTCCACCCACCATTCTTCATTACTCCACAACCTCAACTCCACCCACCATTCTTCATTACTCCATACCCTCAACTCCACCCACCATTCTTCATTACTCCATGCCCTCAACTCCACCCACCATTCTTCATTACTCCACAACCTCAACTCCACCCACCATTCTTCATTACTCCATACCCTCAACTCCACCCACCATTCTTCATTACTCCACACCTCAACTCCACTATCCCTCATTACTCCACACCCTCAACTCCACCCACCATTCCTCATTACTCCACACCCTCAACTCCACCCACCACTCCTCATTACTCCACACCCTCAACTCCACCATTCCTCATTACTCCACACCCTCAACACCACCCACCATTTCTCATTACTCCACAACCTCAACTCCACCCACCACTCCTCATTACTCCACACCCTCAACTCCACCCAACATTCCTCAATACTCCACACCCTCAACTCCACCCACCATTCCTCATTACTCTACACCCTCAACTCCACCCACCACTCCTCATTACTCCACACCCTCAACTCCACCCAACATTCCTCAATACTCCACACCCTCAACTCCACCCACCATTTTTCATTACTCCACACCCTCAACTCCACCCACCATTCTTCATTACTCCACACCCTCAACTCCACCCACCATTCCTCATTACTCCACACCCTCAACTCCACCCACCATTTTTCATTACTCCACACCCTCAACTCCACCCACCATTCTTCATTTCTCCACACCCTCAACTCCACCCACCACTCCTCATTACTCCACACCCTCAACTCCACCCACCATTCCTCATTACTCCACACCCTCAACTCCACCCACCATTCTTCATTACTCCACACCCTCAACTCCACCCACCATTAATTCCATTATTTCTTCACTTAAACAAAACATAAATAAATTACCCCCACAAACTTGAGTCCCTACACGCTAATCTGTACCGTCTCTACCTCTTCAAATTCAGCAGCCTTGTCAGCAACATAGGTCAACATAGGTCACTTCGTCACTCTCCACACATCCCGGTGCCAACATTTCTGGAAGACATGTTTTTTTGTCAAATAATTACTTCCGGTTCAATTTCCCACTCCACGCATAATTGCTTCCGAATCCGGTTATAAATCTGCGCGTCTAACACCAGGAAACTGGCCAGATAAAGTTAAACAGCTCAAAGCCAGAAAGGAATAATTTTATTATGATTGGCTACTTTGAGAAATAAATGAACTCAATGAAAAGCTATGGCTAAAACAGTCCACTTGTGGGAGATGGCCTTGTTTATGTGGCAACTTATAAAGATCACATTGATGGATAATAACTACATAGATATAAGCAATAGCAATAGGAGGCGAGATAGAGGACGTCAATATGAAATGATTCTTCCTTCTTCTTCTATCCTTCCTCAATTGCCGTTGGCGTCGAGGGGAGATTCAATCTGCGATTCTTTGCTCTTCTGTTGGCCTATTCTGGTGTTATCCCTCCTAGTGACTCTAGTATTCCCTTTATCCATCTCTTTCTCGGTCTTCCTCTTAATGTGGCGTTTTCGTAGCGTTTATTTATGGCTCTTTGAGTCATTGTTAGTTCTTTTTGTCTTGTTATGTGGACGAACCAATTTATCTGTTGTTTCTTTATGTATTCGGTGGCTGGTTCAATTTCGAGTTTCTTCCTCAGGTCAGTGTTTCTTACTCTGTCCCTTAAGCTGTTTCCTGTCATTCTCCTGACACATGAAATAATACAAATA
Source organism: Megaustenia siamemsis (assembly GCA_032433765.1). NCBI lineage: Eukaryota > Metazoa > Mollusca > Gastropoda > Stylommatophora > Ariophantidae > Megaustenia > Megaustenia siamemsis. Next base: position 6,966,294 of record JAVIAB010000099.1, on the reverse strand, counting down.
AATAATTTTTTTTGCGGGGATTTTTTTCATTTCTAAAATTATGTGACAAGAATGATTTTTCGTTAGCCATCTCACGACTGTTCTTAATCGTTCGCCCTTAAATGAGCGTAAAGTAGGCGTTAGTGCGTTGTATTTTAGTTTAGAGCAGGCTGTGATATTTGTGCTTTTCGGCCTAAAATGTCCGACTTCAAGCAATATTTTTGTGTTCCGGGTTGTCGTTTCTCTTCGATCAGGATTCGTTTGGCTAGATTGGTTATCCGTTTTAAGAGGCACTGCTAGGGGGTGGTGTAGAGTATTAGTCAGATATTACTGTCATTGATCCTGTCTCAATTGGTCAGCTATTGGTCGCTGATCACATACACCCCGGGGATGCTGCAGAGGAGTTTGGTTCCAAAACAAGAAAAATGACATGAGCCAGCTGGGACGGCCTCAGCCATGACTCTTTGTCCCTAAATTTTCCCAGTTGTCACAATATATTCCAGCTGTTCTCTTCTCATTACATGGCCAAAAAATGATGATTGGTTCTTCCTAATATTGGAAGTTACTCTAATCTTTATTTGGCCTCTTTCAGAACGTTTTCATTACTCTTCTTAGCTGTCCATGGTATTGCCATTATTCTTCTGTAAAACCACATTTATGCAGCCTCCATTGATTTTCTTGTTTGTTGTCCTATTATCCATGATACAGATCCATATGCAAAGACTGGCTCTACATAACATTTAAGAACTCTTTTTCTTGTTTATATGATCACAAATGGATTGCACAGTCTATTCCTCAATTTCTGGAAAGCCGCTTTTGCCTGAGCCATTCGGGATCTCGGGAACCTCGGTAGCTCAGTGGTTAGTGAACTGGACTACAAATGACAAGGGGTAGGGTTCGATCCCAACCGACGGCTCCGGTTCACCCATCCTTAAATGGGTACCGGAATTTTTTCTGGGAAAGTAAAGTAGCACGGGCGTAATACCGACCACATTACCCCAAAAATGATGTGCTGAAGGTCTGTAAAATATAGGGTCACTAACACCATATTTCCCTATACGCCACTTGGCGTGACGGGGGTACTTTACTTTAACTACTTTACTCTGGATCTCACTACATGCAGAAACAACAAATACACTGGTTTGTCCATATAGAAAGAATGCCGCGTAATTACTTATCAAACAAAACATATATTAAATGAGAAGGGAGAAGAGCAAGAGACAGAGTTAGATGGATAACACCAAAGAAGCGCTACAACAACATCAATTGACAATGAGTGAAGCTGTCAAAAGGGCGAAAACAAGAACTTTGTATCTCGACACAAGAACGGGTACAAGTGGAAGGGAAGAAAGAAAAGAAGATGGAATATTAGAAACACGAGGAAACAGCAATATGAGAAGTTAACAGAAGAGCTGTTATTATTATTTCCGGCTTGTTTCAGGAGCTACTGAGTTAAGTGCTCTGTGACACCGTGAGCTGTGTGTCTCATCCCTTTTGATCATGTTTCGGTATTCCAATTGTTTACGATGAATGATGATATCGTATGACAGGGAACAGTTGGCTGTGTTCACTTTCTGCGCGGTTTCTCCTTATGTCTTTTGGCGTGTGCTGAGACTGCTACGATGGGGACTACAGTTACCTTTCTTTGTTTGGGATATGAGATATTAATTCGAATGATTACGCTGGCACGGGCGGTTGAGCAATTATGGGTTTTAATTCGTTTGCAGTGATACCGGGGCCTTCCATAACCAAATAACCAAATAACAGAAGAGCAACTAAAAAAAACCCGCAAATTATATCTCCCGTCGACGCAGAAAAAAAAGTAAATGAGGAAGGAAAGAAGAATTAGGTATTGACATCTGAAATGTAACTACGGATGTGTCGAGCCGAAAGTCTCAGATATCGTGACTTTTGTCGCAAATTAACGACACAGCGTATCCATAATGACTTTACAGGTGAGCACTAACAAAAAGAAGAGAAAAAGACCATTCTTTCACACTGTTTCTCCGTTCCTCATTTTATCTCAGTCTTGATACTCTCTCTCAATCTCTCTCTCTCTCTCAATCTCTCTCACTCTCAATCTCTCTCTCTCTCAATCTCTCTCTCTCTCTCAATCTCTCTCTCTCTCTCAATCTCTCTCTCTCTCAATCTCTCTCTCAATCTCTCTCTCTCTCTCAATCTCTCTCTCTCTCTCAATCTCTCTCTCTCTCTCAATCTCTCTCTCTCTCAATCTCTCTCTCAATCTCTCTCTCTCTCAATCTCTCTCTCTCTCAATCTCTCTCTCTCTCAATCTCTCTCTCTCTCTCAATCTCTCTCTCTCTCAATCTCTCTCTCAATCTCTCTCTCTCTCAATCTCTCTCTCTCTCTCTCTCTCAATCTCTCTCTCAATCTCTCTCTCTCTCAATCTCTCTCTCTCTCTCTCTCTCTCAATCTCTCTCTCTCAATCTCTCTCTCAATCTCTCTCTCTCAATCTCTCTCTCTCTCTCAATCTCTCTCTCTCAATCTCTCTCTCAATCTCTCTCTCAATCTCTCTCTCTCTCTCTCAATCTCTCTCTCTCTCAATCTCTCTCTCAATCTCTCTCTCTCTCAATCTCTCTCTCTCTCAATCTCTCTCTCTCTCTCAATCTCTCTCTCTCTCTCAATCTCTCTCTCTCTCAATCTCTCTCTCAATCTCTCTCTCTCTCAATCTCTCTCTCTCTCTCTCTCTCTCTCTCAATCTCTCTTTCCGTAATGTCTCGCCATTTCTATTCATGGAACTACTTGAGCAAATCACCATCATGTGCCATACCAGTTGGCGTAGGCCATCATGTCCCTCCACAATCTTCTATCAACAGTGCATCGTATCAGTTCTGTAGTTGACTGTTTTCCATGCCATGACACCAAGCTATCCAGTATTTTCTCTCTTTGTCGTCCGCGATCTCTCTTTCCGTTTATTTTGCCAGTTGTAACCAAGTATTCCAACTTTTCTCTTCTCATGATGTGCCTGAAAAATGTTGATTGCTTCTTTCTGAAGTTTTTTATGAGCTGCCTTTTTGTGTTGGCCTCTGAGAATTTCCTCGTTGGTTTTTTAGCTGTCCAGGGAACTTTCAACATTCTTCTGAGAAATCCCATCTCTGTGGCCTCTAATCGTCTTTTCATTTGTTTGTCTACTGTCCATGATTCACTTCCATAGGTCAGAACTGGTTCTACACAGCACCGATGAACTCTCTTTCTCATTTCTATTGACATAGATTTGTTACATAAGACATTTTTCATTTTCTGAAATGCTTTTTTGGCCTGAGCTATTCTGCTTTTTATTTCTGTTGTGCATCTTCCATCTGATGTTATCACTGTGTCCAAGTATTTCAGGCGTTGCACTTATTTCAGCCAATCGGAATCTGAATTTTAAAAAAATGCCAACAGGAACCAATCAAAATCTTTAAAAAATCTTTAAAAAAAAGAGAAAGAATTCCCAACTAAAGAAAACCAAGTAAAATAAAAATCAAATTCACAAAATAGCAACATCATCATGTCCAATATCAAAATGAGTTCTTCACAAAACAGTTGCGTCCCTTTACACATTCGTTCAATCGTTCTATTTAATGACGCCCGGAAAATTACCACTTGCATTCAAAAACTGCTAAATTCCAATTTAGGAATGTTCCCTCCGCGAGGCGAGTCGATGGAAACTGATTTAAACCGACCATTTATCGTGAGCCAGATCGAGATGCCGGGGAATGGCACTTAATGACAGGTGCAGAGTCAGGGCGCTCTCGTCAATGTCCAAACGTTGGTCTCTTATGGTTCTTTGTGAAGGTTATTTTTTTTTCTTCTTCTTCTACCTTTCAGCTCCCTGTGGAGCATAGGTCTTCAACAAACACTTTCGGCTCCCTGTGGAGAATAGGTCTTCAACAAACACTTTCAGCTCCCTGTGGAGTATAGGTCTTCAACAAACACTTTCAGCTCCCTGTGGAACATAGGTCTTCAACAAACACTTTCAGCTCCCTGTGGAACATAGGTCTTCAACAAACACTTTCAGCTCAAAGTAGACTAGAGTTCTTCAACAAACACTTTCGGCTACCTGTGGAGCATAGGTCTTCAACAAAAACTTTCAGCTCAAAGTAGATTAGAGTTCTTCAACAAACACTTTCGGCTCCCTGTGGAGTATAGGTCTTCAACAAACACTTTCAGCTCCCTGTGGAGCATAGGTCTTCAACAAACACTTTCAGCTCCCTGTGGAGCATAGGTCTACAACAAACACGTTCGGCTCCCTGTGGAGTATAGGTCTTCAACAAACACTTTCAGCTCCCTGTGGAGTATAGGTCTTCAACAAACACTTTCAGCTCCCTGTGGAGTATAGGTCTTCAACAAACACTTTCAACTCCCTGTGGAGTATAGGTCTACAACAAACACTTACAGCTCCCTGTGGAGCATAGGTCTACAACAAACACTTTCGGCTCCCTGTGGAGCATAGGTCTTCAACAAACACTTTCAGCTCCCTGTGGAGTATAGGTCTTCAACAAACACTTTCAGCTCCCTGTGGAGCGTAGGTCTTCAACAAACACTTTCAGCTCCCTGTGGAGCATAGGTCTTTAACAAACATTCTCAGCTCCCTGTGGAGCATAGGTTTTCAACAAATACTTTCCAAGCCGTTTTGTTTCTTGCCATTCTTTTAAGATCATTCCATGTCTTCCCCATTATCTTCATCTCTGCTTCCATCTGTCTTATCTAATAAAATTTTGGTCTTACTATTTGTCTTTTTTTGGGGGATTCCAAAAAGTTGTGTTATACTCTCAGTTGGCTTCCGTAGTGTGTGTCCTATCCAGCGCCATCGTCTTCGCTGTATCTCTTTATCCACTGGTATTTTACTGGTACTTTTCCATAATTCTATGTTAGTGATTGTGTCCTGCCATTTCCATCCTTTTATTCTGCGCAAGCATCCATTAATGAATATTTTCTTTGACTTGTCCTTGTTTGTGAAGTTTTTGCGGATTAATTTTTTACAGTACAGGATAACCAGCCCCATACCCAACCCTCCTTAGTCGCTTCTTACGAACATGCCTGGTATGGAACAGCGTTACAAATCTTCACTTCCAAATCGGAGGCGATGGCGCGCCTCACAACACCAGAGCTGGAAGTTGTCAGCGACCCACAGCTGATGGCTTGCTCCAGGATCGGTAAACCAAAACCATCTAGACCCTGCTCCACCTCTCCGTGGTGCCTCCAGTAACAGACTAACCTGTCTAGTCTGGCCAAGCGAGCAGGGACCGAAGAGGGAAGATAACCCGGTACTCAAAAATGTCGTGCTGAAGTCGGATGTGTTGGGCCCAAGGGCGCAAACATAACACTTATACTGCAAACCACAACACACCGCAGACACGTCCACTTAACGTCCTTTTAAGGGCGGATGATGAAGAGGAATTCTACAGACTACGAATACTCTAGAATACTTTAGTCATCGGGCGAACGCAAGCAAGCACTTCCACTTCCGGTCCCAGCAGGGTACTGGCGATTTTGTTTACCTTCGCTGGGTTATTTTGTTATAATCTAGCAATGGTTTAGTTCACAGGTGATCGTCATGTTGATAAAAACAATCACCACTAACAAAATCAAACATCATCATCATCATGTGCCATACCGGTTGGCGAAGGTGATCATGTCCTTCCACAATCTTCTATCTACAGCGCATCGTATCAGTTCTGTTGTTGACTGTTTTCCATGCCATGACACCGAGCTATCTAGTATTTTCTCTCTTTGTCTTCCGCGATCTCTCTTTCCTTTTACTTTGCCAGTTGTAACCAAGTATTCCAACTTTCCTCTTCTCATGATGTGCCCGAAAAATGTTGATTGCTTCTTTCTGATGTTTTTTAGAAGCTCCCTTTTTGTGTTGGCCTCTTTGAGAACTTTCTCATTGGTCGTTTTAGCTGTCCAGGGAACTTTCAACATTCTTCTGAGAAATCCCATCTCTGTGGCCTCTAATCGTCTTTTTCATTTGTTTGTCTACTGTCAGCCGACAAGTAGTGCCGGTTATGGTCCCCACTCCGCGATGGCAGGCAGAGGATCTCATGTATAGAGACAATGGCTGCGATCTCCGACTAGTACAGTCACTGCCAAGAAGGAAAGGAATGGCAAACTACCTACTTATATTGCCTGGAATAATCATGAACAATCACAACAATGAAACATAAAAATGATATAAACGGAACAAATCGAAAACAAGTAGAGAGCATCAAATACATGGGCATAACAATAACATTAGATGGAAGATGCACAACGGAAATAATAAAAAAAAAGCAGAATAGCTCAGGCTAATGTGGCGTTTCGGAAAATGAAAAAAATTTCTTGTGCAACAAGTCTACTACTACTACTGCTACTACTACTACTACTACTACTACTACTACTAATACTACTACTACCACCACTACTACTACTACTACTACTACTACTACTACTACTACAACTACTACTACTACTATTACTACTACTACTACTCCAACAACTACTACTACTACTACTACTACTACTGCTACTACTGCTACTACTGCTACTACTACTACTACTAATACTACTACTACCACTACAACAACTACTACTACTACTATTACTACTACTACTACTCCAACAACAACAACTACTACTACTACTACTACTACTAATACTACTACTACCACTACTACTACTACTACTATAACTACTACTACTACTACTATTACTACTACTACTACTCCAACAACTACTACTACTACTGCCACTACTACTACTACTACTACTACTACTACTACTACTACCACTACTACTTTCACTACTACTACTACTACTACTACTACTACTTTCACTACTACTACTACTACTACTACATTCACTACTACTACTACTACTACTACTACTACTACTACTTTCACTACTACTACTACTACTACATTCACTACTACTACTACTACTACATTCACTACTACTACTACTACTACTACTACTTTCACTACTACTACTACTACTACATTCACTACTACTACTACTACTACTACTACTACTTTCACTACTACTACTACTACTACTTTCACTACTACCACTACTGCTACTACTTTCACTACTACTACTACCACTACTACTACTACTACTACTACTTTCACTACTACCACTACTACTACTACTTTCACTACTACCACTACTACTACTACTACTTTCACTACTACCACTACCACTACTACTACTACTACTTTCACTACTACCACTACTACTACTACTTTCACTACTACCACTACTACTACTACTACTTTCACTACTACTACTACTACTACTACTACTACTTCACTACTACCACTACTACTACTACTTTCACTACTACTACTACTTTCACTACTACCACTACTACTACTACTTTCACTACTACTACTACTTTCACTACTATTACTACTACTACTACTATTACTACTACTATAACAACTACTAGTACTATCACTACTACTACTACTATTACTACTATTACTACTACTACCACTATTACCACTAACACCACTATTACCTTTACCACTACTACTACTACTGTTACTATTATTAATACTACTACCACAACTACCAATACTACTACACTACCACTACCACCACCACTACTACTACAATTACCACGTCTACTGCTCCTACGACTACTACTATTACCGCTCTACTACTACAAAAACTACTACTCATACAACTACTAACACTACTACTGTATATACTTTAACTACTACTACAACTACAACAACTACTACATCAACTACTACAACAACAACTACTACAAGAACAACAACAACAACTACTACATCAACTACTTCTTCAACAACTACTACAACAACAACAACTACTACAACTACTACTACAACAACTACTACATCAACTACTACTACAACAACTACTACAAGAACAACTACAACAACAACTACTACATCAACTACTTCTTCAACAACAACTACTACAACAACTACTACAACAACTACTACAACAACTACTACATCAACTACTACTACAACAACTATTACAAGAACAACTACAACAACAACTACTACATCACTACTTCTTCAACAACAACTACTACAACAACTACTACAACAACAACTACTACATCAACTACTTCTTCAACAACAACTACAACAACAACTACTACAACAACTACTACAACAACTACTACAACAACAACTACTACATCAACTACTACTATAACAACTATTACAAGAACAACTACAACAACAACTACTACATCACTACTTCTTCAACAACAACTACTACAACAACTACTACAACAACAACTACTACAACAACAACTACTACAACAACTAATACAACAACTACTACAACAACTACTACACCTAAAAGTACTACAAAAACTACTACAACAACTACTACAATTACTACTATAACAACAACTACTACAACAACTAATACAACAACAATTACAACAACTACAACAACAACTACTTCAACAACTACTACAACAACTGCTGCAACAACTACTACAAGAACTAATACAACAACTAATACAACAACAATTACAACAACTAATACAACAACAATTACAACAACTACTACAACAACTACTACAACAACAACTACTACAACAACAACTACTACAACAACTAATACAACAACTACTACAACAACTACTACACCTAAAAGTACTACAAAAACTACTACAACAACTACTACAATTACTACTATAACAACAACTACTACAACAACTAATACAACAACAATTACAACAACTACAACAACAACTACTTCAACAACTACTACAACAACTGCTGCAACAACTACTACAACAACTGCTGCAACAACTACTACAACAACTGCTGCAACAACTACTACAACAACTACTACAACAACTGCAGCAACAACTACTACAACAACTAATACAACAACAATTACAACAACTACTACAACAACTACTACAACAATTGCTGCAATAACTACTACAACAATTACTACAACAACTACTACAACAACTACTACAACAACTACTACAACAACTGCTGCAACAACTACTAAAACAACTAATACAACAACTAATACAACAACAATTACAACAACTACTACAACAACTACTGCAACAACTACTACAACAACTGCTGCAACAACTACTACAACAACTACTACAACAACTGCTGCAACAACTACTACAACAACTACTACAACAACTAATACAACAACTAATACAACAATAATTACAACAACTACTACAAACCTACTACAACAACTGCTGCAACAACTACTACAACAACTGCTGCAACAACTACTACAACAACTACTACAACAACTACTGCAACAACTACTACAACAACTGCTGCAATAACTACTACAACAACTACTACAACAACTACTACAACAATTACTACAACAACTGCTGCAACAACTACTACAACAACTACTACAACAACTGCAGCAACAACTACTACAACAATTAATACAACAACTAATACAACAACAATTACAACAACTACTGCAACAACTACTACAACAATTGCTGCAACAACTACTACAACAATTACTACAACAACTACTACAACAACTACTACAACAACTACTACAACAACTGCTGCAACAACTACTAAAACAACTAATACAACAACTAATACAACAACAATTACAACAACTACTACAACAACTGCTGCAACAACTACTACAACAACTGCTGCAACAACTACTACAACAACTGCTGCAACAACTACTACAACAACTACTACAACAACTAATACAACAACTAATACAACAATAATTACAACAACTACTACAAACCCTACTACAACAACTGCTGCAACAACTACTACAACAATTGCTGCAACAACTGCTGCAACAACTACTACAACAACTGCTGCAACAACTACTACAACAACTGCTGCAACAACTACTACAACAACTACTACAACAACTACTACAACAACTACTACAACAACTGCTGCAATAACTACTACAACAACTACTACAACAACTACTACAACAACTACTACAACAACTGCTGCAACAACTACTACAACAACTACTACTCCAACTGCTACAACAACTATTACAACAACAACTACTACAGCAACTACCACAACAACTACTACAACAACTACTACAACAACTACTACAACAACTACTACAAAAACTACTACAACAACTACTACACCTAAAAATACTACAACAACTACTACAACATCTACTACTCCAACTGCTACAAGAACTACTACACCTAAAAATACTACAACAACTAATACAACAACTACTACAGCAATTACTACAAAAACTACTACAACAACTACTACAGCGACTACTTCAAGAACTATTACAACAACTACTACAACAACTACTACAATAACAACAACTACTACACCTACAACAACACAACTACTACTACTGCACCTACAACAACTACTACAACAATTACAACAACTACAACTACTACAACAATAACTACTGCAACAACAACTACTATAACTACGACAACTACAACCACTGCAACAACTACTACAACTACTACAACAACAACAACTACTACAACTACGACAACTACAACTACTGCAACAACTACTACAACTACTTCAACTACTACAACAACAACTACTTCTACAACAACTACTACAACAACAACTACTACAACAACAACTACTGCAACTACTACATCAACAACTACTACATCAACAACTACTACAACAACAACTACTACAACTACTACATCAACAACTACTACAACAACAACTACTACAACAACAACAACTACTACAACAACGACTACTACATCAACAACTACTACAACAACAACTACTACAACTACTACAGCAGCAACTACTACACCTCAGTGGCGCATCTTGACTTTGGGGTCTGGGTTACCGCTGACATAATAAATAAACATATACATTATATTCAGTAGGCTAACATAAAGTAATATGTTGTAATGACATCACTACATTTTAAATTACTTACTTATTTATGTTAATTCTATCCGTCTTGTTTGGGAACAAAATGTCTTCTTGACTTTGTCATTGAATGTACTGTTGGGTTGGTTTCTAATTTTCTGAGGGAATGATTTCTCAATGGACATTAATGCCAAACCAGATAAGCGTTCTTGTGTCTGAGTTGAGCGACAATACGATTTGATTCTCTTGAGTAGAAAAAAAGTCCCTTCTACAGATGCTGATGCGCATAACGTAGTTATAAATATCTAAGGAAGTTCTGGTAATCAGACATAGTTTCACTTTCACTTTTAACGCTTCTAATTGACTAGAGCTAAAAATAACCCATGAAACCGCATTGCTCTTGCGGCAACACCCGTTATATATTTTGACGGGAATTTTTGAATGTCAAGGTCGTTAATACTAGGTACGAATAGATGAAAAAAGTACCGCTGGCTTCAAGAGGTTTCAATGTATAGTAGTTTTGGTTTCATTCACAAACGTTATAGTGGCCAGAGGAAAAGCTTGCTTTAATAAATGCAAATCAAGGCAAATAAATCATATTGGCCAACGAAATGTGTAATAGAATATTCGAAAATTTGTAATATAATTAATATATATATAATAATAAATTATCATTTCCTTTTGTATTTCGTTAATATGTTCAGGCTACCGGCGGTAGCTGCGGTATCGTAGAGAATACGCCACTGCTACACCTACAACTACTACAAAAACTACTGCCACAACAACTACTGGAACTTTACTTCTGGTGGAGCATGAATCTTGCGCAAGCGCATCTCAAGCCCAAACAATCTGGACTTAAAATCACTCCCTGTCTTCTTCTTTCTTCTTTTCTTCCTCTTTTTTTCCCTTAACTTCTCCATCTTCTTCATTGTTATACTGTAACCATGAAGGTAGTTGCGGTACCACTGATAGGCTTAACCAATCTTATCCATATGTATCTATCTTTAGTCAGTCATTGAGACTCTGAAATCTGCCTCTGTTCATTTCTTTTCTTTTCTATTATTTTTTATTCCTTCCTTTCCTTTTTCTTTTCTTTTTGTCCTTCCTTCCTTTCTTCTTTCCCTCTTCTTTCCTCCCTCCCTCATTCCTTTCTTTCTTCCGTCCTTCCCTCTCTCCTTCCGTTCTTTCCACTTTCATTTCTTTCATCCTTCGCTTCCTCTTATCCTTCCTTCCTTAGACTCAGAAACAATTTCTCAACTCAGGTAATAGGATTTAGTTAACAGTACAGGTGAGGTACCTAATTTCTTCGTTGGTATTGATGGAGTCCACTTTGTCTTGTTTACAATATGTCCCCTGTATGTTATCCCTGGCGGATGGACGGCAGGAACCGTTGAAGGGTGTGTCTGAAAAGTGTTCCTTGTTGCAGTTTCCTCATATTCCAAGTCTGGCTTGCTGCAGGAACTACTGAGTTTAGTGCTCTGTGCACACCGTGAGCTGTGCTTTTCATCCGTTTTCATCGTGTTCAGATTGCTTACTATCAATGATGATATCGTATGACGGGGAACAGATGTCTGTTTCACTTTCTGTGCGTTTTCGCCTCATGTCTTTTGGCATGTGCTGAGACTGCTATGATGGGCATTGCAGCTACGTTTCTTTGTTTGGGAGATGAGATATTAATTCGGATGATTCTACTGGCACGGGCAGTTAAGCAATTATGGATTTTAATTCGTTTATAGTGATACTGGAGCCGGAGGCGAAGGCGCACCTCACAGCAGCGGAGCTGGAAGTTGTCAACGACCCACAGCTGATGGCTTGTGCCAGGATCGGTAAACTAGAATCATCCAGACCCTGCTCCATCTCTCCGTGGTGCCTCTAGTAACAGACTAACCTGTCTAGTCTGGCCAAGCGTGTAGGGATCGAAGAGGGAAGACAACCCGGTACTCAAAAATGGCATGCTGAAGTTAGATGCGTTGGACCAAAGGCGCAAATATCACAGTTATGCTGTAAACGTCAAAACAACACAGACACACCCACTTAACGTCCTTTTAAGGGCGGATGATGAAGAGGTGTACTCCTTTAGTCATCGGGCGAGCGCAAATAAGCAAGCATGCTGGGGATTGCCGTAACCGTAACCATAACCCATGTTGGTTAACACGTTGAAAACCACTGATTTATCTGTGCATACGAGAACCGCTGATAGAATATTGAACACGAGTACGATCTATTATCGGCAATGGTTTCAACAATGGTAAACCGATGACGCAACGAGGGCTCTAAGTTGAGAACAGGATGCGCGAGTGCTTACTGTCTTCATTAATTATTTGTTGATTGGGTGGCGGTTGTTCTAGCATACAGTGAGAACGCTGTGCTGTGACATTATGTTAATTAGCGTGACATTTTCTTTGCTGGGGAGTCTGTGGATTTTCTACATACTCGTGTGGAAGACACCAGCAAAAAATAATTGCTGCATGAAAAAGAGAATATCAGTTGATGATTTTGCGTAGCAGTTTGGTTGAGTCGTGAGTGCACCCGCTTTGGCCAAAAGGTTTAAATCCCAAATGAGGCGATTTTCATATCCGAACCGAAACAGCTTCCAGGTTCACTCAGCCACTGAAAACGAGTATAATAAACTTATACTGAAATTTAAGGGCGGCTTTGTGTAATACCGACCACATAACCCATAAAATATGTTGTGGGTCACTATAGAATAAGAAAAGACACACCATGTTCCCCAATTAGGAAGGTGAGCAAGATTCTTAATTTTTCTTTCTATCGTAGTAAAATAACAGAGACGGAGAATGAGCTACAAGATATGATAGACATAATAGTGAAGGAAAGCAACAAGAAAGGTCTCAGTCTGAATAGTAAGAAAACAGAAGTAATGGTTATATCGAAGAAACAATCATCACCATCATGCAGCATAAAAATAAACAAGACAAATCTGAAACAAGAGCAACGCGTCAAATACTTGGGCACAATAATAACATCAGATGGAAGATGCACTACAGAAATAAAAGGCAGAATTGCTCAGACTAATATAGCATTTCAGAAAATGAAAAATATCTTATGCAACAAATCTATGTCAATAGAAGTGAGAAAGAGAGTTCATCAGTGCTATATAGAACCAATTCTGACCGATGGAAGCGAATCATGGACACTAGACAAATAAATTAAAAGACGATTAGAGGCCACATAGATGGGATTTCTCAGAAGAATTTTGAAAGTTCCCTGGACAGCTAAAAAGACCAATGAGAAGTTCTCAAAGAGGCCAACACAAAAAGGGAACTCCTAAAAAACATCAGAAAGAAACAATCAACATTTTTCGGGCACATCATGAGAAGAGGAAAGTCGGAATACTTGGTTACAACTGGCAAAAGAAAAGGAAAGAGAGATCACGGACGACAAAGAGAGAAAATACTGGATAACTTGGTGTCATGGCATGGAAAACAGTCAACAACAAAACTGATACGATGTACTGTAGATAGAGAAATTATGGAAGGTCTTGATCGCCTTCGCCAACCGGTATGGATGGCACACGATAATGATCAATCGTCATCATCATTGAGTGTCGTCTCTGCATCGAAGGTTGGCTACCATGGAGCGCCATTCCACTCTGTCTTTTGCTTTGATGGTGCAGATTGCCATAGGTTGACTTGTCCATCTTTTGATGTTACTCGTCCATCTTAGTCTTGGTCTGCCTCTGTCTCTGTCTCTTTTACCTTGTATTTTCCCTTCCAATATTACTTTTATTAGGCTGTTGTGTCTTTTAACATGAACCAAAAATTTCATTTGTCTTGTTCTAATTGTGTTTAGTAGTTATCTTTTCATTTTTAGTTGTTTTAAAACTTCATCGTTTGTTTTCTTTTCTTTCCATCCAATTCTCCAATTCTACCTATTCTTCTATAAATCCACATTTCAAAGGCTTCAATTTTCTGTTCTGTTTTCTTGTCTAATGTCCGTGTTTCTGCACCATGCAGGAATATTGAAAAGATGCAACTTTTTGCTATTCTTAGTTTGTTCTATTCTTAGTTTGTTCCATTTTTAGTTTGTTTTATTCTTAGTTTGTTCTATTCTTAGTTTGTTCTATTCTTAGTTTGTTCTATTCTTAGTAATGATCAGTAAATATCTATAAATGTATAATGTATGTTGACGTCAGGGTTGGAGAGATGACATTCTAAACGAACAGATAAGAGGCGATTGTAAAACAGAATGTGTGTCAAGCATTGTAAACAGATGGAAATACATCGCTCATGTGCTGAGAATGAATGAAGATTGACTTCACCGTCAGGCATTTATGTGGAAGCCACATGGTAAAAGAAAACAGGGACGATCAAGAGAGTCACGCTAAGTAGAACCATTTATTATGGAAGGATCAATCATGGGACTAAGAAACAGTCAGGAACTGCAGGTACTAGCAGCAAATCGTCAATCGCAGTAAAAAATAAAAGTAAAGTACCCCCGTCACGCCAAGTGGCGTATAGGGAATATGGTGTTAGTGACCATACATTTTACAGACCTTCAGCACATGATTTTTGGGGTAACGTGGTCGGTATTACGCCCGTGCCGCTTCACTTTCCCAGAAAAATATCAGGTACCCATTAAAGGCTGGGTGAAACCATCGTTTGGGATCGAACACTTGTCCTTTGTAGTCCAGTTCACTAACCACTGAGCGATCGCGGCTAACCGTCAGTCGTAAAGAAATATATCTTCTGCCATTAAGTTTCAAGTCTTTAACATCAGTGAAGCTATGAGAGAGCGGTGGCTCGATGGTTAGTTACTTAGGATAAGAGATTTGGTTCGATACTGCTTGACAAGCCCTTTTTTGGAATTCCCAGGGGAATGGACATAGAGGAAGATCAAAATATAATGGAGAAGACATGTGGAAGTAGAGATGATGGTGAAGACACGTGGAAGTAGAGATGATGAGGATGGTGAAGACACGTGGAAGCAGAGATGATGAGGATGGTGAAGACACGTGGAAGTAGAGATGATGAGGATGGTGAAAACATGTGGAAGTAGAGATGATGAGGATGGTGAAGAACGTGGAAGCAGAGATGATGAGGATGGTGAAGACACGTGGAAGTAGAGATGATGAGGATGGTGAAGACACGTGGAAGTAGAGATGATGAGGATGGTGAAAACATGTGGAAGTAGAGATGATGAGGATGGTGAAGACACGTGGAAGCAGAGATGATGAGGATGGTGAAGACACGTGGAAGTAGAGATGATGAGGATGGTGAAGACACGTGGAAGCAGAGATGATGAGGATGGTGAAGACACGTGGAAGCAGAGATGATGAGGATGGTGAAGACACGTGGAAGTAGAGATGATGAGGATGGTGAAGACACGTGGAAGTAGAGATGATGAGGATGGTGAAGACATGTGGAAGTAGAGATGATGCGGATGGTGAAGACACGTGGAAGTAGAGATGATGAGGATGGTGAAGACACGTGGAAGTAGAGATGATGAGGATGGTGAAGACATGTGGAAGCAGAGATGATGAGGATGGTGAAGACACGTGGAAGCAGAGATGATGAGGATGGTGAAGACACGTGGAAGTAGAGATGATGAGGATGGTGAAGACACGTGGAAGTAGAGATGATGAGGATGGTGAAGACATGTGGAAGTAGAGATGATGAGGATGGTGAAGACACGTGGAAGTAGAGATGATGAGGATGGTGAAGACACGTGGAAGTAGAGATGATAATGGTGGAGAAGACATGGAGTGATCGTAAGAAAATGGCAAGAAACAGGACAGATTGAAACGTGCATTTAAAGACCTGTTAAAAACAGAGAGAAGATCAGACAAAGAAAAGATCAGACAGAGAGAAGAACAGACAGAGAGAAGATCGTACAAGAGAAGATCAGACAGAGAGAAGATCAGATAGAGAGAAGATCAGACAGTGAGAAGAATAGGCAGAGAGTAGATCAAACAGAGAGAAGACCAGGCAAAGAGAAGAACAGAAAGAGAGAAGATCAGACAGCGATAAGATCAAGCAGAGAGAAGATCAGACAGTGAAAAGAATAGACAGAGATAAGATCAGACAGAGAGAAGATTAGACAGTGAGAAGATTAGACAGTGAAAAGAATAGACAGAGAGAAGATACGAGAGAAGATCAGACAGAGAGAAGATCAGGCAGTAAGAAGAATAGACAGAGAGAAGACCAGACAGAGAGTATATCAGACAGAGACAAGACAGTGAGAAGAATAGACAGAGAGAAGAACAGAAAGAGAGGAGATCAGGTAGAGAGAAGGACAGACTACTAGAATATTAGACAGAGAGAAGATAAGAAAAGAGAGAAGATCAGACAGAGGGAAAAATCGGATAGAGAGAGAAATAGACAGAGTGAAGATCAGACAGAGAGAAGAAAAGACAGAGAGAAGATCAGAGAGAAGAAGAGACAGTGAGAAGATCAGAAAGAGAGAAGATCAGACAGAGAGAAGATCAGACAGTTAGAAGAATAGACAGAGAGAAGATCAGACAGTGAGAAGAATAGACAGAGAGAAGATCAGACAGAGAGAAGAAAAGACAGAGAGAAGATCAGACAGAGAGAAGATCAGACAGAGAGAAGATCAGAAAGAGAAAGGATCAGACAGAGAAAAGATCAGAAAGAGAAAGGATCAGACAGAGAGAAGAAGATTGAGTAGATCAGAGAGAAGATCAGACAGTGAGAAGAATAGACAGAGAGAAGAATAGACAGAGAGAAGAACAGATAGAAAAAAAGAAATAGAAGTGAAATAATGAGAAAAAGGAAAGAAATAAAGAAAGCGAGAAAGACATAAAACGCGAAACTTTTTAAAAAATAAAACAAATCTCTCTTTTCACTCTCTCTTTTAGAAAATAGGAACAAAAAGACACCTAAAGATTATATTCTAATCCAGCCAGATTTATTTTGGCGATCTACTAATCCCTAAAGAGCATTGTTTAATTACATCAAAGACACATGCTGGCAACAAAACTCAATCTAAAAAAAAAAAAAAAACAAAAAAAACGCACTAAAGGGGAAATTAAAGAAAGGATATGCCTGTGAATGCAGCAAAGCAAAGAAATAGGATTGAGATTTACAAAGAAAAGAAAGACAAACTCAAGCTGAATCTATATACTTGAAAAAATTTACAGCTGTTATTAAATATTTTAACGGAGGTTGGTATCGAGGCAAGACGCCGGCCTTGAGACAGAGAGGTTGTGGGTTCAAATCCCGGCTGCACCAGTCTGGGATTTTTATTTATGATTTCTCTCTGCGGTAACCACCCCTGGTCTCAGCAGCGAGGCCCGGCTTGAAACGTCAATTACTCATCGACGGAAAAAAATATGAGTACATCCGAAGACGGAGTTATCTGCCTGTGCGGCGAGGGACCCCTGTGCACACGGCTGCCAGTGAAAAATGGATTAACACGCACAATTCAGTTCCTAGTCTCTAGGACTTCGTCAGAGGTCAAAGCTGGCGAACGCAAAAAAATCTTTTAACAGAGGACTGGTTGGTGTCGAGTCAAGACGCCATTCTTGAGACAGAGAGGTTGTGGGTTCAAATCCCGTCTGCACCAATTTGAATATAATTTTATGTATGAATTCTCTCTGCGGCAACCAAAACTGGTCTCAGCTGCGAGGCCCGGCTTGAAACGTTAATTTCTCATCGACGGGGAAAAAAAATGAATACCTCCATTCTTCCTTCTGATCCCCCTCCCACCTCTCCATCCAGTGTAATACGCAATAGTCTGTTATAACCAACCGATAATGCGAGGTCGGAATACCCGGGTCGGTAAACTCAGCGGGTTAGAATAAATACATAGTCTCAGTGGGGACAACGTCTCACAATATGCTCGTGTACTGACTGAAAGGTCATAGACCACGAGCGTCAAGCGAGGGCAATATTTGTGGATGAGTTACTGCCTAAAACAAAAAAATCACAGAATAACTGTTTTTATATTTGTACGCCATCTTGTCTTCCGTGTCAGTTTTGTTTTATCTGCTCCGACGAAAGAACAATTGGGCACGCCCTGTTATTGTTATTGTCTTACAATCATGGCTGCCAGATAGAGATCAAAAGAAGATTAGTAATAGCAGCACACAAACGCCGGCCTTGAGACAGAGAGGTTGTGGGTTCAAATCCGGACTGCACCAGTTGGGATTTATATTTGTGATTTCTCTATGTTGAGGCAAACCACCCTGGTCTCAGCAGCGAGGCCCGGCTTGAAACGTCAATTTCTCATCGACGGAAAAATATGAGTACCTCCAAAGAGGGAGTTATCTGCCTGTTAGACACCTGTGCACATGGCTGCAAGGAAAAAACGGAGGATTAGGTAAGATAGAACCGAATCGAGTGAAATAGAGTTGGGTAGAATATATATATATATTTTTTTTTCGTTCGCCAGCTTTTACCTCTGACGAAGTCCCTAGAGACTAGGAACTGAATTTTGCGTGTTAATCCGTTTTTCCCTGGCAGCCCTGTACAGAGGGGTCCCTCGCCGCACAGGCAGATAACACCGACTTCGGAGGTACTCATATTTTTTCCGTTGATGAGTAATTGACGTTTCAAGCCAGGCCTCGCAGCTTGAAAAGGGTAGAATATAATAGAATATAACAAGATAAAATAGAATAGGAAAGAGTAGTAACGAAAAAAAATGTTGGAGGATACTGTGCAATCCATTGTTGACAATGGAAACAGAAAAATAGTTCTTAAATGTTATGTAGTGCCAGTCTTAACTTATGGATGTTAATCATGGATAACGTTTCCGTTATTCACAGACAAGAAGATCACTAGAGGCTGTAGAAATTCAGAATTACAGAGGAATGTTGAGAATACCAAGAAGGCCAAGAACAGTAATGAAAACATTCTGAAAGAGGTAACAGAAAAAAGAGAGCTAATTTCCAATATTAGGAAGAAACAATCATTATTTTTTTTGGCCATGTAATGAGAAGAGAACAACTGGAATATATTGTAACAACTGGGAAAATTAAGGGACGAAGAGATAGAGGGAAACAAGAAAAAAAAATATCAGACAGCTTAAGAGAATGGCTTGGCAGAAGGTCAACAACAGAAATGATAAATAACTGTCGAGATCGAAAGTTGTG
>JAVIAB010000099.1:6921398-6941398 GCA_032433765.1 Megaustenia siamemsis | reverse complement strand
CTTTCTTCTACTACTTCTTCTTCTCCTCCTGCCCTTTCTTCTACTACTTCTTCTTCTCCTCCTGCCCTTTCTTCTACTACTTCTTCTTCTTCTTCTCCTCCTGCCCTTTCTTCTACTACTTCTTCTTCTCCTCCTGCCCTTTCTTCTACTACTTCTTCTTCTCCTCCTGCCCTTTCTTCTACTACTTCTTCTTCTCCTCCTGCCCTTCCTTCTACTACTTCTTCTTCTCCTCCTGCCCTTTCTTCTACTACTTCTTCTTCTCCTCCTGCCCTTTCTTCTACTACTTCTTCTTCTCCTCCTGCCCTTTCTTCTACTACTTCTTCTTCTCCTCCTGCCCTTTCTTCTACTACTTCTTCTTCTCCTCCTGCCCTTTCTTCTACTACTTCTTCTTCTCCTCCTGCCCTTTCTTCTACTACTTCTTCTTCTCCTCCTGCCCTTGCTTCTTCTACTACTTCTTCTTCTCCTCCTGCCCTTTCTTCTACTACTTCTTCTTCTCCTCCTGCCCTTTCTTCTACTACTTCTTCTTCTCCTCCTGCCCTTTCTTCTACTACTTCTTCTTCTCCTCCTGCCATTTCTTCTACTACTTCTTCTTCTCCTCCTGCCCTTTCTTCTTCTACTACTTCTTCTTCTCCTCCTGCCCTTTCTTCTACTACTTCTTCTTCTTCTCCTCCTCCTGCCCTTTCTTCTACTACTTCTTCTTCTCCTCCTGCCCTTTCTTCTACTACTTCTTCTTCTCCTCCTGCCTTTCTTCTACTACTTCTTCTTCTCCTCCTGCCCTTTCTTCTTCTACTACTTCTTCTTCTCCTCCTGCCCTTTCTTCTTCTACTACTTCTTCTTCTCCTCCTGCCCTTGCTTCTTCTACTTCTTCTTCTCCTCCTGCCCTTTCTTCTTCTACTACTTCTTCTTCTCCTCCTGCCCTTTCTTCTACTACTTCTTCTTCTCCTCCTGCCCTTTCTTCTTCTACTACTTCTTCTTCTCCTCCTGCCCTTTCTTCTACTACTTCTTCTTCTCCTCCTGCCCTTTCTTCTTCTACTACTTCTTCTTCTCCTCCTGCCCTTTCTTCTACTACTTCTTCTTCTCCTCCTGCCCTTTCTTCTACTACTTCTTCTTCTCCTCCTGCCCTTTCTTCTTCTACTACTTCTTCTCCTCCTGCCCTTTCTTCTTCTACTACTTCTTCTTCTCCTCCTGCCCTTGCTTCTTCTACTTCTTCTTCTCCTCCTGCCCTTTCTTCTTCTACTTCTTCTTCTCCTCCTCCTCCTGCCCTTTCTTCTACTACTTCTTCTTCTCCTCCTGCCCTTTCTTCTTCTACTTCTTCTTCTCCTCCTCCTCCTGCCCTTTCTTCTACTACTTCTTCTTCTCCTCCTGCCCTTGCTTCTTCTACTACATCTTCTCCTCCTGCCCTTTCTTCTACTACTTCTTCTCCTCCTCCTGCCCTTGCTTCTTCTTCTACTTCTTCTTCTCCTCCTGCCCTTGCTTCTTCTTCTACTTCTTCTTCTCCTCCTGCCCTTTCTTCTACTTCTTCTTCTCCTCCTCCTGCCCTTGCTTCTTCTACTACTTCTTCTTCTCCTCCTGCCCTTTCTTCTACTACTTCTTCTTCTCCTCCTGCCCTTCTTCTACTACTTCTTCTTCTCCTCCTGCCCTTGCTTCTTCTACTACTTCTTCTTCTCCTCCTCCTCCTGCCCTTTCTTCTTCTACTTCTTCGTCTCCTCCTCCTCCTGCCCTTGCTTCTTCTACTTCTTCTTCTTCTCCTCCTCCTGCCCTTGCTTCTTCTACTACTTCTCCTCCTCCTCCTGCCCTTGCTTCTACTTCTTCTTCTCCTCCTCCTCCTGCCCTTGCTTCTTCTACTTCTTCTTCTCCTCCTCCTCCTGCCCTTGCTTCTTCTACTACTTCTTCTCCTCCTCCTTCCCTTCCTTCTTCTACTACTTCTTCTCCTCCTCCTGCCCTTGCTTCTTCTACTTCTTCTTCTTCTCCTCCTCCTGCCCTTGCTTCTTCTACTACTTCTTCTCCTCCTCCTGCCCTTGCTTCTTCTACTACTTCTTCTTCTCCTCCTGCCCTTGCTTCTTCTACTACTTCTTCTTCTCCTCCTGCCCTTTCTTCTACTACTTCTTCTTCTCCTCCTGCCCTTTCTTCTACTACTTCTTCTTCTCCTCCTGCCCTTTCTTCTACTACTTCTTCTTCTCCTCCTGCCCTTGCTTCTTCTACTTCTTCTTCTCCTCCTCCTCCTGCCCTTTCTTCTTCTACTTCTTCTTCTCCTCCTCCTCCTGCCCTTGCTTCTTCTACTTCTACTTCTACTTCTCCTCCTCCTCCTGCCCTTTCTTCTTCTACTTCTTCTCCTCCTCCTGCCCTTTCTTCTACTACTTCTTGTTCTCCTCCTGCCCTTTCTTCTACTACTTCTTCTTCTTCTCCTCCTCCTGCCCTTTCTTCTTCTACTACTTCTTCTCCTCCTCCTGCCCTTTCTTCTACTACTTCTTCTTCTCCTCCTGCCCTTTCTTCTACTACTTCTTCTTCTCCTCCTGCCCTTTCTTCTACTACTTCTTCTTCTCCTCCTGCCCTTTCTTCTACTACTTCTTCTTCTTCTCCTCCTCCTGCCCTTTCTTCTTCTACTACTTCTTCTTCTCCTCCTGCCCTTTCTTCTACTACTTCTTCTTCTCCTCCTGCCCTTTCTTCTACTACTTCTTCTTCTTCTCCTCCTCCTGCCCTTTCTTCTTCTACTACTTCTTCTTCTCCTCCTGCCCTTTCTTCTACTACTTCTTCTTCTCCTCCTGCCCTTTCTTCTACTACTTCTTCTTCTCCTCCTGCCCTTTCTTCTACTACTTCTTCTTCTCCTCCTGCCCTTTCTTCTACTACTTCTTCTTCTCCTCCTGCCCTTTCTTCTACTACTTCTTCTTCTCCTCCTGCCCTTTCTTCTACTACTTCTCCTCCTGCCCTTTCTTCTACTACTTCTTCTCCTCCTCCTGCCCTTTCTTCTACTACTTCTTCTCCTCCTCCTGCCCTTTCTTCTACTACTTCTTCTCCTCCTTCTGCCCTTTCTTCTACTACTTCTTCTCCTCCTCCTGCCCTTTCTTCTACTACTTCTCCTCCTGCCCTTTCTTCTACTACTTCTTCTCCTCCTCCTGCCCTTTCTTCTACTACTTCTTCTTCTTCTCCTCCTCCTGCCCTTTCTTCTACTACTTCTTCTCCTCCTCCTGCCCTTTCTTCTACTACTTCTCCTCCTGCCCTTTCTTCTACTACTTCTTCTCCTCCTCCTGCCCTTTCTTCTACTACTTCTCCTCCTGCCCTTTCTTCTACTACTTCTTCTCCTCCTCCTCCTGCCCTTTCTTCTACTACTTCTCCTCCTGCCCTTTCTTCTACTACTTCTTCTCCTCCTGCTGCCCTTTCTTCTACTACTTCTTCTTCTCCTCCTGCCCTTTCTTCTACTACTTCTTCTTCTCCTCCTGCCCTTTCTTCTACTACTTCTTCTTCTCCTCCTGCCCTTTCTTCTACTACTTCTCCTCCTGCCCTTTCTTCTACTACATCTCCTCCTCCTCCTGCCCTTTCTTCTACTACATCTTCTTCTCCTCCTGCCCTTTCTTCTACTTCTTCTCCTCCTGCCCTTTCTTCTACTACTTCTTCTCCTCCTGCCCTTGCTTCTTCTTCTACTACATCTCCTCCTCCTCCTGCCCTTTCTTCTACTACTTCTTCTTCTCCTCCTGCCCTTTCTTCTACTACTTCTTCTTCTCCTCCTGCCCTTTCTTCTACTACTTCTTCTTCTCCTCCTGCCCTTGCTTCTTCTTCTACTTCTTCTTCTCCTCCTGCCCTTTCTTCTACTACTTCTTCTTCTCCTCCTGCTCTTTCTTCTACTACTTCTTCTTCTCCTCCTGCCCTTTCTTCTACTACTTCTTCTCCTCCTCCTGCCCTTTCTTCTACTACATCTTCTTCTCCTCCTGCCCTTGCTTCTTCTTCTACTGCTTCTTCTCCTCCTGCCCTTTCTTCTACTACTTCTTCTTCTCCTCCTGCCCTTTCTTCTACTACTTCTTCTTCTCCTCCTGCCCTTTCTTCTACTACTTCTTCTTCTCCTCCTGCCCTTTCTTCTACTACTTCTTCTTCTCCTCCTGCCCTTTCTTCTACTACATCTTCTTCTCCTCCTGCCCTTGCTTCTTCTTCTACTTCTTCTTCTCCTCCTGCCCTTTCTTCTACTACTTCTTCTTCTCCTCCTGCCCTTTCTTCTACTACTTCTTCTCCTCCTGCCCTTGCTTCTTCTACTTCTACTTCTTCTTCTCCTCCTGCCCTTTCTTCTTCTACTTCTTCTTCTCCTCCTCCTCCTGCCCTTTCTTCTTCTACTTCTACTTCTCCTCCTCCTCCTGCCCTTTCTTCTTCTACTTCTTCTTCTCCTCCTCCTCCTGCCCTTTCTTCTTCTACTTCTACTTCTCCTCCTCCTCCTGCCCTTTCTTCTTCTACTTCTTCTTCTCCTCCTCCTCCTGCCCTTGCTTCTTCTACTTCTACTTCTTCTTCTCCTCCTCCTCCTGCCCTTGCTTCTTCTACTACTTCTTCTTCTCCTCCTCCTCCTGCCCTTTCTTCTTCTACTACTTCTTCTTCTCCTCCTCCTCCTGCCCTTTCTTCTTCTACTTCTACTTCTCCTCCTCCTCCTGCCCTTTCTTCTTCTACTTCTTCTTCTCCTCCTCCTCCTGCCCTTGCTTCTTCTACTACTTCTTCTTCTCCTCCTCCTCCTGCCCCTGCTTCTTCTACTACTTCTTCTTCTCCTCCTCCTCCTGCCCTTTCTTCTACTACTTCTTCTCCTCCTCCTGCCCTTTCTTCTTCTACTTCTTCTTCTCCTCCTCCTGCCTTTCTTCTACTACTTCTTCTTCTCCTCCTGCCCTTTCTTCTACTACTTCTTCTTCTCCTCCTGCCCTTTCTTCTACTACTTCTTCTCCTCCTCCTGCCCTTTCTTCTTCTACTTCTTCTTCTCCTCCTCCTGCCCTTTCTTCTACTACTTCACAACCTCCTCCTGCCCTTTCTTCTTCTACTTCTTCTTCTCCTCCTCCTCCTGCCCTTTCTTCTACTACTTCTTCTTCTCCTCCTCCCCTGCCCTTTCTTCTTCTACTTCTTCTTCTCCTCCTCCTCCTGCCCTTTCTTCTACTACTTCTTCTTCTCCTCCTCCTCCTGCCCTTTCTTCTTCTACTTCTTCTTCTCCTCCTCCTCCTGCCCTTTCTTCTACTACTTTTTCTTCTCCTCCTGCCCTTTCTTCTACTACTTCTTCTCCTCCTCCTGCCCTTTCTTCTACTACTTCTTCTTCTCCTCCTGCCCTTTCTTCTTCTACTACTTCTTCTTCTCCTCCTGCCCTTTCTTCTTCTACTTCTTCTTCTCCTCCTCCTCCTGCCCTTTCTTCTACTACTTCTTCTTCTCCTCCTGCCCTTTCTTCTACTACTTCTTCTTCTCCTCCTGCCCTTTCTTCTACTACTTCTTCTTCTCCTCCTGCCCTTTCTTCTTCTACTACTTCTTCTCCTCCTGCCCTTTCTTCTTCTACTACTTCTCCTCCTCCTCCTGCCCTTTCTTCTACTACTTCTCCTCCTCCTCCTGCCCTTTCTTCTACTACTTCTCCTCCTCCCCCTGCCCTTTCTTCTACTACTTCTTCTTCTCCTCCTGCCCTTGCTTCTTCTACTACTTCTTCTTCTCCTCCTGCCCTTGCTTCTTCTACTACTTCTCCTCCTCCTCCTGCCCTTTCTTCTACTACTTCTCCTCCTCCTCCTGCCCTTTCTTCTACTACTTCTTCTTCTCCTCCTGCCCTTGCTTCTTCTACTACTTCTTCTTCTCCTCCTGCCCTTTCTTCTTCTACTACTTCTTCTTCTCCTCCTGCCCTTTCTTCTACTACTTCTTCTTCTTCTTCTCCTCCTGCCCTTTCTTCTACTTCTTCTTCTTCTTCTTCTCCTCCTGCCCTTGCTTCTTCTACTACTTCTTCTTCTCCTCCTGCCCTTTCTTCTTCTACTACTTCTTCTTCTCCTCCTCCTCCTGCCCTTTCTTCTACTACTTCTTCTTCTTCTCCTCCTCCTGCCCTTTCTTCTACTACTTCTTCTTCTCCTCCTGCCCTTTCTTCTACTACTTCTTCTTCTCCTCCTGCCCTTTCTTCTACTACTTCTTCTCCTCCTCCTGCCCTTTCTTCTTCTACTACTTCTTCTTCTCCTCCTGCCCTTTCTTCTTCTACTACTTCTTCTTCTCCTCCTGCCCTTTCTTCTTCTACTACTTCTTCTTCTCCTCCTGCCCTTTCTTCTTCTACTACTTCTTCTTCTCCTCCTGCCCTTTCTTCTTCTACTACTTCTTCTTCTCCTCCTGCCCTTTCTTCTTCTACTACTTCTTCTTCTCCTCCTGCCCTTTCTTCTTCTACTACTTCTTCTTCTCCTCCTGCCCTTTCTTCTACTACTTCTTCTTCTCCTCCTGCCCTTTCTTCTTCTACTACTTCTTCTTCTCCTCCTGCCCTTTCTTCTTCTACTACTTCTTCTTCTCCTCCTGCCCTTGCTTCTTCTACTACTTCTTCTTCTTCTCCTCCTCCTGCCCTTTCTTCTACTACTTCTTCTTCTCCTCCTGCCCTTTCTTCTTCTACTACTTCTTCTTCTCCTCCTGCCCTTTCTTCTTCTACTACTTCTTCTTCTCCTCCTGCCCTTTCTTCTACTACTTCTTCTTCTCCTCCTGCCCTTGCTTCTTCTACTTCTTCTTCTCCTCCTCCTCCTGCCCTTTCTTCTTCTACTTCTTCTTCTCCTCCTCCTCCTGCCCTTGCTTCTTCTACTTCTACTTCTACTTCTCCTCCTCCTCCTGCCCTTTCTTCTTCTACTTCTTCTCCTCCTCCTGCCCTTTCTTCTACTACTTCTTCTTCTCCTCCTGCCCTTTCTTCTACTACTTCTTCTTCTTCTCCTCCTCCTGCCCTTTCTTCTTCTACTACTTCTTCTCCTCCTCCTGCCCTTTCTTCTACTACTTCTTCTTCTCCTCCTGCCCTTTCTTCTACTACTTCTTCTTCTCCTCCTGCCCTTTCTTCTACTACTTCTTCTTCTCCTCCTGCCCTTTCTTCTACTACTTCTTCTTCTTCTCCTCCTCCTGCCCTTTCTTCTTCTACTACTTCTTCTCCTCCTCCTGCCCTTTCTTCTACTACTTCTTCTTCTCCTCCTGCCCTTTCTTCTACTACTTCTTCTTCTCCTCCTGCCCTTTCTTCTACTACTTCTTCTTCTCCTCCTCCTCCTGCCCTTTCTTCTACTACTTCTTCTTCTCCTCCTGCCCTTTCTTCTACTACTTCTTCTTCTCCTCCTGCCCTTTCTTCTACTACTTCTTCTTCTCCTCCTGCCCTTTCTTCTACTACTTCTCCTCCTGCCCTTTCTTCTACTACTTCTTCTCCTCCTCCTGCCCTTTCTTCTACTACTTCTTCTCCTCCTCCTGCCCTTTCTTCTACTACTTCTTCTCCTCCTTCTGCCCTTTCTTCTACTACTTCTTCTCCTCCTCCTGCCCTTTCTTCTACTACTTCTCCTCCTGCCCTTTCTTCTACTACTTCTTCTCCTCCTCCTGCCCTTTCTTCTACTACTTCTTCTTCTTCTCCTCCTCCTGCCCTTTCTTCTACTACTTCTTCTCCTCCTCCTGCCCTTTCTTCTACTACTTCTCCTCCTGCCCTTTCTTCTACTACTTCTTCTCCTCCTCCTGCCCTTTCTTCTACTACTTCTCCTCCTGCCCTTTCTTCTACTACTTCTTCTCCTCCTCCTCCTGCCCTTTCTTCTACTACTTTCTCCTCCTGCCCTTTCTTCTACTACTTCTTCTCCTCCTGCTGCCCTTTATTCTACTACTTCTTCTTCTCCTCCTGCCCTTTCTTCTACTACTTCTTCTTCTCCTCCTGCCCTTTCTTCTACTACTTCTTCTTCTCCTCCTGCCCTTTCTTCTACTACTTCTCCTCCTGCCCTTTCTTCTACTACATCTCCTCCTCCTCCTGCCCTTTCTTCTACTACATCTTCTTCTCCTCCTGCCCTTTCTTCTACTTCTTCTCCTCCTGCCCTTTCTTCTACTACTTCTTCTCCTCCTGCCCTTGCTTCTTCTTCTACTACATCTCCTCCTCCTCCTGCCCTTTCTTCTACTACTTCTTCTTCTCCTCCTGCCCTTTCTTCTACTACTTCTTCTTCTCCTCCTGCCCTTCCTTCTACTACTTCTTCTTCTCCTCCTGCCCTTGCTTCTTCTTCTACTTCTTCTTCTCCTCCTGCCTTTCTTCTACTACTTCTTCTTCTCCTCCTGCCCTTTCTTCTACTACTTCTTCTTCTCCTCCTGCCCTTTCTTCTACTACTTCTTCTCCTCCTCCTGCCCTTTCTTCTACTACATCTTCTTCTCCTCCTGCCCTTGCTTCTTCTTCTACTGCTTCTTCTCCTCCTGCCCTTTCTTCTACTACTTCTTCTTCTCCTCCTGCCCTTTCTTCTACTACTTCTTCTTCTCCTCCTGCCCTTTCTTCTACTACTTCTTCTTCTCCTCCTGCCCTTTCTTCTACTACTTCTTCTTCTCCTCCTGCCCTTTCATCTACTACATCTTCTTCTCCTCCTGCCCTTGCTTCTTCTTCTACTTCTTCTTCTCCTCCTGCCCTTTCTTCTACTACTTCTTCTTCTTCTCCTCCTGCCCTTTCTTCTACTACTTCTTCTCCTCCTGCCCTTGCTTCTTCTACTTCTACTTCTTCTTCTCCTCCTGCCCTTTCTTCTTCTACTTCTTCTTCTCCTCCTCCTCCTGCCCTTTCTTCTTCTACTTCTACTTCTCCTCCTCCTCCTGCCCTTTCTTCTTCTACTTCTTCTTCTCCTCCTCCTCCTGTCCTTTCTTCTTCTACTTCTACTTCTCCTCCTCCTCCTGCCCTTTCTTCTTCTACTTCTTCTTCTCCTCCTCCTCCTGCCCTTGCTTCTTCTACTTCTACTTCTTCTTCTCCTCCTCCTCCTGCCCTTGCTTCTTCTACTACTTCTTCTTCTCCTCCTCCTCCTGCCCTTTCTTCTTCTACTACTTCTTCTTCTCCTCCTCCTCCTGCCCTTTCTTCTTCTACTTCTACTTCTCCTCCTCCTCCTGCCCTTTCTTCTTCTACTTCTTCTTCTCCTCCTCCTCCTGCCCTTGCTTCTTCTACTACTTCTTCTTCTCCTCCTCCTCCTGCCCCTGCTTCTTCTACTACTTCTTCTTCTCCTCCTCCTCCTGCCCTTTCTTCTACTACTTCTTCTCCTCCTCCTGCCCTTTCTTCTTCTACTTCTTCTTCTCCTCCTCCTGCCCTTTCTTCTACTACTTCTTCTTCTCCTCCTGCCCTTTCTTCTACTACTTCTTCTTCTCCTCCTGCCCTTTCTTCTACTACTTCTTCTCCTCCTCCTGCCTTTCTTCTTCTACTTCTTCTTCTCCTCCTCCTGCCCTTTCTTCTACTACTTCACAACCTCCTCCTGCCCTTTCTTCTTCTACTTCTTCTTCTCCTCCTCCTCCTGCCCTTTCTTCTACTACTTCTTCTTCTCCTCCTCCTCCTGCCCTTTCTTCTTCTACTTCTTCTTCTCCTCCTCCTCCTGCCCTTTCTTCTACTACTTCTTCTTCTCCTCCTCCTCCTGCCCTTTCTTCTTCTACTTCTTCTTCTCCTCCTCCTCCTGCCCTTTCTTCTACTACTTTTTCTTCTCCTCCTGCCCTTTCTTCTACTACTTCTTCTCCTCCTCCTGCCCTTTCTTCTACTACTTCTTCTTCTCCTCCTGCCCTTTCTTCTTCTACTACTTCTTCTTCTCCTCCTGCCCTTTCTTCTTCTACTTCTTCTTCTCCTCCTCCTCCTGCCCTTTCTTCTACTACTTCTTCTTCTCCTCCTGCCCTTTCTTCTACTACTTCTTCTTCTCCTCCTGCCCTTTCTTCTACTACTTCTTCTTCTCCTCCTGCCCTTTCTTCTTCTACTACTTCTTCTCCTCCTGCCCTTTCTTCTTCTACTACTTCTCCTCCTCCTCCTGCCCTTTCTTCTACTACTTCTCCTCCTCCTCCTGCCCTTTCTTCTACTACTTCTCCTCCTCCCCTGCCCTTTCTTCTACTACTTCTTCTTCTCCTCCTGCCTTGCTTCTTCTACTACTTCTTCTTCTCCTCCTGCCCTTGCTTCTTCTACTACTTCTCCTCCTCCTCCTGCCCTTTCTTCTACTACTTCTCCTCCTCCTCCTGCCCTTTCTTCTACTACTTCTTCTTCTCCTCCTGCCCTTGCTTCTTCTACTACTTCTTCTTCTCCTCCTGCCCTTTCTTCTTCTACTACTTCTTCTTCTCCTCCTGCCCTTTCTTCTACTACTTCTTCTTCTTCTTCTCCTCCTGCCCTTTCTTCTACTTCTTCTTCTTCTTCTTCTCCTCCTGCCCTTGCTTCTTCTACTACTTCTTCTTCTCCTCCTGCCCTTTCTTCTTCTACTACTTCTTCTTCTCCTCCTCCTCCTGCCCTTTCTTCTACTACTTCTTCTTCTTCTCCTCCTCCTGCCCTTTCTTCTACTACTTCTTCTTCTCCTCCTGCCCTTCTTCTACTACTTCTTCTTCTCTCCTGCCCTTTCTTCTACTACTTCTTCTCCTCCTCCTGCCCTTTCTTCTTCTACTACTTCTTCTTCTCCTCCTGCCCTTTCTTCTTCTACTACTTCTTCTTCTCCTCCTGCCCTTTCTTCTTCTACTACTTCTTCTTCTCCTCCTGCCCTTTCTTCTTCTACTACTTCTTCTTCTCCTCCTGCCCTTTCTTCTTCTACTACTTCTTCTTCTCCTCCTGCCCTTTCTTCTTCTACTACTTCTTCTTCTCCTCCTGCCCTTTCTTCTTCTACTACTTCTTCTTCTCCTCCTGCCCTTTCTTCTACTACTTCTTCTTCTCCTCCTGCCCTTTCTTCTTCTACTACTTCTTCTTCTCCTCCTGCCCTTTCTTCTTCTACTACTTCTTCTTCTCCTCCTGCCCTTGCTTCTTCTACTACTTCTTCTTCTTCCTCCTCCTGCCCTTTCTTCTACTACTTCTTCTTCTCCTCCTGCCCTTTCTTCTTCTACTACTTCTTCTTCTCCTCCTGCCCTTTCTTCTTCTACTACTTCTTCTTCTCCTCCTGCCCTTTCTTCTACTACTTCTTCTTCTCCTCCTGCCCTTGCTTCTTCTACTACTTCTTCTTCTCCTCCTGCCCTTTCTTCTACTTCTTCTTCTCCTCCTGCCCTTTCTTCTTCTATTACTTCTTCTTCTCCTCCTGCCCTTTCTTCTACTACTTCTTCTTCTTCTCCTCCTCCTGCCCTTTCTTCTACTACTTCTTCTTCTCCTCCTGCCCTTTCTTCTACTACTACTTCTTCTTCTCCTCCTGCCCTTTCTTCTACTACTTCTTCTTCTCCTCCTGCCCTTTCTTCTACTACTTCTTCTTCTCCTCCTGCCCTTTTCTTCTACTACTTCTTCTTCTCCTCCTGCCCTTTCTTCTACTACTTCTTCTTCTCCTCCTGCCCTTTCTTCTACTACTTCTTCTTCTCCTCCTGCCCTTTCTTCTACTACTTCTTCTTCTCCTCCTGCCCTTTCTTCTACTACTTCTTCTTCTCCTCCTGCCCTTTCTTCTACTACTTCTTCTTCTCCTCCTGCCCTTTCTTCTACTACTTCTTCTTCTCCTCCTGCCCTTTCTTCTACTACTTCTTCTTCTCCTCCTGCCCTTTCTTCTACTACTTCTTCTTCTCCTCCTGCCCTTTCTTCTACTACTTCTTCTTCTTCTTCTCCTCCTGCCCTTTCTTCTACTACTTCTTCTTCTCCTCCTGCCCTTTCTTCTACTACTTCTTCTTCTCCTCCTGCCCTTTCTTCTACTACTTCTTCTTCTCCTCCTGCCCTTCCTTCTACTACTTCTTCTTCTCCTCCTGCCCTTTCTTCTACTACTTCTTCTTCTCCTCCTGCCCTTTCTTCTACTACTTCTTCTTCTCCTCCTGCCCTTTCTTCTACTACTTCTTCTTCTCCTCCTGCCCTTTCTTCTACTACTTCTTCTTCTCCTCCTGCCCTTTCTTCTACTACTTCTTCTTCTCCTCCTGCCCTTTCTTCTACTACTTCTTCTTCTCCTCCTGCCCTTTCTTCTACTACTTCTTCTTCTCCTCCTGCCCTTGCTTCTTCTACTACTTCTTCTTCTCCTCCTGCCCTTTCTTCTACTACTTCTTCTTCTCCTCCTGCCCTTTCTTCTACTACTTCTTCTTCTCCTCCTGCCCTTTCTTCTACTACTTCTTCTTCTCCTCCTGCCCTTTCTTCTACTACTTCTTCTTCTCCTCCTGCCCTTTCTTCTTCTACTACTTCTTCTTATCCTCCTGCCCTTTCTTCTACTACTTCTTCTTCTTCTCCTCCTCCTGCCCTTTCTTCTACTACTTCTTCTTCTCCTCCTGCCCTTTCTTCTACTACTTCTTCTTCTCCTCCTGCCCTTTCTTCTACTACTTCTTCTTCTCCTCCTGCCCTTTCTTCTTCTACTACTTCTTCTTCTCCTCCTGCCCTTTCTTCTTCTACTACTTCTTCTTCTCCTCCTGCCCTTGCTTCTTCTACTTCTTCTTCTCCTCCTGCCCTTTCTTCTTCTACTACTTCTTCTTCTCCTCCTGCCCTTTCTTCTACTACTTCTTCTTCTCCTCCTGCCCTTTCTTCTTCTACTACTTCTTCTTCTCCTCCTGCCCTTTCTTCTACTACTTCTTCTTCTCCTCCTGCCCTTTCTTCTTCTACTACTTCTTCTTCTCCTCCTGCCCTTTCTTCTACTACTTCTTCTTCTCCTCCTGCCCTTTCTTCTACTACTTCTTCTTCTCCTCCTGCCCTTTCTTCTACTACTTCTTCTTCTCCTCCTGCCCTTTCTTCTACTACTTCTTCTTCTCCTCCTGCCCTTTCTTCTTCTACTACTTCTTCTTCTCCTCCTGCCCTTTCTTCTTCTACTACTTCTTCTTCTCCTCCTGCCCTTGCTTCTTCTACTTCTTCTTCTCCTCCTGCCCTTTCTTCTTCTACTACTTCTTCTTCTCCTCCTGCCCTTTCTTCTACTACTTCTTCTTCTCTTCCTGCCCTTTCTTCTTCTACTACTTCTTCTTCTCCTCCTGCCCTTTCTTCTACTACTTCTTCTTATCCTCCTGCCCTTTCTTCTTCTACTACTTCTTCTCCTCCTGCCCTTTCTTCTTCTACTACTTCTTCTTCTCCTCCTGCCCTTGCTTCTTCTACTTCTTCTTCTCCTCCTGCCCTTTCTTCTTCTACTTCTTCTTCTCCTCCTCCTCCTGCCCTTTCTTCTACTACTTCTTCTTCTCCTCCTGCCCTTTCTTCTTCTACTTCTTCTTCTCCTCCTCCTCCTGCCCTTTCTTCTACTACTTCTTCTTCTCCTCCTGCCCTTGCTTCTTCTACTACATCTTCTCCTCCTGCCCTTTCTTCTACTACTTCTTCTCCTCCTCCTGCCCTTGCTTCTTCTTCTACTTCTTCTTCTCCTCCTGCCCTTGCTTCTTCTTCTACTTCTTCTTCTCCTCCTGCCCTTTCTTCTACTTCTTCTTCTCTCCTCCTTGCCTTTCTACTTGCTTTCTTCTACTACTTCTTCTTCTCCTCCTGCCTTTCTTCTACTACTTCTTCTTCTCCTCCTGCCCTTTCTTCTACTACTTCTTCTTCTCCTCCTGCCCTTGCTTCTTCTACTACTTCTTCTTCTCCTCCTCCTCCTGCCCTTTCTTCTTCTACTTCTTCTTCTCCTCCTCCTCCTGCCCTTGCTTCTTCTACTTCTTCTTCTTCTCCTCCTCCTGCCTTGCTCTTCTACTACTTCTCCTCCTCCTCCTGCCCTTGCTTCTACTTCTTCTTCTCCTCCTCCTCCTGCCCTTGCTTCTTCTACTTCTTCTTCTCCTCCTCCTCCTGCCCTTGCTTCTTCTACTACTTCTTCTCCTCCTCCTTCCCCTTCCTTCTTCTACTACTTCTTCTCCTCCTCCTGCCCTTGCTTCTTCTACTTCTTCTTCTTCTCCTCCTCCTGCCCTTGCTTCTTCTACTACTTCTTCTCTCTCCTCCTGCCCTTGCTTCTTCTACTACTTCTTCTTCTCCTCCTGCCCTTGCTTCTTCTACTACTTCTTCTTCTCCTCTGCCCTTTCTTCTACTACTTCTTCTTCCCTCCTGCCCTTTCTTCTACTACTTCTTCTTCTCCTCCTGCCCTTTCTTCTTCTACTTCTTCTTCTCCTCCTGCCCTTTCTTCTTCTACTACTTCTTCTTCTCCTCCTGCCCTTTCTTCTACTACTTCTTCTTCTCCTCCTGCCCTTTCTTCTTCTACTACTTCTTCTTCTCCTCCTGCCCTTTCTTCTACTACTTCTTCTTCTCCTCCTGCCCTTTCTTCTTCTACTACTTCTTCTTCTCCTCCTGCCCTTTCTTCTACTACTTCTTCTTCTCCTCCTGCCCTTTCTTCTACTACTTCTTCTTCTCCTCCTGCCCTTTCTTCTTCTACTACTTCTTCTCCTCCTGCCCTTTCTTCTTCTACTACTTCTTCTTCTCCTCCTGCCCTTGCTTCTTCTACTTCTTCTTCTCCTCCTGCCCTTTCATCTTCTACTTCTTCTTCTCCTCCTCCTCCTGCCCTTTCTTCTACTACTTCTTCTTCTCCTCCTGCCCTTTCTTCTTCTACTTCTTCTTCTCCTCCTCCTCCTGCCCTTTCTTCTACTACTTCTTCTTCTCCTCCTGCCCTTGCTTCTTCTACTACATCTTCTCCTCCTGCCCTTTCTTCTACTACTTCTTCTCCTCCTCCTGCCCTTGCTTCTTCTTCTACTTCTTCTTCTCCTCCTGCCCTTGCTTCTTCTTCTACTTTCTTCTTCTCCTCCTGCCCTTTCTTCTACTTCTTCTTCTCCTCCTCCTGCCCTTGCTTCTTCTACTACTTCTTCTTCTCCTCCTGCCCTTTCTTCTACTACTTCTTCTTCTCCTCCTGCCCTTTCTTCTACTACTTCTTCTTCTCCTCCTGCCTTGCTTCTTCTACTACTTCTTCTTCTCCTCCTCCTCCTGCCCTTTCTTCTTCTACTTCTTCTTCTCCTCCTCCTCCTGCCCTTGCTTCTTCTACTTCTTCTTCTTCTCCTCCTCCTGCCCTTGCTTCTTCTACTACTTCTCCTCCTCCTCCTGCCCTTGCTTCTACTTCTTCTTCTCCTCCTCCTCCTGCCCTTGCTTCTTCTACTTCTTCTTCTCCTCCTCCTCCTGCCCTTGCTTCTTCTACTACTTCTTCTCCTCCTCCTTCCCCTTCCTTCTTCTACTACTTCTTCTCCTCCTCCTGCCCTGCTTCTTCTACTTCTTCTTCTTCTCCTCCTCCTGCCCTTGCTTCTTCTACTACTTCTTCTCCTCCTCCTGCCCTTGCTTCTTCTACTACTTCTTCTTCTCCTCCTGCCCTTGCTTCTTCTACTACTTCTTCTTCTCCTCCTGCCCTTTCTTCTACTACTTCTTCTTCTCCTCCTGCCCTTTCTTCTACTACTTCTTCTTCTCCTCCTGCCCTTTCTTCTACTACTTCTTCTTCTCCTCCTGCCCTTGCTTCTTCTACTTCTTCTTCTCCTCCTCCTCCTGCCCTTTCTTCTTCTACTTCTTCTTCTCCTCCTCCTCCTGCCCTTGCTTCTTCTACTTCTACTTCTACTTCTCCTCCTCCTCCTGCCCTTTCTTCTTCTACTTCTTCTCCTCCTCCTGCCCTTTCTTCTACTACTTCTTCTTCTCCTCCTGCCCTTTCTTCTACTACTTCTTCTTCTTCTCCTCCTCCTGCCCTTTCTTCTTCTACTACTTCTTCTCCTCCTCCTGCCCTTTCTTCTACTACTTCTTCTTCTCCTCCTGCCCTTTCTTCTACTACTTCTTCTTCTCCTCCTGCCCTTTCTTCTACTACTTCTTCTTCTCCTCCTGCCCTTTCTTCTACTACTTCTTCTTCTTCTCCTCCTCCTGCCCTTTCTTCTTCTACTACTTCTTCTCCTCCTCCTGCCCTTTCTTCTACTACTTCTTCTTCTCCTCCTGCCCTTTCTTCTACTACTTCTTCTTCTCCTCCTGCCCTTTCTTCTACTACTTCTTCTTCTCCTTCTCCTCCTGCCCTTTCTTCTACTACTTCTTCTTCTCCTCCTGCCCTTTCTTCTACTACTTCTTCTTCTCCTCCTGCCCTTTCTTCTACTACTTCTTCTTCTCCTCCTGCCCTTTCTTCTACTACTTCTCCTCCTGCCCTTTCTTCTACTACTTCTTCTCCTCCTCCTGCCCTTTCTTCTACTACTTCTTCTCCTCCTCCTGCCCTTTCTTCTACTACTTCTTCTCCTCCTTCTGCCCTTTCTCCTACTACTTCTTCTCCTCCTCCTGCCCTTTCTTCTACTACTTCTCCTCCTGCCCTTTCTTCTACTACTTCTTCTCCTCCTCCTGCCCTTTCTTCTACTACTTCTTCTTCTTCTCCTCCTCCTGCCCTTTCTTCTACTACTTCTTCTCCTCCTCCTGCCCTTTCTCTACTACTTCTCCTCCTGCCCTTTCTTCTACTACTTCTTCTTCTTCTCCTCCTCCTGCCTTTCTTCTACTACTTCTCCTCCTGCCCTTCTTCTACTACTTCTTCTCCTCCTCCTCCTGCCCTTTCTTCTACTACTTCTCCTCCTGCCCTTTCTTCTACTACTTCTTCTCCTCCTGCTGCCCTTTTTTCTACTACTTCTTCTTCTCCTCCTGCCCTTTCTTCTACTACTTCTTCTTCTCCTCCTGCCCTTTCTTCTACTACTTCTTCTTCTCCTCCTGCCCTTTCTTCTACTACTTCTCCTCCTGCCCTTTCTTCTACTACATCTCCTCCTCCTCCTGCCCTTTCTTCTACTACATCTTCTTCTCCTCCTGCCCTTTCTTCTACTTCTTCTCCTCCTGCCCTTTCTTCTACTACTTCTTCTCCTCCTGCCCTTGCTTCTTCTTCTACTACATCTCCTCCTCCTCTGCCCTTTCTTCTACTACTTCTTCTTCTCCTCCTGCCCTTTCTTCTACTACTTCTTCTTCTCCTCCTGCCCTTTCTTCTACTACTTCTTCTTCTCCTCCTGCCCTTGCTTCTTCTTCTACTTCTTCTTCTCCTCCTGCCCTTTCTTCTACTACTTCTTCTTCTCCCTCCTGCCCTTTCTTCTACTACTTCTTCTCTCCTCCTGCCCTTTCTTCTACTACTTCTTCTCCTCCTCCTGCCCTTTCTTCTACTACATCTTCTTCTCCTCCTGCCCTTGCTTCTTCTTCTACTGCTTCTTCTCCTCCTGCCCTTTCTTCTACTACTTCTTCTTCTCCTCCTGCCCTTTCTTCTACTACTTCTTCTTCTCCTCCTTCCCTTTCTTCTACTACTTCTTCTTCTCCTCCTGCCCTTTCTTCTACTACTTCTTCTTCTCCTCCTGCCCTTTCTTCTACTACATCTTCTTCTCCTCCTGCCCTTGCTTCTTCTTCTACTTCTTCTTCTCCTCCTGCCCTTTCTCTACTACTTCTTCTTCTCCGCCTGCCCTTTCTTCTACTACTTCTTCTCCTCCTGCCCTTGCTTCTTCTACTTCTACTTCTTCTTCTCCTCCTGCCCTTTCTTCTTCTACTTCTTCTTCTCCTCCTCCTCCTGCCCTTTCTTCTTCTACTTCTACTTCTCCTCCTCCTCCTGCCCTTTCTTCTTCTACTTCTTCTTCTCCTCCTCCTCCTGTCCTTTCTTCTTCTACTTCTACTTCTCCTCCTCCTCCTGCCCTTTCTTCTTCTACTTCTTCTTCTCCTCCTCCTCCTGCCCTTGCTTCTCTACTTCTACTTCTTCTTCTCCCCTCCTCCTGCCCTTGCTTCTTCTACTACTTCTTCTTCTCCTCCTCCTCCTGCCCTTTCTCTTCTACTACTTCTTCTTCTCCTCCTCCTCCTGCCCTTTCTTCTTCTACTTCTACTTCTCCTCCTCCTCCTGCCCTTTCTTCTTCTACTTCTTCTTCTCCTCCTCCTCCTGCCCTTGCTTCTTCTACTACTTCTTCTTCTCCTCCTCCTCCTGCCCCTTCTCTTCTACTACTTCTTCTTCTCCTCCTGCCCTTTCTTCTTTCTACTACTTCTTCTCCTCCTCCTGCCCTTTCTTCTACTACTTCTTCTTCTCCTCCTGCCCTTTCTTCTACTACTTCTTCTTCTCCTCCTGCCCTTTCTTCTACTACTTCTTCTTCTCCTCCTCCTCCTGCCCTTTCTTCTACTACTTCTTCTTCTCCTCCTGCCCTTTCTTCTACTACTTCTTCTTCTCCTCCTGCCCTTTCTTCTACTACTTCTTCTTCTCCTCCTGCCCTTTCTTCTACTACTTCTCCTCCTGCCCTTTCTTCTACTACTTCTTCTCCTCCTCCTGCCCTTCTTCTACTACTTCTTCTCCTCCTCCTGCCCTTTCTTCTACTACTTCTTCTCCTCCTTCTGCCCTTTATTCTACTACTTCTTCTCCTCCTCCTGCCTTTCTTCTACTACTTCTCCTCCTGCCCTTTCTTCTACTACTTCTTCTCCCCTCCTGCCCTTTCTTCTACTACTTCTTCTTCTTCTCCTCCTCCTGCCCTTTCTTCTACTACTTCTTCTCCTCCTCCTGCCCTTTCTTCTACTACTTCTCCTCCTGCCCTTTCTTCTACTACTTCTTCTCCTCCTCCTGCCCTTTCTTCTACTACTTCTCCTCCTGCCCTTTCTTCTACTACTTCTTCTCCTCCTCCTCCTGCCCTTTCTTCTACTACTTCTCTCCTGCCCTTTCTTCTACTACTTCTTCTCCTCCTGCTGCCCTTTCTTCTACTACTTCTTCTTCTCCTCCTGCCCCTTTCTTCTACTACTTCTTCTTCTCCTCCTGCCCTTTCTTCTACTACTTCTTCTTCTCCTCCTGCCCTTTCTTCTACTACTTCTCCTCCTGCCCTTTCTTCTACTACATCTCCTCTCCTCCTGCCCTTTCTTCTACTACATCTTCTTCTCCTCCTGCCCTTTCTTCTACTTCTTCTCCTCCTGCCCTTTCTTCTACTACTTCTTCTCCTCCTGCCCTTGCTTCTTCTTCTACTACATCTCCTCTCCTCCTGCCCTTTCTTCTACTACTTCTTCTTCTCCTCCTGCCCTTTCTTCTACTACTTCTTCTTCTCCTCCTGCCCTTTCTTCTACTACTTCTTCTTCTCCTCCTGCCCTTGCTTCTTCTTCTACTTCTTCTTCTCCTCCTGCCCTTTCTTCTACTACTTCTTCTTCTCCTCCTGCCCTTTCTTCTACTACTTCTTCTTCTCCTCCTGCCTTTCTTCTACTACTTCTTCTCCTCCTCCTGCCCTTTCTTCTACTACATCTTCTTCTCCTCCTGCCCTTGCTTCTTCTTCTACTGCTTCTTCTCCTCCTGCCCTTTCTTCTACTACTTCTTCTTCTCCTCCTGCCCTTTCTTCTACTACTTCTTCTTCTCCTCCTGCCCTTTCTTCTACTACTTCTTCTTCTCCTCCTGCCCTTTCTTCTACTACTTCTTCTTCTCCTCCTGCCCTTTCTTCTACTACATCTTCTTCTCCTCCTGCCCTTGCTTCTTCTACTTCTTCTTCTCCTCCTGCCCTTTCTTCTACTACTTCTTCTTCTCCTCTGCCCTTTCTTCTACTACTTCTTCTCCTCCTGCCCTTGCTTCTTCTACTTCTACTTCTTCTTCTCCTCCTGCCCTTTCTTCTTCTACTTCTCTTCTCCTCCTCCTCCTGCCTTTCTTCTTCTTTTCTACTTCTACTTCTCCTCCTCCTCCTGCCCTTCTTCTTCTACTTCTTCTTTCTCCTCCTCCTCCTGTCCTTCTCTCTTCTACTTCTACTTCTCCTCCTCCTCCTGCCTTTCTTCTTCTACTTCTTCTTCTCCTCCTCCTCCTGCCCTTGCTTCTTCTACTTCTACTTCTTCTTCTCCTCCTCCTCCCTGCCCTTGCTTCTTTCTACTACTTCTTCTTCTCCTCCTCCTCCTGCCCTTTCTTCTTCTACTACTTCTTCTTCTCCTCCTCCTCCTGCCCTTTCTTTCTTCTACTTCTACTTCTCCTCCTCCTCCTGCCCTTTCTTCTTCTACTTCTTCTCTCCTCCTCCTCCTGCCCTTGCTTCTTCTACTACTTCTTCTTCTCCTCCTCCTCCTGCCCTTTCTTCTACTACTTCTTCTTCTCCTCCTGCCCTTTCTTCTA
>JAVIAB010000099.1:6746860-6921298 GCA_032433765.1 Megaustenia siamemsis | reverse complement strand
CCCTGCTGCCCCTTTATTTTCTATGTATTGATCGAGTCACCGCACAGAGACATTATAAACACCAGGTTATAACAGTTGTTACTACAAGTTTGATAAACTATTCAGAACTTGATTCTCAATTGAAAATTAGAAAAGAATGACTGTCTCTCTATTTTAATGCTTGAGATGTAATTGTCTATCGCTATTTACATTATAGGATTTTAAGCTGCTTTCATTTTCATATTAGCATTATTAACTGTTTCTTTCTTAGTAGTTAGACTTTTAAATTTATCTATTTTAATACTAAGATTTTTAAACTGCTTTTATCTCATGCTAGTATTTGAAATTGTCTCTCTGGTCATTCTAGGATTTTCAAAAGGTTAACTTTTGATGCTAGAAATATAAACTCTCTCAACTCTCTTAACTCCTACATTTTAATCTCTATCTATTAATACTAGAAATTTAAAATGTCTATCTCTCATTCTCTTTCTTCTATCTATATCTTAATGTTAATATATATAACTGCATCTCTCTTTTCGCTCTCTCTCTCTCTCTCTCTCCCTCTCCTCTCTCTCTCTCTCTCTATCTCTTAATGTTAACTTTTAAACTACCACTCTCCCTCTCCAGTGACATGAATTATGTGCAATTTTCTATCTCCAACTCCTCTCCATTTTCTACTACAATTTTGAAATTTCCACAGCATAGTATTTTACTAGTTTTTTTTATACCTCTCTCTCTCTCTAACATTATCTTTTCTAGACTCTACAGTGAAGTGGTGAGACGGCATCAGCCAAGTTTTATAAATTAATTTCTTTGACCTGTGATCTATAAAAATGTTTAGAAACTTTAAACAGTTGATTATCAGCTAAGAAATATAATACTTCTTTGAAGAATATCTATTGAAATGTTGCATAATATTTACAGGCATGGTTCGTTCTAACAAATCAAACTAAATGCAAAAAAGTGTTCTACCGTTGAATTGATGAAAATGTGATATAAACTTATATGCTTTAGAAAATAAAAGTTAATTAATATAAGGGAAGTAACTCATTTTATATAATAGTTTAGAAATTATTTAAGCGTCGATATATTGTAATTGTAAATTGTCAAAAGTTTTAATCAAATGCATATTGTTTTCAGAAAATAATTTTATCATAAATGTGCACGGTCTTTGAAAATTTCAATAAGAAATTGCAACTTTAAAGTATCAAATTAAAATAATGCACATTTCTTAATTTGTGGTTGCAAATATTAATTATTTATAATTTCTCTCAAAAATTAAAAGTTATCTTCCTTTGCTCACACAAAAAGTCAACTACTGTCTTAAATAAGAAAACGAGGCTGTATAAAGTCCGATGCAGTGAACATATTTTTGAATTCACGTGAAATTGTATATAAAATGTGTGTTATTCATCTAGATACTACTGCTGTTTACTTGCTTCTATTAGGGAAAGAAGCTGTTCACGCGATGAAGCTGTGTTTACAGCATGTGTTCAAAATATCCAGTACAGGCCTCAAGATATTCTGAGACTTGTCTCTTAATATTTTCGATAACCTTCTGGATCTATATATCTATCTTCGTTCGCCTGAAGTATTGTCTATAACTGCAATGTCGTTTCCTGTATAAATGTTACCGTCTTTTGTAAGTCTTGCAGTGGTGCATATAGTCTTGTCTGTAGTGTTGTATTAATGGTATAGGTGGACTTTCCTCAGTTTACTATATTCAGTGCATTCTTGAAATATACGTTCCGATGTGTGGGGCACCTGTCCACATGTACATGTAGTTGAGGTGCCGATCTTGAATTTTGTAGACACGTGACTGTGGAGTGAATTGTGTCCTGTCCTAATGCGTATAATAACTGGTTCCCATCTATTCATATTATGAAAGGCATTCTGATTTGGAGCATTTGATCTTCTGATTGATTTGATTATCTGTATCTTATGATGGTATGTAACCGGCGCATCTGGTTGTGTGCATGTTGCACCTTCTTTTGAAAGCTGCTCTACTCTCTAGTTTCCTGGTATTCCATAATGAGATGGGATCCACTGCAGTGCAATCCTGTGGTGTTTGTAGATTTCAGTCAATAAAGTTTGTAATGTAACAACTTTCTGGATTGCAGTGCCTGTAGCATTGATCTTGCATGTGTCAAAAACTCTACAGGCTGTTGGCTAACATTACTGTTCAGCAGTTTTCTGTTGCCAACTTTATTGCTTGCATTTCTGTATCGTAATTGTGATAATATTTCCCTGTTGCTATCTTTTCCATATCTCTAGTGTTATTTTTTGAGTACTCTATGTAGACCCCTGCTGCCCTTTATTTTCTATGTATTGATCGAGTCACCGCACAGAGACATTATAAACACCAGGTTATAACAGTTGTTACTACAAGTTTGATAAACTATTCAGAACTTGATTCTCAATTGAAAATTAGAAAAGAATGACTGTCTCTCTATTTTAATGCTTGAGATGTAATTGTCTATCGCTATTTACATTATAGGATTTTAAGCTGCTTTCATTTTCATATTAGCATTATTAACTGTTTCTTTCTTAGTAGTTAGACTTTTAAATTATCTATTTTAATACTAAGATTTTAAACTGCTTTTATCTTCATGCTGGTATTTGAAATTGTCTCTCTGGTCATTCTAGGATTTTCAAAAGGTTAACTTTTGATGCTAGAAATATAAACTCTCTCAACTCTCTTAACTCCTACATTTTAATCTCTATCTATTAATACTAGAAATTTAAAATGTCTATCTCTCATTCTCTTTCTTCTATCTATATCTTAATGTTTAATATATATAACTGCATCTCTCTTTTCGCTCTCTCTCTCTCTCTCCTCTCTCTCTCTCTCTTCTCTTAATGTTAAACTTTTAAACTACCACTCTCCCTCTCCAGTGACATGAATTATGTGCAATTTTCTATCTCCAACTCCTCTCCATTTTTCTACTACAATTTTGAAATTTCCACAGCATAGTATTTTACTAGTTTTTTTTATACCTCTCTCTCTCTCTCTAACATTATTTTCTAGACTCTACAGTGAAGTGGTGAGACGGCATCAGCCAAGTTTTATAAATTAATTTCTTTGGACCTGTGATCTATAAAAATGTTTAGAAACTTTAAACAGTTGATTATCAGCTAAGAAATATAATACTTCTTTGAAGAATATCTATTGAAATGTTGCATAATATTTACAAGCATGGTTCGTTCTAACAAATCAAACTTAAATGCAAAAAAGTGTTCTACCGTTGAATTGTTGATGAAAATGTTGATATAATATTATATGCTTTAGAAATTAAAAGTTAATTAATATAAGGGAAGTAACTCATTTTATATTAATAGTTTAGAATTCTTTAAGCGTCGATATATTGTAATTGTAAATTGTCAAAAGTTTTAATCAAATGCATATTGTTTTCAGAAAATAATTTTATCATAAATGTGCACGGTCTTTGAAAATTTCAATAAGAAATTGCAAACTTTAAAGTATCAAATTAAAATAAATGCACATTTCTTAATTTGTGGTTGCAAATATTAATTATTTATAATTTCTCTCAAAAATTAAAAGTTATCTTCCTTTGCTCACAAAAAAGTCAACTACTGTCTTAAATAAGAAAACGAGGCTGTATGAAGTCCGATGCAGTGAACATATTTTTGAATTCACGTGAAATTGTATATAAAATGTGTGTTATTCATCTAGATACTACTGCTGTTGGCTTGCTTGTATTAGGTAAAGAAGCTGTTCACGCGATGAAGCTGTGTTTACAGCATGTGTTCAAAATATCCAGTACAGGCCTCAAGATATTCTGAGACTTGTCTCTTAATATTTTCGATAACCTTCTGGATCTATATATCTATCTTTCGTTCGCCTGAAGTATTGTCTATAACTGCAATGTCGTTTCCTGTATAAATGTTACCGTCTTTTGTAAGTCTTGCAGTGGTGCATATAGTCTTGTCTGTAGTGTTGTATTAATGGTATAGGTGGACTTTCCTCAGTTTACTATATTCAGTGCATTCTTGAAATATACGTTCCGATGTGTGGGGCACCTGTCCACATGTACATGTAGTTGAGGTGCCGATCTTGAATT
Organism: Megaustenia siamemsis; assembly: GCA_032433765.1. Lineage (NCBI taxonomy): Eukaryota > Metazoa > Mollusca > Gastropoda > Stylommatophora > Ariophantidae > Megaustenia > Megaustenia siamemsis. Next base: position 6,917,237 of record JAVIAB010000099.1, on the reverse strand, counting down.
TTGTAGACACGTGACTGTGGAGTGAATTGTGTCCTGTCCTAATGCGTATAATAACTGGTTCCCATCTATTCATATTATGAAAGGCATTCTGATTTGGAGCATTTGATCTTCTGATTGATTTGATTATCTGTATCTTATGATGGTATGTAACCGGCGCATCTGGTTGTGTGCATGTTGCACCTTCTTTTGAAAGCTGCTCTACTCTCTAGTTTCCTGGTATTCCATAATGAGATGGGATCCACTGCAGTGCAATCCTGTGGTGTTTGTAGATTTCAGTCAATAAAGTTTGTAGATGTAACAACTTTCTGGATTGCAGTGCCTGTAGCATTGATCTTGCATGTGTCAAAAACTCTACAGGCTGTTGGCTAACATTACTGTTCAGCAGTTTTCTGTTGCCAACTTTATTGCTTGCATTTCTGTATCGTAATTGTGATAATATTTCCCTGTTGCTATCTTTTCCATATCTCTAGTGTTATTTTTTGAGTACTCTATGTAGACCCCTGCTGCCCCTTTATTTTCTATATATTGATCGAGTCACCGCACAGAGACATTATAAACACCAGGTTATAACAGTTGTTACTACAAGTTTGATAAACTATTCAGAACTTGATTCTCAATTGAAAATTAGAAAAGAATGACTGTCTCTCTATTTTAATGCTTGAGATGTAATTGTCTATCGCTATTTACATTATAGGATTTTAAGCTGCTTTCATTTTCATATTAGCATTATTAACTGTTTCTTTCTTAGTAGTTAGACTTTTAAATGTATCTATTTTAATACTAAGATTTTAAACTGCTTTTATCTTCATGCTAGTATTTGAAATTGTCTCTCTGGTCATTCTAGGATTTTCAAAAGGTTAACTTTTGATGCTAGAAATATAAACTCTCTCAACTCTCTTAACTCCTACATTTTAATCTCTATCTATTAATACTAGAAATTTAAAATGTCTATCTCTCATTCTCTTTCTTCTATCTATATCTTAATGTTTAATATATATAACTGCATTTCTCTTTTTCGCTCTCTCTCTCTCTCTCTCTTTTCTCTCTTAATGTTAAACTTTTAAACTACCACTCTCCCTCTCCAGTGACATGAATTATGTGCAATTTTCTATCTCCAACTCCTCTCCATTTTTCTACAACAATTTTGAAATTTCCACAGCATAGTATTTTACTAGTTTTTTTTATACCTCTCTCTCTCTCTAACATTATCTTTTCTAGACTCTACAGTGAAGTGGTGAGACGGCATCAGCCAAGTTTTATAAATTAATTTCTTTGGACCTGTGATCTATAAAAATGTTTAGAAACTTTAAACAGTTGATTATCAGCTAAGAAATATAATAATTCTTTGAAGAATATCTATTGAAATGTTGCATAATATTTACAGGCATGGTTCGTTCTAACAAATCAAACTTAAATGCAAAAAAGTGTTCTACCGTTGAATTGTTGATGAAAATGTTGATATAAACTTATATGCTTTAGAAATTAAAAGTTAATTAATATAAGGGAAGTAACTCATTTTATATTAATAGTTTAGAATTATTTAAGCGTCGATATATTGTAATTGTAAATTGTCAAAAGTTTTAATCAAATGCATATTGTTTCTCAGAAAATAATTTTATCATAAATGTGCACGGTCTTTGAAAATTTCAATAAGAAATTGCAAACTTTAAAGTATCAAATTAAAATAATGCACATTTCCTTAATTTGTGGTTGCAAATATTAATTATTTATAATTTCTCTCAAAAATTAAAAGTTATCTTCCTTTGCTCACACAAAAAGTCAACTACTGTCTTAAATAAGAAAACGAGGCTGTATGAAGTCCGATGCAGTGAACATATTTTTGAATTCACGTGAAATTGTATATAAAATGTGTGTTATTCATCTAGATACTACTGCTGTTGGCTTGCTTGTATTAGGTAAAGAAGCTGTTCACGCGATGAAGCTGTGTTTACAGCATGTGTTCAAAATATCCAGTACAGGCCTCAAGATATTCTGAGACTTGTCTCTTAATATTTTCGATAACCTTCTGGATCTATATATCTATCTTTCGTTCGCCTGAAGTATTGTCTATAACTGCAATGTCGTTTCCTGTATAAATGTTACCGTCTTTTGTAAGTCTTGCAGTGGTGCATATAGTCTTGTCTGTAGTGTTGTATTAATGGTATAGGTGGACTTTCCTCAGTTTACTATATTCAGTGCATTCTTGAAATATACGTTCCGATGTGTGGGGCACCTGTCCACATGTACATGTAGTTGAGGTGCCGATCTTGAATTTTGTAGACACGTGACTGTGGAGTGAATTGTGTCCTGTCCTAATGCGTATAATAACTGGTTCCCATCTATTCATATTATGAAAGGCATTCTGATTTGGAGCATTTGATCTTCTGATTGATTTGATTATCTGTATCTTATGATGGTATGTAACCGGCGCATCTGGTTGTGTGCATGTTGCACCTTCTTTTGAAAGCTGCTCTACTCTCTAGTTTCCTGGTATTCCATAATGAGATGGGATCCACTGCAGTGCAATCCTGTGGTGTTTGTAGATTTCAGTCAATAAAGTTTGTAGATGTAACAACTTTCTGGATTGCAGTGCCTGTAGCATTGATCTTGCATGTGTCAAAAACTCTACAGGCTGTTGGCTAACATTACTGTTCAGCAGTTTTTCTGTTGCCAACTTTATTGCTTGCATTTCTGTATCGTAATTGTGATAATATTTCCCTGTTGCTATCTTTTCCATATCTCTAGTGTTATTTTTTGAGTACTCTATGTAGACCCCTGCTGCCCCTTTATTTTCTATGTATTGATCGAGTCACCGCACAGAGACATTATAAACACCAGGTTATAACAGTTGTTACTACAAGTTTGATAAACTATTCAGAACTTGATTCTCAATTAAAAATTAGAAAAGAATGACTGTCTCTCTATTTTAATGCTTGAGATGTAATTGTCTATCGCTATTTACATTATAGGATTTTAAGCTGCTTTCATTTTCATATTAGCATTATTAACTGTTTCTTTCTTAGTAGTTAGACTTTTAAATTTATCTATTTTAATACTAAGATTTTAAACTGCTTTTATCTTCATGCTGGTATTTGAAATTGTCTCTCTGGTCATTCTAGGATTTTCAAAAGGTTAACTTTTGATGCTAGAAATATAAACTCTCTCAACTCTCTTAACTCCTACATTTTAATCTCTATCTATTAATACTAGAAATTTAAAATGTCTATCTCTCATTCTCTTTCTTCTATCTATATCTTAATGTTTAATATATATAACTGCATCTCTCTTTTTCGCGCTCTCTCTCTCTCTCTCTCTCTCTCTTCTCTTAATGTTAAACTTTTAAACTACCACTCTCCCTCTCCAGTGACATGAATTATGTGCAATTTTCTATCTCCAACTCCTCTCCATTTTTCTACTACAATTTTGAAATTTCCACAGCATAGTATTTTACTAGTTTTTTGTTATACCTCTCTCATCTCTCTAACATTATCTTTTCTAGACTCTACAGTGAAGTGGTGAGACGGCATCAGCCAAGTTTTATAAATTAATTTCTTTGGACCTGTGATCTATAAAAATGTTTAGAAACTTTAAACAGTTGATTATCAGCTAAGAAATATAATAATTCTTTGAAGAATATCTATTGAAATGTTGCATAATATTTACAAGCATGGTTCGTTCTAACAAATCAAACTTAAGTGCAAAAAAGTGTTCTACCGTTGAATTGTTGATGAAAATGTTGATATAATATTATATGCTTTAGAAATTAAAAGTTAATTAATATAAGGGAAGTAACTCATTTTATATTAATAGTTTAGAATTCTTTAAGCGTCGATATATTGTAATTGTAAATTGTCAAAAGTTTTAAACAAATGCATATTGTTTTTCAGAAAATAATTTTATCATAAATGTGCACGGTCTTTGAAAATTTCAATAAGAAATTGCAAACTTTAAAGTATCAAATTAAAATAAATGCACATTTCCTTAATTTGTGGTTGCAAATATTAATTATTTATAATTTCTCAAAAATTAAAAGTTATCTTCCTTTGCTCACACAAAAAGTCAACTACTGTCTTAAATAAGAAAACGAGGCTGTATGAAGTCCGATGCAGTGAACATATTTTTGAATTCACGTGAAATTGTATATAAAATGTGTGTTATTCATCTAGATACTACTGCTGTTGGCTTGCTTCTATTAGGTAAAGAAGCTGTTCACGCGATGAAGCTGTGTTTACAGCATGTGTTCAAAATATCCAGTACAGGCCTCAAGATATTCTGAGACTTGTCTCTTAATATTTTCGATAACCTTCTGGATCTATATATCTATCTTTCGTTCGCCTGAAGTATTGTCTATAACTGCAATGTCGTTTCCTGTATAAATGTTACCGTCTTTTGTAAGTCTTGCAGTGGTGCATATAGTCTTGTCTGTAGTGTTGTATTAATGGTATAGGTGGACTTTCCTCAGTTTACTATATTCAGTGCATTCTTGAAATATACGTTCCGATGTGTGGGGCACCTGTCCACATGTACATGTAGTTGAGGTGCCGATCTTGAATTTTGTAGACACGTGACTGTGGAGTGAATTGTGTCCTGTCCTAATGCGTATAATAACTGGTTCCCATCTATTCATATTATGAAAGGCATTCTGATTTGGAGCATTTGATCTTCTGATTGATTTGATTATCTGTATCTTATGATGGTATGTAACCGGCGCATCTGGTTGTGTGCATGTTGCACCTTCTTTTGAAAGCTGCTCTACTCTCTAGTTTCCTGGTATTCCATAATGAGATGGGATCCACTGCAGTGCAATCCTGTGGTGTTTGTAGATTTCAGTCAATAAAGTTTGTAGATGTAACAACTTTCTGGATTGCAGTGCCTGTAGCATTGATCTTGCATGTGTCAAAAACTCTACAGGCTGTTGGCTAACATTACTGTTCAGCAGTTTTTCTGTTGCCAACTTTATTGCTTGCATTTCTGTATCGTAATTGTGATAATATTTCCCTGTTGCTATCTTTTCCATATCTCTAGTGTTATTTTTTGAGTACTCTATGTAGACCCCTGCTGCCCCTTTATTTTCTATATATTGATCGAGTCACCGCACAGAGACATTATAAACACCAGGTTATAACAGTTGTTACTACAAGTTTGATAAACTATTCAGAACTTGATTCTCAATTGAAAATTAGAAAAGAATGACTGTCTCTCTATTTTAATGCTTGAGATGTAATTGTCTATCGCTATTTACATTATAGGATTTTAAGCTGCTTTCATTTTCATATTAGCATTATTAACTGTTTCTTTCTTAGTAGTTGGACTTTTAAATGTATCTATTTTAATACTAAGATTTTAAACTGCTTTGATCTTCATGCTAGTATTTGAAATTGTCTCTCTGGTCATTCTAGGATTTTCAAAAGGTTAACTTTTGATGCTAGAAATATAAACTCTCTCAACTCTCTTAACTCCTACATTTTAATCTCTATCTATTAATACTAGAAATTTAAAATGTCTATCTCTCATTCTCTTTCTTCTATCTATATCTTAATGTTTAATATATATAACTGCATTTCTCTTTTTCGCGCGCTCTCGCTCTCTCTTTTTCTCTCTTAATGTTAAACTTTTAAACTACCACTCTCCCTCTCCAGTGACATGAATTATGTGCAATTTTCTATCTCCAACTCCTCTCCATTTTTCTACTACAATTTTGAAATTTCCACAGCATAGTATTTTACTAGTTTTTTTGTATACCTCTCTCTCTCTCTAACATTATCTTTTCTAGACTCTACAGTGAAGTGGTGAGACGGCATCAGCCAAGTTTTATAAATTAATTTCTTTGGACCTGTGATCTATAAAAATGTTTAGAAACTTTAAACAGTTGATTATCAGCTAAGAAATATAATAATTCTTTGAAGAATATATATTGAAATGTTGCATAATATTTACAGGCATGGTTCGTTCTAACAAATCAAACTTAAGTGCAAAAAAGTGTTCTACCGTTGAATTGTTGATGAAAATGTTGATATAATCTTATATGCTTTAGAAATTAAAAGTTAATTAATATAAGGGAAGTAACTCATTTTATATTAATAGTTTAGAATTCTTTAAGCGTCGATATATTGTAATTGTAAATTGTCAAAAGTTTTAATCAAATGCATATTGTTTTTCAGAAAATAATTTTATCATAAATGTGCACGGTCTTTGAAAATTTCAATAAGAAATTGCAAACTTTAAAGTATCAAATTAAAATAAATGCACATTTCCTTAATTTGTGGTTGCAAATATTAATTATTTATAATTTCTCTCAAAAATTAAAAGTTATCTTCCTTTGCTCACACAAAAAGTCAACTACTGTCTTAAATAAGAAAACGAGGCTGTATGAAGTCCGATGCAGTGAACATATTTTTGAATTCACGTGAAATTGTATATAAAATGTGTGTTATTCATCTAGATACTACTGCTGTTGGCTTGCTTCTATTAGGTAAAGAAGCTGTTCACGCGATGAAGCTGTGTTTACAGCATGTGTTCAAAATATCCAGTACAGGCCTCAAGATATTCTGAGACTTGTCTCTTAATATTTTCGATAACCTTCTGGATCTATATATCTATCTTTCGTTCGCCTGAAGTATTGTCTATAACTGCAATGTCGTTTCCTGTATAAATGTTACCGTCTTTTGTAAGTCTTGCAGTGGTGCATATAGTCTTGTCTGTAGTGTTGTATTAATGGTATAGGTGGACTTTCCTCAGTTTACTATATTCAGTGCATTCTTGAAATATACGTTCCGATGTGTGGGGCACCTGTCCACATGCACATGTAGTTGAGGTGCCGATCTTGAATTTTGTAGACACGTGACTGTGGAGTGAATTGTGTCCTGTCCTAATGCGTATAATAACTGGTTCCCATCTATTCATATTATGAAAGGCATTCTGATTTGGAGCATTTGATCTTCTGATTGATTTGATTATCTGTATCTTATGATGGTATGTAACCGGCGCATCTGGTTGTGTGCATGTTGCACCTTCTTTTGAAAGCTGCTCTACTCTCTAGTTTCCTGGTATTCCATAATGAGATGGGATCCACTGCAGTGCAATCCTGTGGTGTTTGTAGATTTCAGTCAATAAAGTTTGTAGATGTAACAACTTTCTGGATTGCAGTGCCTGTAGCATTGATCTTGCATGTGTCAAAAACTCTACAGGCTGTTGGCTAACATTACTGTTCAGCAGTTTTTCTGTTGCCAACTTTATTGCTTGCATTTCTGTATCGTAATTGTGATAATATTTCCCTGTTGCTATCTTTTCCATATCTCTAGTGTTATTTTTTGAGTACTCTATGTAGACCCCTGCTGCCCCTTTATTTTCTATATATTGATCGAGTCACCGCACAGAGACATTATAAACACCAGGTTATAACAGTTGTTACTACAAGTTTGATAAACTATTCAGAACTTGATTCTCAATTGAAAATTAGAAAAGAATGACTGTCTCTCTATTTTAATGCTTGAGATGTAATTGTCTATCGCTATTTACATTATAGGATTTTAAGCTGCTTTCATTTTCATATTAGCATTATTAACTGTTTCTTTCTTAGTAGTTAGACTTTTAAATGTATCTATTTTAATACTAAGATTTTAAACTGCTTTGATCTTCATGCTAGTATTTGAAATTGTCTCTCTGGTCATTCTAGGATTTTAAAAAATTAACTTTTGATGCTAGAAATATAAACTCTCTCAACTCTCTTAACTCCTACATTTTAATCTCTATCTATTAATACTAGAAATTTAAAATGTCTATCTCTCATTCTCTTTCTTCTATCTATATCTTAATGTTTAATATATATAACTGCATCTCTCTTTTCCACTCTCTCTCTCTCTCTCTCTCTCTCTCTCTATCTATCTCTCTTAATGTTAAACTTTTAAACTACCACTCTCCCTCTCCAGTGACATGAATTATGTGCAATTTTCTATCTCCAACTCCTCTCCATTTTTCTACTACAATTTTGAAATTTCCACAGCATAGTATTTTACTAGTTTTTTGTATTTCTCTCTCTCTCTCTCTCTCTCTCTCTCTCTCTCTAACATTATCTTTTCTAGACTCTACAGTGAAGTGGTGAGACGGCATCAGCCAAGTTTTATAAATTAATTTCTTTGGACCTGTGATCTATAAAAATGTTTAGAAACTTTAAACAGTTGATTATCAGCTAAGAAATATAATACTTCTTTGAAGAATATCTATTGAAATGTTGCATAATATTTACAGGCATGGTTCGTTCTAACAAATCAAACTTAAATGCAAAAAAGTGTTCTACCGTTGAATTGTTGATGAAAATGTTGATATAAACTTATATGCTTTAGAAATTAAAAGTTAATTAATATAAGGGAAGTAACTCATTTTATATTAATAGTTTAGAATTCTTTAAACGTCGATATATTGTAATTGTAAATTGTCAAAAGTTTTAATCAAATGCATATTGTTTCTCAGAAAATAATTTTATCATAAATGTGCACGGTCTTTGAAAATTTCAATAATAAATTGTAAACTTTAAAGTATCAAATTAAAATAAATGCAAATTTCCTTAATTTGTGGTTGCAAATATTAATTATTTATAATTTCTCTAAAAAATTAAAAGTTATCTTCCTTTGCTCACACAAAAAGTCAACTACTGTCTTAAATAAGAAAACGAGGCTGTATAAAGTCCGATGCAGTGAACATATTTTTGAATTCACGTGAAATTGTATATAAAATGTGTGTTATTCATCTAGATACTACTGCTGTTGGCTTGCTTCTATTAGGTAAAGAAGCTGTTCACGCGATGAAGCTGTGTTTACAGCATGTGTTCAAAATATCCAGTACAGGCCTCAAGATATTCTGAGACTTGTCTCTTAATATTTTCGATAACCTTCTGGATCTATATATCTATCTTTCGTTCGCCTGAAGTATTGTCTATAACTGCAATGTCGTTTCCTGTATAAATGTTACCGTCTTTTGTAAGTCTTGCAGTGGTGCATATAGTCTTGTCTGTAGTGTTGTATTAATGGTATAGGTGGACTTTCCTCAGTTTACTATATTCAGTGCATTCTTGAAATATACGTTCCGATGTGTGGGGCACCTGTCCACATGCACATGTAGTTGAGGTGCCGATCTTGAATTTTGTAGACACGTGACTGTGGAGTGAATTGTGTCCTGTCCTAATGCGTATAATAACTGGTTCCCATCTATTCATATTATGAAAGGCATTCTGATTTGGAGCATTTGATCTTCTGATTGATTTGATTATCTGTATCTTATGATGGTATGTAACCGGCGCATCTGGTTGTGTGCATGTTGCACCTTCTTTTGAAAGCTGCTCTACTCTCTAGTTTCCTGGTATTCCATAATGAGATGGGATCCACTGCAGTGCAATCCTGTGGTGTTTGTAGATTTCAGTCAATAAAGTTTGTAGATGTAACAACTTTCTGGATTGCAGTGCCTGTAGCATTGATCTTGCATGTGTCAAAAACTCTACAGGCTGTTGGCTAACATTACTGTTCAGCAGTTTTTCTGTTGCCAACTTTATTGCTTGCATTTCTGTATCGTAATTGTGATAATATTTCCCTGTTGCTATCTTTTCCATATCTCTAGTGTTATTTTTTGAGTACTCTATGTAGACCCCTGCTGCCCCTTTATTTTCTATATATTGATCGAGTCACCGCACAGAGACATTATAAACACCAGGTTATAACAGTTGTTACTACAAGTTTGATAAACTATTCAGAACTTGATTCTCAATTGAAAATTAGAAAAGAATGACTGTCTCTCTATTTTAATGCTTGAGATGTAATTGTCTATCGCTATTTACATTATAGGATTTTAAGCTGCTTTCATTTTCATATTAGCATTATTAACTGTTTCTTTCTTAGTAGTTGGACTTTTAAATGTATCTATTTTAATACTAAGATTTTAAACTGCTTTGATCTTCATGCTAGTATTTGAAATTGTCTCTCTGGTCATTCTAGGATTTTCAAAAGGTTAACTTTTGATGCTAGAAATATAAACTCTCTCAACTCTCTTAACTCCTACATTTTAATCTCTATCTATTAATACTAGAAATTTAAAATGTCTATCTCTCATTCTCTTTCTTCTATCTATATCTTAATGTTTAATATATATAACTGCATTTCTCTTTTTCGCGCGCTCGCTCTCTCTTTTTCTCTCTTAATGTTAAACTTTTAAACTACCACTCTCCCTCTCCAGTGACATGAATTATGTGCAATTTTCTATCTCCAACTCCTCTCCATTTTTCTACTACAATTTTGAAATTTCCACAGCATAGTATTTTACTAGTTTTTTTTATACCTCTCTCTCTCTCTAACATTATCTTTTCTAGACTCTACAGTGAAGTGGTGAGACGGCATCAGCCAAGTTTTATAAATTAATTTCTTTGGACCTGTGATCTATAAAAATGTTTAGAAACTTTAAACAGTTGATTATCAGCTAAGAAATATAATAATTCTTTGAAGAATATATATTGAAATGTTGCATAATATTTACAGGCATGGTTCGTTCTAACAAATCAAACTTAAGTGCAAAAAAGTGTTCTACCGTTGAATTGTTGATGAAAATGTTGATATAATCTTATATGCTTTAGAAATTAAAAGTTAATTAATATAAGGGAAGTAACTCATTTTATATTAATAGTTTAGAATTCTTTAAGCGTCGATATATTGTAATTGTAAATTGTCAAAAGTTTTAATCAAATGCATATTGTTTTTCAGAAAATAATTTTATCATAAATGTGCACGGTCTTTGAAAATTTCAATAAGAAATTGCAAACTTAAAGTATCAAATTAAAATAAATGCACATTTCCTTAATTTGTGGTTGCAAATATTAATTATTTATAATTTCTCTCAAAAATTAAAAGTTATCTTCCTTTGCTCACACAAAAAGTCAACTACTGTCTTAAATAAGAAAACGAGGCTGTATGAAGTCCGATGCAGTGAACATATTTTTGAATTCACGTGAAATTGTATATAAAATGTGTGTTATTCATCTAGATACTACTGCTGTTGGCTTGCTTCTATTAGGTAAAGAAGCTGTTCACGCGATGAAGCTGTGTTTACAGCATGTGTTCAAAATATCCAGTACAGGCCTCAAGATATTCTGAGACTTGTCTCTTAATATTTTCGATAACCTTCTGGATCTATATATCTATCTTTCGTTCGCCTGAAGTATTGTCTATAACTGCAATGTCGTTTCCTGTATAAATGTTACCGTCTTTTGTAAGTCTTGCAGTGGTGCATATAGTCTTGTCTGTAGTGTTGTATTAATGGTATAGGTGGACTTTCCTCAGTTTACTATATTCAGTGCATTCTTGAAATATACGTTCCGATGTGTGGGGCACCTGTCCACATGCACATGTAGTTGAGGTGCCGATCTTGAATTTTGTAGACACGTGACTGTGGAGTGAATTGTGTCCTGTCCTAATGCGTATAATAACTGGTTCCCATCTATTCATATTATGAAAGGCATTCTGATTTGGAGCATTTGATCTTCTGATTGATTTGATTATCTGTATCTTATGATGGTATGTAACCGGCGCATCTGGTTGTGTGCATGTTGCACCTTCTTTTGAAAGCTGCTCTACTCTCTAGTTTCCTGGTATTCCATAATGAGATGGGATCCACTGCAGTGCAATCCTGTGGTGTTTGTAGATTTCAGTCAATAAAGTTTGTAGATGTAACAACTTTCTGGATTGCAGTGCCTGTAGCATTGATCTTGCATGTGTCAAAAACTCTACAGGCTGTTGGCTAACATTACTGTTCAGCAGTTTTTCTGTTGCCAACTTTATTGCTTGCATTTCTGTATCGTAATTGTGATAATATTTCCCTGTTGCTATCTTTTCCATATCTCTAGTGTTATTTTTTGAGTACTCTATGTAGACCCCTGCTGCCCCTTTATTTTCTATATATTGATCGAGTCACCGCACAGAGACATTATAAACACCAGGTTATAACAGTTGTTACTACAAGTTTGATAAACTATTCAGAACTTGATTCTCAATTGAAAATTAGAAAAGAATGACTGTCTCTCTATTTTAATGCTTGAGATGTAATTGTCTATCGCTATTTACATTATAGGATTTTAAGCTGCTTTCATTTTCATATTAGCATTATTAACTGTTTCTTTCTTAGTAGTTAGACTTTTAAATGTATCTATTTTAATACTAAAATTTTAAACTGCTTTGATCTTCATGCTAGTATTTGAAATTGTCTCTCTGGTCATTCTTTAATTTTTAAAAAATTAACTTTTGATGCTAGAAATATAAACTCTCTCAACTCTCTTAACTCCTACATTTTAATCTCTATCTATTAATACTAGAAATTTAAAATGTCTATCTCTCATTCTCTTTCTTCTATCTATATCTTAATGTTTAATATATATAACTGCATCTCTCTTTTCCACTCTCTCTCTCTCTCTCTCTCTCTCTCTCTCTCTCTTCTATCTATCTCTCTTAATGTTAAACTTTTAAACTACCACTCTCCCTCTCCAGTGACATGAATTATGTGCAATTTTCTATCTCCAAATCCTCTCCATTTTTCTACTATAATTTTGAAATTTCCACAGCATAGTATTTTACTAGTTTTTTGTATTCCTCTCTCTCTCTCTCTCTCTCTCTCTCTCTCTCTCTCTCTCTCTCTAACATTATCTTTTCTAGACTCTACAGTGAAGTGGTGAGACGACATCAGCCAAGTTTTATAAATTAATTTCTTTGGACCTGTGATCTATAAAAATGTTTAGAAACTTTAAACAGTTGATTATCAGCTAAGAAATATAATACTTCTTTGAAGAATATCTATTGAAATGTTGCATAATATTTACAGGCATGGTTCGTTCTAACAAATCAAACTTAAATGCAAAAAAGTGTTCTACCGTTGAATTGTTGATGAAAATGTTGATATAAACTTATATGCTTTAGAAATTAAAAGTTAATTAATATAAGGGAAGTAACTCATTTTATATTAATAGTTTAGAATTCTTTAAACGTCGATATATTGTAATTGTAAATTGTCAAAAGTTTTAATCAAATGCATATTGTTTCTCAGAAAATAATTTTATCATAAATGTGCATGGTCTTTGAAAATTTCAATAATAAATTGTAAACTTTAAAGTATCAAATTAAAATAAATGCAAATTTCCTTAATTTGTCGTTGCAAATATTAATTATTTATAATTTCTCTAAAAAATTAAAAGTTATCTTCCTTTGCTCACACAAAAAGTCAACTCCTGTCTTAAATAAGAAAACGAGGCTGTATAAAGTCCGATGCAGTGAACATATTTTTGAATTCACGTGAAATTGTATATAAAATGTGTGTTATTCATCTATATACTACTGCTGTTGGCTTGCTTCTATTAGGTAAAGAAGCTGTTCACGCGATGAAGCTGTGTTTACAGCATGTGTTCAAAATATCCAGTACAGGCCTCAAGATATTCTGAGACTTGTCTCTTAATATTTTCGATAACCTTCTGGATCTATATATCTATCTTTCGTTCGCCTGAAGTATTGTCTATAACTGCAATGTCGTTTCCTGTATAAATGTTACCGTCTTTTGTAAGTCTTGCACTGGTGCATATAGTCTTATCTGTAGTGTTGTATTAATGGTATAGGTGGACTTTCCTCAGTTTACTATATTCAGTGCATTCTTGAAATATACGTTCCGATGTGTGGGGCACCTGTCCACATGCACATGTAGTTGAGGTGCCGATCTTGAATTTTGTAGACACGTGACTGTGGAGTGAATTGTGTCCTGTCCTAATGCGTATAATAACTGGTTCCCATCTATTCATATTATGAAAGGCATTCTGATTTGGAGCATTTGATCTTCTGATTGATTTGATTATCTGTATCTTATGATGGTATGTAACCGGCGCATCTGGTTGTGTGCATGTTGCACCTTCTTTTGAAAGCTGCTCTACTCTCTAGTTTCCTGGTATTCCATAATGAGATGGGATCCACTGCAGTGCAATCCTGTGGTGTTTGTAGATTTCAGTCAATAAAGTTTGTAGATGTAACAACTTTCTGGATTGCAGTGCCTGTAGCATTGATCTTGCATGTGTCAAAAACTCTACAGGCTGTTGGCTAACATTACTGTTCAGCAGTTTTTCTGTTGCCAACTTTATTGCTTGCATTTCTGTATCGTAATTGTGATAATATTTCCCTGTTGCTATCTTTTCCATATCTCTAGTGTTATTTTTTGAGTACTCTATGTAGACCCCTGCTGCCCCTTTATTTTCTATATATTGATCGAGTCACCGCACAGAGACATTATAAACACCAGGTTATAACAGTTGTTACTACAAGTTTGATAAACTATTCAGAACTTGATTCTCAATTGAAAATTAGAAAAGAATGACTGTCTCTCTATTTTAATGCTTGAGATGTAATTGTCTATCGCTATTTACATTATAGGATTTTAAGCTGCTTTCATTTTCATATTAGCATTATTAACTGTTTCTTTCTTAGTAGTTAGACTTTTAAATGTATCTATTTTAATACTAAAATTTTAAACTGCTTTGATCTTCATGCTAGTGTTTGAAATTGTCTCTCTGGTCATTCTTTAATTTTCAAAAATTAACTTTTGATGCTAGAAATATAAACTCTCTCAACCCTCTTAACTCCTACATTTTAATCTCTATCTATTAATACTAGAAATTTAAAATGTCTATCTCTCATTCTCTTTCTTCTATCTATATCTTAATGTTTAATATATATAACTGCATCTCTCTTTTCCACTCTCTCTCTCTCTCTCTCTCTCTCTCTCTCTCTCTCTCTTTCTATCTATCTCTCTTAATGTTAAACTTTTAAACTACCACTCTCCCTCTCCAGTGACATGAATTATGTGCAATTTTCTATCTCCAAATCCTCTCCATTTTTCTACTATAATTTTGAACTTTCCACAGCATAGTATTTTACTAGTTTTTTGTATTCCTCTCTCTCTCTCTCTCTCTCTCTCTCTCTCTCTCTCTCTCTCTCTAACATTATCTTTTCTAGACTCTACAGTGAAGTGGTGAGACGACATCAGCCAAGTTTTATAAATTAATTTCTTTGGACCTGTGATCTATAAAAATGTTTAGAAACTTTAAACAGTTGATTATCAGCTAAGAAATATAATACTTCTTTGAAGAATATCTATTGAAATGTTGCATAATATTTACAGGCATGGTTCGTTCTAACAAATCAAACTTAAATGCAAAAAAGTGTTCTACCGTTGAATTGTTGATGAAAATGTTGATATAAACTTATATGCTTTAGAAATTAAAAGTTAATTAATATAAGGGAAGTAACTCATTTTATATTAATAGTTTAGAATTCTTTAAACGTCGATATATTGTAATTGTAAATTGTCAAAAGTTTTAATCAAATGCATATTGTTTCTCAGAAAATAATTTTATCATAAATGTGCATGGTCTTTGAAAATTTCAATAATAAATTGTAAACTTTAAAGTATCAAATTAAAATAAATGCAAATTTCCTTAATTTGTCGTTGCAAATATTAATTATTTATAATTTCTCTAAAAAATTAAAAGTTATCTTCCTTTGCTCACACAAAAATTCAACTCCTGTCTTAAATAAGAAAACGAGGCTGTATAAAGTCCGATGCAGTGAACATATTTTTGAATTCACGTGAAATTGTATATAAAATGTGTGTTATTCATCTATATACTACTGCTGTTGGCTTGCTTCTATTAGGTAAAGAAGCTGTTCACGCGATGAAGCTGTGTTTACAGCATGTGTTCAAAATATCCAGTACAGGCCTCAAGATATTCTGAGACTTGTCTCTTAATATTTTCGATAACCTTCTGGATCTATATATCTATCTTTCGTTCGCCTGAAGTATTGTCTATAACTGCAATGTCGTTTCCTGTATAAATGTTACCGTCTTTTGTAAGTCTTGCACTGGTGCATATAGTCTTATCTGTAGTGTTGTATTAATGGTATAGGTGGACTTTCCTCAGTTTACTATATTCAGTGCATTCTTGAAATATACGTTCCGATGTGTGGGGCACCTGTCCACATGCACATGTAGTTGAGGTGCCGATCTTGAATTTTGTAGACACGTGACTGTGGAGTGAATTGTGTCCTGTCCTAATGCGTATAATAACTGGTTCCCATCTATTCATATTATGAAAGGCATTCTGATTTGGAGCATTTGATCTTCTGATTGATTTGATTATCTGTATCTTATGATGGTATGTAACCGGCGCATCTGGTTGTGTGCATGTTGCACCTTCTTTTGAAAGCTGCTCTACTCTCTAGTTTCCTGGTATTCCATAATGAGATGGGATCCACTGCAGTGCAATCCTGTGGTGTTTGTAGATTTCAGTCAATAAAGTTTGTAGATGTAACAACTTTCTGGATTGCAGTGCCTGTAGCATTGATCTTGCATGTGTCAAAAACTCTACAGGCTGTTGGCTAACATTACTGTTCAGCAGTTTTTCTGTTGCCAACTTTATTGCTTGCATTTCTGTATCGTAATTGTGATAATATTTCCCTGTTGCTATCTTTTCCATATCTCTAGTGTTATTTTTTGAGTACTCTATGTAGACCCCTGCTGCCCCTTTATTTTCTATATATTGATCGAGTCACCGCACAGAGACATTATAAACACCAGGTTATAACAGTTGTTACTACAAGTTTGATAAACTATTCAGAACTTGATTCTCAATTAAAAATTAGAAAAGAATGACTGTCTCTCTATTTTAATGCTTGAGATGTAATTGTCTATCGCTATTTACATTATAGGATTTTAAGCTGCTTTCATTTTCATATTAGCATTATTAACTGTTTCTTTCTTAGTAGTTAGACTTTTAAATTTATCTATTTTAATACTAAAATTTTAAACTGCTTTGATCTTCATGCTAGTGTTTGAAATTGTCTCTCTGGTCATTCTAGGATTTTTTAAAAATTAACTTTTGATGCTAGAAATATAAACTCTCTCAACTCTCTTAACTCCTACATTTTAATCTCTATCTATTAATACTAGAAATTTAAAATGTCTATCTCTCACTCTCTTTCTTCTATCTATATCTTAATGCTTAATATATATAACTGCATCTCTCTTTTTCGCTCTCTCTCTCTCTCTCTCTCTCTCTCTCTCTCTCTCTCTCTCTCTCTCTTAATGTTAAACTTTTAAACTACCACTCTCCTTCTCCAGTGACATGAATTATGTGCAATTTTCTATCTCCAACTCCTCTCCATTTTTCTACAACAATTTTCACATTTCCACAGCATAGCATTTTACTAGATTTGTTTATACCTCTCTCTCTCTCTCTCTCTCTCTATCTAACATTATCTTTTCTAGACTCTACAGTGAAGTGGTGAGACGGCATCAGCCAAGTTTTATAAATTAATTTCTTTGGACCTGTGATCTATAAAAATGTTTAGAAACTTTAAACAGTTGATTATCAGCTAAGAAATATAATAATTCTTTGAAGAATATATATTGAAATGTTGCATAATATTTACAAGCATGGTTCGTTCTAACAAATCAAACTTAAGTGCAAAAAAGTGTTCTACCGTTGAATTGTTGATGAAAATGTTGATATAATCTTATATGCTTTAGAAATTAAAAGTTAATTAATATAAGGGAAGTAACTCATTTTATATTAATAGTTTAGAATTCTTTAAGCGTCGATATATTGTAATTGTAAATTGTCAAAAGTTTTAAACAAATGCATATTGTTTTTCAGAAAATAATTTTATCATAAATGTGCACGGTCTTTGAAAATTTCAATAAGAAATTGCAAACTTTAAAGTATCAAATTAAAATAAATGCACATTTCCTTAATTTGTGGTTGCAAATATTAATTATTTATAATTTCTCTCAAAAATTAAAAGTTATCTTCCTTTGCTCACACAAAAAGTCAACTACTGTCTTAAATAAGAAAACGACGCTGTATGAAGTCCGATGCAGTGAACATATTTTTGAATTCACGTGAAATTGTATATAAAATGTGTGTTATTCATCTAGATACTACTGCTGTTGGCTTGCTTCTATTAGGTAAAGAAGCTGTTCACGCGATAAAGCTGTGTTTACAGCATGTGTTCAAAATATCCAGTACAGGCCTCAAGATATTCTGAGACTTGTCTCTTAATATTTTCGATAACCTTCTGGATCTATATATCTATCTTTCGTTCGCCTGAAGTATTGTCTATAACTGCAATGTCGTTTCATGTATAAATGTTACCGTCTTTTGTAAGTCTTGCAGTGGTGCATATAGTCTTGTCTGTAGTGTTGTATTAATGGTATAGGTGGACTTTCCTCAGTTTACTATATTCAGTGCATTCTTGAAATATACGTTCCGATGTGTGGGGCACCTGTCCACATGCACATGTAGTTGAGGTGCCGATCTTGAATTTTGTAGACACGTGACTGTGGAGTGAATTGTGTCCTGTCCTAATGCGTATAATAACTGGTTCCCATCTATTCATATTATGAAAGGCATTCTGATTTGGAGCATTTGATCTTCTGATTGATTTGATTATCTGTATCTTATGATGGTATGTAACCGGCGCAACTGGTTGTGTGCATGTTGCACCTTCTTTTGAAAGCTGCTCTACTCTCTAGTTTCCTGGTATTCCATAATGAGATGGGATCCACTGCAGTGCAATCCTGTGGTGTTTGTAGATTTCAGTCAATAAAGTTTGTAGATGTAACAACTTTCTGGATTGCAGTGCCTGTAGCATTGATCTTGCATGTGTCAAAAACTCTACAGGCTGTTGGCTAACATAACTGTTCAGCAGTTTTTCTGTTGCCAACTTTATTGCTTGCATTTCTGTATCGTAATTGTGATAATATTTCCCTGTTGCTATCTTTTCCATATCTCTAGTTTTTTTTTGAGTACTCTATGTAGACCCCTGCTGCCCCTTTATTTTCTATATATTGATCGAGTCACCGCACAGAGACATTATAAACACCAGGTTATAACAGTTGTTACTACAAGTTTGATAAACTATTCAGAACTTGATTCTCAATAGAAAATTAGAAAAGAATGACTGTCTCTCTATTTTAATGCTTGAGATGTAATTGTCTATCGCTATTTACATTATAGGATTTTAAGCTGCTTTCATTTTCATATTAGCATTATTAACTGTTTCTTTCTTAGTAGTTAGACTTTTAAATGTATCTATTTTAATACTAAGATTTTAAACTGCTTTTATCTTCATGCTAGTATTTGAAATTGTCTCTCTGGTCATTCTAGGATTTTCAAAAGGTTAACTTTTGATGCTAGAAATATAAACTCTCTCAACTCTCTTAACTCCTACATTTTAATCTCTATCTATTAATACTAGAAATTTAAAATGTCTATCTCTCATTCTCTTTCTTCTATCTATATCTTAATGTTTAATATATATAACTCCATCTCTCTTTTTCGCACGCTCTCTCTCTCTCTCTCTCTCTCTCTCTCTCTCTCTCAATTAATGTTAAACTTTTAAACTACCACTCTCCCTCTCCAGTGACCTGAATTATGTGCAATTTTCTATCTCCAACTCCTCTCCATTTTTCTACTACAATTTTGAAATTTCCACAGCATAGTATTTTACTAGTTTTTTTTTATACCTCTCTCTCTCTCTAACATTATCTTTTCTAGACTCTACAGTGAAGTGGTGAGACGGCATCAGCCAAGTTTTATAAATTAATTTCTTTGGACCTGTGATCTATAAAAATGTTTAGAAACTTTAAACAGTTGATTATCAGCTAAGAAACATAATAATTCTTTGAACAATATATATTGAAATGTTGCATAATATTTACAGGCATGGTTCGTTCTAACAAATCAAACTTAAATGCAAAAAAGTGTTCTACCGTTGAATTGTTGATGAAAATGTTGATATAAACTTATATGCTTTAGAAATTAAAAGTTAATTAATATAAGGGAAGTAACTCATTTTATATTAATAGTTTAGAATTATTTAAGCGTCGATATATTGTAATTGTAAATTGTCAAAAGTTTTAATCAAATGCATATTGTTTCTCAGAAAATAATTTTATCATAAATGTGCACGGTCTTTGAAAATTTCAATAAGAAATTGCAAACTTTAAAGTATCAAATTAAAATAAATGCACATTTCCTTAATTTGTCGTTGCAAATATTAATTATTTATAATTTTTCTCAAAAATTAAAAGTTATCTTCCTTTGCTCACACAAAAAGTCAACTCCTGTCTTAAATAAGAAAACGAGTCTGTATAAAGTCCGATGCAGTGAACTTATTTTTGAATTCACGTGAAATTGTATATAAAATGTGTGTTATTCATCTAGATACTACTGCTGTTGGCTTGCTTCTATTAGGTAAAGAAGCTGTTCACGCGATGAAGCTGTGTTTACAGCATGTGTTCAAAATATCCAGTACAGGCCTCAAGATATTCTGAGACTTGTCTCTTAATATTTTCGATAACCTTCTGGATCTATATATCTGTCTTTCGTTCGCCTGAAGTATTGTCTATAACTGCAATGTCGTTTCCTGTATAAATGTTACCGTCTTTTGTAAGTCTTGCAGTGGTGCATATAATCTTGTCTGTAGTGTTGTATTAATGGTATAGGTGGACTTTCCTCAGTTTACTATATTCAGTGCATTCTTGAAATATACGTTCCGATGTGTGGGGCACCTGTCCACATGTACATGTAGTTGAGGTGCCGATCTTGAATTTTGTAGACACGTGCCTGTGGAGTGAATTGTGTCCTGTCCTATTGCGTATAATAACTGGTTCCCATCTATTCATATTATGAAAGGCATTCTGATTTGGAGCATTTGATCTTCTGATTGATTTGATTATCTGTATCTTATGATGGTATGTAACCGGCGCATCTGTTTGTGTGCATGTTGCACCTTCTTTTCAAAGCTGCTCTACTCTCTAGTTTCCTGGTATTCCATAATGAGATGGGATCCACTGCAGGGCAATCCTGTAGTGTTTGTAGATTTCAGTCAATACAATGTGTAGATGTAGCAACTTTCTGGATTGCAGTGCCTGTAGCATTGATCTTGCATGTGTCAAAAACTCTACAGGCTGTGGGCTAACATTACTGTTCAGCAGTTTTTCTATTGCCAACTTTATTGCTTGCATTTCTGCATCGTAATTGTGATAATATTTCCTTGTTCCTATCTTTTCCATATCTCTAGTGTTATTTTTTGAGTACTCTATGTAGACCCCTGCTGCCCCTTTATTTTCTATATATTGATCGAGTCACCGCACAGAGACATTATAAACACCAGGTTATAACAGTTGTTACTACAAGTTTGATAAACTATTCAGAACTTGATTCTCAATTGAAAATTAGAAAAGAATGACTGTCTCTCTATTTTAATGCTTGAGATGTAATTGTCTATCGCTATTTACATAACAGGATTTTAAGCTGCTTTCATTTTCATATTAGCATTATTAACTGTTTCTTTCTTAGTAGTTGGACTTTTAAATGTATCTATTTTAATACTAAGATTTTAAACTGCTTTTATCTTCATGCTAGTATTTGAAATTGTCTCTCTGGTCATTCTAGGATTTTCAAAAGGTTAACTTTTGATGCTAGAAATATAAACTCTCTCAACTCTCTTAACTCCTACATTTTAATCTCTATCTATTAATCTATCTATTGACCTTTCGAGCCGTAACCGGCCCATAGGGCGTAGACCAAGATACACCTTCACCTATATGAATTTTTGTTCTAGCAGTTTTCTTTTAAAGATATTTTATCAAATCTCGCCATCTGTCTCTGTTCTGTGCAAGCAGTTCTATCTCATTGAGGGAGCCGATTCCTGCTGCTCTTGCCTCTCTCATCAATGTTCTTCTCAGTGTCTCCCTGGGTCTTCCTCTTTTTCTTTTACCTGTTGTTTCCCATATGAGGGCTTGCTTTGCTATTCGATTATTATCTCTTCTCATCACATGTCCAACGTATGACCATCGTCTTTTCTTTATTACTGAAGATATTAGTGGTTGATTGGCGATTTCTCTAATTTCCTCGTTTGTT
Organism: Megaustenia siamemsis; assembly: GCA_032433765.1. NCBI lineage: Eukaryota > Metazoa > Mollusca > Gastropoda > Stylommatophora > Ariophantidae > Megaustenia > Megaustenia siamemsis. Next base: position 6,895,249 of record JAVIAB010000099.1, on the reverse strand, counting down.
TTGAATTCGTTCCATTCTATACCAAGTATTTTCCTTAGACATTTATTTTCGAATGCGTTCAACTTTGTTTCTATATCTCTTGTTGTTTTCCAGCTTTCACACGCATACGTAAGGGTTGATAGTACATTTGATTTGAATAGCCTAAGTTTTGTGTTTGTGCTAATGAGTTTTGATTTCCACAACTTTTCAAGGCTTCTGAAAGACATTGCTGCTTTAGCCAGTCTGATTCTAATTTCTTTGCTCGTATCCCCTTCTCGATCAATGTGACTTCCAAGATAGATGAAGTGATCGATCTCTTCTACTGGTTTGTTTTCCATGTATATTTTGTCACTTGTTGGAATTAAACTTTTCATGACTTTAGTCTTTTCATGATTGACCTCAAGCCCAATTTTGCTGGCTATTGATGATAGTTCATTTGTGTTTTCCTGCATCGTTTTTATCTGATTGCTGATGAGAACTATGTCATCAGCAAAGTCCAGGTCCTCCAAATGGTCTCCTTGTATCCATTCGATGCCTTTATTACCAGTGCAGCATTTCTTCATTATGAAGTCCATAACAATTCCAAATAACAAGGGCGATAAAATACATCCTTGTTTAACCCCAGTTTCTATTGGGAAACATTCGCTCAGTCCTTCCTCTGTTCGAACTGCACATGTGTAACCATCATACATGTCTTTGATAATATTTATGATTTTTGATGGTAAGCCATATTGCTTCAGAATTTTCCACAAAGAATCTCTATGAATACTATCAAATGCTTTTTTGAAGTCGATGAAGTTAAGTACAAAAGGTTTTTGCTTTTCAATGTGTTCCTCCAATATAAGTCGTAGAGTGAAAATGTGGTCAAGACAGCTTCTCCCTTTTCTAAACCCAGCCTGTTCTTCACGCATTACTGTATCTATTGAATCCTTTATTCTATTTAGGATGATTTTACAGAATAATTTTGAGGCAACTGACAAAAGTGTCACGCCTCTCCAATTGTTACAATCTCTAAGATTGCCCTTTTTTGGGATCTTAACAATGATTCCTTTTTTCCATTTATGAGGCGTCTTCTCTGTTTTCCAAATGATGTTGAACATTTTTTGGAGATGTATTAAATTATGGCTATCAATTGCCTTGAGGATCTCAGCTGTTAACTTATCCTCTCCAGCAGCCTTGTTATTGGTCATTAGCTTTAAGGTGGTTTCTATTTCACTCAAGGTGAAGTCATCTAAATTTACATCTAATTCTGCTGCTGGTGTTTCAGCTTCAAAATCTATTAAACTGTGAGGTAGTGGACGGTTAAGAATTTCTTTGAAGTGTTCCGCCCAACGGGCTTTTATGTCTGCGCTTGTTGTTAGCATTAATCCAGATTTGTCTAGAATTGGTGTTCCACTGGATGTATAGGTGTTTGTCAGCATCTTTTGTACAGTATATCTATCTATTAATACTAGAAATTTAAAATGTCTATCTCTCATTCTCTTTCTTCTATCTATATCTTAATGTTTAATATATATAACTGCATTTCTCTTTTTCGCGCGCGCTCTCTCTCTCTCTCTCTCTCTCTCTCTCTCTCTCTCTTAATGTTAAACTTTTAAACTACCACTCTCCCTCTCCAGTAACATGAATTATGTGCAATTTTCTATCTCCAACTCCTCTCCATTTTTCTACTACAATTTTGAAATTTCCACAGCATAGTATTTTACTGGTTTTTTTTATACCTCTCTCTCTCTCTAACATTATCTTTTCTAGACTCTACAGTGAAGTGGTGAGACGGCATCAGCCAAGTTTTATAAATTAATTTCTTTGGACCTGTGATCTATAAAAATGTTTAGAAACTTTAAACAGTTGATTATCAGCTAAGAAATATAATAATTCTTTGAAGAATATATATTGAAATGTTGCATAATATTTACAAGCATGGTTCGTTCTAACAAATCAAACTTAAGTGCAAAAAAGTGTTCTACCGTTGAATTGTTGATGAAAATGTTGATATAATCTTATATGCTTTAGAAATTAAAAGTTAATTAATATAAGGGAAGTAACTCATTTTATATTAATAGTTTAGAATTCTTTAAGCGTCGATATATTGTAATTGTAAATTGTCAAAAGTTTTAAACAAATGCATATTGTTTTTCAGAAAATAATTTTATCATAAATGTGCACGGTCTTTGAAAATTTCAATAAGAAATTGCAAACTTTAAAGTATCAAATTAAAATAAATGCACATTTCCTTAATTTGTGGTTGCAAATATTAATTATTTATAATTTCTCTCAAAAATTAAAAGTTATCTTCCTTTGCTCACACAAAAAGTCAACTACTGTCTTAAATAAGAAAACGAGGCTGTATGAAGTCCGATGCAGTGAACATATTTTTGAATTCACGTGAAATTGTATATAAAATGTGTGTTATTCATCTATATACTACTGCTGTTGGCTTGCTTCTATTAGGTAAAGAAGCTGTTCACGCGATAAAGCTGTGTTTACAGCATGTGTTCAAAATATCCAGTACAGGCCTCAAGATATTCTGAGACTTGTCTCTTAATATGTTCGATAACCTTCTGGATCTATATATCTATCTTTCGTTCGCCTGAAGTATTGTCTATAACTGCAATGTCGTTTCATGTATAAATGTTACCGTCTTTTGTAAGTCTTGCAGTGGTGCATATAGTCTTGTCTGTAGTGTTGTATTAATGGTATAGGTGGACTTTCCTCAGTTTAATATATTCAGTGCATTCTTGAAATATACGTTCCGATGTGTGGGGCACCTGTCCACATGCACATGTAGTTGAGGTGCCGATCTTGAATTTTGTAGACACGTGACTGTGGAGTGAATTGTGTCCTGTCCTAATGCGTATAATAACTGGTTCCCATCTATTCATATTATGAAAGGCATTCTGATTTGGAGCATTTGATCTTCTGATTGATTTGATTATCTGTATCTTATGATGGTATGTAACCGGCGCAACTGGTTGTGTGCATGTTGCACCTTCTTTTGAAAGCTGCTCTACTCTCTAGTTTCCTGGTATTCCATAATGAGATGGGATCCACTGCAGTGCAATCCTGTGGTGTTTGTAGATTTCAGTCAATAAAGTTTGTAGATGTAACAACTTTCTGGATTGCAGTGCCTGTAGCATTGATCTTGCATGTGTCAAAAACTCTACAGGCTGTTGGCTAACATAACTGTTCAGCAGTTTTTCTGTTGCCAACTTTATTGCTTGCATTTCTGTATCGTAATTGTGATAATATTTCCCTGTTGCTATCTTTTCCATATCTCTAGTGTTATTTTTTGAGTACTCTATGTAGACCCCTGCTGCCCCTTTATTTTCTATATATTGATCGAGTCACCGCACAGAGACATTATAAACACCAGGTTATAACAGTTGTTACTACAAGTTTGATAAACTATTCAGAACTTGATTCTCAATAGAAAATTAGAAAAGAATGACTGTCTCTCTATTTTAATGCTTGAGATGTAATTGTCTATCGCTATTTACATTATAGGATTTTAAGCTGCTTTCATTTTCATATTAGCATTATTAACTGTTTCTTTCTTAGTAGTTAGACTTTTAAATGTATCTATTTTAATACTAAAATTTTAAACTGCTTTGATCTTCATGCTAGTGTTTGAAATTGTCTCTCTGGTCATTCTTTAATTTTTAAAAAATTAACTTTTGATGCTAGAAATATAAACTCTCTCAACCCTCTTAACTCCTACATTTTAATCTCTATCTATTAATACTAGAAATTTAAAATGTCTATCTCTCATTCTCTTTCTTCCATTTATATCTTAATGTTTAATATATATAACTGCATCTCTCTTTTACACACTTCCTCTCTCTCTCTCTCTCTCTCTCTCTCTCTTTCTATCTATCTCTCTTAATGTTAAACTTTTAAACTACCACTCTCCCTCTCCAGTGACATGAATTATGTGCAATTTTCTATCTCCAAATCCTCTCCATTTTTCTACTACAATTTTCAAATTTCCACAGCATAGTATTTTACTAGTTTTTTGTATACCTCTCTCTCTCTCTCTCTCTAACATTATCTTTTCTAGACTCTACAGTGAAGTGGTGAGACGGCATCAGCCAAGTTTTATAAATTAATTTCTTTGGACCTGTGATCTATAAAAATGTTTAGAAACTTTAAACAGTTGATTATCAGCTAAGAAATATAATAATTCTTTGAAGAATATCTATTGAAATGTTGCATAATATTTACAGGCATGGTTCGTTCTAACAAAACAAACTTAAATGCAAAAAAGTGTTCTACCGTTGAATTGTTGATGAAAATGTTGATATAAACTTATATGCTTTAGAAATTAAAAGTTAATTAATAAAAGGGAAGTAACTCATTTTATATTAATAGTTTAGAATTCTTTAAGCGTCGATATATTGTAATTGTAAATTGTCAAAAGTTTTATTCATATGCATATTGTTTCTCAGAAAATAATTTTATCATAAATGTGCACGGTCTTTGAAAATTTCAATAAGAAATTGCAAACTTTAAAGTATCAAATTAAAATAAATGCACATTTCCTTAATTTGTGGTTGCAAATATTAATTATTTATAATTTCTCTCAAAAATTAAAAGTTATCTTCCTTTGCTCACACAAAAAGTCAACTACTGTTTAAATAAGAAAACAAGGCTGTATAAAGTCCGATGCAGTGAACTTATTTTTGAATTCACGTGAAATTGTATATAAAATGTGTGTTATTCATGTAGATACTACTGCTGTTGGCTTGCTTCTATTAGATAAAAAAGCTGTTCACGCGATGAAGCTGTGTTTACAGCATGTGTTCAAAATATCCAGTACAGGCCTCAAGATATTCTGGGACTTGTCTCTTAATATTTTCCATAACCTTCTGGATCTATATATCTATCTTTCGTTCACCTGAAGTATTGTCTATACTGCAATGTCGTTTCCTGTATAAATGTTACCGTCTTTTGTCAGTCTTTCAGTGGTGCATATAGTCTTGTCTATATTATTGTATTAATGATATAGGTGGACTTTCCTCAGTTTACTATATTCAGTGCATTCTTGAAATATGCGTTCCGCTGTCTTAGGTGTCTGTCTACTTGTGCATGTAGTTGAGGTACCGATCTTGAATTTTTTAGACACGTGACTGTGGAGTCATTTGTGTCCTGTTCTAATGCGTATAATGATAACTTGTTCCCATCTATTCATATAATGAAAGGCATCCTGATTTGGAGCATTTGATCTTCCGATTGATTTGATTATCTGTATCTTATGATGATATGAATAGATGGAAACAAGTTATCATTATACGCATTAGAGCAGGACACAAATGACTCCACAGTCACGTGTCTACAAAATTCAAGATCGGTACCTCAACTACATGCACAAGTGGACTGGCGCCCCAGAAAGCGGAACGCATATTTCAAGAATGCACTGAATATCGTAGATTGAGGAAAGTCCACTTATACCATTAATACAATAATATAGACAAGACTATATGCACCACTGCAAGAATGCCAAAAGACGGTAACATTTATACAGGAAACGACATGGCAGATATAGACAATACTTCAGGCGAACGGAAGATCGATATATAGATCCAGAAGTTTTTCAAAAATAGTAAGAGACGAGTCTCAGAATGTCTTGAGGCCTGCAGTGTATATTTTGAACACATGCTGTGAACACAACTCCATCGTGTGAACAGCTTCTTTGCCTAATGCAAGCCAGCCAACAGCAGTAGTATCTAGATGAATAACACAAATTTTATATACAATTTCACGTACATTCAAAAATATGTTCACTGTACAGGACTTTATAAGCCTCGCTTACTTATTTGACAGAAGTTGACTTTTCTGTAAGCAAAGGAAGTTAAATTTAAATTTTTGAGAGAAATTATAAATAATTAATATTAGCAACCACAAATTAAGGAAAGGTACATTTATTTTAATCTGGTACTTTAGAATTTGCAATTTTTTATAGAAATATTCAAAGACCGTGCCCATTTTATAAGAAAATTATTTGCCTGGAAACAATATGCATATGAATAAAAATGTTGACAATTTACAATTACAATATATCGACGTATAAAGAATTCTTAACTATTAATATAACTGGAGTTGCTTCCCTTATATTAAACCAAGATAGCTTTTAATTTCATAAGCATATAAGTTTATATCAACATTTTTATCAACAATTCAACGATAGTACACGTTTTTGCAATAAAGTTTGATATGACAGAACGAACCATGCCTGTAAATATTATGCACCATTTAAATATATATTCTTCAAAGAATTATTATATTTCTTAGCTGATAATCAGCTGTTTAAAGTTTCTAAATATTTTTATAGATCACAGGTCCAAAGAAGTTAATTTATAAAAATTAGCTGATGCCGTCTCATCACTTCACTGTAGAGTCTAGAAAAGATATTGTTAGAGAGAGAGAGAGAGAGAGAGAGAGAGAGAGAGAGAGAGAGAGAGATAGAGAGAGAGAGAGGTATACCAAAAAACTAGGAAAACACTATGCTGTTGAAATTTCAAAATTGTAGTAAAAAAAATAGAGAGGAGTTGGAGATAGAAAATTGCACATAATTCATGTCACTGGAGAGGGAGAGTGGCAGTTTAAACGTCTAACATTAAGAGAGAGAGAGAGAGAGAGAGAGAGAGAGAGAGAGAAAGAGAAAGAGCAAAAAAGAGAGATGCAGTTATAAATATTAAACATTAAGATATAGATAGAAGAAAGAGAATGAGAGATAGACATTTTAAATTTCTAGTATTAATAGATAGAGATTAAAATGTAGGAGTTAAGAGAGTTGAGAGAGTTTATATTTCTAGCATCAAAAGTTAACCTTTTGAAAATCCTAGAATGACCAGAGAGACAATTTAAAATACTAGCATGAAGATCAAAGCAGTTTAAAATCTTAGTATTAAAATAGATACATTTAAAAGTCTAACTACTAAGAAAGAAACAGTTAATAATGCTAATATGAAAATGAAAGCAGCTTAAAATCCTGTTATGTAAATAGCGATAGACAATTACATCTCAAGCATTAAAATAGAGAGACAGTCATTCTTTTCTAATTTTTAATTGAGAATCAAGTTCTGAATAGTTTATCAAACTTGTAGTAACAACTGTTATAACCTGGTGTTTATAATGTCTCTGTGCGGTGACTCGATCAATATATAGAAAATAAAAGCGGAGCAGGGGTCTACATAGAGTACTCAAAAAATAACACTAGAGATATGGAAAAGATAGCAACAGAGGAATATTATCACAATAACGATGCAGAAATGCAAGCAATAAAGTTGGCAATAGAAAAACTGCTGAACAGTATTCTTTGCCCACAGCCTGTAGAGTTTTTGACACATGCAAGATCAATGCTACAGGCACTGCAATCCAGAAAGTTGCTACATCTACAAACTTTATTGACTGAAGTCTACAAACACCACAGGATTGCCCTGCAGTGGATCCCATCTCACTATGGAATACCAGGAAACTAGAGAGTAGAGCAGCTTTCAAAAGAAGGTGCAACAGGCACACAACCAGATGCGCCGGTTACATAACATCATAAGAAACAGATAATCAAATCAATCAGAAGATCAAATGCTCCAAATCAGGATGCATTTCATTATATGAATAGATGGGAACAAGTTATCATTATACGCATTATAACGGGACACAATTGACTCCACAGTCACGTGTCAGCAAAATTCAAGATCGGTACCTCAACTACATGTACATGTGTACAGGCGCCCCAGACAGCGGAACGCATATTTCAAGAATGCACTGAATATAGTAGACTGAGGAAAGTCCACTTATACCATTAATACAACACCATTATTACCATGCACCATTATACAGACACGACTATATGCACCACTGCAAGAATGCCAAAAGAAGGTATCATTTATACAGGAAACAAAATTGCCGATATAGACAATACTTCAGGCGAACGAAAGATAAATATATAGATCCAGAAGTTTTTCGAAAATATTAAGAGACAAGTCTCAGAATTTCTTGAGGCCTGCAGTTGATATTTTGAACACATGCTGTGAACACAACTCCATCGTGTGAACAGCTTCTTTACCTAATACAAGCCAGCCAACAGCAGTAGTATCTAGATGAATAACACACATTTTATATACAATTTCACGTACATTCAAAAATATGTTCACTGCACCAGACTTTATAAGCCTCGCTTTCTTATTTGACAGAAGTTGACTTTTCTGTGAGCAAAGGAAGATAAATTTAAATTTTTGAGAGAAATTATAAATAATTAATATTAGCACCACAAATTAAGGAAAGGTACATTTATTTTAATTTGGTACTTTAGAATTTTTAATTTTTTATAGAAATTTTCTAAGACCGTGCACATTTATGATAAAATTATTTTCTAGGAAACAATATGCATATGAATAAAACTGTTGACAATTTACAATTACAATATATCGACATATAAAGAATTCTTAACTATTAATATAACAGGAGTTGCTTCCCTTATAATAAAACAAGATAATATTTAATTTCATAAGCATATAAGTTTATATCAACATTTTCATCAACAATTCAACTGTAGAACACCTTTTTGCATTTAAATTTGATGTTAGAACGAACCAGGCCTCCATATATTATGCAACATTTAATTATATATTCTTCATAGAATTATTATATTTCTTAGCTGATAATCAACTGTTTAAAGTTTCTAAACATTTTATAGATCACAGGTCCAAAGAAGTTAATTTATAAAAATTACTTGATGCCGTCTCATCACTTCACTGTAAAGTCTATAAGAGATAATGTTAGAGAGAGAGAGAGAGAGAGAGAGAGAGAGAGAGAGAGAGAGTGTGAGAGAGAGAGAAATATACAAAAAACTAGGAAAATACTATGCAGATGAAATTTCAAAATTCTAGTAGAAAAAGGGAGAGGAGTTGGAGATAGATAGTTGCACATAATCCATGTCACTGGAAGAGGGAGAGTGGCAGTTTAAAATTCTAACATTAAGAGATTGAGAGAGAGAGAGGGAGAGAGAGGTGGGGGGGGGAGAGAGATGCAGTTATATATATTAAACATTAAGATATATATAGAAGAAAGAGAATGAGAGAGAGGCTGTTAAAATTTCTAGCAGTAATAGATAGAGATTAAAATGTATGAGTTAAGAGAGTTGAGAGAGTTTATATTTCTAGCAGTAATAGACAGAGATTAAAATGTATGAGTTAAGAGAGTTGAGAGAGTTTATATTTCTAGCATTAATAGACAGAGATTAAAATGTATGAGTTAAGAGAGTTGAGAGAGTTTATATTTCTAGCATTAATAGACAGAGATTAAAATGTATGAGTTATGAGAGTTGAGAGAGTTTATATTTCTAGCTTTAAAAGTTATCCTTTTGAAAATCCTAGAATGACCAGAGAAACAGTTTAAAATACTAGCATGAAGAAAAAATCAGTTTAAAATCATAGTATGAAAAGAAATACATAAAAAAAATCACACTATTAAGAAAGAAGCAGACAATAATGCTAATATGAAAATGAAAGCAGCTTAAAATCCTGTTCACATTCACAAATACGAAACAAATTAATGCAATACACAGGGAAACTACCAGACGCCGACTGGGAAAAACTTTACACAGAACTCACACTAGCTGACAAAACAGAGGCAGTACAAAAAGTGCAGAAGTACAAAACACTGGCGCCTGGCGGCCTCACAATATAATTCTTGCAACATTTCTTTTCTCTCTTATGCTTTCTTCTTCTCAGAATGTACACAGACTCATTCACAAAGAAATAACTTACTCCAAGCATAAACATTTCTTTCATAACTTTGCTCCGGAAAGACAACACAGGCAAGTAGCTTCTTAAAAACTACACCCCCATTTCCCTACTTAACACAGACTACAACATTCTAACAAAAGCATTAACAAACTCAAACCTTTCATGACAACACTCCTTCATAAAGGCCAACAGTGTAATGTGCAAGAGAGAAACGAACACCAACACACACACACTTTATACGAGACATTATAAAGTACACTCATGACAAAGACAGCCAGTCTTCCATTCTATCTCTCGACAGAAACATCCACCAGCACACACACTTTATACGAGACATCATAAAGTACACTCATGACAAAGACAGCCAGTCTTCCATTCTATCTCTCGACAGAATCATCCACCAGCACACACACTTTATATGAGACATTATAAAGTACACTCATGACAAAGACAGCCAGTCTTCCATTCTATCTCTCGACAGAAACATCCACCAGCACACACACTTTATATGAGACATTATAAAGTACACTCATGACAAAGACAGCCAGTCTTCCATCCTATCTCTCGACAGAATCATCCACCAGCACACACACTTTATACGAGACATCATAAAGTACACTCATGACAAAGACAGCCAGTCTTCCATCCTATCTCTCGACAGAAACATCCACCAGCACACACACTTTATACGAGACATTATAAAGTACACTCATGACAGACAGCCAGTCTTTCATCCTATCTCTCGACAGAAACATCCACCAGCGCACACACTTTATACGAGACATTATAAAGTACACTCATGACAGACAGTCTTCCATCCTATCTCTCGACAGAAACATCCACCAGCACACACACACTTTATACGAGACATTATAAAGTACACTCATGACAGACAGTCTTCCATCCTATCTCTCGACAGAAACATCCACCAGCACACACACTTTATACGAGACATTATAAAGTACACTCATGACAAAGACAGCCAGTCTTCCATTCTATCTCTCGACAGAAACATCCACCAGCACACACACTTTATACGAGACATTATAAAGTACACTCATGACAAAGACAGCCAGTCTTCCATCCTATCTCTCGACAGAAACGTCCACCAACACACACACACTTTATACGAGACATTATAAAGTACACTCATGACAAAGACAGCCAGTCTTCCATCCTATCTCTCGACAGAAACATCCACCAACACACACACTTTATACGAGACATTATAAAGTACACTCATGACAAAGACAGCCAGTCTTCCATCCTATCTCTCGACAGAAACATCCACCAACACACACACTTTATACGAGACATTATAAAGTACACTCATGACAAAGACAGCCAGTCTTCCATCCTATCTCTCGACAGAAACGTCCACCAACACACACACACTTTATACGAGACATTATAAAGTACACTCATGACAAAGTCAGCCAGTCTTCCATCCTATCTCTCGACAGAAACATCCACCAACACACACACTTTATACGAGACATTATAAAGTACACTCATGACAAAGACAGCCAGTCTTCCATCCTATCTCTCGACAGAAACGTCCACCAACACACACACTTTATACGAGACATTATAAAGTACACTCATGACAAAGACAGCCAGTCTTCCATCCTATCTCTCGACAGAAACATCCACCAACACACACACTTTATACGAGACATTATAAAGTACACTCATGACAAAGACAGCCAGTCTTCCATCCTATCTCTCGACAGAAACATCCACCAGCACACACACTTTATACGAGACATTATAAAGTACACTCATGACAAAGACAGCCAGTCTTCCATCCTATCTCTCGACCAAGAAAAAGTCTTCTAGAGAAGCTCATTCCTACCGCCCACAAAACACTACTGAACAACAACATAGGAGGACGCTTCATACAGTGGATACACATCTTTTATTCTAGACCTCAAAGTAAAGTTCTAGTAAACCATTCGTTCACAGAGATAATCAGGCTAACTAGATCGGTTCGACAGGGGTGTTCCCTCTCTCTTCTACTTTACGCGCTGACCATAGAACTGTTCCTTGAGAGTATCAGACGAGACAGTTCCATAAAGGGCACATTCATGTCAGGGAAAGGAGAGCAGAAATTGTTAGCGTATGCTGACATCGCTGTCTTCTTTCCATCAAACATTAGATCAATAGACAGCATCCTCAATATATTCACAGAATTTGGACAATTTTAAAAAAGAATCAGAAAAAAGTGGTATGGCAACACTCAGGTCTGGAGTACAGGATGTTGATGCATCGTCGAAAGTTGTCTCCCATATTGCAGTTGTGCAGCGTTTTCTGTAAGTAGGAGTGTACGATGCCCTGTCAAAAGCCATTTCCTGGTCCAAGGACAGAATCGATGAAGGTATGTTTCTTGTATGTGTGTAGGTGATGATGTAACCTATGAAGTGGTTGTTTTTATTTTAGCCTTGGATGCTGCATTGCTGGTCTTCGGGGACGAATGAGAACATGAACGGCTTCAGCTTATTCGTCAGGGACTTTGTCAGTATTTTATAGTCTAGGTTGAGCAGCGATATCGGTCTGTAGTTTGTTACTTGTGTCTTATCTATATTGTTCTTCAGGAGTAAGGAGATGTATGACACGCTGATCATCGGAGGTAGATGTCCTTTGTGAAAGGAATCTTTAAAAAAAACTTCGGCAGGAGTGTTCCTATGAAGGGGGGAAAATGTTTATAGAACTCCACAATGAGTTCTAACGCTGTACCAGGCGTTTTATCCTTATGCGAGATTTGGAGAATTATCTTTCTTTTATATTTCTTAATACATTCGTTTTTTTCTTCTCTCGTATACATAAGTTAAGGGTGAGCACTACATTTGTTTTAAAAATTCTGAGCTTTGTTTTTGTGCTGAGTAATTTTGATTTCCATTTCTCGAAAGTCATTGCTGCCTTTACTCTTCCGATTCTAAAGTATGTATTTGTGTCTTCTTCTTGATCTATGCAGCTTCTGATTTATATCTAGTGATTTATTTAATTAAATGCTATTTCTTTCAGGTTCATTTTTTTTCTAAATTTATTTAATTTTCGTGGTTGATTACAAGTCATCTCTCTCTCTCTCTCTCTCTCTCTGCGATCAGGACTCAATCAGAGTAGGATTCCAGGCTCTCACAAGAAGTCAGCTGTCAGGTTAAGTGTGTTGATCGCCCCGACAGGCAGAACATCACAATTAGAGTCTGCCAGATCCACTCTGGTTGAACACCCTTTAAAACGTTGCACTGTGTTCTGCGCCAGTGGCCCAGTGCATCCGATTTCAGCCAGCATTTTATTCAGGTTTGCATTCCTTAGCCTTTGATTGTCCCCAATCTTCCTGCAAGGCAGCAGATGATCTTTTCTGTAGGGGGATTCTGTCCTTAGATGGTCGGCCCTCCCAGGTTTACGAGCACCATCTGCCCGAGTCACTAGAGGTGACTAACACAGATATGCACACACAAAGATAGGAGATGTGACCAACATAGACATGCACACAGCGATAAGAGGCATGACTAACACACGTCCTATTATGTAAGTCTTTAGTACGAACTGGCGTCACCGAAGTCAGGGCATTCCCATATCTGCTCCGCCGCCCGTTCCAGCAAGCATAGAAATGTTCACTTATGGTTCATCGTGTTGAGTTCCTTCATGACGCCGTGTTCCACCATTCAAGCCATCATTATGTGATACATGTCAATTTTCTAATATTTCTTGCGTAATTACAGACCCCGCCAACTTCTCGGTTATTTCATTGCCACGAACATCCGAGTGTCCAGGGCAGTATATCAAAGTTTGGTTGCTAACAGGAGACATATGGAGTAGGTGCACCCACTGCCTGTTGAGTGTGTTCTTGTCAATCCGACGAAACATCCTTAGTCAGTCAAATCAATCGCGAAGACAACATATGTTGTTGGTCTCTTAACCAGCTAAGTGATAGCTCCCGTCAAAGCACAATGTCCATAAATTTGCTGGAGGTCTTGTGGGCTACTGCACCTTTATCCATCATCTTTCCATTAGATTACACAAAATACTAACGACTCTGAACATCTCTTGTGACCAAGCCATCAGTGTAGATGATCAGGTCTCAAACTTGGGAGTAAAGCAGCAGAAAATATTCTGCTACCAATTGATGATATGACATTTGTTTTTTCTTACACTGTTTTCACATAACTACAGATAAGAATTATTGTGTCTACAAAGTCAAGATCCTCTATATGAGACTCAAGTAACTATTCAATGCCTTTGGAACCTGTAAAGCATCACTGCTGTATGAAGTCGATGGCAGTTCCATAAAACAAGGGAGATGAAGTACACTCTTGCTTCAACCCTTTCTGAAACCATTCACTAAGTCCTGCCTCTGAGTGAACTGTACAAGAGAAAGTATCATACAGATCTTTGCTGACGTTTGATATGGATTGTGTTTTAACTAACATGAATTCTCCTTTGTCAAAGTTTTAGTTGCAAGCACTGTATTAACAGTCTTAATTTTAAGACGATTAAAGTTTAGTTTGAGGTAATGTATTAACTGTCTTAAATATACAATGATTAAAGTTTAGTTTGAGGTAATGTATTAACTGTCTTAAATATACAATGATTAAAGTTTAGTTTGAGGTAATGTATTAACTGTCTTAAATATACAATGATTAAAGTTTAGTTTGAGGTAATGTATTAACTGTCTTAAATATACAATGATTAAAGTTTAGTTTGAGGTAATGTATTAACTGTCTTAAATATACAATGATTAAAGTTTAGTTTGAGGTAATGTATTAACTGTCTTAAATATACAACGATTAAAGTTTAGTTTGAGGTAATGTATTAACTGTCTTAAATATACAATGATTAAAGTTTAGTTTGAGGTAATGTATTAACTGTCTTAAATTTACAATGATTAAAGTTTAGTAGTTTGAGGTAATGTATTAACGCTGTTAAATTTTCAAAGATTAAATAGTTTAGTTTGAAGTACTGTATTAATGGTCATACATTTTTAAAATTAAAATTTAGTTTGAAGTACTGTATTAATGATTCTTATATTTCCAAAGATTAAAGTTTAGTTTGAAGTACTGCATTAATGGTCTTAAATTTTCAAAGATTAAAGTTTAGATGAAGTACTGAATTAATGGTCTTACATTTCCAAAGATTAAAGTTTAGTTTGATGTACTCTATGACTGTTTTACATTTCCAACGGTTAAAGTTTAAGTTACAAATACTGTATTGAATGTACTAAGATTTCCTCCATTAAAATTTAGCTTTTCAAACTCTGTAATAAATGTCTTATATTTGGCTTAACACGCGTTTAGTTGCAAGTACTCTATTAATTTAACTATGTCAAACATAGTCCTATATTTAAGGTAGGCATATTAGAGAGAAAGATCACAACATGTGAAATAACACAAGCATTACTGGTTACTGTAAAATACAGAATAAGAAATGGTGAAATTCAGGTGAACTGTTGAAATCACAACTAGCACTAAATGCATAGAGACACAAGTAAATTTTGGATTATATGCATTAAACCACTGAACCAGTAACTTGCTGTGTACCTGCAAGAGTTGATGGGCTGGTTTCAAGGCTCAAGGAAGACCAAAAGTCATACAGATAGACAATGTCACAGAAAACCTAGCAGCAGTAAAGGTTAATAACTGTCAAATACAATACACTTAGACTCAGGACAAAAATATTGCAGCTCCTCACAATTCTTGGTGGTGCATGTGCATAAGTCATTAAGTAATGTTTTATTTTAAGAAAATGTATTTTTGTGTAAGGTTATGCCAGCCTCTACTAAAAGCTTTATTGTTCCAGCTGAAGGCCTTCTTGGCTGAAATCTTTTGTTTTGTTTCTCACCTACGTAAAGCTATTACCATACCTCTTTTTACTTTTTTAAAATTGTCATTATTATAATCAGCTTTACAGCAGCTTCAAATTTCTATGCATCTTGATGCCTTTACCCAGTAACTAGTCTAATCTGGACAAATGATTAGGGAAGACAATCCAGTACTGAAAAATGAGGTGCTGAAGTGTTGGGCCAAAAGTGGAAATATCAAAATTTTACTCCAAACCAGAACACAATACAACCACACTCACTTAACTTTCTTTTAGGGGTGGATGTAGAAGAGGCATACTCTTTTAGTCATCACATGATTACAAGCATTACCAACATTGAGTAGTGGAGTAAAGGGGCATCACTCTCTTGGTCACATTGTATTCCTTCTTTATGCCATTACTTCCCTCATTACAGGTCACATGTCTATTTTATTCAGTTGAGATGACTGATGAACCCAATCTCAAACCCTGGGCTCTTTGTGTAAAAAGAGCCAATTTCACCTTTTAACAAGTAGACCTACTTTATACCTGATATATATGCTTTTGTGTAATAAAGAAATAAATTAACAAAAGTTAATACAAATTAATGAAACAGATTCTTTATTTCTGAGAGCATTAGTAACAATAGAGAACATCACATCTGACAAGAGTGCTAACTGGTTGTCAGATGTCAGTAACAAATAATTGTTTTTGTTAAATTATATATTTGCACTTGATAAAAATACACGGATTTTGTTTACTTTCAAAATTAAATATGTCTAAAAGTTTTGATAACCTTGTACAAAATTCCTTGCAAAAAAATTGCATAGGATGACAAATAAATAAAATCATATATAATGTGACATCATAATAGCATGAAGGAAGCTATTCAACAATAAAGTTCATGAACAAGAATTGTGGGCCTCATTGATTGCCCATGTCAAGGCATGAACAAGAATTGTGGGCCTCATTGATTGCCCATGTCAAGGCATGAACAATTAATTGAACAAAATCAAATATACAGCACAGCTTCACTGGGTATTAAAGTACTTTATATTTTAAATTGCACAGCTGCTAGTTGCTATATCAAAGTGGTATTTTGGTTCTAATCTTTGAAATTTAACAGCATTTATGTATGAAGATGTCCTGATACTAGTACATATTTTATGTGAGTGGTTTCAATTTGTGACATTACATACAAAATGTAAAATGTTTAGCTAATGTCAATATTTGTGTGTGAATGATAATTTAAGAGTTAATGCTTGTAACAAAAAGATCAAAGAATGGTAAATCTGAGTTTTGGGGGATGCAATGTTCAATTTGTAATGACAAAAGTATTTAAATTTTAAGATATGACTTCATCATTTTGAATGTATATGAATGTATAACAGAAGAAATGTATTGTAACTTGAGCAAATTAACTAAAGTGTCAGTGATAAACAACTGTCTATGATGTTCAATATTCTTTCATGAAAAATTCTAGTAGTTTTTTTTATAAGTTTGTGAATGGTAAAGTTGTAGGATGACATTAATGGCTGTTACAAATTTACTCAATAATTTAACAAATTGTCTTTTCTAAAAACAAAGATATATTTTGTACAAGTGGGTAAAAATGTAATTTACAAATATATAGAATAAAACAATCCTTAAAAGTGTAACCACTTGCAAAACTGTTATGTCTGCAAATTTTGGATAGGTTTTGGTGAATATTAAGTTATTAGCGGGTCATCATCCTTGCGCTCCGAACATGTCCATAGGTGCTTAGATCCCCTCCTCACCAAGTCTCAGAATGTCCAGCGAATGACGACTCCAGTTCTGTGTTGGTTGATTAGTCTTCTTATATGCCCACTAAGTTTCTCTTTTCTGGCGATGCCCATCTTAACTCCCACTTCTTTTATCCGAAGGAGTGATGTGGACTCATGGTTGTCGAAGTCCTGTGTCCTTCCCAGAAGGCATTTATAATGTTCATCCAATCCATTGGTTGACCATCATAAACAATAGCACAGCTAGCCAATCTGTCCACTCTTTCATTTCCCTGAAGGCATTGATAATGTTCACCCAATCCATTGGTTGACCATCATAAACAATATCACAGCTAGCCAATCTGTCCACTCTTTCATTTCCCTGTACTTCCGCATGTTCTGGGACATAAAAGGTGACCTTACATACGTATTTTTTACTTCCGTAATGACTCTACCCATTGCATACATACAGATCCCACCTCCACTTTTCTTATCATGCTCATCGAATCACTCAGTATACAGGCGTGGGTGTAGTCTTGTGACTCTAACCAAATGAATGTCTTGGTCACTGCCATCACCTCTATTGTCATGCTTCTCATGGTCATAATGTATGCACCACTGTTTTCCTTGACTATTCTGCCTGCTGAGCATGCTGTAAATGCCCATGCACTCCTTTGGTGTCATCTTACACATCCGTCTGTATAGATGACTGCATCTTTCTCATTGGTGTTATTCCAGATGAGCACCATTGACCTTCATTTTTACCACAACTGAGTCCGGTTCCCTACATTTCCTGTCGAGTGTGACAATACACGAGAATGTCCCCTTGAATGACGTAGGCACCGGTATCCACTCCTCGCCAGCATTGATATTGGTAAGCTCATACACCTGTTTGATGACATCTGCTCGGCCCACCCATGATTTGCCTCTTTTTTAACCTGACACCCTTTCCTGTGTTGTTTTGATGGTTAAGTATGGGAGATGTTGTTTTTATGGATTCAGAAGCCTGTGAGCTGATGCCCTTTGGCACATTGCCATGTAATGATATCTGCAGGTATTTCTGAGTTTCCTTGTAGCTCCATATAAGGTGTTCATTTATCCGGTCTTTGATGAAGTAGAGTTGATCTGATATCGGTTGAGCTTTGGATGTCTGGGAAATGAAAGTAGATCAACCACCAATAGAGAAATAGGAGTTAAAAAAGCTACTAGAACTAGGCTACAATACAAATTCAGCTTGTGGGTACAGTAAAGCTGGTGATGGGCAGAGTCAAATATTGTATGTTTGATCTTAGCCATTGGCTCTTAGATCCTGGTGATGAAATGACTAGAGTGAATTTTTATTTTCAGATTCTTACTGGAAAGGGTACATCTTGTCTGTCTTAGAAGGTAATACAATGCAATAAGTCTTCTATATCAAAGTTCCAATCACCATAGACATACACTGTTGCTATATAACTCAATAGAAATAATACAGTGATGTTTTGATCCATTTTGAGTTGCTGATCCTGCAAGAAACTATATGGTCTATAAGTTGTTTCTCCACATTTATTCACTTTTGGACATGACAAACAAATCCCAGCTTGCAACTAATGAGTTAAGTAGAAAAACTATAAAAATACATATAGTGTCTATATCAAAAAAGATTACATATTCATTTTCTAATCCAATTTTTAAATAAATAATTAGATAACTACATTTCTCTCTGTATTTAAAGCAATAGCAAAAACAAAAAGAAGCAGGCTAAATGTGGAAGATGGCATGATCTTTGTTTTAGAAACATTCCGCCATACATTTTGAAAGTGGTTGTCCAGATGCATCATTCTTCATCAGCAATGTTATTAAATATTCTATCTATTGACCTTTCGAGCCGTAACCGGCCCATAGGGCATAGACCAAGATACACCTTCTCCTATATGGATTTTTTGTTCTAGCAGTTTTCTTTTAAAGATATTTTATCAAATCTCGCCATCTGTCTCTGTTCTGTGCAAGCAGTTCTATCTCATTGAGGGAGCCGATTCCTGCTGCTCTTGCCTCTCTCATCAATGTTCTTCTCAGTGTCTCCCTGGGTCTTCCTCTTTTTCTTTTACCTGTTGTTTCCCATATGAGGGCTTGCTTTGCTATTCGGTTATTATCTCTTCTCATCACATGTCCAACGTATGACCATCGTCTTTTCTTTATTACTGAAGATATTAGTGGTTGATTGGCGATTTCTCTAATTTCCTCATTTGTTTTGAATTCGTTCCATGCTATACCAAGTATTTTCCTTAGACATTTATTTTTGAATGCGTTCAACTTTGTTTCTATATCTCTTGTTGTTTTCCAGCTTTCACACGCATACGTAAGGGTTGATAGTACATTTGATTTGAATAGCCTAAGTTTTGTGTTTGTGCTGATAAGTTTTGATTTCCACAACTTTTCAAGGCTTCTGAAAGACATTGCTGCTTTAGCTATTCTGATTTTAATTTCTTTGCTCGTATCCCCTTCTCGATCAATGTGACTTCCAAGATAGATAAAGTGATCGATCTCTTCTACTGGTTTGTTTTCCATGTATATTTTGTCACCTGTTGGAATTAAACTAGTCATGACTTTAGTCTTTTCATGATTGATCTCAAGCCCAATTTTGCTGGCTATTGATGATAGTTCATTTGTGTTTTCCTGCATCGTTTTTATCTGACTGCTGATGAGAACTATGTCATCAGCAAAGTTGAGGTCCTCCAAATGGTCTCCTTGTATCCATTCGATGCCTTTATTACCAGTGCAGCATTTCTTCATTATGAAGTCCATAACAATTCCAAATAACAAGGGCGATAAAATACATCCTTGTTTAACCCCAGTTTCTATTGGGAAACATTCGCTCAGTCCTTCCTCTGTTCGAACTGCACATGTGTAACCATCATACATGTCTTTGATAATATTTATGATTTTTGATGGTAAACCATATTGCTTCAGAATTTTCCACAAAGAATCTCTATGAATACTATCAAATGCTTTTTTGAAGTCGATGAAGTTAAGTACAAAAGGTTTTTGCTTTTCAATGTGTTCCTCCAATATAAGTCGTAGAGTGAAAATGTGGTCAATACAGCTTCTCCCTTTTCTAAACCCAGCCTGTTCTTCACGCATTACTGTATCTATTGAATCCTGTATTCTATTTAGGATGATTTTGCAGAATAACTTTGAGGCAACTGACAAAAGTGTCACGCCTCTCCAGTTGTTACAATCTCTAAGATTGCCCTTTTTTGGGATCTTAACAATGATTCCTTTTTTCCATTTATGAGACGTCTTCTCTGTTTTCCAAATGATGTTGAACATTTTTTGGAGATGTATTAGATTATGGCTATCAATTGCCTTGAGGATCTCAGCTGTTAACTTATCCTCTCCAGCAGCCTTGTTATTGGTCATAAGCTTTAAGGTGGTTTCTATTTCACTCAAGGTGAAGTCATCTAAATTTACATTTAATTCTGCTGCTGGTGTTTCAGTTTCAAAATCTATTAAACTGTGGGGTAGTGGACGGTTAAGAATTTCTTTGAAGTGTTCCGCCCAACGGGCTTTTATGTCTGCGCTTGTTGTTAGCATTGATCCAGATTTGTCTAGAATTGGTGTTCCACTGGATGTATAGGTGTTTGTCAGCATCTTTTGCACAGTATAAAGAGTTCTGCTGTCTCCTGTAATTGCAGCTGTCTCTGCTTTCTCTGCCAAATTGTCTATATAAGCTCTTGTATCTCTTCTTGCTGAACTTTTCACTTTGTTGTCTAATTCTTTGTATGTTGCTTTTGCCAGAACCTTTCCAAGATCTGTCTTTACATTAGTCATGGCTCTCTTCGCTTCTCTTCTTTCTTTGATGTATTTCCACGTGGTGTCTGAGATCCAAGCTCGTTTTTCCATTTTCTTCAGTCCAGCACTTGCTTCTGCTGCTGTCATTAGTATTTTGCTCTGTGAGTCCCACATCTCATTGATATCTAAGTCTATTTCACCGAGTGCTGTATAACAATTACTTAGCTCTATGTTAAACTTTTCCTTTATGGCTTCATCTTTCAGTTTATGACTATCAATTTTATGTGTAATTGACCTCTTCTGTTGGTTTCTAAATTTTAATCTTATTTTCCCAATGCACAGGTTGTGGTCACTATTAACATCAGCACCTCTGTAAGCTCTTACATCTATTAATGATGATCTGAATTGTTGTTTAATACATAGGTGGTCAATTTGATTGGAGGTTCTATCAACAGGAGATATCCATGTTGTTTTGTGAATATTTTTGTGTGGAAATAATGTCCCACCTATAACTAAATTTTCTATTAAACATAATTCTATTAATCTTTCTCCATTCTGACTAGTATTATCACAGCCTTCTCTCCCCATCACATGTTCCACTCCTGCATTATTAAATATTACATTAGATTTATAGCTGATAATCCTCTTTCAATGTATTCAATTTACTTTATTTAAATGTCATTTTTATGAAAATATGGCTACAAAAGAAAGATTGACAACCACTAGAATGAACCATCACAGAAGAATGCTGAATGTAACAAAAAGGTATGACATGCAATGGCAAAGATATTAAAAAGAAAAGTAGATGTCAGACCAATTCTGAGTTTCATTCAAAAACAAGAAATTAAATAATTTTGACATAGCATCCAAAGCATCAGAGGAAACAGCAAAAAAATAAAACAGCATCCAACAGCAAAGAGATGAATCAGCAGAAATAGAAAACAGCATCCAACTGCAAAAAAAGAAACGAGCATCCAACTGCAGTTAGATGAAACAGCAAAGAAGGAAAAGAGCATCCAACTTCAGTTAGATGAAACAGCAAAGAAAGAAAAGAGCATCCAACAGCAATCAGATGAAACAGTAAAATAAAATAAAAAAGATGACCTCTAAGATGGTGTAGTGAAATTTCAAATAAGAAAAATGATTTCAACAAGTTGATAAGTGACAAAGAAATAATTAATGAAATTAGTAGCAGAAGATCTCAAATACCATTGCTGTCATGTGACATGACAACAAGCAAGCAGTGGTAGATGTGTAAAATAAACACAAAATGGTATTAAGAACATTACGTTATACACTATAATTAGACCTCTTTATCCACTTTAAGATGGGTACTTGCCAGCTTTTGTGTTTGTTTTTTCATAATATTATCTGTTGGTTTGTAGCTGATGAAGGTTTTTGCCGAAATGATGTAGTTTGTCTCATCTTTCTATAGATTTACTTTTATGTAGCTCTTCTTGCGCCATCACGTGATATTCAATATATTGTATATTTTATATTTGTCCCCTATCTCCAAGCAATGGAAGAGTGGACTTATGAAGCAGAAAAGCAAGCCAAATTTTTGGCAAAACGATATCATTATTGACAAAGAAAGAAATCACAACATATTTTTAAAAAAGAACTTGAAAGCTAGATTTTGGGATAACTAATAAGTTAAATGTGCCTGTGCGCTGTGAGGCACAAAGGGGAGTTAAGAATAGTGGCACTGTTCCTTTCCATGCAAATTCGTAAGAGGTGACTAAGGAGAGTTGGATTGGGACTGGCTAACCTGTACTGTAAAAAAATAAGCCTAATAAACTTCACAAATATGGACAAGTCAAAGAAGAGAATAAAAGTAAATTTGCCATCCAGGTAAGATAGAGGCTCTCTGTTTAAGAAATGTATGACGCAATTCAGAGAAACGCCGTAAGGAGTCCGGGTTGCTGACTCACCTTTTGTCTACCAGGAAATCCTCCAGAATTGGCACCTGGAATGTACGTACCCTAAATGAACAAGAAAAAGCTGCACAGGTAGCAACAGAAATTAGAAATTACAAAATAGATATTCTAGGAATGTGTGAAACAAGAGGGCTAGGAATGGAAAGGATAAAACTAAATACAGGAGAGATGATTTTATCATCAGGACACTGGGAACCTGGAGCACAACATAGTCAAGGAGTTATCATAATGTTATCAAGGAATGCACAGAAGACACTGATAGAATGGGAAGCAGTAGGGCCAAGACTAATGAGAGCAACATTTAAAACAACAAAAAACAAGTAAAAATACACATCCAATGCAACGCACCAACCAATAATAAGGATGATTTAGTTAAAGGTGAATTCTATAAACAGCTGCAATGTCAGAAGGATAAAAGATGAGCCAAGGATATTATAATCTTGATGGGAGATCTAAATGCAAAAATAGGATCAGACAACAAAGGCTTCAAAGAGATTATGGGAAAACATGGACTTGGAGATATAAATGAGAATAGTGAGATATTCATGAACTTCTGTGCTCTTCTTAATCAAATGAGCCTAGGAGGAACAATATTCCAACATAAAAATACATAAAGCTACGTGGGTGTCATCAGATCATAGAACAGAGAATAAAATTGCCCACATATGTATTAATAATAAGTTGAAGTCATCCTTCAGAATGTAAAAGTATATAGAGGAGCAGATGTGGCTTCAGACCATCATCTTCTGCTAGCCAAACTTAAACAAAAAAGATACTAGAAAAAATAAGGGCAGAAAGTATTTCAATGTATAATTTCTTAAAGAACAAGGAATTAAAGACAAATTTGCAGTCACAATATCAAACAAATACCAAGTCCTCCCAACAACAAGAAAATGCAATCAATATAGAAGATCATTGGAAACAGGTAAAGGATATATGGAAAGAGACATGCGAAGAAGCATATAAAAATAATATAAAATAAATAGAAATAAAAGAAAAGAAAATTAAAGAAAGAAATAAGAAAGCAGACAAAAATAAAAACAAATGAGGATAAAATTAAAGAAAGAAAGAATAAGAAAGCAGACATAAATAAAAACAAAACGAGAAGTAATAAAGCCAAGACACAGGAAACGAAGCTTTACACAGAGGTGAACAAAGAAGTGAGAAGATGCATTAAAAGGGATAAGAGGAAATATATAGATGAACTAGTTAAAGAGGCAGAGGAAGCAGCAAATAAAGGGAATATGAAAGAACTGTACAACAGCACAAAGAAACTAAGTGGAAAATACAAACAGATAAATGCCTTTATTAAAGATAAAAAAGGACATCACTTAGTAATATAAATGAACTATTGGAAAGAGGGAAAGAGCACTTGGAAGAACTTTTGAACAGACCCGGCTCAAATAACCCACCAGATATACTACCAGCAGAAGAAGAGTTACACGTTAACTGTGGGAAACCAAGCAAGCAAGAAATAATGAAAGCCATCAAGCTATTAAAAAATGGTAAAGCCACAGGACCAGGTGAAATTCCTTCGGAAGCCATCAAAGCTGATATTAACACCTCTACCAAGATGTTACGTAAATTTTTTTCATTTTGACTAACAAATAGAGCATTTCTGAAATTGTCTTGCATCTTTTCTCTATTTCAGCTCAAATGGCTACATACTACAATTTTTTCAGTTGTCTTAGCTGTCACAAAAAAATCACAGCTCAAAGAAAATATCCCAGCTGTCACAAAATATCCTAGCGGCCACAAAATATCAGAGCTGTCATAAAATATACCAGTTGTCACAAAATATTCCAGCTGTAACAAAATATCCCAGCTGTCACAAAATATACAAGTTGTCATAAAATATCCCAGCTGTAACAAAATATCTTATGTCATAAAAATAGGCCAGCTACCACAAAATATTCCAGCTGTAACAAAATATCTCAGTTATCACAAAATATACTAGATGTCACAAAATACACCAGCAATAACAAAATATCTCAGCAGTAACAAAATATCCCAGTTGTCACAAAATAAAGCTGTCACAAAATATCATGGTTTTCACAAAATATGCCAACTGTTACAAAATATCAAAATTGTCACAAAATATTAAAGTTGTAACAAAATATCTCATTTGTCACAAAATATCCCAGCTGTCATAAAATATCCCAGCTGTCACAAAAAATATCTCAGCTGTTACAAAATATTGCAGCAGTAACAACATATCTCAGTTGTCAGAAAATGTCCCAGCTGCAACAGAATATCCCAGTCATAACAAAATATTCCAATCTGTTACACAATATTTCTATTGTCACAAAATGGCACAGCAATAGCAAAATGACCCAGCAGTAACAAAATATCCCAACTGTCCAAAAATATACAAGTTGTCATAAAATATACAAGCTGTACCAAAATATTCCAGCTGTAATAAAATATATTCCAGCAGTCACAATATATCACAGCTGAAAGAAAATATCCCAGCTGTCACAAAATATCCCAGCTGTCACAAAATATCCTAGCTGCCACAAAATATCAGAGCTGTCACATAAAATATACCAGTTGTCACATAAAATATACCAGTTGTCACAAAATATTCCAGCTGTAACAAAATATCCCAGCTGTCACAAAATATACAAGTTGTCATAAAATATCCCAGTTGTAACAAAATATGTAATTTGTCACAAAATAGGCCAGCTACCACAAAATATTCCAGCTGTCACAAAATAGCTCAGTTATCACAAAATATTCTAGATGTCACAAAAATACACCAGCAATAACAAAATATCTCAGCAGTAACAAAATATCCCAGATGTCACAAAATAAAGCTGTCACAATATATCATAGTTTTCACAAAATATGCCAACTGTTACAAAATATCAAAGTTGTCACAAAATATTAAAGTTGTAACAAAATATCTCATTTGTCACAAAATATCCCAGCTATCACAAAATATCTCAGTTATAGCAAAATATCCCAGATGTCACATAAATATCCCAGCAGTAACAAAATATCCCAGCTGTCACAAAATATCACAGCTGTCACAAAATATCACAGCTGTCATAAAATATCAGTTGTCTCAAAATTATCACAGCTATTACAAAATATCTCAGTTGTCACAAAATACCCCAGCTGTCACAAAATATCCTACATAAAATATAAGAATTACCACAAAATATCTCAGTTGTCAAAAAATATCAAAATTGTAACACAATAATTTAGGTGTCAGGAAATATCCCACATGCAACAAAGTATCACAGTGGTAAAAAAATATTCCAGCTGTCAAAAAATATTCCAGCTGTCACAAAATGTCACAGCAGTAACAAAATATCCCAGCAGTAACAAAATATCCCGGCTGTCACAAAATATATCAGCTGTACCAAAATATCCCTGATGTAATAAAATATATTCCAGCAGTCAAAATATATCTCAGTTCACACAAAATATCCCAGCTGCAAAAAATATATCTTAGCTGTCACAGAATATATCATTTGTCACAAAATATCACACAATATCTCCATTATAAAATTTCTCAGATGTCACAAAAAATCCCAGAAGTAACAAAATATATCAGCAGTAACAAAATAAACAGCTATCACAAAATATTCCAGCTAACACAAAATCATCCAGCAGACTCAAATAGGCACAGCAGTAACAAAATATCCCAACAGTAGCAAAATATCCCTGCTATTAAAAATTATCCCTTTCATAACAAAATATCCCAGTTGTAACATAATATCCCAGTTGTAACATAATATCCTTGTTGTATCCCAGTTGTAACATAATATCCCAGTTGTAACATAATATTCCAGTTGTAACATAATATCCCATTTGTCACAAAATATCCCAGCTGTCACAAAATATCACAGCTGTCACAAATAATCCCAGCTGTCACAAATATCCCAGCTGTCAAAAATACCCAAGTTGTCACAAAATGTCTCATTTGTTACAAAATGTTACAGCTGTAACAAAATATCCCAGCTTCAACAAAACATCCCAGCTGTCATAAAACATCTAAGCTGTCACAAAACATCACAGTTGTCACAAAATATCTCAGTTGTCAAAAAATATCCCAGCTGTAATAAAGTATCTCAGCAGTAACAAAATATCTCATTTGCCACAAAATATCTCAGTTGTCACAAGATATCAAAGCTATAACACACATATTGTGTTGTCAGAAAATTTCCCACATGCAAAAAAGTATCCCAGTGGTAAAAAAATATTCCAGCTGTCACAAAATGTCACAGCAGTAACAAAGTATCTCAGCAGTAACAAAATATCCCGAATGTCACAAAATAGATCAGCTGTACCAAAATATCCCTGTTGTAATAAAATATATTCCAGCAGTCAAAATATATCTCAGTTCACACAAAATATCCCAGCTGTCACAGAATATATATCATTTGTCACAATATATCCCAGATGTCACAAAATATCCCAGCAGTAATAAAATATCACAGCAATCACAAAATCATGCAGCTGTCACAAAATATCTCAGTTATCACAAAATATCACAGCTGTCATAAAGTAATTCAGTTTTCATAAAATATCCCAGCTGTCACAAAATAAACCTGCTGTCACAAAATATCTCAGCTGTAACAAAATGTCTCAGTTGTTACAAAATGTTAACATATTTAACAAAATATTCCAGCTACAACAAACCATCAAAGCTGTCACAAAATATCATAGTTGTCACAAAATATATCAATTGTCATAAAATATCCCAGCTGCAACAATTTTATCCAGGTCATAACAAAATATTCCAGCTGTTACAAAATATCCCAGCTGTCACAAAATATACAATTTGTTATAAAATATACCAGCTGTACCACAATATACCAGCTGTAATAAAAAATATTGCAGCAGTCAAAATATATATCAGTTCATGCAAAATATCCCAACTGTAACAAAATATCCCAGCTGTCACAAAATCTTCCAGCTGTCACAAAATATCAGTTATCACAAAATATCCCAGATGTCACATAAATATCCCTGCAGTAACAAAATATCCCAGCAATAACAAAGTATCACAGCTGTCACAAAATATATAATTTGTCACAAAATATCACAGTTGTCACAAAATAGCCCAGCTGTCACAGAATATCCCAGATGACACAAAAACCCAAGCAATAACAAAATATCCCAGCTGTCACAAAATATAGTTCTCATAAAATATGTCAGCTGTTACAAAATATCTCAGTTGTCACAAAGTATTTCAGTTGTCACAAAACATCACAGCAGTAACAAAATATCCCAGTTGTAACAAAATATCCCAGCTATAACATAATGTACAGTTGTCAAAAATGTTACAGCTGTAACAAAATATCCCAGTTGTAACAAAATATCCCAGCTATAACATAATTTACAGTTGTCAAAAATGTTACAGCTTAACAAAACATTCCAGCTGCCATAAAACTTCCCAGCTGTCACAAAATATCCCCTCTGTCACAAAACAACACAGCTGTCATAAAACACCACAGCTGTTACAGAATATCCCATCTGTCACGAAAGATCACAGATGTTCCCTTCTCCTGACATGACCCCAAGTGATAAATGTCTCCTGTTGTTGGAAATTAGCTTTCATTTTTGATTTGGCCTCTTTTAGAACATCCTAATTACTCTTTTAGAGCATCCTAATTACTCTTTTAGAATATCCAGATCTATCTCTTTCGTTCGCTCGAAGTATTGTCTATATCAACAATGTCGTTTCCTGTATGAATTTTACTGTCTTTTGTAATTCTTGCAGTGGCCCATATAGCTTTGTCTGTAGTATTGTATCCATGGGCCAATGGATTTTCCTCAGTCTACTATATTCAGTGCAGTCTTGAAGTATGTGTTCAGAAGTCTGGGGTGCCTGTCCACATGTACAAGTAGTTGATATGCCGATCTTAAATTTTGTATACATGTGACTATGGAGTCGATTGTGTCCTGTTCTTAGGCGTATAATGATAACTTGTTCATATCTATTCATATTATGAAAGGCATCCTGATATGGGGCTTGTGGTCCTCTGATTGATTTGATTATCTGTTTCTTATGATGGTATGTAACTGGTGTATCTAGTTGTGTGCCTGTTGAACCTTCCTTTGCCAACTGATCTGCTTTCTCATTTCCTGGTATTCCACAGTGAGACGGGATCCACGGCAGGGCAACCCTGTGGTGTTTGCAGAGTTCAGTCAATAAGGTCTGCAGATGTGGTAATTTTCTGGATTGTAGTGCCTGGAGTACTGATCTTGCATCTGTCAAAAACACTACAGGCTATGTGGGCTAAGATTACTGTTCAGCAGTTTTCCTATTGCCAACTTTATTGCTTGTATTTCTGCATCATAATTGTGACAATATTTCCCTGTTGCTATTTTATTCATATCCCTAGTGTTATTTGGGTACTCCATATATGCACCTGCTCCCCCATTCTTTACTGCATTCTGTGCTGATCCATCTGTGTACACACGGATCCATAGGTCTTGTGGGTATTCTTCATCCAGGAAACAGAGTTATTGTTTTTCGCTGTAGACTATTTTGTTCCTCTTTGTCAACTATTCCTTTCACTTCTGTCCGTATTTGAACTGTTTATCCTCATTCCTCTGTCCAGGGAGTCTGTTCTGGTATGGGCAGAAGGGGTTTAACAACTCTTGGCATGTCTGGTGTTTGTCTACTAATACGCTTGGCTTGGTGGATAAAACTGCTTCTATTTTAATCTAAAGTACTCCAACTATTTTAATCTAAAGTACTCCAACTATTTTAATCTAAAGTACTTCAACTATTTTAATCCTCATCAAGGCCAGCTCCTTGTCGTGGGGATGGGGCTTAACAGTCACCAGGGACTGAAAACAAAGACTGGCCAGGCCTTCTTACACCCGAACAAGACCACAGTCTGCTCTAGCAAGTTTAAGTGCTGAAATCGGAGGCAACCAGCCAAAAGGCGCACAACAATCAGGATGCCACGCACTCAACGCAAATGGAAGAATATCCAGATTACTCTTTTAGAATATCCGGATTACTCTTTTAGAATATCCCCATTACTCTTTCAGAATACCCTTGTTACTCTTTTAGAACATCCTCATCTATTACAAAAGTTGGACATAACTCAAAAGAACAAAATTAATATAAAAAGCTGCTTTATAGAATTGTCAGATTTTTGTGTTCTGTGATGGCTCTCTTGCAGTACTTTCTAACCATAGCATATGCATCAGGGGACAGACAACAATCCTGGACATGCAACTGTTGAAATGAAGAGTACCTATAAGCAGTCATCACTATTCCTTTGTCTGTTGTTACATCACATGACTTCATCTCAAGTTTATGTAGATTTGGACAGTCCATCGTCTGTTATGTCACATTTGCTTATATCCAATGAGCAAAGTCTTGAGCAGTTTTGTGCCAGAAAATCTAAGCCAATGTCTGAGATAGCCTCACAGCCCCAAGCGTTGAAGTCGCATAGCTTGTTGTAGTTCTTAGTAATGTGAATGACCCCTTGGTCTGACACCTTGGTAAACATGAAAAAATGTGTAAAAAGTTTATAACAGGCCTTTGTGAGCCTGTATAGCCATATATGTAAATGTATATAGTCCATATAAATATCTGTAAAGAATTATAATATTTTTCTTTAAATGTTTGAACATTATACATAAACATAACACTAGTAAACATGTACAAATTAAACATCATTCCTTTTAATATATGGAGGAATAATGATGTTAGTGATCATATTTTTTTTATGACCAACAGGACTTTTATAAAAGTCATGACCAGAATCAAGCAATGCTGCACTACCTTTTCACATAAAATGGTAGATGTGTAAATACATTTTTGAAGCAGGCCATATATAAATATGTAAATATTTTAACAGTGACACAAATTCTATCACCAAGTTTGTTCAAACTAATCAATGAGAAAATCTTTAAAAACATCACAAAGATGCCAGGCATAAACAATAATGGAATGATAGTAACCTAAGATATGCTGATGATACTGTATTACTAGCAGAAAATCCTGAAGATCTACATAAATTACTAAATGAGATAAACATGATAAGCAAAAAATATGGATTAGATATGAATATCAAAAAGACAAACTTTGATCATAAACAAAGAAAGTACTCAAAACCTACAAGTGGATATCAAATTTCAAGAAATACACCTGAAGACAGTTCAAAGCTACAACTACTTTGAACATACTATAACCAGTGATGGAAAATGTAAAACTGGAGGAAAAAAGAAAATAGAAAATGGCAAAAAGTAATTTTAATGTCATAAAAAATATACTAACATTAAAACAAATAAAGCAGGGCTAAAACTAAGCATAGCAAAATGTTATATCTTCTTAACATTCATGTATGGTGCTGAAAGATGGACAATAGACAAGAAAACAGAACAGAAAATGTAAGCTTTTCAGATATGGATTTATAGAAGAATAGGAAGAATTGAAAGGAAAGAAAAGGAAACAAACAATTCCTCTTCTTCTTTCCTTCCTCATTTGCCTTTCAGCATCGAGGGGAGATATAATTTGTGGTCTTTTGCTCTTCTGTTCGCCTCGGCTGCTGTTTTGTTTCCTAGTGCTTCTAATAGTCCATCCATCCATGTTTTTCGTGGTTGACCATTGGTTCTGGTATTCTCACATTTGTTGAAGGCTCGTTGTGTTGTGTTTTGATTTTTCTGCTTTGTCGTGCGGCCAACAAATTTTATCTGTTGTTTCTTTATATATTCTATGGCAGGAGCTATTCCTAGCTTTCTCCTCAGCTCTTCATTTCTGATCTTATCTTTCAGATTGTTTCCTGTCATTTGTCTGACACATTTCATCTTAGTAGAGGTTATTTTCTTATTGTTCTTGCATTTAGGGTCCAGGTCTGGCATTGGTAGCACAATGTTGGGATGAAGATTGTATTGTATAGTGCTCATTTTACCTCTCATATTTCCTTGTTGGACAATAGTGGTGATAACCGTCCAATGATTTGGATTGACAAACAAATGAAGTCTTAAAACAACTAAAATTTTAAAAAGAACTACTAAACACAATTCAAACAAGACAAATGAGATTTTTGAGACATGTTAAAGGACACTATGGTCTACTAAAAGTAATCTTGGAAGAGAAAATGCAAGGTAAAAGAGGGAGAGATAGACCAAGACTAATATGGACAAGCAACATCAAAAGATGGTAACATCAGCCGATGATAATCTTCATCATTAAAGCAAGAGACGGAGCAGAAAGATGCTCCATGGTAGCCAACTTTAGATGTGGAGACAGCACTTAATGAATGACATAAATGAAAATGTCAAATAAAATTTATACTTAGCACTCTATAGAAACAATTTTAAACTGATAAGCTGTAAAAGTCTATCTATACTGCAAAATTTTTATAAAATGTATTGTTTCCAATGTAAAGCAAGATTAATTTTTTTTTTTGCTCTTTCAAAAAAAGGTTTCCACAGTCTGGTGTCACATGCTTCCTTGTATTAGTTTTCTATTATAAATATTTGGCTGTTAAACTTGTAAATGCAAGTGGTTGGTGGTGGTACAGATGGTACTTACATCAATTTCAGGACTAGTGGTTTCTTCAAGGCGGTGTCTTTTCAATAATTGCTATACTACCTTGGGTTTATACTTTTTTTCAATGTTGAGTAAGGTAGAATTTTAGCAAAGATTGAGAAGCTCGGCCAGAATAAGGACATATGACAAAGTACACCAAAAACCCTGTGTGCCATCTGATGGCACTCCAGGGCATTAGAATTAAGACAGTCATGAAATTATATGAGTACTAACATATTTTTCCCAAAACTGCACAACTTTAAAAAATAAAGAGACATTAGAATGTAAAATCCTCCATTACCTTTTACAATTGCCACAATGAGGTTACCTAGAGTCTTACATAATTTGACCACTCTTGCATGCCTAGATCAGCTACACTTTTGCAATCACTCAGTCTCAGTTCTCGAAAGCTTGTCGAAGGAAGAATTTTTAAATTGTTTAATGACATGACATAAAGAGAATAATTAAAATTACAAAGAAAACAAGTTTTAAACAGATAAACTGAATATTTGAATATTTACTGAATATTTATTTATTGTAAAGAATATTATTTATTAACTGAATATTTATTTATTTTATGCTCCATGTGAATGCAAATCTATAACAGGTGAAATATACCAGATGGCCTATTAAAATCAATATTCATAGCTTTACCAAAGAAATGGGAAACCGCGATAGCTGGGTGGTTAGTGAACTGGACTACAAAGGACAAGAGATAGGGTTCGATCCCTACAACATCAAAGCAAGAGACAGAGCAGAAAGGTGCTCCATGGTAGCCAACTTTGGATATGGAGACAGCACTTAATGAATGACATAAATGAAAATGTCAAATAAATTCTATACTTAGCTCTCTAAAGAAACAATTTTAAACTGATAAGCTGTGAAATTCTATCTGCACTGCAACATTTTTATAAAATGTATTGTTTCCAATGTAAAGCAAGATTTTTTTTTTTTTTTTTTTTTTTTTTGCCTTTCCAAAAAAAAAGGTTCCACAGTCTGGTGTCACATGCTTCCTTGTATTAGTTATCAAAATGGTGGATGCACTGAATGTGTGTCAGAAGCTATAAGCTGTGATTGAAATTCTCACAGTGGAAAGTTTTGAACCTAAAGCAATTCATAATTCTCTGTGGAATTTGCTTGAAGAGGAAGTTTTCAATCTCAAGTTATGGCAGTTTTAACACAGAGAGGTTGTTAGTTCAAATCCGAATGTACAAGTTGGGATTTTTATTTGTGATTTCTCTCTGTGGCAACCACCCTGGTCTCAACAGTGAGGCCTGGCTTTATGTGTCAATTACACAACAGAAAAAATATGAGTATCTCTGAAGATGAAGTTATCTGCCTGAGTGGCGAGGGGCCCCTTTGCACATGGCTGCCAGGGTAAAATGAATTAACATGCAAAATTCAGTTCCTATTCCTAGGCTATAGGGACTTCGCCTTAGGTGAAAGCAGCGAACGCAAAAAAAAAAATGTCTATACTGTACATTTTTGGTTAACTCTTTCCGTACGGAAACTTTTTATTAATGCAACAGAAGAGATTTCAGAGACAAATTGTTCATGGTTTTAAGAATCAATCTATATATTTATATTCATCTAACATATAACATATTATATATGAATGTTTAGATAATTGAAACGAAGTCGAGAGGGGGATATTGCGACTGGGTAAAGCACTATCTCCATATCCTGTGCCCAGGCAGTGTAGGCAAAGTGAAATGAGGAAGAAATTGCCCTACTTAAAGAATTTTTATTTGCTGACGATGCAGCCCTAGTCGCTCATAGTGAGGCCACCCTACAGTCGCTGATCAACAACCTGGATAAAGCATGCGACCTTTTTTCACTGTCAATTAATGTTCAGAAGACAGTAATACTAAATCAAGGTGACCTCAAACCTCTATCTATTACTCTAAAAGACTGCCCACTAGAATCAGTTCAGAAATGTACATATCTTGGATCCACAGTTACGCAAACCATCTCTCTTGATGAAGAAATAAACTGTCGAATTGGTAAGGCAGCTACGACCTTCGACAAACTCACAAAAAGGGCATGGAACAACACGAAACTAACTCGAAAGACTAAACTCCTAATATATCAAACATGTGTGCTTAGCACACTACTATATGGATCCGAAACCTGGACAACATACTCAAACCAGGAAAAAAGACTAAATGTCTTCCACATGCGATGTCTCCACAAAATAATGCACATCAAATGGCAAGACAAAATAACCAACTTAACTGTCCTGCAACGTGCTAAGACCCTAACAATCATGTCGATGCTCAGAAGTCGAAGGCTAAGATGGCTGGGGCATGTCCAAAGGATGGAAGAAAAGCGCATTCCTAGGCAAATACTATATGGTGAGCTAAAACACGGAAAAAGACAAATCGGCAGACCTAAACTACGATATAGAGATATCTGCAAATCATCTCTGAAAGACTTCATCTGTGAAAACGACTGGCAACATCTGGCAAGTGATCGCACATCATGGAGAGCACGTATAAGGAACGGTATAACAATATTTGAGACTGTGCTAAGACAGGACTTAGAAGAGAAGAGACTCATGAAAATGGATGGTAAACCCTGTGGACCAGCGAGCCTGACCTGTTCATTATGTGACCGCGTGTGTTTGTCAAACATTGGTAGAATTAGCCATGAGAGAAGCTGTTCGGCAAAAACAATACCTCAAAAAAATACGCAATTGCCTCCACTAGACCGTCTGACAAGACGAAAAGGGCCATATATATAGATAATTGAACAAGATATAAGATTTCACCAATATCCAAATGATATGAGACATGTACAAAGAATATGGTTTGATGGTATTCACACTAATCAAATTGAGTGTGGCGCACTATATGGCGAAACGTATGTTACCCGAATCGCATTGACACACAGTGCGGCAAAACGTATGGAAAGAGTTAATGTAATAAATCATTTTAAAGAAAAAAATCTGAGTACAAATGTTTGCGGTGATAAAAATAGCATGATACACATTACACGTAGACCAATATTTTCTATTATAAATATTTGGCTGTTAAACTTGTGAATGCAGGTGGTTGGTGGTGGTACAGATGGTACTTACATCAATTTCAGGACTAGTGGTTTCTTCAAGGCGGTGTCTTCAATAATTGCTATATTACCTTGGGTTTATACTTTTTTTCAAAGTTGAGTAAGGTAGAATTTTAGCAAAGATTGAGAAACTCTGCCAAAATAACGACATATGACAAAGTACACCAAAATCCATGTGTGATATCTGATGGCACTCCAGGGCATTAGAATTAAGACAATCATGAAAATATATGAGTACTAACATACTTTTACCAAAATTGCACAACTTTTAAAAATAAAGAGACATTAGAATGTAAAATCCTCCATTACCTTTTTACAATTGCCACAATGAGGTTACCTAGAGTCTTACGTAATTTGACCACTCTTGCATGCCTAGATCAGCTACACCTTTCCAATCACTCAGTCTCAGTTCTCGAAAGCTTGTCGAAGGAAGAATTTTTAAATTGTTTAATAACATGACATAAAGAGAATAATTAAAATTACAAAGAAAACAAGTTTTAAACAGATAAACTGAATATTTGAATATTTACTGAATATTTATTTATTGTAAAGAATATTATTTATTAACTGAATATTTATTTATTTTATGCTCCATGTGAATGCAAATCTATAACAGGTGAAATATACCAGATGGCCTATTAAAATCAATATTCATAGCTTTACCAAAGAAATGGGAAACCGCGATAGCTGGGTGGTTAGTGAACTGGACTACAAAGGACAAGAGATAGGGTTCGATCCCTACAACATCAAAGCAAGAGACAGAGCAGAAAGGTGCTCCATGGTAGCCAACTTTGGATATGGAGACAGCACTTAATGAATGACATAAATGAAAATGTCAAATAAAATCTATACTTAGCTCTCTAAAGAAACAATTTTAAACTGATAAGATGTGAAATTCTATCTGCACTGCAACATTTTTATAAAATGTATTGTTTCCAATGTAAAGCAAGTTTTTTTTTTTTTTTTGCTTTCCAAAAAAAAAGTTTCCACAGTCTGGTGTCACATGCTTCCTTGTATTAGTTATCAAAATGGTGGATGCACTGAATACGTGTCAGAAGCTATAAGCTGTGATTGAAATTCTCACAGTGGAAAGTTTTGAACCTAAAGCAAATCACAATTCTCCTTGGAATTTGCTTGAAGAGGAAGTTTTCAATCTCAAGTTTTGGCAGTCTTGACACAGAGAGGTTGTTAGTTCAAATCTGAATGTACAAGTTGGGGTTTTTATTTGTGATTTCTCTCTGTGGCAACCACCCCTGGTCAAATAGAGAGCCATTGCTTGAAACATCAATTACACATCAACAGAAGAAATATGAGTACCTGTGAAGATGGAGTTATCTGCCTGATTGGTGAGGGGCCACTGTGCACATGGCTGCCAGGGTAAAATGAATTAACATGCAAAATTCAGTTCCTATTCCTAGGCTATAGGGACTTCGCCTTAGGTGAAAGCTGCAAACGTGGAAAAAAAATGTCTATACTGTACATTTTTGGTTAACTCTTTCCGTACGGAAGCTTTTTATCAACGCAACAGAAGAGATTTCAGAGACAAATTGTTCATGGTTTTAAGAATCTATCTATATATTTATATTCATCTAACATATAACATATTATATATGGATCTTTATATAATTGAACAAGATATAAGATACATGTAAAAAGAATATGGTTTGATGGCGCTCACATTAATCAAATTGAGCATAGTGCACTACACGGCAAAATGTACGTTGCCAGAATCGCATTGGTGCACAGTGCGGCAAAACGTATGGAAAGAGTTAATGTAATAAATAATTTTAAAGAAAAATTTCTGAGTACAAATGTTTGTGGTGATAAAAATAGCATGATACACATTACACATAGACCAATATTTTTTATTACAAAAACTTGGCTGTTAAACTTGTAAATGTAGGTGGTTGGTGAGCTGGTACAATATGGTACATATTCTCATCAATTTCAGGACTAGTGGTTTCTTCAAGGCGGTGTCTTTTCAATAATTGCTATATTACCTTGGGTTTATACTTTTCTTCAAAGTTGAGTAAGGTAGATCTTTAGTGAAGATTGAGAAGCTCGGCCAAAATAAGGACATGTGACAAAGTACACCAAAAACCCTGTGTGCCATCTGATGGCACTCCAGGGCATTAGAATTAAGACAGTCATGAAATTATATGAGTAATAACATACTTTTCCCAAAACTGCACATCTTTTAAAAATAAAGAGACATTAGAATGTAAAATCCTCCATTACCTTTTACAATTGCCACAATGAGGTTACGTAGAGTCTTACATAATTTGACCACTCTTGCATGCCTAGATCAGCTACACTTTTGCAATCACTCAGTCTCAGTTCTCGTAAGCTGTAAGCTTGTTGAAGGAAGAATTTTTAAATTGTTTAATGACATGACATAAAGAGAATAATTAAAATTACAAAGAAAACAAGTTTTAAACAGTTAAACTGAATATTTGAATATTTACTGAATATTTATTTATTGTATAGAACATTATTTATTAACTGAATATTTATTTCTTTTATGCTCCACGTGAATCCAAATCTATAAAAGGTGAAATATACCAGATGGCCTATTAAAATCAATATTCATAGCTTTACGAAAGAAATGGGAAACCACGATAGCTCGATGATTAGTGAACTGGACTACAAAGGACAAGAGATAGGGTTCGATCCCTACAACATCAAAACAAGAGACAGAGCAGAAAGGTGCTCCATGGTAGCCAACTTTGGATATGGAGACAACACTTAATGAATGACATAAATAAAAATTATACTTAGCTCTCTAAAGAAACCATTTTAAACTGATAAGCTGTGAAATTCTATCTGCACTGCAACATTTTTATAAAATGTATTGTTTCCAATGTAAAGAAAGATTTTTTTTTTTGCTCTTCGAAAAAATTTTTTCCACAGTCTAGTGTCACATGCTTCCTTGTATTAGTTATCAAAATGGTGGATGCACTGAATACAGAAGCTATAAGCTGTGATTGAAATTCTCACAGTGGAAAGTTTTGAGCTTAAGGCAATTCATAATTTTCTGTGGAATTTGCTTGAAGTGGAAGTTTTCAATCTCAAGTTATGGCAGTCTTGACACAGAGAGGTTGTTAGATCAAATTAAACTATGCAAGTTAGGATTTTTATTTGTGATTTCTCTCTGTGGCAACCACCCCTAGAGCTCAACATTGAGGCCTGGCTTGAAACATCAATTACACATCAACAGAAGAAATATGAATACCTCTGAAGATGGAGTTATCTGCCTGATTGGCGAGGTGCCCCTGTGCACATGGCTGCCAGGGTAAAATGAATTAACATGCAAAATTCAGTTCCTAGGCTGTAAGGACTTTGCCTTAGGTGAAGGCTGCAAACGCGGAAAAAAAAATATGTCTATTTTATTGACGCAACAGAAGAGATTTCAGAGACAAATTGTTCATGGCTTTAAGAATCAATCTATATATTTATATTCATCTAACATATAACATATTATATTTGATTCTTTAGATAATTGAACAAGTTATAAGATTTCACCAATATCCAGATGATATAAGACATGTAAAAAGAATATGGTTTGTTGGCGTTCACACTAATCAAATTGCGCATAGCGCACTATTCGGCGAAACGTACGTTGCCCGAATCGCATTGGCGCACAGTGCGGCGAAACGTATGGAAAGAGTTAATGTAATAAATAATTTTAAAGAAAAAAATCTGAGTACAAATATTTGCGGTGTCCCACAAGACAACAACAATTACAGATATGTTCAATTTATGAAGCAAAAGTGACTTACGCTTTTAATCTTGGATGGCAATCACGGTCTAATATAACCTGAAAGACTTGATCTGAGGCTAAACGGTTCATGTCTGGCCAAGAAGTGAGCAAAACCTGCACTACAGCAACAGCAACATTACACAAAATTTGCTGGGAAATGCTATCAGAGACAGAGATACAGACAGACAGACATACACACATACATATTACTAATATTTGTAATAAATTAATGTGTAAAATAACAAAATTAATAGAGTCACTAATCTGACACTCTTTAGAGTGAAATATAGCATAAATTTGTGAGAAATCATGGTAGCTTTAACATCTCATCAACCAATTTTGAATTCCCTTATATGATTTCTAGAAATTAAAAGAGCATTAATGACTAAAAAACTATCTTTACGTCGCATAGTACCATTGCTGGTGTATGACGGGGGGCAGCGATAGGACCAGAGAAATAAAGGCCGCTTGGTCAAGCAGTCACCACGACGTGTGAGACTCAGGATTTTTATTTCACCCCCGATAGAGAAAATCCTTTCTGTCTACCGCAGGCTTCGAACACCGAACGTCGGCTTTTCAGCCAGCGGAACAGTGGTTTTAGCCGCACGGCCACGCGCTCCTCAAGAGCATTAATGATGAGTGAAATCATTACTGAAGAGAGTTTTTTAAAAGTACTATGCCGCTCTTCAACAAAGCTGGTGTTTAATTTTTTGGCAATTTCGGGATACTTTTTAAAATAAAATACCTCCTGAACAATTTCCATAAATTATCTGTTTAATTTATTTTTTTTAATTAACTTTTCACATTGGCATAATTATATATATATATATATATATATATATATATATATATATATATATATATATATATATATATATATATATATATATATATATATATATATATTCCTCTTTCAAATTCATCCTTTTCTATTTATTTGCTTCTCACAACTGCTGTAAATCTACCAACTAAAGTTAACATTGTTCCCAAGTAATTGAACCCTTTCATCTTTAAAACTGTCAATTTAATGTAATAGATGACAGGTTGTTAATTTCACACATATAGGGTAAAGTTTAAAACTTAAATTTAGCAGTTTGTTTATATCCTGTTTTAGTTTCTCCAGCTCCCAGAACATGGAACACCTTTCTTCATTTTTATGTTATATTTAATTTTTAATAATGCTGTCCTTAATCAATCCACTGTGTGATTGCCAAACCAAATATGATTGTGAGAAAACAAAGTTTAGAATTAATAATATAATTAACATACTGTCAGTTTTTAATCCAACAAACAAGGAGAGCAGTTTGTTTTATTGTCTTATACTAAAATAATTATCTTCCTTTTTTTTTAAAAAAAAAGTTTCTCTTTTATACTCTAACTATAACTTAATAATAATGTCTATACGATAGAGCTTCTAATCCATTTTTATCCAGAACTGTATTAATTGTGACTGCAAAAATAATGTATTTGTGAGAGCGCTTTTAATATTACTTATTTAATTTAATTTATTTAATTTTAACATAACAATTGGTAGCTTAAGGTAATTCTTATTACTATTTGTAATATTGGAATGACAAATATATAATTTTTATCTGTGGCGAACTTACATAGCTCTTTTTGAAGTTAGAATCATGACAAATCATCATCATCAAGTACCAGGCCTGCTGGCTAGGTGATCATGTTTCTCCACAACTTTTGATCTTGAGTTATTTCTGTTGTTGACCTTCAGCCAAGCCATTCTCTTAAGCTGTCTGGTATCTTTTCTCTTTGATTCCCTCTATCTCTTCGTCCTTCATGGCAAATAGACATTGAATAATAATGAATGAATATTAATTCATTTTCAATATAAAGATTGAAGTAGCTTGAACTGTACAATATTATTTATAAAATGCATCTAATCACTATTTGAGGATATTCTAAGGTATTCTGTTTGAGAACCTGAAATAATATGGTCTCCATGTTCATGAAAATATTATTTGACTTTGACTATCAACTCTGCATTTTGTGAGGATAAGATGAAAATAAAATATATTGTTTACATACGATTCATTTTAATAACAATCGTGGAAATCTTGTTGAATTTTACGCATACTGGATTATTTTTAATTGCTATCATTTAAAAACAAATTAATTTCCTATAATTTGCACAAAACGTAGAAGCACATGTATTTATTGAATTAATTTTAATCTATATTCATTGCTAAACACATCTAATGATAGCAAGAAATTTATATAATTAACTAATTGAATATAAATTTAATTTAATTAAATTAAGTATTTATTATTTGTCATTTTACTCTAAAAATTTAGATAGAAGTAACTCAAACTGTGACATCATTGTTTAAAGGACTCATCAGAATCACTAATTGAGAATATTCTAAGTTATTTTGTTAGAGAACCTGAAATGATATGGCCTCTATATTTCTGAAAATATTATTTCATTTTGACCACCTACCTTGCATTTTGTGGGGATAAGAACAAAATGAATATCTTGTTTATTTACACAGTGCAATCTTGAAATCAATCGAGAAGTTCTAATAATTGTATGCATACTGGATAATTTAAAAATCCTACCATTTAATAACAAATTTAATTTAATATAATTTGCACAAAACATATAAGCACATTTATTTATTTTTTATACATTTATGTATT
Organism: Megaustenia siamemsis; assembly: GCA_032433765.1. Lineage (NCBI taxonomy): Eukaryota > Metazoa > Mollusca > Gastropoda > Stylommatophora > Ariophantidae > Megaustenia > Megaustenia siamemsis. The sequence goes on along the minus strand of JAVIAB010000099.1, from coordinate 6,853,283 downwards.
GTATTAATTTGTCTATATGCATTGCTAAACATGTCTAATGATTAATATATTTTTTAATAGTCCGCCATTTTGAGACCTATTGATTTGAGTACTAATTGAATTCTATGCATACTTGATAATTTTTAATTGATACTATTTAAAAACAAATTTATTTCATATAATTTGCACAAAACTTAGAAGCACATTTATAATTTAAATCTATATGCATTGCTGAACATGTCTAATGATTAATGCTTTAGAGAATATTATTAACAGTCTAAAAGTTAAAATGAATTACCCCTAGGAACAATAACTTGTACTTTACGAAAAATTACATTTTGTAGTGGCTTCCCTCAATAAACCAGGGAAATAATGCTTTAAAAATTTCATATAAAAGTACTATTTTTAGTTGCATCATAAATTAAAAGCACATACACTTTGATTGATAAGATTTAATTTTAGTGCATTGTGAGACACATTGCCTAATATGTTTTTGTATATTTAAACATAAACATTTTTAAGAAAATATTTTTTTTTCAAATTATATGCAAAATTTTGGTACTCTTAAAAAATTACAATAGCAAGAGATTTATATAATTAACTATTTTGTATGTAGTTTTCAGTGGCCGGGTTTATGAAATTCTAGTGAATATTTATAAACCAACTGCCCAATTTTCTCTTTGGCTAAGACGCAAGGCTTATAAACCTTGTCCTAGGTGCAAAGCCGTGTTGTCTGCTCTAGCAACACAGACTGTGTCACGTCGGCTACGTGACACAGTAGTCTTTGGGTACTGCTTTGCTACCTCCCATTATGTCAAAGTTTGAACAGAAAATTGGGGGGGTGGAAGATGCGTGGTCGGACTAGGGTAACACCCGATGTTCTTAGTGTCGAGATTGCAATCGGCACGTCTGTGTGCTGTTGAATCTGGGCTAGTTTCCACTAGCTAGGCAGCTCTAGCCTAGGGCATCAGTCCTAGTGAGGTGGGGATCCTGGGGACAGCAGCCCTTCCATTTACACAAATGACATGAATGGTTATCCCCTTAACTTCTGTTCCCTACATTTACCGTGGAGTATGAAAATACACGAGAATGTGCCCCTGTATGGCGTAGGCACAGGTAAACTACTCCTCGCCAGTGTTGTAAATCCTCAGACCTGTTTGATGTCATATATTCTTATTAGAATTATTGGTGTCTTATTCTTTATAATCTATTTCTGAAGCATTAAGTAAAGCAAGCCTGAGTAGGCAGACGCACACATGCGAGAGTGTCCAGTAGAGACGTGAATTCTGTGATATGGTGTGTGACTGGCCGAGCGAGATGTGTGATCACTGGCCGCTGTGAATAATTGTGACATCTGCTCTTATTAGAAATAGTGGTATCCTGTTCTTTATAATCTATTTCTGAAGTATTACTTTTATATTTGAAGTGTTGTTTATTTTATATTTATTATTTAAATGCAGAGCCAGTCTAAACATACGGATGTGAATAATGGACAACAGGAAAGAAAATTACTGAATGCTAAAAATTTGGTTTTTACATAAGAATTCATAAATATAATATACTAAGTAATTCATACTTAATAATCCTTGGAAAATGAAAGAACACACGCGATGTTTAGGTTTCTTAAGCCAGAAGTAGGTTACACTCACACGATCACGTGATTGCACACTGTCTCTCCAGACACAACGTTTTACGTTCGACGATCTCACAATGTACCCTAGTTAACCTGGATTTGTCGTACGCTAATTGACAATTGATGATTTCAATCTTAAACGTGCTCTGTTGTCTTGCAATATTCGGGAGTTTCTCGTGACATGACGAGCTGAAGTTACTTGAATTCTTTAGTTGTGAACTTATTGTTGACATCAATTTGACTTGTCACGACAACGTGAGCATTCTTTGTTTTGAGCTTTCAAAATAACTTGCTATTTTGAGTTCGTGATCAGTTCATCATCATCATCATCGGGTGCCATCTCCGCAACGAAAGTTGGCTATCATGAAGCGCCATTCTGCAATGTCTCTTGCTTTGATGGTGCAGGTTCTCATAGGCTGGTTTGTCCATCTTTTAATGTTACTCGTCCATGTAAGTCTTGGTCTGCCCCTGCCTCTTTTACCTTGTATTTTCTCCTTTAGGATTACTTTTAGTAGGCTGTTGTCTTTTAACATGGCCGGAAAATCGCACTTCTTGTCTTGTTTGAATTGTGCTTAGTATTTTTCTTTTCATTTTTAGTTGTTTTAAGTCTTCATAATTTGTTTTCTTTTCCTTCCATCCAATTCTACCTATTCTTCTAAAAAAACCACATTTCAAGGGCTTTAATTCTCTGTTCTGTTCTCTTGTCTAATGTCTATGTTTCTGCACCATATAGGAATGTTGAGAAGACATAACATTTTGCTATTCTTAGTTTTAGACCTGGTGTTATTTGTTTTGATGTTAGTATGTTCTTCATGGCATTAAAATAACTTTTTGCCATTCCGATTCATTTGTTTTTTTTTTCAGTTTTACATTTTCCATCACTGGTTATAGTATGTCCTAGGTAGTTGTAGTTCTGAACTGTCTCCAACTCTATTCCTTCAATTTTGATATCCACTTGTGGGTTTTGAGTATTTTCTTTGTTTATGATCATAGTTTTAGTCTTTTTGATATTCATATCTAGTCCATATTTTTTGCTTGTCATGTTTATTTCATTAATTAATTGTTGTAGATCTTTAGGATTTTCTGCTAGTTGTACAGTATCATCAGCATATCTTAGGTTATTGATTATCGTTCCATTAATTTGTAGGCCTGGCATCTCTGTGATGTTTTTAATGATTTGCTCAGTGTATAGATTGTATAGATTGAACAAGCTTGGTGACAGGATGCATCCCTGACTTACTTCGCTTGTTATATCAATTGGTGTAGAGTTCTCTCTGTTATATTTTATTATTGCTGTTTGCCCCAGTATAGATTACATATTAGTCGTATGTCCATGTCATCTAGATGTATCTCTTTTAGGCATTTTATAAGTTGTTTGTGGTGTACTCTGTCAAAAGCTTTGGTGTAGTTTATGAAGCAGGCATATATTGGTTCATTCATACGTGCATTATTCTTAAGTCTTGTTTGCTTTCCACATTTTCTATTTCTATACATTTTTGGCTGTGCCAGTCTTCTTTTGCCTTTTTGTACATTTTGCGTATTTCATTATCTATTTTATTGTTTTGGGCAGTGTTCTTCGCTTGTCTCCTTTCTTCCATTTTTTCTAAGGTGTTGTCAGTTATCCATTTTTGTTTTTTGTTCTTTTCTTTTTTTTTGGGTAAGGTGTCGCAGGTTTCTTGTAAGCTTTTCTTTTTGCATTGCCATTTGGTTGTGACTTTTTTCATCAGGATTTTCTCTTCGGTATTGCTCAAATCCTTCTTCTAGCAGCTTCTGATGTGTGTTCTTTATTTGTATTGTATAGGTATCTTTAATATCTTTTTGATTTAAAACTGTTATATCTAGTGGTATTGTTGATGAATTAGACTTTTGCTTGTTTCTCTTTAGTTTGATTTTCATTTTAATCATTACAGGATTGTGATCTGAATTAATATCTGCTCCTGGGTAGGTTTTGGCTTTCTTTACGCTGTTACGGAACCTTTCTTTTATCATTATCTAATCTATTTGATTCCTGTTATCTCCAGGGCTTTTCCATGTGTATAGTTACCTTTTCTCTTGCTCAAAGTAGGTGGTATATATTATTAGCTTGTTTACTTCACATAATTGTATTAATCTTTCCCCTGCCATTTCTTTTTTCCTACACCATGGTTTCCTATAATGGTCTTATATTTACCTTTTCCTACTTTAGCGTTCATGTCACCCATTACAATCAAGATGTCCGAAGATTTCACTTACTTCATAACTTTATTTAGGTCTTTATAGTATGCCTCTATTTGCTCATATGTGTAGTCTTGAGTAAGTGCGTATGTCTGTATTATTGCTATGTCGAATGGTTTTGCTTTCATCATGAGTAGTATAATCCTACCATTGTATGTCCAGTGGGTACTTATATATTTTTGTAGCTCTCTTTTTATTCGTATTCCTACCCCTCTTTGATGTTCTGTTGTGTTTCCTGAGTATATAAATGTATATTTTTCGTCCTCTATGTACCCACTTTCTTTCCATCTTTTCTCTGATATGCCTAAAATATATATGTTTATCCGTTCTGCTTCTTGAATTAGATTTTCCAATTTCCCGTGATATATAACTTGCATATTCCTTGCATTGAACGTGACTTCTTTGCTACTTGATTTACTTCGTGAGTTAGATACAATATCAACCTTTATACTGTTAATATAATTCGTATTTTCTTGATATACTTTGATAACACTGTTTAAATATTTTTTTATAGCTGGCTTGATAAGTAACTACTACGTCGGCGATTTTTGTATTAATTCATTCACTTGTCTCGTTGAGCTTCTATTATGTGTTGTAATGCTGTTATTATTGGTCCCTACTGTCGGACATCTGTAGTGAAATGTATGACGCATTCATGCTCGCAGAGAGCTGTCCTTTGACGAATGATTCAGCGGCGACCCGCACACGCAGTGGGCCTGTGGGGAAGAAAATGTAGATAAAACTCTACTGTGAGTCCATCCGGCCCAGGCGTTTTGTTCTATTGCATGGCTCTCACTGAGGTCGTCAAATCCGCGAGTGTTATCTCAGCGTTCAATGATTGGTTGTCTGTTTCTGTCAATAACTTTGTGTGTTGCATACATTTGTCTTTTACGTCTTCCCGTGTGTCTTCTTGTGTATAGAGCTTCCGGTAGTAATACTCGAAAGCTTTGGCAATCTCTGCTGTGTCCGTTTGTTTATTCTTCTTCTACGATCATTGCTCTTTAAATCTATGACTCCGGACTCTCTTATGATGGTAATCTTCCTCTCTCTTTAGCTAATTTGTCTGCGCGTTCGTTTCCGTGTACATTACTGTGTGATGGTACCCACTGGTTGACCACTTTCTGGAAGTTATTGCACATTTATTGGCTGTGTTCACTATCTGTGCGGTCTCGCCTTACGTCTTCTGACATGTGCTGAGACTGCTATGATGGGGACTACAGCTACCTTTCTTTGTTTGGGAGATGAGTTAGTAATTCGGATGATTCCACTGGCATGGGCGGTTGAGCAATTATGGATTTTAATTCGTTTGCAGTGATACCGGGGCCTTCCATGACCAAAGAACCAAAGTTGCCCCGTATAGTTTCTCTTCCAGGGAGGTGGGTGTGGCCCACATTGTCCTCAGGTCTGTAAAAGTGAGGGCAATCCTGTTGAACATGTTTTGTTGTCATTTTATCCTGTGTACAGTGGCATTGGCTGGTAGTTCCTATTTTGAGTTTAGTGAACATGTGATTTCTCATTCTATTGTGGCCAGTGCGTATGGAAGTATGATGACTTGATCCCTCCTTGATAGTTGGAGGTATCCATCCCTCTCGTTACACTTCGAGTGTTCTTGTTTCCATTTTTCATGATACTTTCCTTTGATGATGGATTTGGCTTCATCGTAGCTCACTAGATGGTTCTCTTGTGGTAATCTTCCTGTCTCTTTAGCTAATTTGTCTGCGCATTTGTTTCCACGTATATTACAGTGTGATGGTACCCACTGGATGACCACTCTCTGGAAGTTATTGCACAGCTGGTAAGGGTTGTTCTCAAGTCGTCTAGCTCACTGTTCCTGAGGATTTTAGAGCTGTTAGGACTGACAGTGCATCAGTCAGTATCACCAATATCTTGTGCGTGCTATTTTTGTGTTGGATAGCCAGTTTTGCAGCGTCTTTGAGGGCTTCAGTTTCTGCGTTAAAGTTGTTTGAGAATTTCCCAGTAGCTATTGACTTGGTGATCTCATCTTGGTTATTCAGCCTCAAGAACACACCTCCTCCTCCATTTCTGGTTGCGTTTGTAGCAGAGCCATCTATGTATATGTGTGAAGTTTGGGGAAAGCCTAGCGTGTAAATTTACTATTTTTAGTGATTTCATGGTCGAATCCATGAAAAAATGGCTGGGGGTAAAACTCATAAAAGTGATTTTTTTATTCAAAATCTTGCTATGAGGATGTCTAATATGAAGTCTGAAGTAGGCATAGTGTTTAAATTTACTATTATTAGTGATTTCATAGTCGTATCTATAAAAAATGGCCGGGGGTAAATTCATAAAAGTGATTTTTATTCAAAACCTTGCTACGAGGATGTCTAATATGAAGTTTTGGGAGAATCTAGAGGTTAAATTTTTTTTAATAGTTTCATAGGCGTATCCCTAAAAAAATGATCAAGGGTTAAAAATTCATAAAAGTGACTTTTAAGTAAATTTTTGCTACGATGATGTCTAATATGAAGTTTGAGGTAAACAGAGGTTAATTATTATTTTTTTTTTTTACAGTTTCATAGGCGTATTCATAAAAAAAATGTTCAGGAGGTAAAATTCATAAAAGTGATTTTAAGTAAATTTTTGCTACGGTGATGCTTAAGATAAAGGTTGAGGTAAGCCTTGATGTTAACTTTTATCTTTATATTTTGTGAACATCTTTCTTCTGCATACCTAAAGGCCAATATGATTATGGTTATGGAAGGCCCCGGTATCCCTGCAAACAAATTGAAATCCATAATTGCTCAACCGCCTGTGCCAGTAAAATCATCCGAATTGCTATCTCATCTCCCAAAAAAAGAAAGTTATCTGTAGTCCCCATCATAGCAGTCTTATCACACGCCAAAATACATAAGGCGAAACCGCACAGAAAGTTAACAAAACCGTCTCTTCCCTCTCATACGATATCATCAATATCGGAAGTCGGAATATTGAAACACGATTAAAATGGATGAAACGCACAGCTCACGGTGTGTACAGAGCACTTAACTCAGTAGCTTCTGCAACAAGCCGGACTTGGAATATGAGGAAACTGCAACAATGAACATTTTTTCAGACATAGCCTTTAATGGTTCGGCAGCCTATCCACCATACTGACATGAAGTTCACACCCTCATGAAAATGATGATCGTCATATTTTTTTTTTATGTATAGCGCTTGAAAATGTTAGGACATCGTTTTTGTCTCTAAATCCGAACATATGAAACACTGTTAGTCATCGGATTATCCCCGTCGCACATAAAATAACAGATCGAAAGATCTCCCTGCAATGTGAATTTGTGAAATTATAAACTAGTTCACATGTCTACCCTCTATCTCACAGTAGCCCTCTTGAAACTAGACAACATCCCTCCTGACTAACAGGAAACTATGGGAGTCACCCCGCTGCTGCAAGGTCATGAACAAAACACCGTCATGTCGTCTTTTACCATTAGCGTACGGCCGGTCTAGGAATATACGATCAGCCATCAACATGATAACGTAGCACACACAACAATCAGGCTAATATTTGTTCGTATTCTCCCACGTTTCCTCGGATAATGATTTTAATTTTATTCTTAAGAACGCAAAATTGTCTCTTCATCAGATCTAAAATTTATATTCCTTAGTTCTATATTTGTCGTTAAATGAGCTAAATTGTCTATACTTTCTATCCACTCTCTAAATAGCGATGGTTCTCCTTTGAACGTGGCAATACTATTGCTAATATTTTGATAGTTCATTGCTAGCCTCAACTCACCAACCGTTTCAGTTACTAGTCTCATCGCTTCATTGCTAACCTCAATTAACCAACCGTTTCAGTTGCTAGTCTCATCTCTTCATTACTAGCCTCAACTCACCAACCATTTCAGTTACTAGTCTCATCGCTTCATTGCTAACCTCAATTAACCAACCGTTTCAGTTGCTAGTCTCATCTCTTCATTGCTAGCCTCAATTCACCTACCGTTTCAGTTACTAGTCTGATCGCTTCATTGCTAGCCTCAACTCACCAACCGTTTCAGTTACTAGTCTCATCGCTTCATTGCTAGCCTCAACTCACCAACCGTTTCAGTTACTTGTCGCATCGCTTCATTGCTACATTCAACTCACCTACCGTTTCAGTTACTAGTCTCATCTCTTCATTGCTAGCCTCAACTCACCAACCGTTTCAGTTACTATTCGCATCGCTTCATTGCTACACTCAACTCACCTACCGTTTCAGTTGCTAGTCTCATCGCTTCATTGCTAGCCTCAACTCACCAACTGTTTCAGTTAGTCTCATCGCTTCATTGCTAGCATCAACTCACCAACTTTTTCAGTTAGTCTCATCGCTTCATTGCTAGCCTCAACTCACCAACCGTTTCAGTTACTAGTCTCATCGCTTTATTGCTAGCCTCAACTCACCAACCGTTTCAGTTACTACTCTCATCGCTTCATTGCTAGCCTCAACTCACCAACAGTTTCAGTTACTAGTCTCATCTCTTCATTGCTAGCCTCAATTCACCAACCGTTTCAGTTACTAGTCTCATTGCTTCATTGCTAGCCTCATCTCTTCATTGCTAGCCTCAACTCACCAACCGTTTCAGTTACTATTCGCATCGCTTCATTGCTACACTCAACTTACCTACCGTTTCAGTTGCTAGTCTCATCGCTTCATTGCTAGCCTCAACTCACCAACTGTTTCAGTTAGTCTCATCGCTTCATTGCTAGCCTCAACTCACCAACTGTTTCAGTTAGTCTCATCGCTTCATTGCTAGCCTCAACTCACCAACCGTTTCAGTTACTAGTCTCATCGCTTCATTGCTAGCCTCAACTCACCAACCGTTTCAGTTACTACTCTCATCGCTTCATTGCTAGCCTCAACTCACCAATAGTTTCAGTTACTAGTCTCATCTCTTCATTGCTAGCCTCAATTCACCAACCGTTTCAGTTACTAGTCTCATTGCTTCATTGCTAGCCTCAACTCATCAACAGTTTCAGTTACTAGTCTCATCGCTTCATTGCTAGCCTCAACTCACCAACAGTTTCAGTTACTAGTATCATCGCTTCATTGCTAGCCTCAACTCACCAACAGTTTCAGTTACTTGTCTCATCTCTTCATTGCTAGCCTCAACTCACCAACCGTTTCAGTTACTAGTCTCATCGCTTCATTGCTAGCCTCAACTCACCAACAGTTTCAGTTACTAGTCTCATCGCTTTATTGCTAGCCTCAACTCACCAACAGTTTCAGTTACTAGTCTCATCGCTTCATTGCTAGCCTCAACTCACCAACAGTTTCAGTTACTAGTCTCATCGCTTCATTGCTAGCCTCAACTCACCAACAGTTTCAGTTACTAGTCTCATCGCTTCATTGCTAGCCTCAACTCACCAACAGTTTCAGTTACTAGTCTCATCGCTTCATTGCTAGCCTCAACTCACCAACGTTTCAGTTACTAGTCTCATCGCTTCATTGCTAGCCTCAACTCACCAACCGTTTCAGTTACTAGTCTCATCGCTTTATTGCTAGCCTCAACTCACCAACAGTTTCAGTTACTAGTCTCAATAATTGCTATATTACCTTGGGTTTATACTTTTCTTCAAAGTTGAGTAAGGTAGATCTTTAGTGAAGATTGAGAAGCTCGGCTAGAATAAGGACATATGACAAAGTACACCAAAAACCCTGTGTGCCATCTGATGGCACTCCAGGGCATTAGAATTAAGACATTCATGAAATTATGAGTACTAAAATACTTTTACCAAAACTGCACAACTTTTAAAAATAAAAAGACATTAGAATGTAAAATCCTCCATTACCTTTTTACAATTGCCACAATGAGGTTATGTAGAGTCTTACGTAATTTGACCACTCTTGCATGCCTAGATCAGCTACACTTTTGCAATCACTCAGTCTCAGTTCTCGTAAGCTGTAAGCTTGTCGAAGGAAGAATTTTTAAATTGTTTAATGACATGACATAAAGAGAATAATTAAAATTACAAAGAAAACAAGTTTTAAACAGTTAAACTGAATATTTGAATATTTACTGAATATTTATTTATTGTATAGAACATTATTTATTAACTGAATATTTATTTATTTTATATGCTCCACGTGAATCCAAATCTATAACAGGTGAAATATACCAGATGGCCTATTAAAATCAATATTCATAGCTTTACCAAAGAAATGGGAAGACACGATAGCTCGATGATTAGTGAACTGGACTACAAAGGACAAGAGGTAGGGTTCGATCTCTACAACATCAAAACAAGAGCCAGAGCAGAAAGGTGCTCCATGGTAGCCAACTTTGGATATGGAGACAGCACTTAATGAATGACATAAATAAAAATTATACTTAGCTTTAAACTCATTGGCCAGTGTTGTCAAGTCGTCATCAGCTAAATCGCCTATGTCATCATACCGAACACCATCTGGACCAGGAGCAGTGTTGTGTGACCTTTTAAGTGTCGTGCGAATGGTATCGGTTGTGATTGTGAGATCTTCTTCCAGCCCTACATCCTTACACAAATTTGACAAAGATCCCCGTATCCTCATTCTTACAGCCTCATTTCTTTGGTCCGTCTGCTCAATGTAGCGGGCAAGCAGGGCCTTCCCTTTGCTCTCATCAGATTTGTGCCATATCTGGCCTGTGCTCTGAAAGTCTGGTATACCTCTGTGTCGTGGTGTGCCATTCATGCACTGATGAAGGCGCCAGAATGTGGCGAGCGATTTTTCTGAGCACACTTTTTTTACAGAAGTCATCCCATTTGGCATCCTTAGCCTGCTTAGGGCATAGTTTAAAGTGCATCCTTTTTTGGTCGACCTCTACTTTCAGACGCTTCAAGAGCTCAGGTTGTGTTCTTCCATTCTTTCTGGCTTTCTGCCATGTCTTGACCGTTTGTCTCTTGCTCCGCCAAGCTTCCTCGACATCTACATTCCACCAGGGTGGCTGCGTCCATCTCTCCTGCCTCCTACGAGGGGCTCTCTATTTCCTATGTCTGATTTTGCTAATGACGTCCTGGTCTGTTTTCTCGTAGTTGAATGTGTGGAGCTTTCTTCTCTGGCTTTTATTTCTGCTTTTCTCAATTAGGAGGACACATGGATAGTGATCACTTCCGTGGAACCCCAGTGAATGCCAGTATTCGGAGTGGCCAGATTAAGGAGGAGTGACCACACAGCTACTTACTACTGCTACCGAAGCCAAACAAGGACCATTCTCAGATCAGTGCCTACAGAATCATCACAATGCAGAACACTGCGGGCAAGCTGCTGGAGAAAATAGTTGCCCGTGTCCTCACCTGTCGCCTTGAACAGAAACGCGTATTCCCTTCCACACTCGGAGGTTATAGATATAACAAAGAGACATGGCTCAATGCGGCAGTATTTGCCTGTGATGTCTTCGAAGGCTTCCACAGACGAGAGGAGACATGTGCTGTTGCTATAGATCTGGAGGATGCATACAACAGGGTACCATTTGAATATCTCATGCATATGCTTCTCAAACTGGCGGTGAACCCCTTCCTCATTAGATGGATCGCAGCGGCACTGTTTCTGAGGAAGGTGATACTCAGATGTGAAAGTTGGTCTTCCGAGCCAACATCCATTTGTCCTGGACTGCCACAAGGCTCACCATTGTCACCAGTTCTATTTAACGTGTACACAATAACGATCACGCCCCAACAGCTGGATGGGAGGGGAAGAACTATGACATTTGCTGATGATATTCTGGTATATCGACAGGGAAGAGACAGACGGGGAATCGCCTCCACAATGCAAGACGAACTCGATCGCATTTCTTCCTGGTGTGGGGTTTCAGGTGCCTTGGTTAATCCTAATAAAGCATCAGTTTCATGGTTTTCCCTTAACAATCATATCGTTAATACGACCACACCGGTAGTACGAATGGGAGCTGATGAGGTGACCAGGGACAAGTTGATGACATACCTCGGAGTTAAGTTTGATCGCAGCCTGTGTTTTCGGGACCACGTCGACCATGTGATAACAAAATCCTGCAAAGGATTAGCCGCCTTGAAGGTCATGTCAGCTGCCAACATCGAACAGAGGCTACTTATTCTTCTGTTCCAGGGATTAGTCCTCGCACCAATCGAGTATGCCATGGCCATTCTTACTGTCAGTACGACTCAAATTGATAGGCTGGAGAAAATACAAAATGAAGCCATGCGCATTATCCTAGGATGTACGAGGGACACTCCCTGTGTAGCAATGAGGTATCTTCTTGACTTTCCAACCATGGATGACAGAATCAAGATCTGGAGAGCACGAGCATACCTGAAGATTAGTACAGATACAGAGCATCCATTGCACCACGTGCTCAACACAGAGAAAGGTACCAGGCTAAAAAGAGGCAAATCATGGGTGGGCCGGGCAGAAGATGGCATCAAACAGGTCTGTGGGCTTACCAATATCAGCGTTGGTGAGGAGTGGATACCGGTGCCTACGTCATGCAAGGGAACTTTCTCATGTATTGTCACACTCGACAGGAAAAGTAGGGAACAGAACCCGGTCGTGGTTAATGCTGAGGTCAACGGTCTCATCTGCGATAATACCGATGAGAAAGATGCAGTCATCTATACAGACGGATCTGTAAGACGACACGAAAGAAGTGATGAGCATTTACAGCACGCTCAGCAGGCAGAATAGCAAGGAAGACAGTGGTGCATACGCCATGACCACGAGTAGCATGACAATGGAGGTGATGGCAGTGACCAAGGCATTCAAATGGTTAGAGTCACAAGACTACATCCACGCATGTATACTGAGTGATTCGATGAGCATGATAAAAAAAGTGGAGGCGGGCTTTGTACGCATGCAATGGGTAGAGTCGTTGCAGAAATCCAAAATACGTAAGGTCACCTTTGTCTATGTCACTGGACATGCGGGAGTACGGGGAAATGAGAGAGCGAACAGGTTGGCTAGCTGCGCTGTCGTTGAGGACGGGCAACCGATGGATCGGGCGGACATCATCAATGCCCTTCGAGATGTTGGAAGAGCACAGGACTTCGACAAACACAGATCCACGTCACTTCTTCGGATGATGGAAATGGGAGTTAAGATGGGCACGGCCAGAAATGAGAAACTTGGTGGCCGTGTAAGAAGACTTATCAACCAACATAGAACTGGAGTCGTCAGTCGCTGGACACTGAGGGAATTGCTGAGGAGGGGATCTGAGCACCTATGGTCATGTTCGGATTGCAATGATGATGACCCGCAAATAACTCAATAACTCAAGATACTTAGGTCTCTTAATAAACAATTTTAAACTGATAAGCTGTGAAATTCTATCTGCTCTGCATAATTTTTATAAAATGTATTGTTTCCAATGTAAAGAAAGATTTTTTTTTTGCTCTTGAAAAAAAAATTTTCCAGTCTGGTGTCACATGCTTCCTTGTATTAGTTATCAAAATGGTGGATGCACTGAATACAGAAGCTATAAGCTGTTATTGAAATTCTCACAGTGGAAAGTTTTGAGCTTAAGGCAATTCATAATTTTCTGTGGAATTTGCTTGAAGTGGAAGTTTTCAATCTCAAGTTATGGCAGTCTTGACACAGAGAGGTTGTTAGTTCAAATTAAACTGTGCAAGTTAGGATTTTTATTTGTGATACTGTGAGTCGATCCGGCCTAGGCGTTTTGTTCTATTGCATGGCTCTCACTGAGGTCGTCAAATCCGCGAGTGTTATCTCAGCGTTCAATGATTGGTTGTCTGTTTCTGTCAATAACTTTGTGTGTTGCATACATTTGTCTTTTACGTCTTCCCGTGTGTCTTGTGTAAAGAGCTTCCGGTAGTAATACTCGAAAGCTTTGGCAATCTCTGCTGTGTCCGTTTGTTTCATCTTCTTCTACGAACATTGCTCTTTAAATCTATGACTCCGGACTCTCTTATGATGGTAATCTTCCTCTCTCTTAGCTAATTTGTCTGCGCGTTCGTTTCCGTGTACATTACTGTGTGATGGTACACACTGGTTGACCACTCTCTGGAAGTTATTGCACATTTATTGGCTGTGTTCACTATCTGTGCGGTCTCGCCTTACGTTTTTTGACATGTGCTGAGACTGCTATGATGGGAACTACAGCTACCTTTCTTTGTTTGGGAGATGAGTTAGTAATTCGGATGATTCCACTGGCATGGGCGGTTGAGCAATTATGGATTTTAATTCGTTTGCAGTGATACCGGGGCCTTCCATGACCAAAGAACCAAAGTTGCCCCGTATAGTTTCTCTTCCAGGGAGGTGGGTGTGGCCCATATTGTCCTCAGGTCTGTAAAAGTGAGGGCAATTCTGTTCAACATGTTTTGTTGTTATTTTATCCTGTGTACAGTGGCATTGGCTGGTAGTTCCTATTTTGAGTTTAGTGAACATGTGATTTCTCATTCTATTGTGGCCAGTGCGTATGGAAGTATGATGACTAGATCCCTCCTTGATAGTTGGAGGTATCCATCCCTCTCGTTACACTTCGCGTGTTCTTGTTTCCATTTTTCATGATACTTTCCTTTGATGATGGATTTGGCTTCATCGTAGCTTACTAGATGGTTCTCTTGTGGTAATCTTCCTGTCTCTTTAGCTAATTTGTCTGCGCCTTTGTTTCCACGTATATTACAGTGTGATGGTACCCACTGGATGACCATTCTCTGGAAGTTATTGCACAGCTGGTAAGGGTTGTTCTCAAGTCGTCTAGCTCACTGTTCCTGAGGATTTTAGAGCTGTTAGGACTGACAGTGCATCAGTCAGTATCACCAATATCTTGTGCGTGCTATTTTTGTGTTGGATAGCCAGTTTTGCAGCGTCTTTGAGGGCTTCAGTTTCTGCGTTAAAGTTGTTTGAGAATTTCCCAGTAGCTATTGACTTGGTGATCTCATCTTGGTTATTCAGCCTCAAGAACACACCTCCTCCTCCATTTCTAGTTGCGTTTGTAGCAGAGCCATCTGTGTATATGTGTGAAGTTAATGGTTGGGGGTAAAACTCATAAAAGTGATTTTTTATTCAAAGTCTTGCTATGAGGATTTCTAATATGAAGTTTTGGGAGAATCTAGAGGTTAAATTTTTTTTTAATAGTTTCATAGGCGTATCCCTAAAAAAAATGATCAAGGGTTAAAAATTCATAAAAGTGACTTTTAAGTAAATTTTTGCTACGATGATGTCTAATAAGAAGATCTATATATATATCTCTGATATGAAGAGATCGATCACTTCATCTATCTTGGAAGTCACATTGATCGAGAAGGGGATACGAGCAAAGAAATTAGAATCAGACTGGCTAAAGCAGCAATGTCTTTCAGAAGCCTTGAAAAGTTGTGGAAATCAAAACTCATTAGCACAAACACAAAACTTAGGCTATTCAAATCAAATGTACTATCAACCCTTACGTATGCGTGTGAAAGCTGGAAAACAACAAGAGATATAGAAACAAAGTTGAACGCATTCGAAAATAAATGTCTAAGGAAAATACTTGGTATAGAATGGAACGAATTCAAAACAAACGAGGAAATTAGAGAAATCGCCAATCAACCACTAATATCTTCAGTAATAAAGAAAAGACGATGGTCATACGTTGGACATGTGATGAGAAGAGATAATAATCGAATAGCAAAGCAAGCCCTCATATGGGAAACAACAGGTAAAAGAAAAGAGGAAGACCCAGGGAGACACTGAGAAGAACATTGATGAGAGAGGCAAGAGCAGCAGGAATCGGCTCCCTCAATGAGATAGAACTGCTTGCACAGAACAGAGACAGATGGCGAGATTTGATAAATATCTTTAAAAGAAAACTGCTAGAACAAAAATTCATATAGGAGAAGGTGTATCTTGGTCTACGCCCTATGGGCCGGTTACGGCTCGAAAGGTCAATAGATAGATAGATGTCTAATATGAAGTTTGAGGTAAACAGAGGTTAATTATTTTTTTTTTTTTACAGTTTCATAGGCGTATTCATAAAAAAAATGTTCAGGAGGTAAAATTCATAAAAGTGATTTTAAGTAAATTTTTGCTACGGTGATGCTTAAGATAAAGGTTGAGGTAAGCCTTGATGTTAACTTTTATCTTTATATTTTGTGAACATCTTTCTTCTGCATACCTAAAGGCCAATATGATTATGGTTATGGAAGGCCCCGGTATCACTGCAAACAAATTAAAATCCATAATTGCTCAACCGCCTGTGCCAGTAAAATCATCCGAATTGCTATCTCATCTCCCAAAAAAAGAAAGTTATCTGTAGTCCCCATCATAGCAGTCTTATCACACGCCAAAATACATAAGGCGAAACCGCACAGAAAGTTAACAAAACCGTCTCTTCCCTCTCATACGATATCATCAATATCGGAAGTCGGAATATTGAAACACGATTAAAATGGATGAAACGCACAGCTCACGGTGTTCATAGAGCACTTAACTCAGTAGCTTCTGCAACAAGCCGGACTTGGAATATGAGGAAACTGCAACAATGAACATTTTTTCAGACATAGCCTTTAATGGTTCGGCAGCCTATCCACCATACTGACATGAAGTTCACACCCTCATGAAAATGATGATCGTCATATTTTTTTTTAATGTATAGCGCTTGAAAATGTTAGGACATATCCGAACATATGAAACACTGTTAGTCATCGGATTATCCCCGTCGCACATAAAATAACAGATCGAAAGATCTCCCTGCAATGTGAATTTGTGAAATTATAAAACTAGTTCACATGTCTACCCTCTATCTTACAGTAGCCCTCTTGAAACTAGACAACATCCCTCCTGACTAACAGGAAACTATGGGAGTCACCCCGCTGCTGCAAGGTCATGAACAAAGCACCGTCATGTCGTCTTTTACCGTTAGCGTACGGCCGGTCTAGGAATATACGATCAGCCATCAACATGATAACGTAGCACACACAACAATCAGGCTAATATTTGTTCGTATTCTCCCACGTTTCCTCGGATAATGATTTTAATTTTCTTCTTAAGAACGCAAAATTGTCTCTTCATCAGATCTAAAATTTATATTCCTTAGTTCTATATTTGTCGTTAAATGAGCTAAATTGTCTATACTTTCTATCCACTCTCTAAATAGCGATGGTTCTCCTTTGAACGTGGCAATACTATTGCTAATATTTTGATAGTTCATTGCTAGCCTCAACTCACCAACCGTTTCAGTTACTAGTCTCATCGCTTCATTGCTAACCTCAATTAACCAACCGTTTCAGTTGCTAGTCTCATCTCTTCATTACTAGCCTCAACTCACCAACCATTTCAGTTACTAGTCTCATCGCTTCATTGCTAACCTCAATTAACCAACCGTTTCAGTTGCTAGTCTCATCTCTTCATTGCTAGCCTCAATTCACCTACCATTTCAGTTACTAGTCTGATCGCTTCATTGCTAGCCTCAACTCACCAACCGTTTCAGTTACTAGTCTCATCGCTTCATTGCTAGCCTCAACTCACCAACCGTTTCAGTTACTTGTCGCATCGCTTCATTGCTACATTCAACTCACCTACCGTTTCAGTTACTAGTCTCATCTCTTCATTGCTAGCCTCAACTCACCAACCGTTTCAGTTACTATTCGCATCGCTTCATTGCTACACTCAACTCACCTACCGTTTCAGTTGCTAGTCTCATCGCTTCATTGCTAGCCTCAACTCACCAACTGTTTCAGTTAGTCTCATCGCTTCATTGCTAGCATCAACTCACCAACTGTTTCAGTTAGTCTCATCGCTTCATTGCTAGCCTCAACTCACCAACCGTTTCAGTTACTAGCCTCAACTCACCAACCGTTTCAGTTACTAGTCTCATCTCTTCATTGCTAGCCTCAACTCACCAACAGTTTCAGTTACTAGTCTCATTGCTTCATTGCTAGCCTCAATTCACCAACCGTTTCAGTTACTAGTCTCATCGCTTCATTGCTAGCCTCAACTTACCAACCGTTTCAGTTACTAGTCTCATCGCTTCATTGCTAGCCTCAACTCACCAACCGTTTCAGTTGCTAGTCTCATCGCTTCATTGCTAGCCTCAACTCACCAACTGTTTCAGTTAGTCTCATCGCTTCATTGCTAGCATCAACTCACCAACTGTTTCAGTTAGTCTCATCGCTTCATTGCTAGCCTCAACTCACCAACCGTTTCAGTTACTAGTCTCATCGCTTCATTGCTAGCCTCAACTCATCAACTATTTCAGTTACTAGTCTCATCGCTTCATTGCTAGCCTCAATTCACCAACCGTTTCAGTTACTAGTATCATCTCTTCATTGCTAGCCTCAACTCACCAACCGTTTCAGTTACTAGTCTCATCGCTTCATTGCTAGCCTCAACTCACCAACAGTTTCAGTTACTAGTCTCATCTCTTCATTGCTAGCCTCAATTCACCAACCGTTTCAGTTACTAGTCTCATTGCTTCATTGCTAGCCTCAACACACCACAGTTTCAGTTACTAGTCTCATCGCTTCATTGCTAGCCTCAACTCACCAACCGTTTCAGTTACTAGTCTCATCGCTTCATTGCTAGCCTCAACTCACCAACAGTTTCAGTTACTAGTCTCATCGCTTTATTGCTAGCCTCAACTCACCAACAGTTTCAGTTACTAGTCTCATCGCTTCATTGCTAGCCTCAACTCACCAACAGTTTCAGTTACTAGTCTCATCGCTTCATTGCTAGCCTCAACTCACCAACCGTTTCAGTTACTAGTCTCATCGCTTCATTGCTAGCCTCAACTCACCAACAGTTTCAGTTACTAGTCTCATCGCTTTATTGCTAGCCTCAACTCACCAACAGTTTCAGTTACTAGTCTCATCGCTTCATTGCTAGCCTCAACTCACCAACAGTTTCAGTTACTAGTCTCATCGCTTCATTGCTAGCCTCAACTCACCAACCGTTTCAGTTACTAGTCTCATCGCTTCATTGCTAGCCTCAACTCACCAACAGTTTCAGTTACTAGTCTCATCGCTTTATTGCTAGCCTCAACTCACCAACAGTTTCAGTTACTAGTCTCATCGCTTCATTGCTAGCCTCAACTCACCAACAGTTTCAGTTACTAGTCTCATCGCTTCATTGCTAGCCTCAACTCACCAACAGTTTCAGTTACTAGTCTCAATAATTGCTATATTACCTTGGGTTTATACTTTTCTTCAAAGTTGAGTAAGGTAGATCTTTAGTGAAGATTGAGAAGCTCGGCTAGAATAAGGACATATGACAAAGTACACCAAAAACCCTGTGTGCCATCTGATGGCACTCCAGGGCATTAGAATTAAGACATTCATGAAATTATGAGTACTAAAATACTTTTACCAAAACTGCACAACTTTTAAAAATAAAAAGACATTAGAATGTAAAATCCTCCATTACCTTTTTACAATTGCCACAATGAGGTTATGTAGAGTCTTACGTAATTTGACCACTCTTGCATGCCTAGATCAGCTACACTTTTGCAATCACTCAGTCTCAGTTCTCGTAAGCTGTAAGCTTGTCGAAGGAAGAATTTTTAAATTGTTTAATGACATGACATAAAGAGAATAATTAAAATTACAAAGAAAACAAGTTTTAAACAGTTAAACTGAATATTTGAATATTTACTGAATATTTATTTATTGTATAGAACATTATTTATTAACTGAATATTTATTTATTTTATATGCTCCACGTGAATCCAAATCTATAACAGGTGAAATATACCAGATGGCCTATTAAAATCAATATTCATAGCTTTACCAAAGAAATGGGAAGACACGATAGCTCGATGATTAGTGAACTGGACTACAAAGGACAAGAGGTAGGGTTCGATCCCTACAACATCAAAACAAGAGCCAGAGCAGAAAGGTGCTCCATGGTAGCCAACTTTGGATATGGAGACAGCACTTAATGAATGACATAAATAAAAATTATACTTAGCTTTAAACTCATTGGCCAGTGTTGTCAAGTCGTCATCAGCTAAATCGCCTATGTCATCATACCGAACACCATCTGGACCAGGAGCAGTGTTGTGTGACCTTTTAAGTGTCGTGCGAATGGTATCGGTTGTGATTGTGAGATCTTCTTCCAGCCCTACATCCTTACACAAATTTGACAAAGATCCCCGTATCCTCATTCTTACAGCTTCATTTCTTTGGTCCGTCTGCTCAATGTAGCGGGCAAGCAGGGCCTTCCCTTTGCTCTCATCAGATTTGTGCCATATCTGGCCTGTGCTCTGAAAGTCTGGTATACCTCTGTGTCGTGGTGTGCCATTCATGCACTGATGAAGGCGCCAGAATGTGGCGAGCGATTTTTCTGAGCACACTTTTTTACAGAAGTCATCCCATTTGGCATCCTTAGCCTGCTTAGGGCATAGTTTAAAGTGCATCCTTTTTTGGTCGACCTCTACTTTCAGACGCTTCAAGAGCTCAGGTTGTGTTCTTCCATTCTTTCTGGCTTTCTGCCATGTCTTGACCGTTTGTCTCTTGCTCCGCCAAGCTTCCTCGACATCTACATTCCACCAGGGTGGCTGCGTCCATCTCTCCTGCCTCCTACGAGGGGCTCTCTATTTCCTATGTCTGATTTTGCTAATGACGTCCTGGTCTGTTTTCTCGTAGTTGAATGTGTGGAGCTTTCTTCTCTGGCTTTTATTTCTGCTTTTCTCAATTAGGAGGACACATGGATAGTGATCACTTCCGTGGAACCCCAGTGAATGCCAGTATTTGGAGTGGCCAGATTAAGGAGGAGTGACCACACAGCTACTTACTACTGCTACCGAAGCCAAACAAGGACCATTCTCAGATCAGTGCCTACAGAATCATCACAATGCAGAACACTGCGGGCAAGCTGCTGGAGAAAATAGTTGCCCGTGTCCTCACCTGTCGCCTTGAACAGAAACGCGTATTCCCTTCCACACTCGGAGGTTATAGATATAACAAAGAGACATGGCTCAATGCGGCAGTATTTGCCTGTGATGTCTTCGAAGGCTTCCACAGACGAGAGGAGACATGTGCTGCTGCTATAGATCTGGAGGATGCATACAACAGGGTACCATTTGAATATCTCATGCATATGCTTCTCAAACTGGCGGTGAACCCCTTCCTCATTAGATGGATCGCAGCGGCACTGTTTCTGAGGAAGGTGATACTCAGATGTGAAAGTTGGTCTTCCGAGCCAACATCCATTTGTCCTGGACTGCCACAAGGCTCACCATTGTCACCAGTTCTATTTAACGTGTACACAATAACGATCACGGCCCAACAGCTGGATGGGAGTGGAAGAACTATGACTTTTGCTGATGATATTCTGGTATATCGACAGGGAAGAGACAGACGGGGAATCGCCTCCACAATGCAAGACGAACTCGATCGCATTTCTTCCTGGTGTGGGGTTTCAGGTGCCTTGGTTAATCCTAATAAAGCATCAGTTTCATGGTTTTCCCTTAACAATCATATCGTTAATACGACCACACCGGTAGTACGAATGGGAGCTGATGAGGTGACCAGGGACAAGTTGATGACATACCTCGGAGTTAAGTTTGATCGCAGCCTGTGTTTTCGGGACCACGTCGACCATGTGATAACAAAATCCCGCAAAGGATTAGCCGCCTTGAAGGTCATGTCAGCTGCCAACATCAAGCAGAGGCTACTTATTCTTCTGTTCCAGGGATTAGTCCTCGCACCAATCGAGTATGCCATGGCCATTCTTACTGTCAGTACGACTCAAATTGATAGGCTGGAGAAAATACAAAATGAAGCCATGCGCATTATCCTAGGATGTACGAGGGACACTCCCTGTGTAGCAATGAGGTATCTTCTTGACTTTCCAACCATGGATGACAGAATCAAGATCTGGAGAGCACGAGCATACCTGAAGATTAGTACAGATACAGAGCATCCATTGCACCACGTGCTCAACACAGAGAAAGGTACCAGGCTAAAAAGAGGCAAATCATGGGTGGGCCGGGCAGAAGATGGCATCAAACAGGTCTGTGGGCTTACCAATATCAGCGTTGGTGAGGAGTGGATACCGGTGCCTACGTAATGCAAGGGAACTTTCTCATGTATTGTCACACTCGACAGGAAAAGTAGGGAACAGAACCCGGTCGTGGTTAATGCTGAGGTCAACGGTCTCATCTGCGATAATACCGATGAGAAAGATGCAGTCATCTATACAGACGGATCTGTAAGACGACACGAAAGAAGTGATGAGCATTTACAGCACGCTCAGCAGGCAGAATAGCCAAGGAAGACAGTGGTGCATACGCCATGACCACGAGTAGCATGACAATGGAGGTGATGGCAGTGACCAAGGCATTCAAATGGTTAGAGTCACAAGACTACATCCACGCATGTATACTGAGTGATTCGATGAGCATGATAAAAAAAGTGGAGGCGGGCTTTGTACGCATGCAATGGGTAGAGTCGTTGCAGAAATCCAATATACGTAAGGTCACCTTTGTCTATGTCACTGGACATGCGGGAGTACGGGGAAATGAGAGAGCGAACAGGTTGGTTAGCTGCGCTGTCGTTGAGGACGGGCAACCAATGGATCGGGCGGACATCATCAATGCCCTCCGAGATGTGGGAAGAGCACAGGACTTCGACAAACACAGATCCACGTCACTTCTTCGGATGATGGAAATGGGAGTTAAGATGGGCACGGCCAGAAATGAGAAACTTGGTGGCCGTGTAAGAAGACTTATCAACCAACATAGAACTGGAGTCGTCAGTCGCTGGACACTGAGGGAATTGCTGAGGAGGGGATCTGAGCACCTATGGTCATGTTCGGAGTGCAATGATGATGACCCGCAAATAACTCAATAACTCAATATACTTAACTCTCTAAATAAACAATTTTAAACTGATAAGCTGTGAAATTCTATCTGCACTGCATAATTTTTATAAAATGTATTGTTTCCAATGTAAAGAAAGATTTTTTTTTTTGCTCTTCGAAAAAAAATTTTCCAGTCTGGTGTCACATGCTTCCTTGTATTAGTTATCAAAATGGTGGATGCACTGAATACAGAAGCTATAAGCTGTTATTGAAATTCTCACAGTGGAAAGTTTTGAGCTTAAGGCAATTCATAATTTTCTGTGGAATTTGCTTGAAGTGGAAGTTTTCAATCTCAAGTTATGGCAGTCTTGACACAGAGAGGTTGTTAGTTCAAATTAAACTGTGCAAGTTAGGATTTTTATTTGTGATACTGTGAGTCGATCCGGCTAGGCGTTTTGTTCTATTGCATGGCTCTCACTGAGGTCGTCAAATCCGCGAGTGTTATCTCAGCGTTCAATGATTGGTTGTCTGTTTCTGTCAATAACTTTGTGTGTTGCATACATTTGTCTTTTACGTCTTCCCGTGTGTCTTGTGTAAAGAGCTTCCGGTAGTAATACTCGAAAGCTTTGGCAATCTCTGCTGTGTCCGTTTGTTTCATCTTCTTCTACGAACATTGCTCTTTAAATCTATGACTCCGGACTCTTATGATGGTAATCTTCCTCTCTTTAGCTAATTTGTCTGCGCGTTCGTTTCCGTGTACATTACTGTGTGATGGTACCCACTGGTTGACCACTCTCTGGAAGTTATTGCACATTTATTGGCTGTGTTCACTATCTGTGCGGTCTCGCCTTACGTTTTTTGACATGTGCTGAGACTGCTATGATGGGAACTACAGCTACCTTTCTTTGTTTGGGAGATGAGTTAGTAATTCGGATGATTCCACTGGCATGGGCGGTTGAGCAATTATGGATTTTAATTCGTTTGCAGTGATACCGGGGCCTTCCATGACCAAAGAACCAAAGTTGCCCCGTATAGTTTCTCTTCCAGGGAGGTGGGTGTGGCCCACATTGTCCTCAGGTCTGTAAAAGTGAGGGCAATTCTGTTCAACATGTTTTGTTGTTATTTTATCCTGTGTACAGTGGCATTGGCTGGTAGTTCCTATTTTGAGTTTAGTGAACATGTGATTTCTCATTCTATTGTGGCCAGTGCGTATGGAAGTATGATGACTTGATCCCTCCTTGATAGTTGGAGGTATCCATCCCTCTCGTTACACTTCGTGTGTTCTTGTTTCCATTTTTCATGATACTTTCCTTTGATGATGGATTTGGCTTCATCGTAGCTTACTAGATGGTTCTCTTGTGGTAATCTTCCTCTCTCTTTAGCTAATTTGTCTGCGCCTTTGTTTCCACGTATATTACAGTGTGATGGTACCCACTGGATGACCACTCTCTGGAAGTTATTGCACAGCTGGTAAGGGTTGTTCTCAAGTCGTCTAGCTCACTGTTCCTGAGGATTTTAGAGCTGTTAGGACTGACAGTGCATCAGTCAGTATCACCAATATCTTGTGCGTGCTATTTTTGTGTTGGATAGCCAGTTTTGCAGCGTCTTTGAGGGCTTCAGTTTCTGCGTTAAAGTTGTTTGAGAATTTCCCAGTAGCTATTGACTTGGTGATCTCATCTTGGTTATTCAGCCTCAAGAACACACCTCCTCCTCCATTTCTAGTTGCGTTTGTAGCAGAGCCATCTGTGTATATGTGTGAAGTTAATGGTTGGGGGTAAAACTCATAAAAGTGATTTTTTATTCAAAGTCTTGCTATGAGGATTTCTAATATGAAGTTTTGGGAGAATCTAGAGGTTAAATTTTTTTTTTAATAGTTTCATAGGCGTATCCTTAAAAAAATGATCAAGGGTTAAAAATTCATAAAAGTGACTTTTAAGTAAATTTTTGCTACGAAGATGTCTAATATGAAGTTTGAGGTAAACATAGAGGTTAATTATTTTTTTTTTTTTTACAGTTTCATAGGCGTATTCATAAAAAAAATGTTCAGGAGGTAAAATTCATAAAAGTGATTTTAAGTAAATTTTTGCTATGGTGATGCTTAAGATAAAGGTTGAGGTAAGCCTTGATGTTAACTTTTATCTTTATATTTTGTGAACATCTTTCTTCTGCATACCTAAAGGCCAATATGATTATTGTTATGGAAGGCCCCGGTATCACTGCAAACAAATTGAAATCCATAATTTCTCAACCGCCTGTGCCAGTAAAATCATCCGAATTGCTATCTCATCTCCCAAAAAAAAAAAGTTATCTGTAGTCCCCATCATAGCAGTCTCAGCACACGCCAAAATACATAAGGCGAAACCGCACAGAAAGTTAACAAAACCGTCTCTTCCCTCTCATACGATATCATCAATATCGGAAGTCGGAATATTGAAACACGATTAAAATGGATGAAACGCACAGCTCACGGTGTTCACAGAGCACTTAACTCAGTAGCTTCTGCAACAAGCCGGACTTGGAATATGAGCAAACTGCAACAATGAACATTTTTCAGACATAGCCTTTAATGGTTCGGCAGCCTATCCACCATACTGACATGAAGTTCACACCCTCATGAAAATGATGATCGTCATATTTTTTTTTTATGTATAGCGCTTGAAAATGTTAGGACATCGTTTTTGTCTCTAAATCCGAACATATGAAACACTGTTAGTCATCGGATTATCCCCGTCGCACATCAAATAACAGATCGAAAGATCTCCCGGCAATGTGAATTTGTGAAATTATAAACTAGTTCACATGTCTACCCTCTATCTCACAGTAGCCCTCTTGAAACTAGGCAACATCCCTCCTGACTAACAGGAAACTATGGGAGTCACACCGCTGCTGCAAAGTCATGAACAAAGCACCGTCATGTCGTCTTTTACGATTAGCGTACGGCCGGTCTAGGAATATACGATCAGCCATCAACATAACATAGCACACACAACAATCAGGCTAATATTTGTTCGTATTCTCCCACGTTTCCTCGGATAATGATTTTAATTTTCTTCTTAAGAACGCAAAATTGTCTCTTCATCAGATCTAAAATTTATATTCATTAGTTCTTTATTTGTCGTTAAATGAGCTAAATTTTCTATACTTTCTATCCACTCTCTAAATAGCGATGGTTCTCCTTTAAACGTGGCAATACTATTGCTAATATTTTGATAGTTCATTGCTAGCCTCAATTAACCAACCGTTTCAGTTACTACTCGCATCGCTTCATTGCTAGACTCAACTTACCTACCGTTTCATTTACTAGTCTCATCGCTTCATTGCTAGCCTCAACTCACCAACCGTTTCAGTTACTAGAATTATCGCTTCATTGCTAGCCTCAATTAACCAACAGTTTCAGTTACTAGTCTCATCGCTTCATTACTAGCCTCAAGTCACCAACCGTTTCAGTTACTAGTCTCATCGCTTCATTACTAGCCTCAAGTCACCAACCGTTTCAGTTACTAGTCCCATCGCTTCATTGCTAGCCTCAACTCACCAACCGTTTCAGTTATTAGTCTCATCGCTTCATTAATAGCCTCAAGTCACCAATCGTTTCAGTTACTAGTCTCATCGATTCATTGCTAGCCTCAACTCACCAACCGTTTCAGTTACTTGTCTCATCGCTTCATTGCTAGCCTCAATTCATCAATCGTTTCAGTTACTAGTCTCATCGCTTCATTGCTAGACTCAACTCACCAACCGTTTCAGTTACTAGTCTCATCGCTTCATTGCTAGCCACAATTCACCAATCGTTTCAGTTACTAGTCTCATCGCTTCATTGCTAGACTCAACTCACCAACCGTTTCAGTTACTAGTCTCATCGCTTCATTGCTAGCCTCAATTCACCATCCGTTTCAGTTTCTAGTCTCATCGCTTCATTGCTAGCCTCAAGTCACCAATCGTTTCAGTTACTAGTCTCATCGATTCATTGCTAGCCTCAACTCTTTAACCGTTTCAGTTACTAGTCTCATCGCTTCATTGCTACACTCAATTCACCAACCGTTTCAGTTACTAGTCTCATCGCTTCATTGCTAGCCTCAAGTCACCAATCGTTTCAGTTACTAGTCTCATCGCTTCATTGCTAGCCTCAAGACACCAATCGTTTCAGTTACTAGTCTCATCGCTTCATTGCTACACTCAATTCACCAACCGTTTCAGTTACTAGTCTCATCGCTTCATTGCTAGCCTCAAGTCACCAATCGTTTCAGTTACTAGTCTCATCGCTTCATTGCTAGCCTCAAGACACCAATCGTTTCAGTTACTAGTCTCATCGATTCATTGCTAGCCTCAACTCACCAATCGTTTCAGTTACTAGTCTCATCACCTCATTGCTAGCCTCAAGTTACCAATCGTTTCAGTTACTAGTCTCATCGCTTCATTGCTAGACACAACTCACCAACCGTTTCAGTTACTAGTCTCATCGCTTCATTGCTAGACTCAACTCACCAACCGTTTCAGTTACTAGTCTCATCGCTTCATTGATAGCCTCAATTCACCAACCGTTTCAGTTACTAGTCTCATCGCTTCATTGCTAGACTCAACTCACCAACCGTTTCAGTTACTAGTCTCATCGCTTCATTGATAGCCTCAATTCACCAACCGTTTCAGTTACTAGTCTCATCGCTTCATTGCTAGACTCAACTCACCAACCGTTTCAGTTACTAGTCTCATCGCTTCATTGCTACACTCAATTCACCAACCGTTTCAGTTACTAGTCTCATCGCTTCATTGATAGCCTCAATTCACCAACCGTTTCAGTTACTAGTCTCATCGCTACATTGATAGCCTCAATTCACCAACCGTTTCAGTTAATTGTCTCATCGCTTCATTGCTAGCCTCAACTCACCAACCGTTTCAGTTACTAGTTTGATCGCTTCATTGCTAGACTCAACTCACCAACCGTTTCAGTTATTAGTCTCATCGCTTCATTGCTAGCCACATCTCACCAACCATTTCAGTTACTAGACTCATCGCTTCATTGATAGCCTCAATTCACCAACCGTTTCAGTTACTAGTCTCATCGCTTCATTGCTAGCCTCAATTCACCAACCGTTTCAGTTACTAGTCTCATCTCTTCATTGCTAGCCTCAATTCACCAACCGTTTCAGTTACTAGTCTCATCGCTTCATTGCTACACTCAATTCACCAACCGTTTCAGTTACTAGTCTCATCGCTTCATTGCTAGCCTCAACTCACCAACCGTTTCAGTTACTAGTCTCATCTCTTCATTGCTAGCCTCAATTCACCAACCGTTTCAGTTACTAGTCTCATCGCTTCATTGCTAGACTCAATTCACCAACCGTTTCAGTTATTAGTCTCATCGCTTCATTGCTACACTCAATTAACCAACCGTTTCAGTTACTAGTCTCATCGCTTCATTGCTACACTCAATTCACCAACCGTTTCAGTTACTAGTCTCATCGCTTCATTGCTAGACTCAATTCACCAACCGTTTCAGTTACTAGTCTCATCGCTTCATTGCTAGCCTCAACTCACCAACCGTTTCAGTTACTAGTCTCATCGCTTCATTGCTAGACTCAATTCACCAACCGTTTCAGTTACTAGTCTCATCGCTTCATTGCTAGACTCAATTCACCAACCGTTTCAGTTACTAGTCTCATCGCTTCATTGCTACACTCAATTCACCAACCGTTTCAGTTACTAGTCTCATCGCTTCATTGCTAGCCTCAACTCACCAACCGTTTCAGTTACTAGAATTATCGCTTCATTGCTAGCCTCAATTAACCAACAGTTTCAGTTACTAGTCTCATCGCTTCATTACTAGCCTCAAGTCACCAACCGTTTCAGTTACTAGTCTCATCGCTTCATTACTAGCCTCAAGTCACCAACCGTTTCAGTTACTAGTCCCATCGCTTCATTGCTAGACTCAACTTACCTACCGTTTCATTTACTAGTCTCATCGCTTCATTGCTAGCCTCAACTCACCAACCGTTTCAGTTACTAGAATTATCGCTTCATTGCTAGCCTCAATTAACCAACAGTTTCAGTTACTAGTCTCATCGCTTCATTACTAGCCTCAAGTCTCCAACCGTTTCAGTTACTAGTCTCATCGCTTCATTACTAGCCTCAAGTCACCAACCGTTTCAGTTACTAGTCCCATCGCTTCATTGCTAGCCTCAACTCACCAACCGTTTCAGTTATTAGTCTCATCGCTTCATTGCTAGCCTCAAGTCACCAATCGTTTCAGTTACTAGTCTCATCGATTCATTGCTAGCCTCAACTCACCAACCGTTTCAGTTACTTGTCTCATCGCTTCATTGCTAGCCTCAATTCATCAATCGTTTCAGTTACTAGTCTCATCGCTTCATTGCTAGACTCAACTCACCAACCGTTTCAGTTACTAGTCTCATCGCTTCATTGCTAGCCACAATTCACCAATCGTTTCAGTTACTAGTCTCATCGCTTCATTGCTAGACTCAACTCACCAACCGTTTCAGTTACTAGTCTCATCGCTTCATTGCTAGCCTCAATTCACCATCCGTTTCAGTTTCTAGTCTCATCGCTTCATTGCTAGCCTCAACTCACCGACCGTTTCAGTTACTAGTCTCATCGCTTCCTTCCTAGCCTCAATTCGCCAACAGTTTCAGTTACTAGTCTCATCGCTTCATTGCTAGCCTCAAGTCACCAATCGTTTCAGTTACTAGTCTCATCGATTCATTGCTAGCCTCAACTCTTTAACCGTTTCAGTTACTAGTCTCATCGCTTCATTGCTACACTCAATTCACCAACCGTTTCAGTTACTAGTCTCATCGCTTCATTGCTAGCCTCAAGTCACCAATCGTTTCAGTTACTAGTCTCATCGCTTCATTGATAGCCTCAAGACACCAATCGTTTCAGTTACTAGTCTCATCGATTCATTGCTAGCCTCAACTCACCAATCGTTTCAGTTACTAGTCTCATCACCTCATTGCTAGCCTCAAGTTACCAATCGTTTCAGTTACTAGTCTCATCGCTTCATTGCTAGACACAACTCACCAACCGTTTCAGTTACTAGTCTCATCGCTTCATTGCTAGACTCAACTCACCAACCGTTTCAGTTACTAGTCTCATCGCTTCATTGATAGCCTCAATTCACCAACCGTTTCAGTTACTAGTCTCATCGCTTCATTGCTAGACTCAACTCACCAACCGTTTCAGTTACTAGTCTCATCGCTTCATTGCTAGCCTCAATTCACCAACCGTTTCAGTTACTAGTCTCATCGCTTCATTGCTAGACTCAACTCACCAACCGTTTCAGTTACTAGTCTCATCGCTTCATTGCTACACTCAATTCACCAACCGTTTCAGTTACTAGTCTCATCGCTTCATTGATAGCCTCAATTCACCAACCGTTTCAGTTACTAGTCTCATCGCTTCATTGATAGCCTCAATTCACCAACCGTTTCAGTTAATTGTCTCATCGCTTCATTGCTAGCCTCAACTCACCAACCGTTTCAGTTACTAGTTTGATCGCTTCATTGCTAGACTCAACTCACCAACCGTTTCAGTTATTAGTCTCATCGCTTCATTGCTAGCCACATCTCACCAACCATTTCAGTTACTAGTCTCATCGCTTCATTGATAGCCTCAATTCACCAACCGTTTCAGTTACTAGTCTCATCGCTTCATTGCTAGCCTCAATTCACCAACCGTTTCAGTTACTAGTCTCATCTCTTCATTGCTAGCCTCAATTCACCAACCGTTTCAGTTACTAGTCTCATCGCTTCATTGCTACACTCAATTCACCAACCGTTTCAGTTACTAGTCTCATCGCTTCATTGCTAGCCTCAACTCACCAACCGGTTCAGTTACTAGTCTCATCGCTTCATTGCTAGCCTCAATTCACCAACCGTTTCAGTTACTAGTCTCATCGCTTCATTGCTAGACTCAATTCACCAACCGTTTCAGTTACTAGTCTCATCGCTTCATTGCTACCTCAATTCACCAACCGTTTCAGTTACTAGTCTCATCGCTTCATTGCTACACTCAATTCACCAACCGTTTCAGTTACTAGTCTCATCGCTTCATTGCTAGACTCAATTCACCAACCGTTTCAGTTACTAGTCTCATCGCTTCATTGCTAGCCTCAACTCACCAACCGTTTCAGTTACTAGTCTCATCGCTTCATTGCTAGACTCAATTCACCAACCGTTTCAGTTACTAGTCTCATCGCTTCATTGCTAGACTCAATTCACCAACCGTTTCAGTTACTAGTCTCATCGCTTCATTGCTACCTCAATTCACCAACCGTTTCAGTTACTAGTCTCATCGCTTCATTGCTAGCCTCAACTCACCAACCGTTTCAGTTACTAGTCTCATCGCTTCATTGCTAGCCTCAATTCACCAACCGTTTCAGTTACTAGTCTCATCGCTTCATTGCTAGCCTCAACTCACCAACCGTTTCAGTTACTAGTCTCATCGCTTCATTGCTAGCCTCAACTCACCAACCGTTTCAGTTACTAGTCTCATCGCTTCATTGCTAGCCTCAATTCACCAACCGTTTCAGTTACTAGTCTCATCGCTTCATTGCTAGCCTCAACTCACCAACCGTTTCAGTTACTAGTCTCATCGCTTCATTGCTAGCCTCAATTCACCAACCGTTTCAGTTACTAGTCTCATCGCTTCATTGCTAGCCTCAATTCACCAACCGTTTCAGTTACTAGTCTCATCGCTTCATTGCTAGCCTCAATTCACCAACCGTTTCAGTTACTAGTCTCATCGCTTCATTGCTAGCCTCAATTCACCAACCGTTTCAGTTACTAGTCTCATCGCTTCATTGCTAGCCTCAATCACCAACCGTTTCAGTTACTAGTCTCATCGCTTCATTGCTAGCCTCAACTCACCAACCGTTTCAGTTACTAGTCTCATCGCTTCATTGCTAGCCTCAATTCACCAACCGTTTCAGTTACTAGTCTCATCGCTTCATTGCTAGCCTCAACTCACCAACCGTTTCAGTTACTAGTCTCATCGCTTCATTGCTAGCCTCAATTCACCAACCGTTTCAGTTACTAGTCTCATCGCTTCATTGCTAGCCTCAACTCACCAACCGTTTCAGTTACTAGTCTCATCGCTTCATTGCTAGCCTCAATTCACCAACCGTTTCAGTTACTAGTCTCATCGCTTCATTGCTAGCCTCAACTCACCAACCGTTTCAGTTACTAGTCTCATCGCTTCATTGCTAGCCTCAATTCACCAACCGTTTCAGTTACTAGTCTCATCGCTTCATTGCTAGCCTCAATCACCAACCGTTTCAGTTACTAGTCTCATCGCTTCATTGCTAGCCTCAACTCACCAACCGTTTCAGTTACTAGTCTCATCGCTTCATTGCTACACTCAATTCACCAACCGTTTCAGTTACTAGTCTCATCGCTTCATTGCTAGCCTCAATTCACCAATCGTTTCAGTTACTAGTCTCATCGCTTCATTGCTAGCCTCAAACACCAATCGTTTCAGTTACTAGTCTCATCGCTTCATTGCTAGCCTCAACTCACCAACCGTTTCAGTTACTAGTCTCATCGCTTCATTGCTAGCCTCAATTACCAACCGTTTCAGTTACTAGTCTCATCGCTTCATTGCTAGCCTCAACTCACCAACCGTTTCAGTTACTAGTCTCATCGCTTCATTGCTAGACTCAACTCACCAACCGTTTCAGTTACTAGTCTCATCGCTTCATTGCTAGCCTCAATTCACCAACCGTTTCAGTTACTAGTCTCATCGCTTCATTGCTAGACTCAACTCACCAACCGTTTCAGTTACTAGTCTCATCGCTTCATTGCTAGCCTCAATTCACCAACCGTTTCAGTTACTAGTCTCATCGCTTCATTGCTAGCCTCAACTCACCAACCGTTTCAGTTACTAGTCTCATCGCTTCATTGCTAGCCTCAATTCACCAACCGTTTCAGTTACTAGTCTCATCGCTTCATTGCTAGCCTCAATTCACCAACCGTTTCAGTTACTAGTCTCATCGCTTCATTGCTAGCCTCAATTCACCAACCGTTTCAGTTACTAGTCTCATCGCTTCATTGCTAGCCTCAACTCACCAACCGTTTCAGTTACTAGTCTCATCGCTTCATTGCTAGCCTCAACTCACCAACCGTTTCAGTTACTAGTCTCATCGCTTCATTGCTAGCCTCATTCACCAACCGTTTCAGTTACTAGTCTCATCGCTTCATTGCTAGCCTCAATTCACCAACCGTTTCAGTTACTAGTCTCATCGCTTCATTGCTAGCCTCAATTCACCAACCGTTTCAGTTACTAGTCTCATCTCTTCATTGCTAGCCTCAATTCACCAACCGTTTCAGTTACTAGTCTCATCGCTTCATTGCTACACTCAATTCACCAACCGTTTCAGTTACTAGTCTCATCGCTTCATTGCTAGCCTCAACTCACCAACCGTTTCAGTTACTAGTCTCATCGCTTCATTGCTACACTCAATTCACCAACCGTTTCAGTTACTAGTCTCATCGCTTCATTGCTAGCCTCAATTCACCAACCGTTTCAGTTACTAGTCTCATCGCTTCATTGCTAGCCTCAACTCACCAACCGTTTCAGTTACTAGTCTCATCGCTTCATTGCTAGCCTCAATTCACCAACCGTTTCAGTTACTAGTCTCATCGCTTCATTGCTAGCCTCAATTCACCAACCGTTTCAGTTACTAGTCTCATCGCTTCATTGCTACCTCAATTCACCAACCGTTTCAGTTACTAGTCTCATCGCTTCATTGCTAGCCTCAACTCACCAACCGTTTCAGTTACTAGTCTCATCGCTTCATTGCTAGCCTCAACTCACCAACCGTTTCAGTTAGTCTCATCGCTTCATTGCTATCCTCAACTCACCAACCGTTTCAGTTAGTCTCATCGCTTCATTGCTAGCCTCAACTCACCTACCGTTTCAGTTACTAGTCTTGTCGCTTCATTGCTAGCCTCAATTCAACAACCGTTTCAGTTACTAGTCTCATCGCTTCATTGCTAGACTCAACTCACCAACCGTTTCAGTTACTAGTCTCATCGCTTCATTGCTAGACTCAACTCACCAACCGTTTCAGTTAGTCTCATCGCTTCATTGCTAGCCTCAATTCAACAACCGTTTCAGTTACTAGTCTCATCGCTTCATTGCTACACTAAATTCACCAACCGTTTCAGTTACTAGTCTCATCGCTTCATTGCTAGCCTCAATTCAACAACCGTTTCAGTTACTAGTCTCATCGCTTCATTGCTAGCCTCAACTCACCAACCGTTTCAGTTACTAGTCTCATCTCTTCATTGCTAGCCTCAATTCACCAACCGTTTCAGTTACTAGTCTCATCGCTTCATTGCTAGACTCAATTCACCAACCGTTTCAGTTACTAGTCTCATCGCTTCATTGCTACACTCAATTCACCAACCGTTTCAGTTACTAGTCTCATCGCTTCATTGCTACACTCAATTCACCAACCGTTTCAGTTACTAGTCTCATCGCTTCATTGCTAGACTCAATTCACCAACCGTTTCAGTTACTAGTCTCATCGCTTCATTGCTAGCCTCAACTCACCAACCGTTTCAGTTACTAGTCTCATCGCTTCATTGCTAGCCTCAATTCACCAACCGTTTCAGTTACTAGTCTCATCGCTTCATTGCTAGCCTCAACTCACCAACCGTTTCAGTTAGTCTCATCGCTTCATTGCTAGCCTCAATTCAATAACCGTTTCAGTTACTAGTCTCATCGCTTCATTGCTAGCCTCAACTCACCAACCGTTTCAGTCTCATCGCTTCATTGCTAGCCTCAACTCACCAACCTTTTCAGTTAGTCTCATCGCTTCATTGCTAGCCTCAATTCACCAACCGTTTCAGTTACTAGTCTCATCGCTTCATTGCTACACTAATTCACCAACCGTTTCAGTTACTAGTCTCATCGCTTCATTGCTACACTCAATTCACCAACCGTTTCAGTTACTAGTCTCATCGCTTCATTGCTAGCCTCAATTCACCAACCGTTTCAGTTAGTCTCATCGCTTCATTGCTAGCCTCAATTCAACAACCGTTTCAGTTACTAGTCTCATCGCTTCATTGCTAGCCTCAATTCACCAACAGTTTCAGTTACTAGTCTCATCGCTTCATTGCTAGCCTCAATTCACCAACCGTTTCAGTTACTAGTCTCATCACTTCATTGCTAGACTCAATTCACCAACCGTTTCAGTTACTAGTCTCATCGCTTCATTGCTACCTCAATTCACCAACCGTTTCAGTTACTAGTCTCATCGCTTCATTGCTACACTCAATTCACCAACCGTTTCAGTTACTAGTCTCATCGCTTCATTGCTAGCCTCAATTCAACAACCGTTTCAGCTACTAGTCTCATCGCTTCATTGCTAACCTCAATTCACTAACAGTTTCAGTTACTAGTCTCATTGCTTCATTGCTAGCCTCAATTCACCAACCGTTTCAGTTACTAGTCTCATCGCTTCATTGCTAGCCTCAATTCACCAACCGTTTCAGTTACTAGTCTCATCGCTTCATTGCTACACTCAATTCACCAACCGTTTCAGTTACTAGTCTCATCGCTTCATTGCTACACTCAGTTCACCAACCGTTTCAGTTACTAGTCTCATCGCTTCATTGCTACACTCAATTCACCAACCGTTTCAGTTACTAGTCTCATCGCTTCATTGCTAGTCTCAATTCACCAATCGTTTCAGTTACTAGTCTCATCGCTTCATTGCTAGACTCAACTCACCAACCGTTTCAGTTACTTGTCTCATCGCTTCATTGCTAGCCACAATTCACCAATCGTTTCAGTTACTAGTCTCATCGCTTCATTGCTAGACTCAACTCACCAACCGTTTCAGTTACTAGTCTCATCGCTTCATTGCTAGCCTCAATTCACCAACCGTTTCAGTTTCTAGTCTCATCGCTTCATTGCTAGCCTCAACTCACCGACCGTTTCAGTTACTAGTCTCATCGCTTCATTGCTAGCCTCAATTCGCCAACAGTTTCAGTTACTAGTCTCATCGCTTCATTGCTAGCCTCAAGTCACCAATCGTTTCAGTTACTAGTCTCTTCGATTCATTGCTAGCCTCAACTCTTTAACCGTTTCAGTTACTAGTCTCATCGCTTCCTTGCTAGCCTCAATTCACCAACAGTTTCAGTTACTAGTCTCATCGCTTCATTGCTAGCCTCAAGTCACCAATCGTTTCAGTTACTAGTCTCATCGATTCATTGCTAGCCTCAACTCTTTAACCGTTTCAGTTACTAGTCTCATCGCTTCATTGCTACACTCAATTCACCAACCGTTTCAGTTACTAGTCTCATCGCTTCATTGCTAGCCTCAAGTCACCAATCGTTTCAGTTACTAGTCTCATCGCTTCATTGCTAGCCTCAAGACACCAATCGTTTCAGTTACTAGTCTCATCGATTCATTGCTAGCCTCAACTCACCAATCGTTTCAGTTACTAGTCTCATCACCTCATTGCTAGCCTCAAGTTACCAATCGTTTCAGTTACTAGTCTCATCGCTTCATTGCTAGACACAACTCACCAACCGTTTCAGTTACTAGTCTCATCGCTTCATTGCTAGACTCAACTCACCAACCGTTTCAGTTACTAGTCTCATCGCTTCATTGATAGCCTCAATTCACCAACCGTTTCAGTTACTAGTCTCATCGCTTATTGCTAGACTCAACTCACCAACCGTTTCAGTTACTAGTCTCATCGCTTCATTGATAGCC
Source organism: Megaustenia siamemsis (assembly GCA_032433765.1). NCBI lineage: Eukaryota > Metazoa > Mollusca > Gastropoda > Stylommatophora > Ariophantidae > Megaustenia > Megaustenia siamemsis. The sequence continues at coordinate 6,817,032 of JAVIAB010000099.1, read as the reverse complement.
TCAATTCACCAACCGTTTCAGTTACTAGTCTCATCGCTTCATTGCTAGACTCAACTCACCAACCGTTTCAGTTACTAGTCTCATCGCTTCATTGCTACACTCAATGCACCAACCGTTTCAGTTACTAGTCTCATCGCTTCATTGATAGCCTCAATTCACCAACCGTTTCAGTTACTAGTCTCATCGCTACATTGATAGCCTCAATTCACCAACCGTTTCAGTTAATTGTCTCATCGCTTCATTGCTAGCCTCAACTCACCAACCGTTTCAGTTACTAGTTTGATCGCTTCATTGCTAGACTCAACTCACCAACCGTTTCAGTTATTAGTCTCATCGCTTCATTGCTAGCCACATCTCACCAACCATTTCAGTTACTAGACTCATCGCTTCATTGATAGCCTCAATTCACCAACCGTTTCAGTTACTAGTCTCATCGCTTCATTGATAGCCTCAATTCACCAACCGTTTCAGTTACTAGTCTCATCTCTTCATTGCTAGCCTCAATTCACCAACCGTTTCAGTTACTAGTCTCATCGCTTCATTGCTACACTCAATTCACCAACCGTTTCAGTTACTAGTCTCATCGCTTCATTGCTAGCCTCAACTCACCAACCGGTTCAGTTACTAGTCTCATCTCTTCATTGCTAGCCTCAATTCACCAACCGTTTCAGTTACTAGTCTCATCGCTTCATTGCTAGACTCAATTCACCAACCGTTTCTGTTACTAGTCTCATCGCTTCATTGCTACACTCAATTCACCAACCGTTTCAGTTACTAGTCTCATCGCTTCATTGCTACACTCAATTCACCAACCGTTTCAGTTACTAGTCTCATCGCTTCATTGCTAGACTCAATTCACCAACCGTTTCAGTTACTAGTCTCATCGCTTCATTGCTAGCCTCAACTCACCAACCGTTTCAGTTACTAGTCTCATCGCTTCATTGCTAGACTCAATTCACCAACCGTTTCAGTTACTAGTCTCATCGCTTCATTGCTAGACTCAATTCACCAACCGTTTCAGTTACTAGTCTCATCGCTTCATTGCTACACTCAATTCACCAACCGTTTCAGTTACTAGTCTCATCGCTTCATTGCTAGCCTCAACTCACCAACCGTTTCAGTTACTAGTCTCATCGCTTCATTGCTAGCCTCAACTCACCAACCGTTTCAGTTAGTCTCATCGCTTCATTGCTATCCTCAACTCACCAACCGTTTCAGTTAGTCTCATCGCTTCATTGCTAGCCTCAACTCACCTACCGTTTCAGTTACTAGTCTTGTCGCTTCATTGCTAGCCTCAATTCAACAACCGTTTCAGTTACTAGTCTCATCGCTTCATTGCTAGACTCAACTCACCAACCGTTTCAGTTACTAGTCTCATCGCTTCATTGCTAGACTCAACTCACCAACCGTTTCAGTTAGTCTCATCGCTTCATTGCTAGCCTCAATTCAACAACCGTTTCAGTTACTAGTCTCATCGCTTCATTGCTACAATAAATTCACCAACCGTTTCAGTTACTAGTCTCATCGCTTCATTGCTAGCCTCAATTCAACAACCGTTTCAGTTACTAGTCTCATCGCTTCATTGCTAGCCTCAACTCACCAACCGGTTCAGTTACTAGTCTCATCTCTTCATTGCTAGCCTCAATTCACCAACCGTTTCAGTTACTAGTCTCATCGCTTCATTGCTAGACTCAATTCACCAACCGTTTCAGTTACTAGTCTCATCGCTTCATTGCTACACTCAATTCACCAACCGTTTCAGTTACTAGTCTCATCGCTTCATTGCTACACTCAATTCACCAACCGTTTCAGTTACTAGTCTCATCGCTTCATTGCTAGACTCAATTCACCAACCGTTTCAGTTACTAGTCTCATCGCTTCATTGCTAGCCTCAACTCACCAACCGGTTCAGTTACTAGTCTCATCTCTTCATTGCTAGCCTCAATTCACCAACCGTTTCAGTTACTAGTCTCATCGCTTCATTGCTAGCCTCAACTCACCAACCGTTTCAGTTAGTCTCATCGCTTCATTGCTAGCCTCAATTCAATAACCGTTTCAGTTACTAGTCTCATCGCTTCATTGCTAGACTCAACTCACCAACCGTTTCAGTCTCATCGCTTCATTGCTAGCCTCAACTCACCAACCTTTTCAGTTAGTCTCATCGCTTCATTGCTAGCCTCAATTCACCAACCGTTTCAGTTACTAGTCTCATCGCTTCATTGCTACACTAAATTCACCAACCGTTTCAGTTACTAGTCTCATCGCTTCATTGCTACACTCAATTCACCAACCGTTTCAGTTACTAGTCTCATCGCTTCATTGCTAGCCTCAATTCACCAACCGTTTCAGTTAGTCTCATCGCTTCATTGCTAGCCTCAATTCAACAACCGTTTCAGTTACTAGTCTCATCGCTTCACTGCTAGCCTCAATTCACCAACAGTTTCAGTTACTAGTCTCATCGCTTCATTGCTAGCCTCAATTCACCAACCGTTTCAGTTACTAGTCTCATCACTTCATTGCTAGACTCAATTCACCAACCGTTTCAGTTACTAGTCTCATCGCTTCATTGCTATCCTCAACTCACCAACCGTTTCAGTTAGTCTCATCGCTTCATTGCTAGCCTCAACTCACCTACCGTTTCAGTTACTAGTCTTGTCGCTTCATTGCTAGCCTCAATTCAACAACCGTTTCAGTTACTAGTCTCATCGCTTCATTGCTAGACTCAACTCACCAACCGTTTCAGTTACTAGTCTCATCGCTTCATTGCTAGACTCAACTCACCAACCGTTTCAGTTAGTCTCATCGCTTCATTGCTAGCCTCAATTCAACAACCGTTTCAGTTACTAGTCTCATCGCTTCATTGCTACACTAAATTCACCAACCGTTTCAGTTACTAGTCTCATCGCTTCATTGCTAGCCTCAATTCAACAACCGTTTCAGTTACTAGTCTCATCGCTTCATTGCTAGCCTCAACTCACCAACCGGTTCAGTTACTAGTCTCATCTCTTCATTGCTAGCCTCAATTCACCAACCGTTTCAGTTACTAGTCTCATCGCTTCATTGCTAGACTCAATTCACCAACCGTTTCAGTTACTAGTCTCATCGCTTCATTGCTACACTCAATTCACCAACCGTTTCAGTTACTAGTCTCATCGCTTCATTGCTACACTCAATTCACCAACCGTTTCAGTTACTAGTCTCATCGCTTCATTGCTAGACTCAATTCACCAACCGTTTCAGTTACTAGTCTCATCGCTTCATTGCTAGCCTCAACTCACCAACCGGTTCAGTTACTAGTCTCATCTCTTCATTGCTAGCCTCAATTCACCAACCGTTTCAGTTACTAGTCTCATCGCTTCATTGCTAGCCTCAACTCACCAACCGTTTCAGTTAGTCTCATCGCTTCATTGCTAGCCTCAATTCAATAACCGTTTCAGTTACTAGTCTCATCGCTTCATTGCTAGACTCAACTCACCAACCGTTTCAGTCTCATCGCTTCATTGCTAGCCTCAACTCACCAACCTTTTCAGTTAGTCTCATCGCTTCATTGCTAGCCTCAATTCACCAACCGTTTCAGTTACTAGTCTCATCGCTTCATTGCTACACTAAATTCACCAACCGTTTCAGTTACTAGTCTCATCGCTTCATTGCTACACTCAATTCACCAACCGTTTCAGTTACTAGTCTCATCGCTTCATTGCTAGCCTCAATTCACCAACCGTTTCAGTTAGTCTCATCGCTTCATTGCTAGCCTCAATTCAACAACCGTTTCAGTTACTAGTCTCATCGCTTCACTGCTAGCCTCAATTCACCAACAGTTTCAGTTACTAGTCTCATCGCTTCATTGCTAGCCTCAATTCACCAACCGTTTCAGTTACTAGTCTCATCACTTCATTGCTAGACTCAATTCACCAACCGTTTCAGTTACTAGTCTCATCGCTTCATTGCTACACTCAATTCACCAACCGTTTCAGTTACTAGTCTCATCGCTTCATTGCTACACTCAATTCACCAACCGTTTCAGTTACTAGTCTCATCGCTTCATTGCTAGCCTCAATTCAACAACCGTTTCAGCTACTAGTCTCATCGCTTCATTGCTAACCTCAATTCACTAACAGTTTCAGTTACTAGTCTCATTGCTTCATTGCTAGCCTCAATTCACCAACCGTTTCAGTTACTAGTCTCATCGCTTCATTGCTAGCCTCAATTCACCAACCGTTTCAGTTACTAGTCTCATCGCTTCATTGCTACACTCAATTCACCAACCGTTTCAGTTACTAGTCTCATCGCTTCATTGCTACACTCAGTTCACCAACCGTTTCAGTTACTATTCTCATCGCTTCATTGCTACACTCAATTCACCAACCGTTTCAGTTACTAGTCTCATCGCTTCATTGCTAGTCTCAATTCACCAATCGTTTCAGTTACTAGTCTCATCGCTTCATTGCTAGACTCAACTCACCAACCGTTTCAGTTACTTGTCTCATCGCTTCATTGCTAGCCACAATTCACCAATCGTTTCAGTTACTAGTCTCATCGCTTCATTGCTAGACTCAACTCACCAACCGGTTCAGTTACTAGTCTCATCGCTTCATTGCTAGCCTCAATTCACCAACCGTTTCAGTTTCTAGTCTCATCGCTTCATTGCTAGCCTCAACTCACCGACCGTTTCAGTTACTAGTCTCATCGCTTCCTTGCTAGCCTCAATTCGCCAACAGTTTCAGTTACTAGTCTCATCGCTTCATTGCTAGCCTCAAGTCACCAATCGTTTCAGTTACTAGTCTCTTCGATTCATTGCTAGCCTCAACTCACCGACCGTTTCAGTTACTAGTCTCATCGCTTCCTTGCTAGCCTCAATTCGCCAACAGTTTCAGTTACTAGTCTCATCGCTTCATTGCTAGCCTCAAGTCACCAATCGTTTCAGTTACTAGTCTCATCGATTCATTGCTAGCCTCAACTCACCAATCGTTTCAGTTACTAGTCTCATCGATTCATTGCTAGCCTCAACTCACCAATCGTTTCAGTTACTAGTCTCATCACCTCATTGCTAGCCTCAAGTTACCAATCGTTTCAGTTACTAGTCTCATCGCTTCATTGCTAGACACAACTCACCAACCGTTTCAGTTACTAGTCTCATCGCTTCATTGCTAGACTCAACTCACCAACCGTTTCAGTTACTAGTCTCATCGCTTCATTGATAGCCTCAATTCACCAACCGTTTCAGTTACTAGTCTCATCGCTTCATTGCTAGACTCAACTCACCAACCGTTTCAGTTACTAGTCTCATCGCTTCATTGATAGCCTCAATTCACCAACCGTTTCAGTTACTAGTCTCATCGCTTCATTGCTAGACTCAACTCACCAACCGTTTCAGTTACTAGTCTCATCGCTTCATTGCTACACTCAATTCACCAACCGTTTCAGTTACTAGTCTCATCGCTTCATTGATAGCCTCAATTCACCAACCGTTTCAGTTACTAGTCTCATCGCTACATTGATAGCCTCAATTCACCAACCGTTTCAGTTAATTGTCTCATCGCTTCATTGCTAGCCTCAACTCACCAACCGTTTCAGTTACTAGTTTGATCGCTTCATTGCTAGACTCAACTCACCAACCGTTTCAGTTATTAGTCTCATCGCTTCATTGCTAGCCACATCTCACCAACCATTTCAGTTACTAGACTCATCGCTTCATTGATAGCCTCAATTCACCAACCGTTTCAGTTACTAGTCTCATCGCTTCATTGATAGCCTCAATTCACCAACCGTTTCAGTTACTAGTCTCATCGCTTCATTGCTAGCCTCAATTCACCAACCGTTTCAGTTACTAGTCTCATCGCTTCATTGCTACACTCAATTCACCAACCGTTTCAGTTACTAGTCTCATCGCTTCATTGCTAGCCTCAACTCACCAACCGGTTCAGTTACTAGTCTCATCTCTTCATTGCTAGCCTCAATTCACCAACCGTTTCAGTTACTAGTCTCATCGCTTCATTGCTAGACTCAATTCACCAACCGTTTCAGTTACTAGTCTCATCGCTTCATTGCTACACTCAATTCACCAACCGTTTCAGTTACTAGTCTCATCGCTTCATTGCTACACTCAATTCACCAACCGTTTCAGTTACTAGTCTCATCGCTTCATTGCTAGACTCAATTCACCAACCGTTTCAGTTACTAGTCTCATCGCTTCATTGCTAGCCTCAACTCACCAACCGTTTCAGTTACTAGTCTCATCGCTTCATTGCTAGACTCAATTCACCAACCGTTTCAGTTACTAGTCTCATCGCTTCATTGCTAGACTCAATTCACCAACCGTTTCAGTTACTAGTCTCATCGCTTCATTGCTACACTCAATTCACCAACCGTTTCAGTTAATAGTCTCATCGCTTCATTGCTAGCCTCAACTCACCAACCGTTTCAGTTACTAGTCTCATCGCTTCATTGCTAGCCTCAACTCACCAACCGTTTCAGTTAGTCTCATCGCTTCATTGCTATCCTCAACTCACCAACCGTTTCAGTTAGTCTCATCGCTTCATTGCTAGCCTCAACTCACCTACCGTTTCAGTTACTAGTCTTGTCGCTTCATTGCTAGCCTCAATTCAACAACCGTTTCAGTTACTAGTCTCATCGCTTCATTGCTAGACTCAACTCACCAACCGTTTCAGTTACTAGTCTCATCGCTTCATTGCTAGACTCAACTCACCAACCGTTTCAGTTAGTCTCATCGCTTCATTGCTAGCCTCAATTCAACAACCGTTTCAGTTACTAGTCTCATCGCTTCATTGCTACACTAAATTCACCAACCGTTTCAGTTACTAGTCTCATCGCTTCATTGCTAGCCTCAATTCAACAACCGTTTCAGTTACTAGTCTCATCGCTTCATTGCTAGCCTCAACTCACCAACCGGTTCAGTTACTAGTCTCATCTCTTCATTGCTAGCCTCAATTCACCAACCGTTTCAGTTACTAGTCTCATCGCTTCATTGCTAGACTCAATTCACCAACCGTTTCAGTTACTAGTCTCATCGCTTCATTGCTACACTCAATTCACCAACCGTTTCAGTTACTAGTCTCATCGCTTCATTGCTACACTCAATTCACCAACCGTTTCAGTTACTAGTCTCATCGCTTCATTGCTAGACTCAATTCACCAACCGTTTCAGTTACTAGTCTCATCGCTTCATTGCTAGCCTCAACTCACCAACCGGTTCAGTTACTAGTCTCATCTCTTCATTGCTAGCCTCAATTCACCAACCGTTTCAGTTACTAGTCTCATCGCTTCATTGCTAGCCTCAACTCACCAACCGTTTCAGTTAGTCTCATCGCTTCATTGCTAGCCTCAATTCAATAACCGTTTCAGTTACTAGTCTCATCGCTAGACTCAACTCACCAACCGTTTCAGTCTCATCGCTTCATTGCTAGCCTCAACTCACCAACCTTTTCAGTTAGTCTCATCGCTTCATTGCTAGCCTCAATTCACCAACCGTTTCAGTTACTAGTCTCATCGCTTCATTGCTACACTAAATTCACCAACCGTTTCAGTTACTAGTCTCATCGCTTCATTGCTACACTCAATTCACCAACCGTTTCAGTTACTAGTCTCATCGCTTCATTGCTAGCCTCAATTCACCAACCGTTTCAGTTAGTCTCATCGCTTCATTGCTAGCCTCAATTCAACAACCGTTTCAGTTACTAGTCTCATCGCTTCACTGCTAGCCTCAATTCACCAACAGTTTCAGTTACTAGTCTCATCGCTTCATTGCTAGCCTCAATTCACCAACCGTTTCAGTTACTAGTCTCATCACTTCATTGCTAGACTCAATTCACCAACCGTTTCAGTTACTAGTCTCATCGCTTCATTGATAGCCTCAATTCACCAACCGTTTCAGTTACTAGTCTCATCGCTTCATTGCTACACTCAATTCACCAACCGTTTCAGTTACTAGTCTCATCGCTTCATTGCTAGCCTCAATTCAACAACCGTTTCAGCTACTAGTCTCATCGCTTCATTGCTAACCTCAATTCACTAACAGTTTCAGTTACTAGTCTCATTGCTTCATTGCTAGCCTCAATTCACCAACCGTTTCAGTTACTAGTCTCATCGCTTCATTGCTAGCCTCAATTCACCAACCGTTTCAGTTACTAGTCTCATCGCTTCATTGCTACACTCAATTCACCAACCGTTTCAGTTACTAGTCTCATCGCTTCATTGCTACACTCAGTTCACCAACCGTTTCAGTTACTATTCTCATCGCTTCATTGCTACACTCAATTCACCAACCGTTTCAGTTACTAGTCTCATCGCTTCATTGCTAGTCTCAATTCACCAATCGTTTCAGTTACTAGTCTCATCGCTTCATTGCTAGACTCAACTCACCAACCGTTTCAGTTACTTGTCTCATCGCTTCATTGCTAGCCACAATTCACCAATCGTTTCAGTTACTAGTCTCATCGCTTCATTGCTAGACTCAACTCACCAACCGTTTCAGTTACTAGTCTCATCGCTTCATTGCTAGCCTCAATTCACCAACCGTTTCAGTTTCTAGTCTCATCGCTTCATTGCTAGCCTCAACTCACCGACCGTTTCAGTTACTAGTCTCATCGCTTCCTTGCTAGCCTCAATTCGCCAACAGTTTCAGTTACTAGTCTCATCGCTTCATTGCTAGCCTCAAGTCACCAATCGTTTCAGTTACTAGTCTCTTCGATTCATTGCTAGCCTCAACTCTTTAACCGTTTCAGTTACTAGTCTCATCGCTTCATTGCTAGCCACAATTCACCAACCGTTTCAGTTACTAGTCTCATCGCTTCATTGCTAGCCTCAAGTCACCAATCGTTTCAGTTACTAGTCTCATCGCTTCATTGCTAGCCTCAAGACACCAATCGTTTCAGTTACTAGTCTCATCGATTCATTGCTAGCCTCAACTCACCAATCGTTTCAGTTACTAGTCTCATCACCTCATTGCTAGCCTCAAGTTACCAATCGTTTCAGTTACTAGTCTCATCGCTTCATTGCTAGACTCAACTCACCAACTGTTTCAGATACTAGTCTCATCGCTTCATTGCTAGCCACAATTCAACAACCGTTTCAGTTACTAGTCTCATCGCTTCATTGCTAGCCTCAACTCACCAACCGTTTCAGTTACTAGTCTCATCGCTTCATTGATAGCCTCAATTCACCAACCGTTTCAGTTACTAGACTCATCGCTTCATTAATAGCCTCAATTCACCAACCGTTTCAGTTACTAGTCTCATCGCTTCATTGATAGCCTCAATTCCCCAACCGTTTCTGTTACTAGTCTCATCGCTTAATTGCTAGCCTCAACTCACTAACCGTTTCAGTTACTAGTCTCATCGCTTCATTGATAGCCTCAATTCACCAACCGTTTCAGTTACTAGTCTCATCGCTTCATTGATAGCCTCAATTCACCAACCGTTTCAGTTACTAGTCTCATCGCTTCATTGCTAGACTCAACTCACCAACCGTTTCAGTTACTAGTCTCATCGCTTCATTGATAGCCTCAATTCACCAACCGTTTCAGTTACTAGTCTCATCGCTTCATTGCTAGACTCAACTCACCAACCGTTTCAGTTACTAGTCTCATCGCTTCATTGATAGCCTCAATTCACCAACCGTTTCAGTTACTAGTCTCATCGCTTCATTGATAGCCTCTATTCACCAACCGTTTCAGTTACTAGTCTCATCGTTACATTGATAGCCTCAATTCACCAACCGTTTCAGTTACTAGTCTCATCGCTTCATTGCTAGCCTCAACTCACCAATCGTTTCAGTTACTAGTTTGATCGCTTCATTGCTAGACTCAACTCACCAACCGTTTCAGTGATTAGTCTCATCGCTTCATTGCTAGCCACATCTCACCAACCGTTTCAGTTACTAGACTCATCGCTTCATTGATAGCCTCAATTCACCAACCGTTTCAGTTACTAGTCTCAACGCTTCATTGATAGCCTCAATTCACCAACCGTTTCAGTTACTAGTCTCATCTCTTCATTGCTAGCCTCAATTCACCAACCGTTTCAGTTACTAGTCTCATCGCTTCATTGCTAGACTCAATTCACCAACCGTTTCAGTTACTAGTCTCATCGCTTCATTGCTACACTCAATTCACCAACCGTTTCAGTTACTAGTCTCATCGCTTCATTGCTAGCCTCAACTCACCAACCGGTTCAGTTACTAGTCTCATCTCTTCATTGCTAGCCTCAATTCACCAACCGTTTCAGTTACTAGTCTCATCGCTTCATTGCTAGACTCAATTCACCAACCGTTTCAGTTACTAGTCTCATCGCCTCATTGCTACACTCAATTCACCAACCGTTTCAGTTACTAGTCTCATCGCTTCATTGCTACACTCAATTCACCAACCGTTTCAGTTACTAGTCTCATCGCTTCATTGCTACACTCAATTCACCAACCGTTTCAGTTACTAGTCTCATCGCTTCATTGCTAGCCTCAACTCACCAACCGGTTCAGTTACTAGTCTCATCTCTTCATTGCTAGCCTCAATTCACCAACCGTTTCAGTTACTAGTCTCATCGCTTCATTGCTAGACTCAATTCACCAACCGTTTCAGTTACTAGTCTCATCGCTTCATTGCTACACTCAATTCACCAACCGTTTCAGTTACTAGTCTCATCGCTTCATTGCTAGCCTCAACTCACCAACCGTTTCAGTTACTAGTCTCATCGCTTCATTGCTAGCCTCAACTCACCAACCGTTTCAGTTAGTCTCATCGCTTCATTGCTAGTCTCATCGCTTCATTGCTAGCCTCAACTCACCTACCGTTTCAGTTACTAGTCTTGTCGCTTCATTGCTAGCCTCAATTCAACAACCGTTTCAGTTACTAGTCTCATCGCTTCATTGCTAGACTCAACTCACCAACCGTTTCAGTTACTAGTCTCATCGCTTCATTGCTAGACTCAACTCACCAACCGTTTCAGTTAGTCTCATCGCTTCATTGCTAGCCTCAATTCAACAACCGTTTCAGTTACTAGTCTCATCGCTTCATTGCTACACTAAATTCACCAACCGTTTCAGTTACTAGTCTCATCGCTTCATTGCTACACTCAATTCACCAACCGTTTCAGTTACTAGTCTCATCGCTTCATTGCTAGCCTCAATTCACCAACCGTTTCAGTTAGTCTCATCGCTTCATTGCTAGCCTCAATTCAACAACCGTTTCAGTTACTAGTCTCATCGCTTCATTGCTAGCCTCAACTCACCAACCGGTTCAGTTACTAGTCTCATCTCTTCATTGCTAGCCTCAATTCACCAACCGTTTCAGTTACTAGTCTCATCGCTTCATTGCTAGACTCAATTCACCAACCGTTTCAGTTACTAGTCTTATCGCTTCATTGCTACACTCAATTCACCAACCGTTTCAGTTACTAGTCTCATCGCTTCATTGCTACACTCAATTCACCAACCGTTTCAGTTACTAGTCTCATCGCTTCATTGCTAGACTAAATTCACCAACCGTTTCAGTTACTAGTCTCATCGCTTCATTGCTAGCCTCAACTCACCAACCGGTTCAGTTACTAGTCTCATCTCTTCATTGCTAGCCTCAATTCACCAACCGTTTCAGTTACTATAGCTCGTTTCAAAACATATGCCCAACTTCAAAACGCTATTACTCTCTAACCGTTTGTTAAATGCTTTTGAAATTTTCCAAATGTTATTAGAATGCAAAAGACCCTTTAAATGTATATTTAACAAATATCTTGCAGCTGCAGTTTTCTTAAAGCGGCGATATTTCTTTGATGTTTGTCAAAATTGTAATTTGTGAAGCCCTAAAGAATAGAAATTACCGTAGTTGCTGGTCTACGATTAATTTTCACTAGGTAAAGGCGTGGCCGTAATGGGGAAATAACTGGATAAAACAAAACACCAGGAGAATTATTGTCTGCTCAGTTCGAGGACGGACGATAATAATATCAAGGTATACCTGTAAGTCCAATTTTCATAGTTGTGTGGTCCTTAAAAGGACCGTTTGTTGAAATAATTTAAGGTAATATAGGGGCCAACATTGTGGGGGCTATATACTTTCATTCTGAATCAGACGAGTCTAAAAGATTAATAACTGTTTGGGGTTGAACATTCCACAAACCATCATTTTTCCAATATTCCTCTTCCTGTTTTAAGACGTGGTCTTCACATTTAGCCCAATAATCTTTGTCTATATTTAATAAAGCGAGATTAGCAAGAGTCTTTACATCGCATATTTTGAATGTTGTATTTTCATCTGCCACTTGTCCTTTTAATTTTGCCCAGATTAGTTCTATTGGATTTAAATGAGCATGGTAAGGTGGCAGCCTCAAACTTATATGACCGTGCTCTTGGATAATCTTATCTATTTGAAAAATCTTTGTCCTCTGTTTTTGCTTTACTAGAGATAGTAATTCAGGTTTTAAGTACATGTTATTAAATTGTATGTGCTCCTTTGTGAGCCATATCTTAATAGCATCTTTTGTACTGGATGACGTCGGGACTTTATCTTCAAGTGCAACAATGTTGTGGTACGCTGCATTGTCCATTATTAGGCAAGATGGTCGATCTAGTGCTGGGAGAACAGAATTTTCAATCCAATGTCTAAATATGTGACCATTCATCTCAGAGTGATAATCCCGATTGTCTATGGATTTTGAAAGAAAAATGAGCTCTGCATTCTGTATTGGTCCATGTTGTCGACTACCTGCATGAGCAATTATCAAGCGCTGTCCTTTGCTGCTAGGTATTAATCTCTTAATCTTTCCATCTGATGACTGCCATTCCCTTTGTTTAGTGTGGTGAGCATTGATCCATGTTTCATCCAAGTACACAATATCATAACCTTGCTTGCGCACCTCTTTTACTTCACGTAAGTACTTGCTTCTCATGACTACTATATGTGGCTTCTCACAGATGATGTTTCGTCCATTGGGATACTTTCTGAATGTAAAGCCTGCAGCTCTCACATTCCTCCATAATGTAGACTTTGATATTTCAATACTGTTGTTCTTTTTCAGCGATACTTTTAATTTTCTTATTGTAACAGTTTCATTCATACCCAACATTTTGCGAATTTCACTTCTAATAAGTTCACTGTCGAAATTATCCAACATTTTTGCTCTTCCTTGTGATTTTGAATATTTGGAACATTGACGGTCACGTGCTTGAATCCAGTGATTAAATGACCGTTTAGATAAATCCAAAATGTGTCTTGTCCTATTCTCAGGGTTTTCTAAAGAATGAAATAATCTTCCTCGTTTAGCCTCTTTGCAAAAATAGTCATACATTTTTATTGCGATGTTTTGTAAACTGCAGAATTTCATTTTAAGACTCATGATAAATGTTATTGTTCCACGTTACGCCGCTGAATTAACGGAAATGGAACACACAATGTCTCGTGTTTACTACAAGTGTCTATTTGTGTCAGAAAACTCACGCGGAAAGCGTGAAAAATCGTAAATTTCAGCGTGTATAGATTTGTAATCGCTATTTTTAACTTAAATACTGTAAACACTAAGTTTTGACTACATCAATGGGTCGTTATAAATTTATATAAATCAAATAAGCAATAATAATAACCAAATGTTTGTTTTTAATGAAATTAATTCCCTGTTGGGTTCTAATCATTATAACTTTACATGCAAATTTTGAAAAAAAATACAAAAAGCGGTTTAAAAGATATTGATTTTTAAAGTTGGGCAAGACTTATGAAACAAGCTATAGTCTCATCGCTTCATTGCTAGACTCAATTCACCAACCGTTTCAGTTACTAGTCTCATCGCTTCATTGCTACACTCAATTCACCAACCGTTTCAGTTACTAGTCTCATCGCTTCATTGCTAGCCTCAACTCACCAACCGTTTCAGTTACTAGTCTCATCGCTTCATTGCTAGCCTCAACTCACCAACCGTTTCAGTTAGTCTCATCGCTTCATTGCTAGCCTCAATTCACCAACCGTTTCAGTTACTAGTCTCATCGCTTCATTGCTAGACTCAACTCACCAACCGTTTCAGTCTTATCGCTTCATTGCTAGCCTCAACTCACCAACCGTTTCAGTTAGTCTCATCGCTTCATTGCTAGCCTCAATTCACCAACCGTTTCAGTTACTAGTCTCATCGCTTCATTGCTACACTAAATTCACCAACCGTTTCAGTTACTAATCTCATCGCTTCATTGCTACACTCAATTCACCAACCGTTTCAGTTACTAGTCTCATCGCTTCATTGCTAGCCTCAATTCACCAACCGTTTCAGTTAGTCTCATCGCTTCATTGCTAGCCTCAATTCAACAATCGTTTCAGTTACTAGTCACATCGCTTCACTGCTAGCCTCAATTCACCAACAGTTTCAGTTACTAGTCTCATCGCTTCATTGCTAGCCTCAATTCACCAACCGTTTCAGTTACTAGTCTCATCACTTCATCGCTAGACTCAATTCACCAACCGTTTCAGTTACTAGTCTCATCGCTTCATTGCTACACTCAATTCACCAACCGTTTCAGTTACTAGTCTCATCGCTTCATTGCTACACTCAATTCACCAACCGTTTCAGTTACTAGTCTCATCGCTTCATTGCTAGCCTCAATTCAACAACCGTTTCAGCTACTAGTCTCATCGCTTCATTGCTAACCTCAATTCACTAACAGTTTCAGTTACTAGTCTCATCGCTTCATTGCTAGCCTCAATTCACCAACCGTTTCAGTTACTAGTCTCATCGCTTCATTGCTAGCCTCAATTCACCAACCGTTTCAGTTACTAGTCTCATCGCTTCATTGCTACACTCAATTCACCAACCGTTTCAGTTACTAGTCTCATCGCTTCATTGCTACACTCAGTTCACCAACCGTTTCAGTTACTATTCTCATCGCTTCATTGCTACACTCAATTCACCAACCGTTTCAGTTACTAGTCTCATCGCTTCATTGCTAGTCTCAATTCACCAACCGTTTCAGTTGCTGGTCTCATCGCTTCATTGATAGCCTCAATTCACCAACCGTTTCAGTTACTAGTCTCATCGCTTCATTGCTAGTCTCAATTCACCAACCGTTTCAGTTGCTGGTCTCATCGCTTCATTGATAGCCTCAATTCACCAACCGTTTCAGTTACTAGTCTCATCGCTTCATTGCTAGTCTCAATTCACCAACCGTTTCAGTTGCTGGTCTCATCGCTTCATTGCTAGCCTCAACTCACCAACCGTTTCAGTTACTACTCTCATTGCTTCATTGCCATGATCTATGGTTTTTGCCATGTTTTACTATGTTATCTTTAGCACTAATATAATTTCTCACTTCGATCGATTGACTCGGCTGTAAGCAAATTTTCTATCGTCTGCGTATATCTAACTGTTGATTCTATATGTGCAAGAATGTGTTCCATATTTATATAATTAGGCAATTAACATTTGCCTTTTGTACACTGTCATCATTTGCATGAGACGATTGATAATTTAATATAATTTAACAACTTATTTTCAATTCATAATACAAAGGTCTTGATTCGTCTCTCTGGAAGGAAAACAAAGTTTATATTTACTGCTGTGGACAAATTTCAATTCAATTTATTAATTTAAAACTATATTTCAATTAAATACTATTTTATAACTATTCAACTAAATAATAATTCAGTAATTATCATTTCAACAATCAATTCAAAATGACAATCAATCAATTCCTAAATATAATTAAATAAGTACTTCACACCTGATCCTTGGAAAATGAAAGTACACACGCGATGTTTATATTTCTTGAGCAGGAAGCAGGTTACACTCACGCGGTCACGTGATTACACGGCTGTCTCTCCAGACAACGTTTTAAGTTCGACGATCTCACAATGTCACAATGTTCCCTAGTTTACCTGGATTTGTCTGTCATACGCTAATTGACGATTTCAATCTTAATCAGTTTTAAACGTGCTCTGTTGTCTTGCAATATTTGAGAGCCTCATGACATGACGGGCTGAAGTTACTTGAATTCTTTAGTTGTGAAATTGTTTGCATAAATTGACTTGTCTCGATAACTTGAGCATGTTTTGTCTTGAGCTTCTATGCTAACTTGAGCATGTTTTATCTTGAGCTACTATGATAACTTGAGCATGTTTTATCTTGAGCTTCTATGCTAACTTGAGCATGTTTTATCTTGAGCTACTATGATAACTTGAGCATGTTTTATCTTGAGCTTCTATGCTAACTTGAGCATGTTTTATCTTGAGCTTCTATGCTAACTTGAGCATGTTTTATCTTGAGCTTCTATGATAACTTGAGCATGTTTTATCTTGAGCTTCTATGCTAACTTGAGCATGTTTTATCTTGAGCTTCTATGATAACTTGAGCATGTTTGATCTTGAGCTTCTATGCTAACTTGAGCATGTTTTATCTTGAGCTTCTATGATAACTTGAGCATGTTTTATCTTGAGCTTCTATGATAACTTGAGCATGTTTTATCTTGAGCTACTATGCTAACTTGAGCATGTTTTATCTTGAGCTACTATGCTAACTTGAGCATGTTTTATCTTGAGCTACTATGCTAACTTGAGCATGTTTTATCTTGAGCTACTATGGTAACTTCAGCATGTTTTATCTTGAGCTTCTATGCTAACTTGAGCATGTTTTATCTTGAGCTTCTATGATAACTTGAGCATGTTTTATCTTGAGCTTCTATGATAACTTGAGCATGTTTTATCTTGAGCTTTTATGATAACTTGAGCATGTTTGATCTTGAGCTTCTATGCTAACTTGAGCATGTTTTATTTTGAGCTTCTATGATAACTTGAGCATGTTTTATCTTGAGCTTCTATGATAACTTGAGCATGTTTGATCTTGAGCTTCTATGCTAACTTGAGCATGTTTTATCTTGAGCTTCTATGATAACTTGAGCATGTTTTATCTTGAGCTTCTATGATAACTTGAGCATGTTTTATCTTGAGCTTCTATGATAACTTGAGCATGGTTTGTCTTGAGCTACTATGATAACTTGAGCATGTTTTATCTTGAGCATGTTTTATCTTGAGCTACTATGATAACTTGAGCATGTTGTATCTTGAGCTTCTATGATAACTTGAGCATGTTTTATCTTGAGCTTCTATGATAACTTGAGCATGTTTTATCTTGAGCTTCTATGATAACTTGAGCATGTTTTATCTTGAGCTTCTATGATAACTTGAGCATGTTTTATCTTGACCTACTATGGTAACTTGAGCATGCTTTATCTTGAGCTACAATGATAACTTGAGCATGTTTTGCCTTGAGCTTCTATGATAACTTGAGCATGTTTTATCTTCAGCTTCTATGATAACTTGAGCATGTTTTGTCTTGAGCTTCTATGATAACTTGAGCATGTTTTATCTTCAGCTTCTATGCTAACTTGAGCATGTTTTATCTTTAGCTACTATGATAACTTGAGCATGTTTGATCTTGAGCTTCTATGATAACTTGTGCATGTTTTATCTTGAGCTACTATGATAACTTGAGCATGTTTTATCTTGAGCTTCTATGATAACTTGAGCATGTTTTATCTTGAGCTTCTATGATAACTTGAGCATGTTTTATCTTGAGCTACTATGATAACTTGAGCATGTTTATCTTGAGCAAATATGATAACTTGAGCATGTTTTATCTTGAGCTACTATGATAACTTGAGCATGTTTTATCTTGAGCTTCTATGATAACTTGAGCATTTTTTATCTTGAGCTACTATGATAACTTGAGCATGTTTTATCTTGAGCTTCTATGATAAGTTGATCATGTTTTATCTTGAGCTACTATGATAACTTGAGCATGTTTTATATTGAGCTACTATGATAACTTGAGCATGTTTTATCTTGAGCTTCTATGCTAACTTGAGCATGTTTTACCTTGAGCTTCTATGATAACTTGAGCATGTTTTATCCTGAGCTACTATGATAACTTGAGCATGTTTTATCTTGAGCTACTATGATAACTTGAGCATGTTTTATCTTGAGCGTCTATGTTAACTTGAGCATGTTTTATCTTGAGCTTCTATGATAACTTGAGCATGTTTTATCTTGAGCTTCTATGCTAACTTGAGCATGTTTTGTCTTGAGCTACTATGATAACTTTGCTATTTCCAGTTCTTGATCATTTGTCCGACTTGCATATTAAATACTAACTTGAATAAATATATAACTTGCTAATTCCATGCACTGAACCTAACTTTTCTTGCTAATTGATTTACTTCGTAAGTTAGATCTAATAACATTTATACTGTTAATATAATACGTATTTTCTTGTTATACTTTGTAACATTGTTTAAATATTCTTGACTGCTGGATTCTTGATGATTTTTTTTTAAAAGAAATGATTCATCATATAGCTTGATTTATTTCACATCCAAAATGTCTAAAGGAGTATTTTACTGATTAATTATAATTGGATTAACAATAATAAATCATTAATAACTCCTTAATGTTTACCCAGTACTTTTATAGATTAATCTATGAATTGTTAGGCTATCGCGGGTCGTTATGAATTGTTAGGCTATCGCGGGTCGTTATGAATTGTTAGGCTATCGCGGGTCGTTATGAATTGTTAGGCTATCGCGGGTCGTTATGAATTGTTAGGCTATCGCGGGTCGTTATGAATTGTTAGGCTATCGCGGGTCGTTATGAATTGTTAGGTTATCGCGGGTCGTTATGAATTGTTAGGCTATCGCGGGTCGTTATGAATTGTTAGGCTATCGCGGGTCGTTATGAATTGTTAAGCTATCGCGGGTCGTTATGAATTGTTAGGCTATCGCGGGTCGTTATGAATTGTTAGGTTATCGCGGGTCGTTATGAATTGTTAAGCTATCGCGGGTCGTTATGAATTGTTAGGCTATCGCGGGTCGTTATGAATTGTTAGGCTATCGCGGGTCGTTATGAATTGTTAGGCTATCGCGGGTCGTTATGAATTGTTAGGCTATCGCGGGTCGTTATGA
This sequence comes from Megaustenia siamemsis, assembly GCA_032433765.1. Taxonomy (NCBI): domain Eukaryota; kingdom Metazoa; phylum Mollusca; class Gastropoda; order Stylommatophora; family Ariophantidae; genus Megaustenia; species Megaustenia siamemsis. Next base: position 6,798,099 of record JAVIAB010000099.1, on the reverse strand, counting down.
ATTGTTAGGCTATCGCGGGTCGTTATGAATTGTTAGGCTATCGCGGATCGTTATGAATTGTTAAGCTATCGCGGGTCGTTATGAATTGTTAGGCTATCGCGGGTCGTTATGAATTGTTAGGCTATCGCGGGTCGTTATGAATTGTTAGGCTATCGCGGGTCGTTATGAATTGTTAGGCTATCGCGGGTCGTTATGAATAGTTAGGCTATCGCGGGTCGTTATGAATTGTTAGGCTATCGCGGGTCTTTATGAATTCATCTCCAGTATTCTTATCCATGCATCCATCCATGCATCCGTCCGTCCGTCCGTCCATCCATCTATTGACCTTTCGAGCCGTAGCCGGCCCATAGGGCTTAGACCTTGATACTGCTCTTATCTAAATTTGTATTCTAGAAGTTTTCAATCCTTGTAAAGATCTTTTATCAAATCTCGACATTTGTCTCGGTTCTGTGCAAGCAGCTCTATCTCATTGAGGAAGCCGATTCCTGCTGCTCTTGCCTCTCTCATCAATGTTCTCAGTGTCTCCCTGGGACTCCCTCTTACCTGTTGTTTTCCACATGAGGGCTTGCTTTGTTATTCAGTTATTATCTCTTCTCATCACATGTCCAACATATGACCATCGTCTTTTCTTGATTACTGAAGATATTGGTTGATTGGCGATTTCTCTAATTTTCTCGTTTGTTTGGATCTCGTTCAACGCTATACAATGTATTTTCCTTAGACATTTATTTTCGAATGTGTTCTATGTCTCTTCTTGTTTTCCAGCTCTCACATGCATATGTAAGGGTAGATCGTACATTTGATTTGAATAGTCTAAGTTTTGTGTTTGTGCTGATGAGTTTCAATTTCCACAACCTTTCAACGCTTCTGAAAGATCATTGCTGCTTCAGCTTTTCTTATTCTAAATTTTTTTACTTGTATCCCCTTCTCGATCGATGTGACTTCCAAGATAGATAAAGTGATTGATCTCTTCCACTGGCTTGTTTTCCATGTACATTATGTCATCTGTTGGAATTAGGCGTTTCATGACCTTAGTCTTTTCATGATTGATCTCAAGCTCATTTTTGCTGGCTATTGATGACAGTTCATTTGTGTTTTCCTGCACCGATTTTATCTGACTGCTGATGAGGACTATGTCATAATCAAGAGTTCTTGATCAGTTAACTTGAATATATATATACAGGGTGTTTATAAAGTCTCACTACACTTGGTATCTAGGTCAATTTGAAAAAAATGTTTATGACGTCATCACAATATGTGCTCAATGGTAAGTTCACTTGTTGCGACAGTTTTCTTAATGACTTGTCTGGACTTTTAAGGATTCTGTCTTGGATATCTAAACATATTTCATCATTCACAGCAGGCCTACCAGATCGTGGAGCATCTTCCACATTTCCAGTAGCAATAAACTTATTCAACAAATTTCATTGACAGTGGGAGCACATATTGTGATGACGTCATAAACATTTTTTTTCAAATTGACCTAGATACCAAGTGTAGTGAGACTTTATAAACACCCTGTATAACTTGCTTATTCCTTGCACTGAACGTGACTTCATTACTACTTTATTTAATTCATAAGTTAGGTACAATATCAACCTTTATACTGTTAATATAATTTCGTATTTTCTGGATATACTTTGACAACACAGTTTAAATATTTTTGATCGCTAGATTGATAAGTAACTACTACAGCAGCGATTTTTTTCAGTTCATTCACTTGGCTCGTTGACTTGTGAAAAAAAAGAAATTCTTCAGCGTCCTCGCTAAGCTACTCGACCCACTAACATGTTAATTAGTTCATTCTTTTCTCCTCCACCTGTTACAATATACCTGTTAAAAAGAATTCCAGTTCTCTTCGCTGATTTATAACGTCTATCTTACATAAAGACCCAGGCTCTTGTAGATGACCTTATCTAAAGCTCGCGGCATAAAAAAAATGATCTTGTTATAGATCACAGCAGACAGTTGATCTTGTAATATCTTTATCAGAATTTTGAGTTGACCTAGATCATGCATCATAATTATTACTGGGTTGGCACAGCGAACAATCAGCCGATGAAACAGTAAATGAGTATTGGACGCTCCCATCTTGTTACTGGATATCATTTTAGCCCTATGATCAATTAGTGGTAGTACTGAACATCATCATTTATGTTGGCATTAAGGTAAGTTTTAAGTTAACACTGATGGACAGTGAAATTGTGTTCTAATGCTTATCTCCGCTGATTTACTGAAACATTAATCACACTTCTGAAGTTGTTCCACCTATTACTTAACTATCATTGTAACTATACAATTCAACTACAACTGAAGCAGCTAACTCTCATTATAAGTGATCTAAACTAATGCCAGTGCGTCCAGCCATTTCTATCAGTCGTGTCTATCTCATAACTCTGTACAACTAACTCACTACTAGTGATCTAAACTAATGCCAGTGTGTCCAACCATTTCTCTCATTCGTGTCTATCTCATAACTCTGAACAAATAACTCTCACTACTAGTGATATAAACTAATGTCACTGTGCCCAGCCATTTCTTTTAGTTGTGTCTATCTCATAACTCTGAACAACTAACTCTCACTACTAGTGAGCTAAACCTATGTCTATGCGTCCAACCATTTCTATATGTCGTGTCTATCTCATAACTCTGAAGTTACTCTTCTACTTGACTGACTGACTACATCTCGTCTCATTTTTTGTTGCAACAAGATACAACAGTCTTTATTCTTAATCTCCGCATTGCTTGACAACATTCATCAGACACAATCAGCAATGTTCTATCATTCTACAACTTTTTACAGCGTTACTTTGTAGAGCCAATCGGCGGTGTTTATAGCGAGTAACTCCTTGGCCATACTAAAGTTTCTGTGACAATATGTAGTGGTTAGCTTGTAATTCTTTGTTCAATTCACACAGTTCTACTCTTGTAATTCGTGAGGACGTTATAGAATCTCTAAGAAAATCTCTCGTGCTGATAAATATTATAATAACTCCATTGAACAATCTCTAAAATCTATTAATTTATATCCTAAAGTTTCTACATTTCCACTGATGACTTCTCCAAACTATTCTAGCTCCACTGCCTGAGACAGGTCTCTGAACTCGTCTACTACATTTTTGCTGGTATGTCCTAAAGCTTCGATGGCGAATATCGATCTAACTACATCACTCTAAACTCCACTGCCTGAGACAGGTCTCTGAACTCGTCTACAAGCTTCGATGGCGAATATCGATCAACTACATCACTCTAAACTCCACTGCCTGTGACAGGTCTCTAAACTCGTCTACTACATTTTTGCTGGTACGTCCAAAAGCTTCGATGGCGAATATCGATCTAACTACATCACTCTAAACTCCACTGACTGAGACAGGTCTCTGAACTCTACTACATTTTTGCTGGTACGTCCAAAAGCTTCGATGGCGAATATCGATCTAACTACATCACTCTAAACTCGTCTACTACATTTTTTGCTGTTACTTCCAAAATCTTTTTCTTTCCCTGTGACTCTCTAATTGTTTTCCACTCAGTGATTTGTTCTTTTCCTCCTGCACTACCAGGATGCAGCGACAGGTAGATTTTTTTTAACGTGTCATAGAGCCCGAGTGTGATTTTCATTAAAACGTTTACATCATCGTCGATTCCCTAGGCATTGCCTTTATTTTCTCTAGTGTTAGTAATTTAAATTATCTAATCTAGTTGTATTTAATGTTAGTAACTTTAATAGCATTAATTAAATTACTTATAAGCAGGTATGATGCAGGTTTTCAAATGTGGTTTTGTGGAAGTAGGTGTAGCTCCATTTGATTCTACTTTTGAGTGATTGTTCCTGCTGCTTGACTAGTTGCTTGTAGATGTCTTGTGTTTTGTGACGCATCGGACGGTCATTTTCTTCAAGGGCATGGACTCAGGTCTTGTAGAAGGACGGCATTTTTCCGAAACGGTGCGGTTTGTCGTCGCACATATTTTTTTTTTATTTCATTTTTAATAATACATTTTCCTTTAGCGGGATAGGTGGACTGCTGCCGATAATGTAAAAAAAAAAAAAAACCACCTACGGGCTTTTGCAAAGCGGTATAATGTGGCCAGGCCGCTTGTTCCGAGGCCAACTGGTCCCATCAATATACACATCAGGGTTGAGTGGGTCATTTTATGGGCTTCTGACCGACTGATATCCGCAACTATAGTCGATGTCGAAAACCGAAATGTCCATCTGGTTACCGGGAAGTATCGTGTGAATTCTAAAGATCTACAACAATTACTTAATGTAATAAACATAATAATAATATATGTAATATATTATATAATATACATATAATAATGTAATATAATGACAAGCAAAATATATGGATAAGATATGAAAATCAAAAAAGACAAACGATGATCATAAACAAAGAAAATTCTCAAGACCTACAATTAAATGTCAAAGTTTAAGGAATACATCTGGAGACAGTTCAGAGTCACAACTACCTGGGACATACTATAACCAGTGATGGAAAATGTATAACTGAAATAAACAAACGAAGAGCTATGGCAAAAAGTAATTTTAATGCCATGAAAAATATACTGACAACAAAACAAATATCAGCAGGACTGAAACTGAGAATGGCAAAATGTTACATCTTCTCAATATTCCTGTATGGTGCAGAAACATGGACATTAGACAAGAAAACAGAACAGAAAATTGAAGCCTTTGAAATGTGGATTTATAGAAGAATAGGTAGAATTGGATGGAAACAAAAGAATACAAACGAAGTTTTAAAACAACTGAAAATAAAAAGAGAACTACTAAATACAATTAAGACAAGACAAAATGAAATTTTTGGGGCATGTTAAAAGAAACAACAGCCTAATAAAAGTAATATTGGAAGCTAAGACAGAAGGTAAAAGAGGCAGAGGTAGACCAAGACTAACATGGACGAGTTACATCAAAAGATGGACAAGTCAACCTATGACAATCTGCCCAATCAAAGCAAGAGACAGAGTGGAATGGCGCTCCATAGTAGCCAACCTTCGATGCGAGACGGCACTCAATGATGATGGTGATGATCGTGTGAGTTCAGCTGAAGTGGCAGCCACGCGATCGATATTCTTTGGCAAATCGTGTCACTTGTCGGTATTTGTAAAACAGTCGTCTAGTTGATTCCTGGCACACAAAATAACTAGATCGTTATAGCATTGAAAACACTTACCTGGCTCCTTTACTCGAGACCTTGGGAGGCATTTTGTGTATAAGAAACAAGGTTGTCCAAAATCTTCGAGGGAACTTGTCTGTTCTAGTCTGTCTAAGCTGAATATGCTTCTGTGTGTCCAACTATTCTACTGTCCCTAGTTTATAAATCCCCAGTATCATTATCCCAAGCACATTCCCGCATCCAATCAAACTACTCCACGTTGTCTTCAATTTACAAACACGTCACTGCCCTCTTTCCAACTTTAGAAACTTCAAGATCACACTACCTTGAACTTCCGACCTTGGATACATTTACTGACTAATATTTTTTTATCGACTTAATTCTCTCGTCACGCACTGCCATATCCCCACCATTTCCATGCACACATGCTCTAGTCACTATACTTTTACAATGGACAATAGCGTGAGAATAGCGTAGACTCTAACGTTCAAGGTCCTGAATTAACAATTAAAAAATATAGAGAAGACAGTCTGTAAGGGGTAAAAAAAAAAAAAAAAAAAAAAAAATAACTGGGTTATCTGGTTCGTTAGTGCCAATCACTGACATCTTTGTTCTTTTAATTCTAGTTGTCACCCACTGACTGCCTCACGTTACAAATGAGTCTCCAGTTGATATTTTTAACTCGATCTATTTATTGCTTATGTATTGCACAAACACCTTCATTTTTATTTTTAAAGGACACCCAGTAAAGGAAGAAAATAATTGATATCTTTCTTCAAGGGAATTCATAAAATAATTCTACTTCTTTTTCTTTGTCTTTCAGCGTCGAGGGGAGATATAATTTGCGGTCTTTTGTTCTTCTGTTCGCCTCTGCTGCTGTATGTTTCCTAGTGCTTCTAATATTCCATCGATCCATCTTTTTCGTGGTCGACCATTGAATCTGGTATTCTCGCAACGTTTATTAAGGGCCTGTTTTTCGTGTGTTTTGATTACTCTGCTTTGTCACATGGCCAAACCATTATATCTGTTGTTTCTTTACATATTCTATGGCGGGGGCTATTCCTAGCTTTTTTTTTTTTCAGTTATTCATTTCTGATCTTATCTCTCCGACTGTTTCCTGTCATTCGTCCGACAAATTTAATTTCAGTAACGGTTATTTTTCTAATTGTTCTTGCAGCTAGGGTCCAGGACTGGCATTGGTAGCACAACGTTGCGATGAAGATTGTATTGTACACACCCGTTTTGCCTCTAGAGTTATTTCCTTGTTGGACAATAGTGGTGATAGCTGCCCATTGATTTGACAAGACTTGTGCTGCATCTTGAGTCTATCTCTGCTGTTTGTGAATTGTTGTTTGTCACTAATCTTCCTAGGTATTTGAATTTCTCTACTTGTTTTAGTTGTCTGCCTTCTATAGTTATGTTGATGTTCTGTTTATTGTTTGGCGACATTCATGACTTATGTTTTGTGAATTTGATTTCATGTTGTATTTTGTGCCTGTGCTGTTGAGTTCATTTAAGTGTTCTTGTAGGTCTTCTATTTGTTCATGTATTAGTGCCTGATCGTCTGCAAATAAAAGCTCGCTGATCTCCTCTGTGTCTGATGGGTTGGCTAACTTGTATATATAGTCCATGTATGTAATAAACAGTAGGGGGGATAGTACGCACTCTTGTCTTACACCTGATCAAACGTCGAAGTGGTCCGTGTAGCCTGCTGCTGTTCTGACTGTGCAGTTGCTGTTGATGTAATGACTGTTAGTTAGATTTGTTATATGTTGGTTTACTCCGTATGTTGTTAGTATCTCCCACAACTGTTCTCTGTTTACTCTGTCGAATGCTTTTTCCTGGTCAATGAAAGCTATGTACGAATTTTGATTGTGTTCAGACGTTTTTTTTCCTGCAAACTGTTTTAAGGTGAATAGAGCGTCATTACATCCTCTCTTTTTTTCGGAACCTCATTTGATAATCGCTTAACTGTAGTTCTATTATTGGTCTCAGCCTTTTTCCCCACGATTTTGGCGTATAGCTTTCCTACATGGCTAAGAAGAGATATACCTCTATATTTATTGTAGTCTCTTTCGCTACCTTTCTTTATCCATATTGGTACGATGATTGGAAAAAATAATAAAATAATGCTTAGAAAGTTATATTGGATTATTCCAAACTAAATTTAAAATTGGCAAATATATTTGCAAGATGTCTTATTAGAAAGGAATTTCTTTATACGATCATAAAAATATGTTTTGCAATATTTATTTTTCTTTTCTGCTAAACACTAACACTAAGTTTATTACATGACGTACTGGTTCCTTATTAAATGAACATCCTATCGCGTTAACTGTCGCTGATAACTCTTGCCGGTAATATTAATTCTTGTCCTGTATATAATGTGCTGCCATTCATCATGGGCTTAGGCGGGTGAAAGAAAAGAGAGTACCTCCCATAACACCGATCTCCAACATTATATTGTAATATATAATCAGAATAACATATCCATGTAACCCAGACCGAACCTATTCATAAAGATAACATATCCATGTAACCCAGACCGAACCTATTCACAAAGATAACATATCCATGTAACACAGACCGAACCTATTCACAAAGATAACCTATCAATGCAACACAGACCGAACCTATTCACAAAGATAACATATCCATGCAACACAGACAGAACTATTCACAAAGATAACATATCCATGTAACACAGACAGAACTATTCACAAAGATAACATATCCATATAACACAGACCGAACCTATTCACAAAGATAACATATCCATGCAACACAGACAGAACTATTCACAAAGATAACATATCCATGCAACACAGACCGAACCTATTCACAAAGATTACATATCCATGTAACACAGACCGAACCTATTCACAAAGATAACATATCCATGTAACACAGACCGAACCTATTCACAAAGATTACATATCCATGTAACACAGACCGAACCTATTCACAAAGATTACATATCCATGTAACACAGACCGAACCTATTCACAAAGATAACATATCAATGTAACACAGACCGAACCTATTCACAAAGATTACATATCCATGCAACACAGACAGAACCTATTCACAAAGATAACATATCAATGTAACACAGACCGAACCTATTCACAAAGATAACATATCCATGCAACACAGACAGAACCTATTCACAAAGATAACATATCAATGTAACACAGACCGAACCTATTCACAAAGATAACATATCCATGCAACACAGACAGAACTATTCACAAAGATAACATATCCATATAACACAGACAGAACTATTCACAAAGATAACATATCCATATAACACAGACAGAACTATTCACAAAGATTACATATCCATGTAACACAGACCGAACCTATTCACAAAGATAACATATCAATGTAACACAGACAGAACTATTCACAAAGATAACATATCAATATAACACAGACAGAACTATTCACAAAGATAACATATCAATGTAACACAGACAGAACTATTCACAAAGATAACATATCAATGTAACACAGACCGAACCTATTCACAAAGATAGCATATCAATGCAACACAGACAGAACCTAGTCACAACGATAACAGACATGATACAGAGACACAAATACAAAACATCCACAATAATCGACAGTAGCATAATTGTAGGCACTTACATCATCCCAAGACTAACACACATTGCCACAGTCTTTGACCCACAGTAGCCAACAAAAACAGAAATAAACAAACTGATTAGACATTTAGTTGTTGGACACATCATACACATCATACAACACAAGACAATGATACAGCACACAAAAACAAGGAGGGATTTCACTACAGGACATACACACACAATTTAAATCTGTCATAATAAGTCACGTGAGCCGCATCATCCAACAACCAATCACATATTTGCACATTACTACATGGCACTGAGGTTGTTTTCAAAATTCACAAATCTTAATAATTCAATACCCACGTTCAATAAAACTTACATTCCAAGGACATTACAACTTATTACATCAAAGAACAAATACCATTTACACACACCGAATTAAACAGCAAGCATTTCTACTATCCGGGCGTAATACCGACCACATTACACCAAAAATCATGTGCCGAAGATCTAAACAAATTATGCTCACTAACACCATAATACCTGAACGCCACTTGGCGTGACGGGGCATTTTATTTATTTATTTTTTTTAACCCCTTTCTACCGCTCAGAATCAAGAGAGGCCAAAAATACTTTCTCACGGACTACACCAGCACCTTCTCAAACATCCAGAATCCACACATCGCTCCCAAAGCAAGGGAAGTCACCTACAGACTCATATACAGCGTGAGTGATATCCACAAAAGAAAGATAACCTCACCTGTCAGGACAGACGGCCAAGTGTTAACTTTGCAGACGGAACTTACAAGAAACAGAACACAAATTCTACGAATACAGCGCAGTCATAACAGCAAGAATGACGTAACAACACATACTAGAAACACACACCACACAGCAGGGAGCCCTGTACAGATCTTTTATACTCAAATCACTGCCAAAAACATTAACACAAGAATACTTCACAAAATCACTTATTCTACTATCTGAATACAGAAATTTAGTGTGGACCTGTCAAAATGCGGTCACATTTCAATTTAAAACTGAATCCTAACCTGTTTGTATACATCTATAATCAGCAAATCAAAGTGGATATTTCAAGAAAAACATAATTTAACTCGCGAGAAAGAAAGAACGAATGAATAAGGGAATGAATGAATGAATGACTATATTCGAAAGCAAAGACATATTTTAAAAGTCTTTCCATTCCCTTGTTTACTATATTTGTTGGTGACAAGCGAAAGACGCTAAATACCGAGGATGTTTGTCTTAGAGACATCGATGAGACTCCAGTACCCGAGTATGTTTGTCTTAGAGACATCGATGAGACTCCAGTACCCGAGTATGTTTGTCTTAGAGACATCGATGAGACTACAGTACCCGAGTATGTTTGTCTTAGAGACATCGATGAGACTCCAGTACCGAGTATGTTTGTCTTAGAGACATCGATGAGACTCCAGTACCTGAGTATGTTTGTCTTAGAGACATCGATGAGACTTCAGTACCTGAGTATGTTTGTCTTAGAGACATCGATGAGACTCCAGTACCTAAGTATGTTTGTCTTAGAGACACCGATGAGACTCCAGTACCTGAGTATGTTTGTCTTAGAGACATCGATGAGAGTCCAGTACCTGAGTATGTTTGTCTTAGAGACATCGATGAGACTTCAGTACCGAGAATGTTTGTCTTAGGGATATCGATGAGACTCCAGTACCTGAGTATGTTTGTCTTAGAGACATCGATGAGACTTCAGTACCGAGTATGTTTGTCTTAGAGACATCGATGAGACTCCAGTGCCTGAGTATGTTTGTCTTAGAGACATCGATGAGACTCCAGTACCTGAGTATGTTTGTCTTAGAGACATCGATGAGACTCCAGTACCTGAGTATGTTTGTCTTAGAGACATCGATGAGACTCCAGTACCTGAGTATGTTTGTCTTAGAGACATTGATGAGACTCCAGTACCCGAGTATGTTTGTCTTAGAGACATCGATGAGAATCCAGTACCTGAGTATGTTTGTCTTAGAGACATCGATGAGAATCCAGTACCTGAGAATGTTTGTCTTAGAGACATCGATGAGACTCCAGTGCCTGAGTATGTTTGTCTTAGAGACATCGATGACACTCCAGTACCCGAGTATGTTTGTCTTAGAGACATCGATGACACTCCAGTCCCTGAGAATGTTTGTCTTAGAGACATCGATGAGAATCCAGTACCTGAGTATGTTTGTCTTAGAGACATCGATGAGAATCCAGTACCTGAGAATGTTTGTCTTAGAGACATCGATGAGAATCCAGTACCTGAGAATGTTTGTCTTAGAGACATCGATGAGAATCCAGTACCTGAGTATGTTTGTCTTAGAGACATTGATGAGACTCCAGTACCTGAGAATGTTTGTATTAGAGACATCGATGAGACTCCAGTACCTGAGAATGTTTGTCTTAGAGACATCGATGAGAATCCAGTACCTGAGAATGTTTGTCTTAGAGACATCGATGACACTCCAGTCCCTGAGAATGTTTGTCTTAGAGACATCGATGAGAATCCAGTACCTGAGAATGTTTGTCTTAGAGACATCGATGAGAATCCAGTACCTGAGAATGTTTGTCTTAGAGACATCGATGAGAGTCCAGTACCTGAGTATGTTTGTCTTAGAGACATTGATGAGACTCCAGTACCTGAGAATGTTTGTATTAGAGACATCGATGAGACTCCAGTACCTGAATATGTTTGTCTTAGAGACATCGATGAGAATCCAGTACCTGAGAATGTTTGTCTTAGAGACATCGATGACACTCCAGTACCTGAGTATGTTTGTCTTAGAGACATCGATGAGACTCCAGTACCTGAGTATGTTTGTCTTACAGACACCGATGAGAATCCAGTACCTGAGAATGTTTGTCTTAGAGACATCGATGAGAATCCAGTACCTGAGAATGTTTGTCTTAGAGACATCGATGACACTCCAGTACCTGAGTATGTTTGTCTTAGGGACATCGATGAGACTCCAGTACCCGAGTATGTTTGAATTAGAGACATCGATGAGACTCCAGTACCTGAGTATGTTTGTCTTAGAGACATCGATGAGACTCCAGTACCTGAGTATGTTTGTCTTAGAGACATTGATGACACTCCAGTACCCGAGTATGTTTGTCTTAGAGACATCGAGGAGACTCCAGTACCCGAATATGCTTGTCTTAGAGACATTGATGACACTCCAGTACCTGAGTATGTTTGTCTTAGGGACGCCGATGAGACGTCACACCTTTCAAAAATAGACACAGACTTCATGGACCTTTTGTTATTATTGTTTCCTCTACCGTTCCTTTAAATGTGTATCACACAAATCGCAAGACCAACAGATTGTGTTGTTTGGAACGTCAGATTGACATGTCTCTTAACTACACCGAAAATATAAGTAACATTTATATATCATCATCATCAAGTACCGGACCTGCTGGCGTAGGTGATCATGTCTCTCCACAACTTTCTATCACTGCAGTTATTTATCATTTCTGTTGTTGACCTTCTGCCAAGCCATTCACTTAAGCTGTCTGTTATCTTTTCTCTTTGCTTCCCTCTATCTTTACGTCCCTCAATTTTCCGTTATTACAATATATTCCAGTTGTTCCCTTCTCATTACATGGCCAAGAAATGATAATTGTTTCTTCCTAATATCGGAAATTATCTATCTTTTTGCTTTGGCCTCTTTCACAACGTTTTCATTACTCTTCTTAGCTGTCCATTGTATTCTCAACATTCTTCTGTAAAACCACATTTCTACCGACTCCAGTGATTTTCTTGTCTGTTGTCCTATCGTCCGTGATTCACAGCCATATGTTAAGACTGGCTCTACATAACATTTAAGAACTCTTTTTCTTGTTTTTATTGCAGAAATGGATTGCATAGTATCTTCCTCACTTATATACAATTTATAATTGTATAATATAAAACTTATATAAGGAGCAATATAATGAGTATTATTTTTCAAACCTGACATCGTTTAGTTTCATAATGACAATTAATTAAGAGGAATAAAAAACCAATATGGCAACATCTAGTCACAACGATAACAGATATACTGCACAGATAGAAATACAAAACATCCACACATTTCGGCATGGGCGTCATTGTAAACACCTCCATCATCCCAAGACTGATATACAGTCTTTCACTCACCGCAGTCAGCAATCAAAGTAACAAAGAAACTGATAGACATTTGCTTTGTGGACACACTGTACATAGCAAATATGACATTACAGAAGGGTGAAGCAGCATAAACAATTCCAGATGACAGGTTATTGCAAGCATAACACCAACAAAATCTACACAAACTATTAGATGTGACAGAAAGTGAACAAAAAGACTTTACTGTTAAAACGATAGAAACTATGATAATATCAAAGAAAATAAACTCACAAGAATGTCGAGTAAAACGCCGAGGAAACCCAACAGGATAACACATCGTTTCATGTATAATCGGTCAGAATCATCTGTGTTGAGGCATCTAGGTCAACGGGCACGGGGATCTAGGGAAAGACAACTCCTGGCATTCAGACACTCTCCCCCCCCCACCCCACCCCCGCGCCCCTATTGCCGTGGACACAGGAGGTATAGTTGGTTTAGCTTCAAATAGCTGATAAGCTCTTTGGTGTACTTGGTAGTGAAATAGCTGATAAGCTCTCTGGTGTACTGGGTAATGAAATAGCTGATAAGCACTTTGGTGTACTTGGTAGTAAAATAGCTGATAAGCTCTTTGGTGTACTTGGTAGTGAAATAGCTGATAAGCTCTCTGGTGTACTGGGTAATGAAATAGCTGATAAGCACTTTGGTGTACTTGGTAGTGAAATAGCTGATAAGCTCTTTGGTGTACTGGGTAATGAAATAGCTTATAAGCTCTTTGGTGTACTTGGTAGTGAAATAGCTGATAAGCTCTTTGGTGTACTTGGTAGTGAAATAGCTGGTAAGCTATTTGGTATACTTGGTAGTGAAATAGCTGATAAGCTCTTTGGTGTACTTGGTAGTGAAATAGCTGATAAGCTCTTTGGTGTACTTGGTAGTGAAATAGCTGATAAGCTCACTGGTGTACTCGGTAATAAAATAGCTGATAAGCTCTCTGGTGTACTCGGTAATAAAATAGCTGATAAGCTCACAGGTGTACTCGGTAATAAAATAGCTGATAAGCTCACTGATGTACTCGGTAATAAAATAGCTGATAAGCTCACTGGTGTACTCGGTAATGAAATAGCTGATAAGCTCACTGGTGTACTCGGTAATAAAATAGCTGATTAGCTCTCTGGTGTACTCGGTAATAAAATAGCTGATAAGCTCTCTGGTGTACTCGGTAATAAAATAGCTGATAAGCTCTCTGGTGTACTCGGTAATAAAATAGCTGATAAGCTCTCTGGTGTACTCGGTAATAAAATAGCTGATAAGCTCACTGGTGTATTCGGTAATAAAATAGCTGATAAGCTCTCTGGTGTACTCGGTAATGAAATAGCTGATAAGCTCACTGGTGTACTCGGTAATAAAATAGCTGATAAGCTCACTGGTGTACTCGGTAATAAAATAGCTGATAAGCTCACTGGTGTACTCGGTAATGAAATAGCTGATAAGCTCACTGGTGTACGTGGTAATAAAATAGCTGATAAGCTCTCTGGTGTACTCGGTAATAAAATAGCTGATAAGCTCACTGGTGTACTCGGTAATGAAATAGCTGATAAGCTCACTGGTGTACTCGGTAATAAAATAGCTGATAAGCTCTCTGGTGTACTCGGTAATAAAATAGCTGATAAGCTCTTTGGTGTACTCGGTAATAAAATAGCTGATAAGCTCACTGGTGTACTCGGTAATGAAATAGCTGATAAGCTCACTGGTGTACTCGGTAATGAAATAGCTGATAAGCTCACTGGTGTACTCGGTAATGAAATAGCTGATAAGCTCACTGGTGTACTCGGTAATGAAATAGCTGATAAGTTCACTGGTGTACTCGGTAATGAAATAGCTGATAAGCTCACTGGTGTACTCGGTAATGAAATAGCTGATAAGCTCACTGGTGTACTCGGTAATGAAATAGCTGATAAGCTGACTGTGCAGCTCTTATACTGAGTGAGGCTTTACTCTGGACAAAGAGAGACATCATTAAGTTTGTTCTTCACTCCTTAAGAGAAGAGGAGAATTGGTGGGACAATGATGTATGTATTGAAAGTCTAAGGAGAATGGGTGGGACAATGATGTATGTATTGAAAGTCTAAATAGAATGGGTGGGACAATGATGTATGTACTGAAAGTCTAAGAAGAATGGGTGGGACAATGATGTATGTATTGAAAGTCTAAGGAGAATGGGTGGGACAATGATGTATGTACTGAAAGTCTAAGAAGAATGGGTGGGACAATGATGTATGTATTGAAAGACTAAGGAGAATGGGTGGGACAATGATGTATATATTGAAAGTCTAAGAAGAATGGGTGGGACAATGATGTATGTATTGAAATTCTAAGGAGAATGGGTGGGACAATGATGTATATATTAAAAGTCTAAGAAGAATGGGTGGGACAATGATGTATGTATTGAAAGTCTAAGAAGAATGGGTGGGACAATGATGTATGTATTGAAAGACTAAGGAGAATGGGTGGGACAATGATGTATGTATTGTAAGTCTAAGAAGAATGGGTGGGACAATGATGTATGTACTGAAAGTCTAAGAAGAATGGGTGGGACAATGATGTATATATTGAAAGACTAAGGATAATGGGTGGGACAATGATGTATATATTGAAAGTCTAAGAAGAATGGGTGGGACAATGATGTATGTATTGAAAGTCTAAGAAGAATGGGTGGGACAATGATGTATATATTTAAAGTCTAAGAAGAATGGGTGGGACAATGATGTATGTATTGAAAGTCTAAGGAGAATGGGTGGGACAATGATGTATGTATTGAAAGTCTAAGGAGAATGGGTGGGACAATGATGTATGTATTGAAAGTCTAAGGAGAATGGGTGGGACAATGATGTATGTATTGAAAGACTAAAGAGACTAAAGATGGTAGTCGATTCGGAGTGCTTGGTGGGAAAAGCAAATGTATTTACAATCAACACCTTACATGAACAATCAGTCTGCCTGCGCTGCGAGAAAAGCTTGGACGAGTGTTGGAGCGGATTTGGGATGCCTCAACTTCAATTAAACTGATTTCATGAATAAAATGGGTTTTCATTGTATAATGAATAAGTTCATTTCAACTATCTGCTATTCTTGCCTAAAGTTTTGCCACATTGCTACCGTCATAAATAGAAAGTAGGACTCGAACACCTCGTGTCGACTGATCAAGATAGTTTTCTATTTATATCTTAAATGGTTACGAAATTTGTGGCTCAACAATGGGATATTTCAAAACAGAACGATTCAAATTTGACATTTTCGAAGACAATTATATATATATATATATATATATATATATATATATATATATATATATATATATATAATAACAAGTATTATTGTTTTAAAACATCATTCATGCACAAATTGTTGAAGCCAGAAGTTTGGAGCCTCTGTGGCTGAGTAGTTAGTGTGCTTATTGCCCGATTAGAAAGGTCAAAGTTCAAAGTTCAATAACTAGAAGTGGGTATTTTCGGACCGACAAGGCTCCAATCTTCAACCAGTCTCTGTAAATGGGTACCATATTTTTTTAAAGAATTAATGCCGGCCTAGAGTGATACCGACCAGCTCACCAAACAATGTGCGTGGTCATGGAAAATATGGTCATTAACACCATTTTCCACATACGCCTAGCAAGACAGGGCAGTGGAGCTTTACTTTTACTTGTTAGCTTGACTAGAAGCTTGTGTGTGTCTGGTGTCACACATTGGAACCACTCCCATCAAATATCAATTTATGAATGAGCAAATTGTTGTAGACTCAGGTCATCTTCACTTGTGTATGTCTGGTGTCACACATTGGAACCACTCCCATCAAATATCCATTTATGAATGAGCAAATTGTTGTAGACTCAGGTCATCTTCACTTGTGTATGTCTGGTGTCACACATTGAAACCACTCCATCAAATATCAATTTATGAATGAGCAAATTGTTTTAGACTCAGGTCATCTTCACTTGTGTTTGTCTGGTGTCACACATTGGAACCACTCCCATCAAATATCAATTTATGAATGAGCAAATTGTTTTAGACTCAGGTCATCTTCACTTGTGTGTGTCTGGTGTCACACATTGAAACCACTCCCATCAAATATCAATTTATGAATGAGCAAATTGTTGTAGACTCAGGTCATCTTCACTTGTGTGTGTCTGGTGTCACACATTGAAACCACTCCCATAAAATATCAATTTATGAATGAGCAAATTGTTGTAGACTCAGGTCATCGTCATTGTGTGTGTCTGGTGTCACACATTGAAACACTCCCATCAAATATCAATTATGAATGAGCAAATTGTTGTAGACTCAGGTCATCTTCACTTGTGTGTGTCTGGTGTCACACATTGAAACCACTCCCATCAAATATCAATTTATGAATGAGCAAATTGTTGTAGACTCAGGTCATCTTCACTTGTGTGTGTCTGGTGTCACACATTGAAACCACTCCCATTAAATATCAATTTATGAATGAGCAAATTGTTGTAGACTCAGGTCATCTTCACTTGTGTGTGTCGAGTGTCACACATTGAAACCACTCCCATCAAATATCAATTTATGAATGAGCAAATTGTTGTAGACTCAGGTCATCTTCACTTATTAATGCTGTAAACGTTTCAATGTTGGAATTAAAATGTCACTTTAAGATTGAAACAAGCAGCTGTGCCGTAGCTTTGACTTTAGAACGGAATGGCTTCACTACAGTCTGGGCACCTCCATATCTGCTCAGCCAGCAACCAACAAAGTGTCCATCTTGATCGTTCATACTTTTCCATAGAACACGCTGAGTTCTTCTCTCAAAATGGTGTGCTGCTTGATGCATAGAAAACTGTGTAATATTGAACGCGCTGAACTCTGTACAAAAGGCGTGCAGCTCATAATGGACACACCCGAGTCACTGTAACATCCGTCACAAGCAGCATAACTCTATATGTGTCCGCGACAAAACCGTAGACTTAAGATTAGTGAGCATGTCACAACAATAGTCGCTATCCCAACAAATAAAGTCAGGCCACCACTTCCGTGAGACACTGGATTCGACCGCGGTAAAGCTTGTGGCAAATTTTTACTCGAAAACAGACAAATCATACACCCCGTACCAAGGCAAGGCCGAGGCCTGTTACCGTTCTACTAAACTTAAGAGCCAGTGGCACTGCAGCACTATCTCATCGCGCGGGCACGCGAAATTCATGTCACGGGAGAGGGAGAGAGGTAGTTTAAAATCGTTACATTAAGAGAGAGAGAGAGAGAGAGAGAGAGAGGCAGTTTAAAATCCTAACATTAAGAGAGAGAGAGAGAGAGAGAGAGAGAGAGGTAGTTTAAAATCGTTACATTAAGAGAGAGAGAGAGGCAGTTTAAAATCCTAACATTAAGAGAGAGAGAGAGAGAGAGAGAGAGAGAGAGAGAGAGAGCGAAAGAAAGAGATGCAGTTTAATATATTAAACATTAAGATATAGATAGAGAGAGAGAGAGAGAGAGAGAGAGAGAGAGAGAGAGAGAGTTTAAATTTCTAGCAGTAATATTTAGAGATCGAGATTAAAATGAAGGAGTTAAGAGAGTTGAGAAAGTTTATACTTCTAGCATCAAAAGTTAACCATTTAAAAATCCTAGAATGACCAGAGAGACAATTTAAAATACAAGCACGATGTGAAAAGTAGATTATAATATTGGTATGGAAAGAGATACAGTTAAAAATCCTACTATTAATAAAGAAATGGTTAGAAATTATTTTAAGCTGCTTTTATTTTTCTTTTTAGTATGTTATGAAAAGAGAGATAGACAATTACATCTGAAGCATTAAAGTAGTGAGAGACAGACATTCTTTTTTATTTATTTTAAAACTGAGAATCAAGTTCAGAATAATTGATCAAATTTATAGACTAAAGTGTAATATGGGGTGTTTATAATGTCGCTATGGAGTGACTTGATCAATATTCTTGAAATGAAATCACCGATTGATGAAATTGACATCACATTCTGCGTCCACAATCCCGTCACAAACATAACACAGTAAGCCGCTATTATATTCACGGTTTCATTGCTGAAGGGAAATGCTGTTATACAATGGAAACATATTTTTTTAATACGTCTTCGGTAATGATAGCAAACATAGGGAAGAAGTTATTCAACAATTTGTGTAGAAATGTCCAGACTCACAAGTCTCCCACCACAATGAGGCTATGACTTTGATTGACAAGTTTCGTGCTACGGAAAGTGTTGTAGATGCATACGGATCTGGAGAGCCTTCAACTTCAGAAGACACAGAACTTGATATGCAGACCAGAATTACAATGAGCCCTAATAAATCTTTAAGGTGGTCGCCTCAACATGCAGACCAGAATTACAATGAGCCCTAATAAATCTTTAAGGTGGTCGCCTCAACATGCAGACCAGAATTACAATGAGCCCTAATAAATCTTTAAGGTGGTTGTCTCAACATGCAGACCAGAATTACAATGAGCCCTAATAAATCTTTAAGGTGGTCGCCTCAACATGCAGACCAGAATTACAATGAGCCCTAATAAATCTTTAATGTGGTTGTCTCAACATGCAGACCAGAATTACAATGAGCCCTAATAAATCTTTAAGGTGGTTGTCTCAACATACAAACTAGAATTACAATGAGCCCTAATAAATCTTTAAGGTGGTTGTCTCAACATGCAAACCAGAATTACAATGAGCCCTAATAAATCTTTAAGGTGGTTGTCTCAACATGCAAACCAGAATTACAATGAGCCCTAATAAATCTTTAAGGTGGTTGTCTCAACATGCAAACCAGAATTACAATGAGCCCTAATAAATCTTTAAGGTGGTTGACTCAACATGCAAACCAGAATTACAATGAGCCCTAATAAATCTTTAAGGTGGTTGTCTCAACATGCAAACTTTTCCAATGAATACCGTCCACAAGGTTCTGAAGTGTTAGCTGCACTATCGTCCTTACAGATTAATTGAATCGTCTTAATTCCATGCAAGAGATTGTGAATCCAGATTGAACTACTGCATGTGGTTTCAGAACCTTATCTCTGAACAAGGTGGTAAAGTCCTTGACGTGACATTCTTCACTGATGAGGCACGGTTTCATCTCTCCGGTTGCGCCAACAAGTAAGAACAACCGTGTGTAGAGCAGTAAAAAAAAAACCCGCATGAATTACATCAAGTACCGCTTTACGTTCAGAAAGTCGTATGCGGATAATTGGGAAACATTTTTTTCAATGCAAAAATCAACGCAGAACATGACCGTATTTTAATGCTGGATTCATTCATAGCCCACCTTACAGAGCGGGAAATTAAAGAAGCTCGGTTTAGGCAGGATGGGGCAACAGCACACACAGCCGCAACAACGTCACTTACTTATTCATCATCATCATGTACCGTATCGGTTGGCGTTGGCGATCATGTCCTTCCACAATCTTCTATCCACAGTGCATCGTATGAGTTCTGTTGTTAACTATTTTCCATACCATGACACCAAGCAATCCAGTATTTTCTCTCTTTGTCGTCCGCGATCTCTCTTTCATTTTATTTTACCAGTTGTAACCAAGTATTCCAACTTTCCTCTTCTAATGATGTGCCCAAAAAATGTTGATTGCTTCTTTCTGTTTTTTAAGAGCTCCATTTTTGTGTTGGCCTCTTTGAGAACTTTCTCATTGGTCTTTTTAGCTGTCCAGGGAACTTCTATAACTATCTCATAATATATTCGCTGTAAAGTGAAAACAAATCCGGTGACAGAATACAGCCTTGTCTGACTCCTTGTTTTATAAATTGAAATTTGTCTGTTTCGTTGTTAATTCGTATAGCTGCTGTTTGTTGCCAGTACATGGTTTTTATGATTCGCAGATCCTTGCCATCAATGTTTAATTTCTCCAGCATATTGATTATTTCCACATGCTTTACTTTGTCAAATGCTTTCATGTAGTCTATAAAGCACATATATAGATCTTTCTTTACCTCTATAGATCTTTCTATCAATGTTCTTAAGATGTATATTGCATTATTGGTGCCCTTTCCTTCCACAAATCCACATTGTTCTTCACTTATTTCTGGTTTTATTTTGTTCTTTACACGTCTCATGATGATTCTTAGTAATATTTTAGTCATATGGCTCATGAGACTAATAGTGCGATGGTCTTCACAATCAGTGGCGCCTGACTTCTTCGGTATGGCTACAAAGATAGATTTTAGTAGATCTTCGGGTATGTGTCCAGTGTTATATATGTCATTGAGATACCTGAATAACTTCCGAAATTCGTGCCCACAGAGGTGACCAATTATCTCGGAAACTGTTTGATGAATTTCTGTAATTTTTTTTTTTTTCATGAAATCTTATTTTTTCACCGACCTGCAGATTTTATAACATTTAAGTACAAAGGTAGTCTGAATTTTGCACACATCTTTTTTTTTTTTTGTGTTATACAATTTTAAAAAATATCGAACCGCGTGCTCTAAACATTAGATTTTACAGTAAATTACATTACTTTTCTAACAATGCAAGTTAAAACCGGATCAGTATCAATTTACGGTTCAGTGAGAGCGAGATGGTGATAAGATTGTGTGGAGAGCACGTGAAATTTGCCTTTTTAAACTATGAGTTGATTACAACAAATGTGGGTATTGTGTAAAATCCTAAAAATTATTACAAGAAACAAAATCATATTTTTATATACCTCAAAGAAAGATAAATCTTTCCTAAATGCATGAGATTAGGGGATAAAATCAGACTTAAGGTCGTTGAAAAAAATAAGATAAAATAAGTTATAATAAAATATAAATTGTATAGCACAATGTTAATTGTTGAGGCAGAATCTAATCATGTAAATTGCATTTGAAGCCTGCTGCTGTCATAATAAACTGAACTAAAACTGTTGATGTTGTTCTTTGTCTTGTTCTTGTATGTCGTGACGTCATATCATCAAGTCTAGAAGGCTGGGTGGTCTAGACCAGGTATCGGGCCCTCAAGATATGAAAATTCCGAGTTCAATTACCATCACAGCCAGTGGGGAAAAAAAAATATATATATATATAACTATATGTATATAAAATATATATAACTATATGTATATATTTATTTTCCTGTGTGTTACCGGGGCCTCATTATGAGGGAAGTAAAGAATAGTGACACTGTGACCTTCCAGGCATGTCGTAAGAGGCGACTAAGGAGGTTGATCGATGGCTTGACAAGCTGTCATTGTAAAAAGTATTGTTATGGAAACAGAGCCATATATTTTAGAAGCAGTGATCTCTGCAATATGTGCCACTTTGGCATGCAAGGTTTCTGTTTTTGAGATTGTAGTTCTGCCCTATGTGCCGTCTTCGGCTCGAAAGGACAATAGATAGATATATTTATTGCATAAAAAATAGGATCCGTGACTGAACCCTCTCTTGGTCTCCAGGTAGCGAGATCCGATGTCTATCCCTCTCTGGGTAGTGAGATCCGATGTCTAGCCCTCTCTGGGTAGTGAGATCGGATGTCTATCCCTCTCTGGGTAGTGAGATCCGATGTCTATCCCTCTCTGGGTAGTGAGATCTGATGTCTAGCCCTCTCTGGGTAGTGAGATCGGATGTCTATCCCTCTCTGGGTAGTGAGATCCGATGTCTAGCCCTCTCTGGGTAGTGAGATCCGATGTCTATCCCTTTCTGGGTAGCGAGATCCGATGTCTAGCCCTCTCTAGGTAGTGAGATCCGATGTCTATCCCTCTCTGGGTAGTGAGATCTGATGTCTATCCCTCTCTGGGTAGTGAGATCCGATGTCTATCCCTCTCTGGGTAGTGAGATCTGATGTCCATCCCTTTCCGGGTAATGAGATCCGATGTCTATCCCTCTCTGGGTAGTGAGATCTGATGTCCATCCCTTTCCGGGTAGTGAGATCCGATGTCTATCCCTCTCTGGGTAGTGAGATCTGATGTCTATCCCTCTCTGGGTAGTGAGATCTGATGTCTATCCCTCTCTAGGTAGTGAGATCTGATGTCTATCCCTCTCTGTGTAGTTAGATCTGATGTCTATCCCTTTCTGGGTAGTGAGATCTGATGTCTATCCCTCTCTGGGTAGTGAGATCCGATGTCTATCCCTCTCTAGGTAGTGAGATCTGATGTCTATCCCTTTCTGGGTAGTGAGATCTGATGTCTATCCCTTTCTGGATAGTGAGATCCGATGTCTATCCCTTTCTGGGTATTGAGATCTGATGTCTATCCCTCTCTGGGTAGTGAGATCTGATGTCTATCCCTCTCAGGGTAGTGAGATCCATTGTCTCGATCTTTATGAAAACAACATATAACAGTAGTCCCTGAATGCACCAGCGCACGTTGAAGTACTCTTGACAGTTTAATGTCGTAAAAAGTACTCCAAAAATGTCCGGGAAAAAAATGTTAAACAAAATCAACCTATACCAAAGACGGATATGTCGGGCCGAAAGACGCAGATCTCGCAGTTTTAACGTAAACTAGCGACGCAACGCAGCCCAGCGCCACTTCTTAAAGAAGAAGTTTCCAGCCGCCTGTGAAGTCCCAACAAGCTTGTTACTTTTTATTTACCTTAACAGAGGGACTGGTTGGTCTTGAGGCAAGACACCGGCCTCGAGACAGAGAGGTTGTGGGTTCAAATCCCGGCTGAGTGGGTACAATAGGAATAAATGGTAAAAGAGAAATAAAGGATGCAGGAGGAAGAACGGGTACAAGAGTGGGTACAAGAGGCAGAACGGGTGCATGAGTAATAAAGGGTACAAGAGTAATAAAGGGTACAAGAGGTTGAACGGGTACAAGAGGCAGAACGGGTACAAGAGGCAGAACGGGTACAAGAGTAATAAAGGGTACAGGAGGGAGAACGGGTACAAGAGGCAGAACGGGTACAAGAGTAATAAAGGGTACAAGAGGCAGAACGGGTACAAAAGTAATAAAGAGTACAAGAGGCAGAACGGGTACAAGAGTAATAAAGGGTACAAGAGGCAGAACGGGTACAAGATTAATAAAGGGTACAAGAGGCAGAACGGGTACAAGAGTAATAAAGAGTACAAGAAGCAGAACGGCTACAAGAAGCAGAACGGGTACACTAGGCAGAACAGGTACAAGAGGCAGAACGGGTACACCAGGCAGAACAGGTACAAGAGGCAGAACAGGTAGAATAGGTAGAACGAGTACAAGAGGCAGAACAGGTACACTAGGCAGAACAGGTACAATAGGTAGAACAGGTACAATAGGTAGAATAGGTACAATAGGTAGAACGGGTACAAGAGGCAGAACAGGTACAACAGGTAGAACAGGTACAATAGGTAGAACAGGTGCAATAGGTAGAACGGGTACAAGAGGCATAACAGGTACAAGAGGCAGAACAGGTACAAGAGGCAGAACAGGTACAATAGGTAGAACGGGTACAATAGGTAGAACGGGTGCAATAGGTAGAACGGGCACAAGAGGCAGAACAGGTACAATAGGTAGAACGGGTACAATAGGTAGAACAGGTACAATAGGTAGAACGGGTACAATAGGTAGAACGGGTACAATAGGTAGAACGGGTAC
Source organism: Megaustenia siamemsis (assembly GCA_032433765.1). Taxonomy (NCBI): domain Eukaryota; kingdom Metazoa; phylum Mollusca; class Gastropoda; order Stylommatophora; family Ariophantidae; genus Megaustenia; species Megaustenia siamemsis. The sequence goes on along the minus strand of JAVIAB010000099.1, from coordinate 6,773,706 downwards.
AATAGGTAGAACAGGTACAATAGGTAGAACGGGTACAATAGGTAGAACGGGTACACTAGGCAGAACAGGTACAATAGGTAGAACGGGTACAAGAGACAGAACGGGTACACTAGGCAGAACAGGTGCAAGAGGCAGAACAGGTACAATAGGTAGAACGGGTAGAATAGGTAGAACAGGTACAATAGGTAGAACGGGTACAATAGGTAGAACAGGTACAATAGGTAGAACGGGTACAATAGGTAGAACGGGTACAATAGGTAGAATGGGTGAAAGAGTCAGAACAGGTGCAAGAGGCAGAACAGGTACAATAGGTAGAACATGTACAATAGGTAGAACGGGTACAATAGGTAGAACGGGTACAATAGGTAGAACGGGTACAATAGGCAGAACAGGTGCAAGAGGCAGAACAGGTATAATAGGTAGAACAGGTACAATAGGTAGAACGGGTACATGAGGCAGAACAGGTGCAAGAGGCAGAACAGGTACAATAGGTAGAACAGGTACAATAGGTAGAACGGGTACAATAGGTAGAACGGGTACAATAGGTAGAACAGGTACAATAGGTAGAACGGGTACAATAGGTAGAACAGGTACAATAGGTAGAACGGGTGCAATAGGTAGAACAGGTACAATAGGTAGAACGGGTACAATAGGTAGAACGGGTGCAATAGGTAGAACAGGTACAATAGGTAGAACGGGTACAATAGGTAGAACGGGTGCAATAGGTAGAACGGGTGCAATAGGTAGAACGGGTGCAATAGGTAGAACGGGTACAATAGGTAGAACGGGTGCAATAGGTAGAACGGGTGCAATAGGTAGAACAGGTACAATAGGTAGAACGGGTACAATAGGTAGAACGGGTACAATAGGTAGAACGGGTACAATAGGTAGAACGGGTACAATAGGTAGAACGGGTACAATAGGTAGAACGGGTGCAATAGGTAGAACGGGTACAATAGGTAGAACGGGTACAATAGGTAGAACGGGTACAATAGGTAGAACGGGTACAATAGGTAGAACGGGTACAATAGGTAGAACGGGTACAAGAGTAATAAAGGGTACAAGAGGTTGAACGGGTACAAGAGGCAGAACGGGTACAAGAGGCAGAACGGGTACAAGAGTAATAAAGGGTACAGGAGGGAGAACGGGTACAAGAGGCAGAACGGGTACAAAAGTAATAAAGAGTACAAGAGGCAGAACGGGTACAAGAGTAATAAAGGGTACAAGAGGCAGAACGGGTACAAAAGTAATAAAGAGTACAAGAGGCAGAACGGGTACAAGAGTAATAAAGGGTACAAGAGGCAGAACGGGTACAAGAGTAATAAAGGGTACAAGAGGCAGAACGGGTACAAGAGTAATAAAGAGTACAAGAAGCAGAACGGCTACAAGAGGCAGAACGGGTACACTAGGCAGAACAGGTACAAGAGGCAGAACGGGTACACCAGGCAGAACAGGTACAAGAGGCAGAACAGGTAGAATAGGTAGAACGAGTACAAGAGGCAGAACAGGTACACTAGGCAGAACAGGTACAATAGGTAGAACAGGTACAATAGGTAGAACAGGTACAATAGGTAGAACGGGTACAAGAGGCAGAACAGGTACAATAGGTAGAACAGGTACAATAGGTAGAACAGGTACAATAGGTAGAACGGGTACAAGAGGCATAACAGGTACAAGAGGCAGAACAGGTACAAGAGGCAGAACAGGTACAATAGGTAGAACGGGTACAATAGGTAGAACGGGTGCAATAGGTAGAACGGGCACAAGAGGCAGAACAGGTACAATAGGTAGAACGGGTACAATAGGTAGAACAGGTACAATAGGTAGAACGGGTACAATAGGTAGAACGGGTACAATAGGTAGAACGGGTACAATAGGTAGAACGGGTACAATAGGTAGAACGGGTACACTAGGCAGAACAGGTACAATAGGTAGAACGGGTACAAGAGACAGAACGGGTACACTAGGCAGAACAGGTGCAAGAGGCAGAACAGGTACAATAGGTAGAACGGGTACAATAGGTAGAACAGGTACAATAGGTAGAACGGGTACAATAGGTAGAACGGGTGCAATAGGTAGAACGGGTACAATAGGTAGAACGAGTGCAATAGGTAGAACGGGTGCAATAGGTAGAAGGGGTGCAATAGGTAGAACGGGTGCAATAGGTAGAACGGGTGCAATAGGTAGAACGGGTGCAATAGGTAGAACGGGTACAATAGGTAGAACGGGTGCAATAGGTAGAACGGGTGCAATAGGTAGAACGGGTGCAATAGGTAGAACGGGTGCAATAGGTAGAACGGGTGCAATAGGTAGAACGGGTGAAAGAGTCAGAACAGGTACAATATGAAGAACAGGTACAATGTGCAGAATGAGTATAAGAGGAAGTGACGAGGGAGGGAGAGAGAGAGAACTTAAACCATATACCTAGCGCTGTGTATGACGTACGTATTTTATAAGCAACTTAATGTTACTACTTTCGCCCCAGATATAACGAAATAATAACAAATAACGAAAATAAATGGAAAAAAACGGGGGACTGTATGGTCTCGAGACAGAGAGGTCGTGGGTTCAAATCCCGGCTGCACCGGTTGGGATTTTTATTTATGATTTCTCTCTGCGACAACCACCCCTGGTCTCAGCAGCGATGCCCGGCTTGAAACGTCAGTTACTCATCGACGGAAAAAATATGAGTACCTCCAAAAATGGAGTTATCTGCCTGTGCGGCGAGGACCCCTGTGCACACGGCTGCCATTGAAAAATGTATTAACACGCAAAATTCAGTTCCTTAGTCTCTAGGGACTTCGTCAGAGGTCAAAGCTGGTGAAAAAAAAGGAAAATATGTGCTTCAAGCACATTTCTGTTGTTATTTGTGATACAGGTACTAACATTTGCATGTGGAGACGCGAAACCCACCAAGACAGGAAATTAAATGTTCTTGAGGCTTTTTAGAGCTGATAATACTGACAGTGCATCAGTCAGAATCACCAATTTATTGTGCATGTTATTTTTGTGTTGAGTAGCCAGTAAATAATGATATGATCTTTCTAAATAGAATAGAATAGAATAGAATATATATATATAAAAGTACCCCCGTCACGCCAAGTGGCGTATAGGAAAATATGGTGTTAGTGACCCTATATTTTACAGACCTTCAGCACATGATATTTGGGGTAATGTGGTCAGTATTGCGCCCGTGCTGCTTTACTTTCCCAGAAAAAAATCCGGTACCCATTTAAGGCTGGGTGAACCCGGAAGCCGTCGGTTGGGATAGAAACCCTACCCCTTGTCCTTTGTAGTCCATTTCACTAACCACTGAGCTATCGCGGCTCCCAGAATAGAATAGAATAGCGAATAAATCAGACAGAGTAGAATAGCGAATAAATCAGACAGAATAGAATAGTTGTTGATGGATTGCCACGAGTTGATACGTGCATGTTAGCCCGTTGACTCATAGAATGTGGCGGGTCGTAATGGCTTTCTTGACATTCCCGGCTCTTACTGGAGGTTGGAGGTCGTCTGTCCCAGGCTATGCTGGGAAACTACTAGTCCAGCCCAGAGGTACTGCAATACTGGGTCCTCAATCAGTAACAGCCACCACTACAGGGAACACAGCGATCCTAGCTTCTGTTAGCCAGTCTGTTGTGACGCAGACTGTTACCAGGGGAAACCACGAGGAGGTAGAACTGCTAGGTCTTGGTCAGCTGATGGTGCGCCGGCCCTGCTATTGCGACTGCAAGTCGCAGGCGCTTGTGCTCCCCCAGAATAGAATAGTAGAAGACAAATGTACATGTCTTCAATATACTGTCGTTGGAAAATGGACGCTTCTTGCGTCCAAGCCATGTAAACAATGTTGACTTTCCTTGTTTCCAACGGTTTATCTCATTCTGTTAGAGAATTTCACGCTATCTGTTACCACAGTGAGATGGCGGATTTTTAAAAAATGTAAACACAGGTTTGATAATAAATGTGTGTACACAGTTCGTTAACCATCGCTGTAGATCAAGTCTTTATTCCCTGGCTTCGTTAGCAACAATGGAAGCTAATGACCTTACTTGTGCAGCCGGTTGGTTTGGGACAAATTGTACGTTACAATGTCACTGCTATAATGGCTTAGTTTGTGACAAAACTACAGGGACATGCCCAAACAATGACAGTTGTCAGCACACAATTTTTGGACCCCAGTGTCAGTACTTGGATTTTATTTGCAAATATGACCAAAAATCTGAACCTACTTTCCTGTTTGATAACAACGACACCTCATGTAATCCGGACACAGATTCTACATCAGTTGAGGCAACTCTCAATCAATCTTTGCCGTGCTCCTGGTTTAGGATTTATGCGAATGACTTAAAATATCCGGACATTTACACGGTAAAACCGAATGGTTCTGCCTCATGTAACAATGTATCAAGGTTTGTAGTTAGTCCGCATGAGATTGATGCCTTCTGCCCTGGGGCTGGTCTGATCAACAAGTTACGGATTGAAAGGGCGATAGTTGCAAATATCTGCTCCAACTACATTGGCGGGGTCGGAAACTGGCTCTCAAACAGAACACAAACCAGATCGACACATTTGATGCTTGTTATACAAGAGACGGATGTGGACCAGAGGCTGCAGTTAATAGCAAAACAAAGACCAATCTCTATGACAATGACTGCACACACACACAATGGAGAAGTGGAACCAATTCTGTTTACTGGTATCTGAACTTTGCAACGCCCCAGAAGACTCACATCCTTCGAATCTATCATCAAGCTAGCACTATGATTCGGGTAAAGAATGCCACTCTAAGGGCTTTCTCTGACAGTGGCGGAGTAGTGTTCCAGTATAATGATATATCCTACCCTAATTTATCTGTGAACACTATTGTAGTCAAAACACAAACGTCAATGACACACATTAAGATTGAGTTCTCACCGACCATTTCGCAGGCCGACAGTGCACTGACGGTATGTGAGGTGCAAACATTTACAGACACCTATTGTCTGGACGAGCAGTCTTGTCGTTTTGTGCAGTGTGTAGTGGGTGTAGTAAAGGCTGCAATGTCATCATCGGTACTTGTCACGGCTACTGTTCACATGAGATCTATGGACACGACTGTTCCGGGTCTTGTCTCAGTGTCTGTCCTTTATTTGAGGAAAAATCTGGAAAATGCCTACATTGTAAACATCTTGGCTATACCTGTAATGACACTTGTCCAGATGGTAATTTTGGGCTACAGTGCGAACAGATGTGTTCTGATGGCTGTGACATCATATGTACTCTCAAATGTCCGGACAACTGTTTCAACGACACCTGTCAACAGTCGATCGGGAATCTGTACATGCAAGAGAACGTTCTATGGGTCAGACAGCACTCTCAAAACTCCGGACAACTGTTTAACGAAGCCTGTGATTCCCACGCTCAGAAGAGTCTACCGACTACAACAAGCCCAAGCATATGGACACTTTAATGTGTTTCTGTGCTAGACATGGTTCATTTTTTGGTGTTTTTTGGTGAAGCCATGGCTCATATCTTGCTGTGTTTCTGTCCTAGCCATGGCTCATATCTTAGCTTGTGTGTGCTGGCCATGGCTCATATCTTGGTGTGTGTCATGTTAGTCATATCTCATATCTCGGTGTGTCCGTGTTAATCATGTCTCATATCTTTATGTGTGTCTGTGTTTAGTCATATCTCATATCTTAGTGTGTACCAGTGTTAGTCATATGTCATATGCACACTTTGTGTGTGCATGTCTGGGTTAGTGATATCTCATATCTTTGTGTGCATGTTTATGTTAGTCATATCTCATATCTTTGTGTGTGCAAGTCTGTGTTTGTCACATCTCATATCCTTGTGTGTGCATGTCTATGTTAGGCATGTGTCATATCTTTGTGTGTGCATGTCAATGTCATTTATATCTCATATCTTTATGTGCATGTTTATGTTAGTCATGTGTCATATATCTTGATGTTTGTCAGTGTTAGTCATGCCTCGTATCGCTGTGTGCATGTCTGTATTAGTCACATCTCATATCTTTGTGTGTGCATGTCTGTGTTAGTCACATCTCACATCTTTGTGTGTGTATGTCTGTGTTAGTCACATCTCACATCTTTGTGTGTCCGTGTCCGTGTTAGTCACCTCTAGTGACTCGGGCAGATGGTGCTCGTAAACCTGGGAGGGCCTACCATCTAAGGGCAGAATCCCCCGACAGAAAAGATCATCTGCTGCCTTGCAGGAAGATTGGGGACAATCAAAGGCTAGGGAAAGCAAACCCGAATAAAATGCTGGCTGAAATCGGATGCACTGGGCCACTGGTGCAGAACACAGTGCAACGTATTAACGGGTGTTCAGTCAGAGTGGATCTGACAGACTCTAATTGTGATGTTCTGTCTGTGGGGGCGATCAACACACTTAGCCTGACAGCTGACTTCATATGAGAGTCTGGAATCCTTACTCTGATTGAGTCCTGATCGCAGAGAGAGAGAGAGATATACTGTCGTTGCACACTAAATTTTGATGGGTAAACATGTCATCAAATGCACCCCTATACGCACATTTTCATCGATCTCGGACGTGCGCTGTTCCGTTTCATTGCGAAGATCCATATTTTTGTTCGTTTCATGTCAGTTAACCTGATCACAACTGCTGGGATTAACAGATATAGAAGGAGCTGTCTGTACAAGTTTGGCTTTAGGTGTCTTGACAGACGGTTGGTAGCAAAGGGTCAGGATAGGTCACTAGTTGGGTAATAGTGTTTTATGCTGGATGCTTTTCTTAAGTTATTTGCGGGTCATCATCATTGCACTCCGAACATGTCCATAGGTGCTCAGATCCCTTCCTCACTTATTGAGTTATTTGCGGGTCATCATCATTTCACTCCAAACATGTCCATAAGTGTTCAGATCCCTTCCTAAGCAAGTCCCGCAGTGTCCAGCAACTGACGACTCCAGTTCTGTGTTGGTTGATAAGTCTTCTTACACGGCCACTAAGTTTCTTGTTTCTGGCTGTTCCCATCTTAACTCCCATCTCTTTCATCCGAAGGAGTGATGTGGACTCATGGTTGTCGAAGTCCTGTGTCCTTCCATGTCTCGGAGGGCATTGATGATGTCCGCCCGATCCATTGGTTGACCGTCCTCAACGACAGCGCAGCTAGCCAACCTTTCCGCTTTTTATTTTCCCGTACTCCCGCATGTCCAGGGACATAGACAAAGGTGACCTTACGTATTTTGGATTTCTGCAACGATCTACCCATTGCATGCGTACATTGCCCGCCTCCACTTTTTTTTATCATGCTCATCGAATCACTCAGTATACATGCGTGGGTGTAGTCTTGTGACTCTAACCATTTGAATGACTTGGTCACTGCCATCACCTCCATTGTCATGCTACTCGTGGTCATAACGTATACACCACTGTCTTCTTTGACTATTCTGCCTGCCGAGCGTGCTGTAAATGCCCATGCACTCCTTTGGTGTCGTATTACAGATCCGTCTGTATAGATGACTGCATCTTTCTCATCGGTGTTATCGCAGATGAGACCGTTGCCCTCCGCATTAACCACGACTGGGTTTTGTTCCCTACAATTTCTGTCGAGTGTGACAACACACGAGAATGTCCCCCTGAACGACGCAGGCACCGGTATCCACTCCTCGCCAACGCTGATATTGGTAAGCCCACAGACCTGTTTGATGACATCTTCTGCTCGGCCCACCCATGATTTGCCTCTTTTTAGCATGGCACCTTTCCCTGTGTTGATCTCGCTGTGTAATGGATGCTCTTTATCTACACTTATCTCCAGGTATGCTCGTGCCCTCCAGATCTTGATTCTGTCATCCATGGTTGGAAAGTCAAGAAGATCTCTCATTGCTACACAGGGAGTGTCCCTTGTACATTCCAAGATGAATGATCGATAGAGTTTATGGGAAGATATAGTAGAAGCTGAAGAAGAGAAGGTGGAGGAGATGGAGAGGTCGAGAATATGGAGGAGAGGGAGAGAAAGAAGAAAAAGAAACAGAAGAACAAGAGGGGTTGAAGGGAGAGGAAGAGGAAAAATAGGAAGAAACAGGGGAAGAAGAAAAAGAGGATAAAAGAGGAAGGGGAAGAAAACAATAAGGAGAAGAAGAATGGAAAGAATAAAAAGAAGAGGTAGGAGGTCATAAGAACAGGAGGTAGAAGAGGAAGAATCTTTAAAAAAAAAAAAACCAGTCTTTTGAGAATGTTGAGAGTACCAAGGACAGCTAAGAAGAATGAAAACGTTCTGAAAGAGGCCAATACAAAAAGAGAACTAATTTCCAATATTAGGAAGAAACAATAATTATTTTTTGGCCATGTAATGAGAAGGGAACAGCTGGAATATATTGTAACAACTGGGAAAATTGCGGGACGAAGAGATAAGGGAAGAAAAGAGAAAAGATACCAGACAGCTTAAGAGAATGGCTTGGCAGAAGGTCAACAACAGAAATGATTAATAACTGTCGAGAGAGAAAGTTGTGGAGAGACATGATCACCTACGCCAGCAGGCTCCGTACTTTATGATGATGAGTCTTTTATATTTTACGTAATCAGTTTACTTTAATTGTCTTACTTATGGCAAATACGCTGACCAGTTCGTAATTTGAAAATTAGTCAACGACTCATAGCTGACTGTTGGATGGGGATCAATGAGCTAAAACGTTAACCTGCTTTAAGACACATTACAATCAAGATCAACTTAGAAGTAAACTATCTGTTCTGGTCAAGTAGGCAGGGGTCGAGATAGGTAGACAGGATGGTATGTATGGTCAAATAGGCAGGGGTCGAGATAGGTAGACAGGATGGTATATATGGTCAAATAGGCAGGGGTTGAGAAAGGTAGACAGGATGGTATATATGGTCAAATAGGCAGGGGTTGAGAAAGGTAGACAGGATGGTATATATGGTCAAATAGACAGGGGTTGAGAAAAGAAGACAGGATGGTATATATGGTCAAATAGACAGGGGTCGAGAAAAGAAGACAGGATGGTATATATGGTCAAATAGGCAGGAATCGAGAAAGGTAGTCAAGATGGTATATATGGTCAAATAGACAGGGGTTGAGAAAGGAAGACAGAATGGTATGTATGGTCAAATAGGCAGGGTCGAGAAAGGTAGACAGGATGTTATGTATGGTCAAATAGGCAGGGATCGAGAAAGGTAGACAGGATGGTATGTATGATCAAATAGGCAGGGATCGTGAAAGGTAGACAGGATGGTATGTATGGGCAAATAGACAGGGGTTGAGAAAGGTAGACAGGATGGTATGTATGGTCAAATAGACAGGGGTTGAGAAAGGAAGACAGGATGATATATATGGTCAAATAGACAGGGGTTGAAAAAGGAATACAGGATGGTATGTATGGTCAAATAGACAGAAGTCGAGAAAGGAATACAGGATTGTTTATATGGTCAAATAGACAGAAGTCGAGAAAGGAATACAGGATGGTTTATATGGTCAAATAGACAGAAGTCGAGAAAGGAATACAGGATGGTATATATGGTCAAATAGACAGAAGTCGAGAAAGGAATACAGGATGGTTTATATGGTCAAATAGACAGAAGTCGAGAAAGGAAGACAGGATGGTATATATGGTCAAATAGACAGGGGTTGAGAAAGGAAGACAGGATGGTATGTATGGTCAAATAGACAGGGATCGAGAAAGGAAGACAGGATGGTATATATGGTCAAATAGACAGGGATCGAGAAAGGAAGACAGGATGGTTTATATGGTCAAATAGACAGGGATCGAGAAAGGAAGACAGGATGGTTTATATGGTCAAATAGACAGAAGTCGAGAAAGGAAGACAGGATGGTTTAAATGGTCAAATAGACAGGGATCGAGAAAGGAAGACAGGATGGTTTATATGGTCAAATAGACAGAAGTCGAGAAAGGAAGACAGGATGGTATATATTGTCAAATAGACAGAAGTCGAGAAAGGAATACATGATGGTTTATATGGTCAAATAGACAGAAGTCGAGAAAGGAATACATGATGGTTTATATGGTCAAATAGACAGGGATCGAGAAAGGAATACAGGATGGTTTATATGGTCAAATAGACAGAAGTCGAGAAAGGAATACGGTATGTTATGGTTACGGTTATGGAAGGGCTCGGTATCACAGCAAACGAATTAAAATCCATAATTGCTCAACCGCCCGTGCCAGTGGAATCATCCGAATTATTATCTCATCTCCCAAACAAAGAAAGGTAGCTGTAGTCCCTATCATAATAGTCTCATCACACGCCATAAGACATAAGGCGAAACAGCACAGAAAGTGAACACAGTTATCTTTTCCCCGTCATACGATATCATTATTTATCATAAGCAATTGAAATATCGAAACATGATCAAAACGGACGAAACGCACAGCTCACGGTGTGCACAGAGCACTTAACTCAGTAGCTCCTGCAACAAGTCGGACTTGGAATATGAGGAAACTGCAACAAGGAACACTTTTAATACAGCTTTTAACAGTTCCTGCCGCCTATCCGCCATATTAACCGGTATTCATAGAGAGTATGGTTCATATGGTCAAATAGTCATGAGTTGAAATTGGAAGACAATATAGTCTATGTAGACAAATAGACATGAGTTGAAATTGGAAGACACTATAGTCTATGTAGACAAATAGACATGAGTTGAAATTGGAAGACACTATAGTCTATGTAGACAAATAGACATGAGTTGAAATTGGAAGACACTATAGTCTATGTAGACAAATAGTCATGAGTTGAAATTGGAAGACACTATAGTCTATGTAGACAAATAGTCATGAGTTGAAATTGGAAGACACTATAGTCTATGTAGACAAATAGTCATGAGTTGAAATTGGAAGACACTATAGTCTATGTAGACAAATACGTTTCCGGTTGTATCCAAAATGGAGGAATTATTGATCTCTGGCTTGGTATAGAACCGTTGACCAGAGGTTTAACAAGCCGTTATCGTAAAAACGATTTTGTTAATGAAACGTAGACCTGATACAGAATAAAGAGGAGGACTCAGAGAGACACTGAGAAGAACATTGATCAGAGAGGCAAGAGCAGCAGGAATCGACTCATTCAATGAGATAGAGTTGCTTGCACGGAACAGAGACAAATGGTGAGATTTGATAAAATATCTTTACAAGGATTGAAAACTGCTAGAATAAAAATTTAGATAAGAGAAAGAGTATCTGGATCTGTGCCCTATGGGCCGGCTACGGCTTGAAAAGTCGCCAGAAAGACAGACAGACAGACAGACAGACAGACAGACAGACAGACAGACAGACAGACAGACAGACAGATAGATAGATAGATAGATAGATAGATAGATAGATAGATAGATAGATAGATAGATAGATAGATAGATAGATAGATAGATAGATAGATAGATAGATAGATAGATAGATAGATGATGGATGGATGGATGGATGGATGGATGGATGGATGGATGGATGGATGGATGGATGGATGGATGGATGTACAGATGGATGGATGGATGGATGGGTGGATGGATGGATGGATTTGGGTAGGTAGGTAGGTAGGTAGGTAGGTAGATAGATGGATGGATGGATGGATGGATGGATGGATGGTGGATGGATGGATGGATGGATAGATGGATGATGGATGGATGGGCGGATGGATGGATGGATGGATGGAATGATGGATGGATGGATGGATAGATAGATGGATAGACAGACAGACAGACAGACAGACAGACAGACAGACAGACAGACAGACAGACAGACAGACAGACAGACAGACAGACAGACAGACAGACAGACAGATAGATAGATAGATAGATAGATAGATAGATAGATAGATAGATAGATAGATAGATAGATAGATAGATAGATAGATAGATAGATAGATAGATAGATAGATAGATAGATAGATAGATAGATAGATAGTCCCTCTGGCCAATAAGAAGTAAAGTATGGAGACCAATATGGTGGAAAAGCATGCATTGTTTTTTTTCAATTGAACGAACTGAGCTGGAGTGAGTATAACATCGCAGATTGTTGTAAACTCCGACACAATGCTAAGAACGCTCAATTAACGTTCTGCTAAGAGCAGTCGATGAAGCCTAGTTATGTATAGGAATGTATAATAAGAATACTTTCTCATTTCTGTCTATCTATCTATCTATCTATCTATCTATCTATCTATCTATCTATCTATCTATCTATCTATCTATCTATCTATCTATCTATCTATCTATCTATCTATCTATCTATCTATCTATCTATCTATCTATCTATCTATCTATCTATCTATCTATCTATCTATCTATCTATCTATCTATCTATCTATCTACCTTTCTGGTCGTAGCCGGCCCATAGGGCATAGACCAAGATACTCCTCTTATCTGAATCTTTACTCTAGCAGTTTTCAATTGTTCTAAAGATATTTTATCAAATCTCGCGATTTGTCTCTGTTCTGTGCGAGCAGTTCTGTCTCATTCATCATCATCATCATCAAGTACCGGGCCTGCTGGCGTAGGTGATCATGTCTCTCCACAACATTCGATCTCGGCAGCTATTTATCATTTCTGTTGTTGACCTTCTGCCAAGCCATTCTCTTAAGCTGTCAGTTATTTTTTCTCTTTGCTTCCCTCTATCTCTTCGTCCCTCAATTTTTCCAGTTGTTACAATATATTCCAGTTGTTCTCTTCTCATTACATGGCCAAAAAATGATGATTGTTTCTTCCTAACATTGGAAATTAGCTCTCTTTTTGCTTTGACCTCTCTCAGAACGTTTTCATTACTCTTCTTAGCTGTCCATGGTATTCTCAACATTCTTCTGTAAAACCACATTTCTACAGACTCCAGTGATTTTCTTGTCTGTTGTCCTATTGTCCATGATTCGCATCCATATCTTAAGATTGGCTCTACGTAACATTTAAGAACTCTTTTTCTATTGTCAAAAATGGATTGCATAGTATTTTCCTAATTTTCTATGAGATTTTCTATCTCATTAAGGGAGCATATTCCTTCTGCTCTTGCCTCTCTGATCAATGTTCTTCTCAGTGTCTCTCTGGGTCGGCCACTTTTCCTCTTACCTGTTGTTTCCCACATGAGGGCTTGCTTTGCTATTCGGTTATTATCTCTCCTCATCACATGTCCAACATATGACCATCGTCTTTTCTTTATTACTGAAGATATTAGTGGTTGATTGGCGATTTCTCTAATTTCTTCGTTTTTTTTTTTATTCGTTCCATGCTATACCAAGTATTTTCCTTAGACATTTATTTTCGAATGCGTTCAACTTTGTTTCTATGTCTCTTGTTGATTTCCAGCTCTCACACGCATACGTAAGGGATGATAGTACGTTTGATTTGAATAGTCTACGTTTTCTCATTTACTTCATTTTATATTCTCCATAGGAAACATCAAAAATGATTGCAAAGAAAACCACATTCGGGACTCTTTTTGGGGCTGTTACTGTGGTCATCATTATGCTTCTCATGCACCTTGTTTATCGATGCAAAAACAACACAGAAACGATTGCATTCGTCCCCTGCAGTCTTGCAGCTTTAGATAAAATAAATATCTTTTCTCCAAATCTTTGCCTGAATATTGAAGACGCTTCTAGATACTTGCTCACGACATACAGGAAAGCTGTTAATTCATTTATTTCTTCTAACGTTACTACAATAAAGCCGATAAATTACTTGTCATCACCGTCGTCACGGATACTGTACCGGAAGTTATCAAAAGCGGCAGCAATTGTTAAAGTCCCAAAAGTAGATTGCCGTGCTATTTTTAACGGCTCAAATAGAGACATTTCATTGGCTAAAAATATCAGAAAATATCTGGGGACTCCCCTATGTGATAAAATGTACGGACAATTAACTTCAAACTGCAAACGCTTCAAGGAATATCGAGGATATATTTTGTCTCCGCTGACACAATTAGAAAGGGATTTCCCGTTAGCTTTTGCAATGATGGCGTCAGAAGATGCAGAAATGTTTGAGCGTGTGTTGAGATCTGTGTACCGACCTCAGAATTATTACTGCATTCATGTGAATGCAAAATCAACAGAGGACTTTTTTAAGGCGGTATCGGGGATTGCCAAGTGTTTTGATAACGTTGTGGTGGCTAGTCAGAGAATTAATGCGGAGTGGGGAAACATGGTAGGGCCTAGACCGGAACTAATTTGTATGGCGGAGTTGTGGAAGTTATTCCAGGGATGGAGGTATTTCCTGACCTTGAGTGGACAGGAGTTTCCCCTGAAGTCTAACCTTGAACTTGTGAAGATATTGGCTGATATGGAAGCAAGCGACGCAGCGACAACAGCTAGAAGGTTCGTATGTTGATGTTTGAGGTGAAGCCTGTTTGCAGTTATTGCTACATCTGATGCTACACTTAATTACCTTCACTATCTATCTATCTATCTATCTATCTATCTATCTATCTATCTATCTATCTATCTATCTATCTATCTATCTATCTATCTATCTATCTATCTATCTATCTATCTATCTATCTATCTATCTATCTATCTATCTATCTATCTATCTATCTATCTATCTATCCATCCATCCATCCATCTATCTATCTATCTATCTATCTATCTATCTATCTATCTATCTATCTATCTATCTATCTATCTATCTATCTATCTATCTATCTATCTATCTATCTATCTATCTATCTATCTATCTATCTATCTATCTATCTATCTATCTATCTATCTATCTAACTATCTGTCTGTCTGTCTGTATGTCTGTCTGTCTGTCTACCTACCTACCTACCTACCTACCTACCTACCTACCTACCTACCTACCTACCTACCTACCTATCTATCTATCTATCTATCTATCTATCTATCTATCTATCTATCTATCTATCTATCTATCTATCTATCTATCTATCTATCTATCTATCTATCTATCTATCTATCTATCTGTCTATCTATCTATCTATCTATCTATCTATCTATCTATCTATCTATCTATCTATCTATCTATCTATCTATTGACCTTTTGAGCCGTAGCCGGCCCATATGGCGTAGACCAAGATACTCCTTCTCTTATCTGAATTTTTATTCTAGCAGTTTTCAATTCTTTTAAAGATATTTTATCAAATCTCGCCATTTGTCTCTGTTCTGTGCAAGCAACTCTATCTCAATTAGGGAGCCTATTCCTGCTGCTCTTGCCTCTCTCATCAATGTTCTTCTCAGTGTCTCTCTGGGTCTTCCTCTTTTCCTCTTACCTGTTGTTTCCCACATGAGGGCTTGCTTTGCTATTCGGTTATTGTCTCTCCTCATCACATGTCCAACATATGACCATCGTCTTTTCTTGATTACTGAAGATATTAGTGGTTGGTTACTTTCACTAGCACGGAGCTAATTAATCGAACCAGGAATACGTTCGCTTCTTCAACTGCTATTGTGATATATATTACTGCTGCGGTTCTACATTTGCGACTCGCGCTCTCGCTCTCTCTCTTTCTTTCTCTCTCTGCGATCAAGACTCAATCAGAGTAGTATTCCAGACTCTCTCATGAAGGTAGCTGTCTGTTTAAGTGATTCGGTTGCCCCATATAGTTTCTCTTCCAGGGAGGTGGGTGTGGACCAAATTGTCCTTCTCAGGTCTGTGTATTGGGGGCAAGCCTTTAGAACATGTTTTGTTGTCGTGTTACATGTTTTGTTGTCATGTTACATGTTTTGTTGTCATGTTACATGTTTTGTTGTCATGTTACATGTTTTGTTGTCGTGTTACATGTTTTGTTGTCGTGTTACATGTTTTGTTGTCGTGTTACATGTTTTGTTGTCGTGTTACATGTTTTGTTGTCATGTTACATGTTTTGTTGTCATGTTACATGTTTTGTTGTCATGTTAAATGTTTTGTTGTCATGTTACATGTTTTGTTGTCATGTTACATGTTTTGTTGTCATGTTACATGTTTTGTTGTCATGTTACATGTTTTGTTGTCAAGTTACATGTTTTGTTGTCATGTTACATGTTTTGTTGTCATGTTACATGTTTTGTTGTCGTGTTACATGTTTTGTTGTCATGTTACATGTTTTGTTGTCATGTTACATGTTTTGTTGTCATGTTACATGTTTTGTTGTCAAGTTACATGTTTTGTTGTCATGTTACATGTTTTGTTGTCATGTTACATGTTTTGTTGTCATGTTACATGTTTTGTTGTCATTTTACATGTTTTGTTGTCATGTTACATGTTTTGTTGTCATGTTACATGTTTTGTTGTCATGTTACATGTTTTGTTGTCATGTTACATGTTTTGTTGTCAAGTTATCCAGGGTACAGTGACACTGACTAGTTGTTCCTATTTTGAATTTGATGAACATGTGGTTTCTCATTCTCTTGTGGCCAGTGCGTAGGCGAAGTATGATGACTTGATCCCTCCTTGATAGTTGGTGGTATCCGTCACTCTCGTTATGCTTTGGGTGTTCTCGTTTCCATTTTGCATGATACATTTTTCATGATACATTGTGACTGTTGCTGTCACTGTTGCTAACTCTGTTAGTTAATTACTTAGTTATTTGATTAGTTAATTGTTAGTTAACTATTTAGTTAATTAGTTCGTTAATTATTTAAATAACTACTTCGTTGATTAGTTTTTTAGTTAGTTGATTAGTTAGTTAACTTCTTAGTTAGCTAATTAGTCAGTTAGTTAACTACTTAGCTAGTTAATTAGTTAGTTAACTACTTAGTTAATTAGTTAGTTCGTTAATTATTTAAATAACTACTTAGTTAATTATAGTTAGTTAGATAGTTAACTACTTAGTTCGTTGATTAGTTAGTTAGTTAACTACTTAGCTAGTTAGTTGATTAGTTAACTAGTTCGTCAGTTCGTTAATTATTTAAAGAACTACTTAGTTAATTAGCTAGTTAATTAGCTAGTTAATTAGTTCTTTAATTGCTTAGTTAGGTATTTAACTACTTATATTATTAGTTTGTTAATTAGTTAATTAACTTCTAAGTTATAGTTGATTAGTAAGGCAGTTAATTTCTTAGTTAATTACTTAGTTAGTTAAAAAGTTAGTTAACTACTTAGTTAGTTGATTATATATTTAGTTAATTACTTAGTTATAGTCTGTTCACAAATGTATGCCAAAAGAACATACATTTTATCACAAATGTTTCTTTTTTCTTCTTTCGGTTCTTACTTTTTTTCTGTCTTTCTTTCTTTCTATTTTTCTTTCTTTCATACTTTCTTTCTTTCTTTCTTTCTTTCTTTCTTTCATTCATTCATTCTTTCGTGCTTTCTTTCTATTTTACTTTCTTTCATACTCTTTTTCTTTCTTTCTTCTTTCTTTCTTTCTTTTCTTTCTTTCTTCTTTCTTTCTTTCTTTCTTTCTTTTTCTTTCTTTCATTCTTTCTTTTCTCATTTGCCTTTCAAAGTGGAGGGTATGTATGGTTCGCGGTTTCGGCGAACATAGGTCCCGGATAAGGTATCTCCCTCTCTCTCTTATTGAACATTTCCTCTACTTCTCTTTAATATAGGCCAATTTTCTTAAGAATTTCCTTAACTTCTCTTTTCCACATATTCCTATACCTTTCTGGCTTTCTTTTCACCTGGGATTCCAAAAACAATTCATGTCTTGTTATTTTATTTGTTTGTTTGTTTGTTTGTTTCTTTCTTTCTTTTCTTATTTGCCTTTCAGCGTGGAGGGAAGGTATGGTTCACGGTTTTTAGCTCCTTCTATTTGCCTCTTCTGATGTGATACCTCCGAGCGTAATTATCAATCAAGGGACATTATTCACTATGTGACTATTTATTTTGGTTGATTGAAGCAGATTGAAGCAGAGATGAAGATGATGGGGAAGACATGGAATGATCTTAAAAGAATTGCAAAAAACAGAACGACTTGGAAAGTGTTTGTTGAAGACCTATGCTCCACTGAGAGCTAAAAGGTAGAAGACTATTTATTTTCACAGACTAAGGGAGACAAACCAGAATGACTTCCACCTGGAACAGGGTGTGGGTCCTATCTTGGGATCCGTCCACATCACTGTCAGCAGGTAGGTCTATTACTATCTATTCTATTCTAGTATTAACATATGGATGTGAATAATGGACAATAGGACAACAGACAAGAAAATCACTGGAGTCTGTAGAAGTGTGGTTTTACAGAAGAATGTTGAGAATACCATGGACAGCTAAGAAGAGTAATGAAAACGTTCTGAAAGAGGTCAAAGCAAAAAGAGAGCTAATTTCCAATATTAGGAAGAAACAATCATCATTTTTTGGCCATGTAATGAGAAGGGAACAACTGGAATATATTGTAACAACTGGGAAAATTGAGGGTCAAAGAGATAGAGGGAAGCAAAGAGAAAAAATAACTGACAGCTTAAGAGAATGGCTTGGCAGAAGGTCAACAACAGAAATGATAAATAACTGTCGAGATCGAAAGTTGTGGAGAGACATGATCACCTACGCCAGCAGGCCCGGTACTTGTTGACGATGACTTTACCTCACAGACACAAACTTGCATACACACGCGCACACCCACACACACACACACACACATCACACACATCATACACACACACATCATACACACCCACATCACACACACACATCACACACACACATCACACACACACATCACACACACACACATCACATCACACACACACATCCCACACACAGAGAGAGAGAGAGAGAGAGAGAGAGAGAGAGACGAAATGTAACATATTTAAGTTACAAGAAATATTCGTGACTTATAATTTAGTCATTAATGCTGGCAACAAAAAACATGAAAGATTGGCACATCTGAGAGCTTCGTGGGGAGATGCAATATTTGATCTTTAACTACCAAATTTTTAAGTTTTTTAGATACAGCTACTTCTGCTAACTTTAAATGTAAAACAAAAGTGAGACGCGCATAGAGAGGTCAATCACTCATCGATAGGGAAAAATGAGAACCTCCTAAGTGGAAGCTTTCTGCCTGCGCGGCGGGGGAATCCTGTGCACATGGCTGCCTGGAAAAAACAGATTCATCATCATCATCGAGTGCCATCTCCTCAACGAAGGTTGACTACCATGGAGAGCCATTCTGCTCTGTCTCTTGCTTTGATGGTTCAGGTTGTGATAGGCTGATTTGTCCATCTTTTGATGTTACTCGTCCATGTTAGTCTTGGTCTGCCTCTTTTACCTTGTATTTTCCCCTCCAAGAATACTTTTAATAAGTTGTGTCTTTTAACATGGCCCAAAAATTGCATTTGTGTTGTTTGAATTGTGTTTAGTAGTTCTCTTTTCATTTTAAGTTATTTTAAGACTTCATCGTTTGTTTTCTTTTCCTTCCATCCAATTCTACCTATTCTTCTATATATCCAAATTTCAAAGGCTTCAATTCTCTGTTCTGTTTTCTTGTCTAATGTCCATGTTTCTGCACCATACAGGAATATTGAGAAGATATAACATTTCGATATTTTTAGTTTTAGCCCTGGTGTTATTTGTTTTGATGTTAGTATGTTCCTCACGACATTAAAATTACTTTTTGCCATTCATATTCTTTTGTTTATTTCAGTTGTACATTTTCCATCACTGGTTATAGTATGTCCAAGGTAGTTGTAGCTCTGAACTGTCTCCAGGTCTATTCCTTACACTTTGATATCCACTTGTAGGTTTTTTTTATCGCTATCTTTGTTTACCATCATCAACACGCAACATTCCGTTCCTGGTCTCTACGGACTTCTTCAGAGGTGAGAACTGGCGAACGGGGAAAAAAAATGTATAATAGAAGAAGCGTGTGTGTTTTATATTTCGGAATGACTTAAATGATGGATCACGGTAGCCAAGTTGGGAAAACCACACCGACATGGCTACCGTGGTTCGGACAACCCGTGTTCAATTCTCGCTGGAAACAATGTGAGTTGTGCTCATGGTTGAAACAAAAAAAATACCCCGCGTTCGACCCAGCCGCTGTCAGAAAATGGGTACCAAGGTAGTACTCTGGGAAGGTGAGGAAAGCCGCCTCGCATTGTGAGTTTCGATGCTTGAAGCGACACTATCTAGAAGTCCCAGGACACTTCTGGATAGGCGGCCGAGCACATATGGGTGATAACTCGCGTGCTAAGACGCCGGTTCAAGTCTCGTCAAATCTCGTATGTTACCTTGACTTTTACCTTGACTTTGACCTTCACCTTTACATAAATGAACAAATCAACCAAACATTTCTAATGTATCATTGACAATCAGGTACAAAGACCATATTTTAGCTTTAACCTTTTTTCTGACTAAACTCACTGCTGTGTCCCGACATGTCAAATTCCTGGCAGAGCGGCTGTGGATGTTATCCTTGGCAACGATAAAGTCAAAGAGCTGCTGAGCTGGTCTAACATCTCGGAGATCACAGACCGTGTGGTGTTCGATGCTCTCAGTACCAGTTCTCTCCTTGGAGTGAACGACACGCAAAGAGGTACAGTTTGATAATGGAGACAGCTAATCTTCTCCTTGTTTTACCTTTCAGCTCCCTGTGGAGCATAGGTCTTCAACAAACACTTTCAGCTCCCTGTGGAGCATAGGTCTTCAACAAACACTTTCAGCTCCCTGTGGAGTATAGGTCTTCAACAAACACTTTCAGCTCCCTGTGGAGTATAGGTCTTCAACAAACACTTTCAGCTCCCTGTGGAGCAAAAGTCTTCAACAGACACTTTCAGCTCCCTGTGGAGCAAAAGTCTTCAACAGACACTTTCAGCTCCCTGTGGAGTAAAAGTCTTCAACAGACACTTTCAGCTCCCTGTGGAGCAAAAGTCTTCAACAGACACTTTCAGCTCCCTGTGGAGTAAAAGTCTTCAACAGACACTTTCAGCTCCCTGTGGAGCAAAAGTCTTCAACAGACACTTTCGTTCTGTTTCTTGCCATTCTTTTAAGATCATTCCATGTCTTCCCCATCATCTTCATCTCTGCTTCTATCTGTCCTCTCCAAGAATTCCTTGGTCTTCCTCTTTGTCTTTTCCACTGGGGATTCCAAAAAAAGGGTCTGTTGTGTAATACTCTCAGTTGGCTTCCGTAGTGTGTGTCCTATCCAGCGCCATCGTCTTCGCTGTATCTCTTTATCCACTGGTATTTGACTGGTACATTTCCATAATTCTATGTTAGTGATTTTGTCCTGCCATTTCCATCCTTTTATTCTGCGTAAACATCCATTAATGAAAGTCTGTATCTTCATGATTGTCAATTTTGTTGCTTTCCATGTTTCACAGCCTTATAATAGGACTGACTTAACATTGAAATTGAAAATATTTATTTTTGTTTTTAACCTAATTTCTCTGGACTTCCATATGTTTCCCAGTGCAATGAAAGCTTCTCTAGCTTTTGATATCCTTATTTTGGTATCATTTTCTGTTCCTCCCTCTTTATCTATATTACTGCCCAGATGTATGTAACATTATACGTCTAGTAGAGGTATTTCTCCTAATTTTATTTGGTTATTGCCAACTGTATTAATTCTCATAATGTTGGTCTTATCTCTATTAATCTTTAGTCCTAGCTGTTGTGATCTGTCATCAAGTATGCTCATTTTGTCCTGCATCTGTTGATGGCTGTGTGATAGGAGAGCTATGTCATCAGCAAAGTGTAAATCATCAAGTTGCCTGGTCAGTGACCACTGGTTTCAATTTCTGTTGTTTTGAGACAACTAATAATAAATGAACAGTATTATAGAGGGTATTCCCGTGTGTTGCCGAGGCCTCTTTATGATAGAAGTAAAGAATAGTGACACTGTGACCTTCCTGGCAAGTCGTAAGAGGCGACTAAGGAGGTTGATCGATGGCTTGACAAGCTGTCATTGTAAAAAGCATTGTTATGGAAATCGAGCCATAGATTTTAGAAGCAGTGATCTCTGCAATATGTGCTATTTTGGCACGCAAGGTTTCTGTTTTTGAGATTGTGGTTCTGCCCTATGTGCCTCTTCGGTTCGACAGGATAATAGATAGATAGATTATAGAGGGTAACTTCCGTGGCGACAGATCAGCGAATTATTTCAAGGGAAGGAGGTATGTTTATAACAATCGGTAAAAGAATATCGCCTCGGAATGGTTCACTAGGAATATGTGGTTTCTTTATAGTATTACCCTCACTTGGTGGATAGACAGATGAATGGATGGATGGGTGGATGAATGGATGGATGGGTGGATGTATGGGTGGGTGGGTGGATGGTTGGATGGTTGGATAGGTGGGTGGATGGTTGGATGAATGGATGGATGGATGTATGGATGGATAGGTGGATGGATCGATGCGTGGATAGATGGATGTGTGGGTGCCTGGATGGTTGGATGGGTTGGTGGATGGATGGGTGGGTGGATGGGTGGGTGGATGGTTGGATGGGTGGGTGGATGGTTGGATGAATGGATGGATGGGTGGATTTATGGGTGGGTGGATGGATGGATGGATGGGAGGACGGATGAATGGATGGGTGGATGTATGGGTGGATGAATGGATGGATGGATATGTGGATGGATGGGTGGATGGTTGGATGGATGGATGGATGGATGAACGGATGGATGAGTGGATGAATGGATGGATGGGTGGATGGATGAATGGATGGATGAATGGATGGACGGATGCGTGGATGGATGTGTGAATGGATGGACGGATGGACAGATTGATGGATGGATGCATGGATGGAAGGATTGATGGGTGGATGGATTGATGGATGAATCGATGAATGGATGTATGGATGAATGGATAATGGACGGACGGACAGATGGATGGATGGATGGATAGATGAATGGACGGACGGATGGACAGATGGATGGATGCATGGATGGATGGATGGACATATGGATGGATGGATGGATGAATGGATGGAAGGATGGATGGATGGATGGATGGATGGATGAATGTATGGACGGATGGATGGATGGATGGATGAATGTATGGATGGATGGATGGATGGATGGATGGATGATCGGATGGACATATGGATGGATGGATGGATGAATGGATGGCCGGATGGACAGATGGATGGATGAATGGATGAATGGATGGACGGATTGACAGATGAATGGATGGATGGATGAATGGATATATAGATGGATGGATTGATTTATGGAAGGATGGATGGGTGGATGGGTTGATGGTTGGATGGACGGACGGATGGATAGATGGATGGATGGATTGATGGAAGGATGGATGGATGAATGTATGATTTGATTGATGTATGGATTGATGGAGTGATGGATGGTTGAATGGATGGATTGATGGATTTATGAATCGATGGATGGATGGATGGATTGATGGAAGGATGGATGAATGGATGGATAGATGGATTGATGGAAGGGTCGATGGATGAATGGATGAATTGATGGATGGATGAATGGATGGATGGATGGATTGATGGAAGGGTCGATGGATGAATGTATGGATTGATGGAAGGATGGATGAATGCATGAATTGATGGATGGATGAATGGATGGATGGATGGATTGATGGAAGGATGGATGAATGGATGGGTGGATTGATGGTAGGGTCGATGGATGAATGGATGGGTGGATTGATAGATTGATGAATGGATAAATGGATAAATGGATGGATTATTGGATTGATGGAAGGATGCATGAATGAGTGGATGGATGGATGGATTGATTGATGGAAGGTTGAATGAATGAATGGATGGTTGGTTGGATGGATGGATTGATGGAAGGATAGATGGATGGAAGGATTGATTGATGGATGGATGAATGGATGAATGGATGGATGGATGGATGGATTTACAGATGGACTGATGGATGGGTGGATGGATGGATGTATGGATGGATGGATGGATGGATGGATGTACAGATGGACTGATGGATGGATGGATGGATGGATGTATGGATGTATGGATGGATGGATGGATGTACAGATGGACAGATGGACGGATGGATGGATGGATGTACAGATGGACAGATGGACGGATGGATGGATGGATGTACAGATGGATGATGTACAGATGGACGGATGGATGGATGGATGTACAGATGGACGGATGGATGGATGGATGTACAGATGGACGGATGGATGGATGGATGGATGTACAGATGGACTGATGGATGGATGGATGGACAGATGGACGGATGGATGGATGGATGTACAGATGGACAGATGGACGGATGGATGGATGGATGGATGTACAGATGAACAGATGGACGGATGGATGGATGGATGGACAGATGGACGGATGGATGGATGGATGGATGGACGGTAATGGACGGATGGATTGATGGATGGAGGAGTAGATGGATGAATGGATGATGGACGGACGGACAGATATATGGACGGATGGACAGATGAATAGACGGATGGACAGATGGATGAATTTGATGGATGGATGAATGGATGGATGGATGGATGAATGGATGGAAGAACGGAATGACGAATGAATAGATGGATGGAAGGATGGATGGAGCAAGGTACCGGTGAGCTGTGTTTTTGGCTGTTTAAGACACATTCAGTCAGCTAAGGTTCGCTCAGTCGAACTCAGCTCAGCTGCTCGATGGGCGTCGTAGCCCCCAAATGTTGGTGTTATTAGCAACATCGTCATCAGTATTAGCACTGTTGTTGTTGTTGTTGTTATTATTAGCAACTGGGTCATCATTATTAGCACTATTGCTATTATCATTGTCGTTATTGATATAAAAATGATAGAAAAATCTTTCTGAACAGAAGAGCGTGAGCAGGATGGAAGGAGCCACTGCCTGACCAGGTACACAAACTGGGTCAGCAATCGTTGTGGCGACACTTCTTTTCGAGACATTTGTATCCTGACAACTAGTACGTAGTCATGTACCCATTTATGTATACGATCATCATCATCATCTGCCATACCGGTTGACGTTGGCGCTCATGTCCTTCCACAATTGTATATCTACAGTGCATCGTATCAATTCTGTTGTTGATTGTTTTCTATGCCATGACACCAAGTAAGTAAGTAAAGTAAAATTATCCGTCACGCCAAGTGGCGTATCGGGAATATGGTGTTAGTGACCATAAATTTTACAGACATTCGGCACATGATTTTTGGAGTAATGTGGTCGGTATTACGCCCGTGCCGCTTCACTTTCCCGGAAAAAAAATCAGGTACCCATTAAGGCTGGGTAAACCCGGAAGCCGTCGGTTGGGATCGAACCCTACCTCTATGACACCAAGCTATCCAGTATTTTCTCTCTTTGTCGTCCGCGATCTCTCTTTCCTTTTATTTTGCCAGTTGCAACCAAGTATTCCAACTTTCCTCTTCTCATGATGAGCCCGAAAAATGTTGATTGTTTCTTTCTGTTTTTTAGGAGCTCCCTTTTTGTGTTGGCCTCTTTGAGAACTTCCTCATTGGTCTTTTTAGCTGTCCAGGGAACTTTCAACATTCTTCTGAGAAATCCCATCTCTGTGGCCTCTAATCGTCTTTTCACTTGTTTGTCTACTGTCCATGATTCGCTTCCATAGGTCAAAATTGGTTCTATAAAGCACCGATTAACTATATTTCTCAATTCTATTGACATGGATTTATTGTATAAGATATTTTTCATTTTCTGAAATGCTATTTTGGCCTGAGCTATTCTGCTTTTTATTTCTGTGGCGCATCTTCCATCTGATGTTATTATTGTGCCCAAGTATTTGAAATGTTGCACTTGTTTCAGATTTGTCTCGTTTATTTTTATGCTGCATGGTGGTGATGATTGTTTCTTCGATATAACCATTACTTCTGTTTTCTTACTATTCAGACTGAGACCTTTCTTGTTGCTTTCTTTTACTATTATGTCTATCATTTCTTGTAGTTCATTCTCTGTCTCTGCTATTAAGACTGTGTCATCCGCATATCGCAAATTATTTATGGTGTTATTATCATCATCATCATTGAGTGCCATCTCCGCATCGAAGGTTGTCTACCATGGAGCGCCATTCTACTGTCTCTTGCTTTGGTGGTGCAGGTTGTCGTAGGTTGACTTTTCCATCTTTTGATGCTGCTCCTCCATGTTAATCTTGCTCTGCCTCTGCCTCTTTTACCTTGTATTTTCCCTTCCAATATTACTTTATTAGGCTGTTGTATCTTTTAACATGCCCCCAAAATTTCATTTGTTCTTGTTTTAATTGTGTTTAGTAGTTCTCTTTTCATTTTTAGTTGTTTTAAAACTTCATCGTTTATTTTCTTTTCTTTCCATCCAATTCTATCTATTCTTCTATAGATCCACATTTCAAATGTTGTAATACGTATACGATAGCGGTAATATATCCACTCGATTCTGTCTCTACATCAAAGGTTGGCTACCATGGGTCACCATTTTACTCTTTCTCTTATCTTGATAATGGAGGTTGTTATGGAATCACCTGCCCACCTTTTGATGTTATCAGTCAACTTTTGTCTTGGCCTGTCTCTGCCTCGTCAACCTTGTACCTTCCCTTCCAAGATGATCTTCAGTAGGGACGAGAACTGTACCGCTGCTTATTAGCGGTTTCATGTACTATCATATAATAATTTCGGTTTCATTCACAAACGTTATAGTGGCCAGAGGAAAACCTTGCGTTAATAAATGCAAAACAAAGCAAATAAATCATATTGGCCTACGAAATGTGTAATAGAATATTCGAATATTTGTAATATAATTATACAAAAAATATAATAAATTATCATTTCCTTTTGTATTTCGTTAATATGTTAAGGCTACCGGCGGTAGCTGCGGTAGCATAGAGAACACGCCACTGATTAGAAGCACTAGGAAACATAGCAGC
This sequence comes from Megaustenia siamemsis, assembly GCA_032433765.1. NCBI lineage: Eukaryota > Metazoa > Mollusca > Gastropoda > Stylommatophora > Ariophantidae > Megaustenia > Megaustenia siamemsis. The sequence goes on along the minus strand of JAVIAB010000099.1, from coordinate 6,747,044 downwards.
AGAGGAGAACAGAAGAGCAAAAGACCTTAAATTATACCTCCCATCGACGCTGAAAGGCAAATGAGGAAGGAAAGAAGAAGACGACTTGATTTAATTGATCAAATTATGTTTTCAGGTGACTTGCCAGTGTTGGGCAGAGCTAAAGAAATGTTTGCGAGTAAGTTTGAGCTGAATGCTGACAGGG